>CM055117.1:1032804988-1033404988 GCA_029206835.1 Rana muscosa
AGATAAATGATAAAGAGTAAATTGATACCCAAACTGTCACGTTTCAAAATTGCACCCGTTTTTGGAATGGCGACAAACTTTTACCCTTAAAAATCTCCATAGGCGACGTTTAAAAAATTCTACAGGTTGCATGTTTTGTGTTATAGAGGAGGGCTAGGATTATTGCTCTGGCTCTGTGTGGTTTGAATACCGTTTTTTTTTTTCTTATTTATTTTACCTTTTATTTTTATATTTTACACTGTTCTTTCAAAAAAAATAAAAAATTGTGTCACTTTTATTCCTATTACAAGGAATGTAAACATCCCTTGTAATAGAAAAAAAGCATGACAGGACCTCTTACATATGAGATCTGGGGTCAAAAAGACCTCAGATCTCATATTTACACTAAAATGCAATAAAAAAAAAAATTTGATCCTACAAATAAAATAAAAAAAGGCCCTTTAAGAGCTATGGGCGGAAGTGATGTTTTGTCGCTGCTTCCGCCCTGCTATGGTATGGAGACAGGTGGGGGGCCATCTTCCCCTCACTTGTCTCCATACCCAGCCAGCAAGAGGACCCAATTGCCTCCGTCGCTGCCGACGGCTCTGGTAAGCGGCGAAGGGCACGGGAGAGCGGCGGAAGGGGGGGCCTCTTCCGCCGCCAATAAAAGTGATCTTGCGACTAATCCGCCACAGAGACCACTATTATCGGAAACCAGACCACCCGCTGAAGAGGAGGATACCTGGGTTATGGCAGCTAGCTGCTGCCATAACAAAAATATCCCTCTTCAAACAGTCGCCATATATCGGCGTGCGGCGGTCCTGAAGTGGTTAAACCAGGTATTGGTACTTTTGTCAGCGTGGGCAGGTGCCAAGTCCTGCTGGAAAATGAAATAAAGCTGGTCAGCAGAGGGAAGCATTAAGTGCTCTAGAATTTCCTGATAGAGGGCTGCGCTGGCTTTGGACTTGGTAAAACATAGTGGACCAACACCAGCAGATAAAATGGCTCCCCAAATCATCACGGAATGTGGAAAATTTTGCATTTCATTTGAAAATCAACATCCCAGAGTCTGGAGGAAGAGTGGAGAGGCACAGAACTCAAGTTGCATGAGGTCCAGTGTGAAGTTTCCAAAGTCAGTGTTGATTTGGGGAGCCATGTCATCTGCTAGTGTTGGTCCACTTCAGACGAGCTGTACATTGGACAGTAGAAGATTGGACAGTAGAAGCTGCTAATAAGGGACACCTCATGTGCATGCCTTTTTCAAGGAAGATGGCTATTTGGTGAGGCATTTGACCAATTCATTAAAGAGGCCATGGTGTTATGATTCCTCAGAGATAGGTCACAAAACCACCACTTCAGAAGCTCCCAGCTTCTCTAAACACAGAACAACTCCACGCTCTTCCCAAACTTCAACTTCTAAAACTAAGTTCAGCCCTTTCTTTCAGCACGCTTGGCCCACATTCAACAATTCCCACCAAATGTACCAATAATTTGGATTCTGCCCGAACCTTCAAACAATCGTTTTTCATTCCAAACCAGGAGCTCATCCTTATTGGTATCGGCAAACCTGAACCTCGTCCCAAGTACTGCCACTTCTTGAAGCATCTAAAAGACTATCTTTATAAGCTCTAACAAGAAAGCCAGCATGCTATTTCTACATATAGTATGTAAATTGTTACCATCTTCCCTAAAGTTAATAAAAGGATGGCAACTGAAGTTGGGTTTTTTACTATAACAAACAAAAAGGTGTCATCCTTTCTTGCTATGCTGATTGCCAAGACTGTGTAAAATGCATGACTGAGAAGGCAGACACGAAAATGTTTTGGCAGGTAAAATAGCTTCCCTACATGTAATTCATTATTTATATGCCTTTGTTAACATCAACCTCTATGCGGTGGCTAGAAAGTAGGGCTTTAATGCCCAGCCACTGCACATATGCGTCCATATTGGCATGAGGTTTGTTTGCAGAGAGCGTGCTCACAGTGCGTTTCAAGAACACTGACTGAGCTGTCACCGAAAGCTGTTGTTCAAAGCTTCTGATCGAGAACCAATTGGACAGGCTTGTGATCATGTGACTGATGTGAGAGCCAATCACAGTTGTCACATGATACAGGAGCTACTCCGCCTCACAGGCATTAAAGCCCACTTAAATAGCCACTAGGAGTAAAAGTCATAGTTGTTTTCTCTAGTGAGCATTGAACAATAATGGTTGTGTGAATATGGTTTATTGTTATTTTTTACTCGGTGGGGATCAGGTTTTATGTTTGTAGCGCTACCCCCAGTTAAGAGAGCCGCTGGTTTGTTTTCTCGGGCCCTGTATACAGCACCGCCAACCCCCGGCAATCTGACTCGACCCACTCTGGCACAGTTAGTCTAGGGATAGCTTCCTATCACTCTCAGGTGTATGATACTTAACAGTTCCTAAATAGACAGACAACACTCTGAGGCAGGAATATGAATAGGTAATAGCTTTACTATAAAATGGTGGCATAAAAACATGACATGCAACACTTACATGGGTCTGCAGAACCCTGTATCAACCAATGCTACAGAGGCAGCACTATAAAATGGCGCAGCGCAGTATCCACCACGCGGAGCTATTATGGCGTGCGCGCCCTATGACACAGCAACACAAACTTTATAACTTTCCCCACCTATGTCATGCCTGACAGTGTATGAAATAGTCCCCTTTCCCTAAGGGAGTAAGATTTTCTTCACCGGCCAGCTTTCATTGGTGCACTTGAAGAAATGAACCAATTGTAATCCAAAAAGGTGGTAACTCGTAGCAACAGTATGCAAACAAGGGGGGGGTAGGCACTTCAACTCTGTCCCACTACCCGACCCCCAAAGAACACTGGTGAGCGAACAGTGGGCCTAGGCAGTCTATAGGCCTGACTATAACTCAGTCTATGGATATGGGCAGGTGCCCGCTCACCGTTCCAGGCGGGATCCCAGCCTGGGTCTTCCACCGCGTGTGTCCGTCGCACACAGCGTCTGCAACCGATCGGGTCCCCGATCCAACTGGAGTCCTACACTGACGATCCAGGATCCACCCAGGCTCTGCAGGATGGTGAAAGGCTCTCTGGACTTCGGGTAAGGCCTTAGGCTTCAGGCCTTACCCCACAGCAGATCCGCGCAGGATGACTTGTTGCTTGAAGCGCGTTGTCCCAAGAGAGCGAGCTTCCCCCCGCCCTTCTCTTAAGTAACCTCTCCCATGAGTCCCTGCGGCGGAACCTCCGCCCTGAGGCTGAATGGGGCTCTGGGTACTGTAGTCCCGGGGCCTTAAAGAAGACCCCGCTACACACTTCCCCCACCTGAACTCTTTGGTCCCCAAAGATAACATAATCTCCAACTACAGATCTCATAACATCCATCAATCCTTCATATGATGTCGGCAGAGGAAATTCCCACCAAAAACGAGGCAGTGAACTCCCCTGCCCACAGGACACACTAACATTAGTATCCTGTCTAACTGTGCCAGAGAGTGAGCTGGGGCTGCCTCCCACCAAATGAACAGCGGGAGGGTCATGGTCTTCCATACTCCTTCTAGCAGTGACTACAGTGTCTTCCACACTTTCACCCATCTGTGGGTAGGTTAGTCTCCTGGGAGGTTTTATTGCCCTCCGCTTCCTCTGTCCTCTTGGGCTTTCTGTTGGAGCAGACTCTTCTTCTGTTGCTAACTCAGGACTTCCCCCTTCCTCGGGAACATCCGGTTCCGGAGCAGGAAGGTACATGGCTTCTCTTGGATCTTCCTTTTCAGATGGTTCACTGGCACTTTCCCAAGCATCCAACCAAGGACAGGAAGGGATAAACTCTGTTGCTTCTGCATTCAGTGTATGATCCTTGGTGTCTACGTCAGGCGGAAGATCAATAGCAGAAGTCGTTGGTCCCTGGGAAGGCCAAAGCCAGCCAAGTTCCTCTCCCTCATCTTCACTTATTTCTGAATCCTCTGTATCCCCCATCCGAGGGGTCTGAGACCGAGTGTTGGGTCTAGGGGTGTCTAGAATGGACATAGGTTCAGGGGAATCCATGCTAGGAGGTAACCGAACCGCTTCAGCCAGAGGAAGTAGGTGGTTCCGATGCCAAGTCTTCAATGGCCCCAACTTTCCCTCAGGTTTGAGTTTGTAAACGGGTAGGCCCGGTAGTTTTTTGCAAATGACATAAGGTTCGGGTCTCCATCTATCCGCAAGCTTATGTTTTCCAGGGACTCCCAGGTTCCGCAGCAATACTCTGTCTCCTGGTTGCAAATCTTGGATTCTAACTTTTAGGTCAAAATTTCTCTTATTGCGAGCCCCCCGTTGATCCGATGCGGCCTGGGCTTGCTCATAGGCCATTTTCAGATTGTGCCTAAGTCTATCCACATATCCCTTGTGGGAAGCAGCAGAACAATGGTCTATGGAAGTGCCGAAGGCAAGATCCACTGGCAATCTAGCTTCCCTCCCGAACATAAGTCTGTAAGGGGAATACCCTGTAGCGTCGCTGACAGTGCTGTTATAAGCATGCACAAGGGCCGCTATGTGATTACTCCAATGTTGCTTCCTTTCGCTACTTAAAGTTCCCAGCATGTTGAGCAGGGTTCGATTGAACCTCTCCGGTTGAGCATCGCCTTGTGGGTGATAAGGGGTAGTCCTGGTTTTCTTGATGCCCAAGGCATCCAGGAGCTTTCGTATGAGTTTACTCTCAAAGTCCCTTCCCTGATCTGAATGAAGCCTTTTTGGCAATCCGTAATGTATAAAGAATTTCTCCACGAGTGTTTTGGCCACAGTGGAGGCCTTCTGGTCTTTGGTAGGAAAGGCTTGTGCATATCGGGTGAAATGGTCGGTTATCACCAGAACATTTCCTTGTCCGCTCAGGTCGGGTTCGAGGCAGAGGAAATCAATACATACCAGGTCAAGCGGACCTTCACTTTGTAAATGGCCCATTGGGGCCGCTTGATGGGGTAGTGTCTTTCTCTGTATGCACCGTGCACAGGAATGGCAGTATTCCTCAACTTCAGCCTCATGCAAGGCCAATAGAAACGGTCTCTAACAAGTTGGAAAGTCCTTTCCACTCCTAGGTGTCCATGGTTGTCGTGCAGAGCAATCATGACAGTTTCTCTGTGTTTCTCCGGCAGGAACAACTGCCACTTGTCTTCTTGGTCATCAGAGGGGCCCCTTCGGTAGACCACCCCCTGACGCACCAGCAGTCTGTCCCACTCTTTCTTAAGTAGGCGAGCTTCCTTTGAGGGATGACGTAGGAGTAGGAGTACAAAGACAGCTGATGAGAGATCCTCACTAGCTGTCTCCCCATGCACCAGGATAGTCGCACAGGGAACCTCTGAAGAAATATACTCCTTACTGGATCACTTTAAAGATAAGGTTAGTACAAGTTGTATGGTTTGGCCATGGCTCTTTAGTGTTAACTATATCAGAGTTATACTTGAGTAGGGATGAGCTTCGTGTTCGAGTCGAACATACGTTCGACTCGAACATCGGCTGTTCGATCGTTCGACGAAGATCGAACGATTTGGGCCGTTCGCGCCAAATTCGAGTGACGCGAACGGCCCACAATGCACTACGCCATCGCAGTGTCATCCAGGCGCTGTGATTGGCCAAGCATGCAATGTGACCCCGCATGCTTGGCCAATCACAGCGCCGGCAGCGAGGAGAGCAATGATTGGCCACAGGCAGGATGCCTGTGGCCAATTATTGCTGAGGGGGTTTAGTACACGCCCCACACTATAAAAGGCCGCCAGCGCGGCGGCCTTGTGTAGTGTGTTCCGGAGTAGGGAAAGAGAAGCATAGGCAGGGACAGTGTCATTATTTTTCCTTTACATAATCCTGGATTCCTTGTGTTTAGGGACAGATAAGGATAGGTAGGGAGAGTGTCAGTGACAGTGTGCTATTCTGTGCTAATCCTTGTTTGTAGGGACAGAGAGGTACAGTGAGGGAAAGTGTCAGTGTGCTATTCTGTTCTAAACCAATCTTGCTGAACCATATTTTCAATCCTTGAGTTTAGGGACAGAGAGGTACAGTGAGGGAAAGTGTCAGTGTGCTATTTTGTGCTAAATCTTGTTTGTAGGGACAGAGAGGTACAGTGAGGGAAAGTGTCAGTGTGGTATTTTGTGCTAAATCTTGTTTGTAGGGACAGAGAGGTACAGTGAGGGAAAGTGTCAGTGTGCTATTCTGTTCGAAACCAATTTTGCTGTTCCATATTTTCAATCCTTGAGTTTAGGGACAGAGAAGGACACTCGTAGAAATTATCAGTGTGCTATTCTGTGCTAAATCTTGTTTGTAGGGAGGGACAGAGTAGGACAGTGAGGGAAAGTGTCAGTGTGCTATTCTGTTCTAAAACTATTTTGCTGAACCATATTTTCAATCCTTGAGTTGAGGGACAGAGAGGTACAGTGAGGGAAAGTGTCAGTGTGCTATTCTGTTCTAAAAATATTTTGCTGAACCATATTTTCAATCCTTGAGTTGAGGGACAGAGAGGTACAGTGAGTGAAACTGACAGTGTGCTGTTCTGTTCTAAACCAAATTTGCTGTTCCATATTTTCAATCCTTGAGTTGAGGGACAGAGAGGTACAGTGAGGGAAAGTGTCAGTGTGCTATTCTGTTCTAAAACTATTTTGCTGAACCATATTTTCAATCCTTGAGTTGAGGGACAGAGAGGTACAGTGAGTGAAACTGACAGTGTGCTGTTCTGTTCTAAACCAAATTTGCTGTTCCATATTTTCAATCCTTGAGTTGAGGGACAGAGAGGTACAGTGAGGGAAAGTGCCAGTGTGCTATTCTGTTCTAAAACTATTTTGCTGAACCATATTTTCAATCCTTGAGTTGAGGGACAGAGAGGTACAGTGAGTGAAACTGACAGTGTGCTGTTCTGTTCTAAACCAAATTTGCTGTTCCATATTTTCAATCCTTGAGTTGAGGGACAGAGAGGTACAGTGAGGGAAAGTGTCAGTGTGCTATTCTGTTCTAAAACTATTTTGCTGAACCATATTTTCAATCCTTGAGTTGAGGGACAGAGAGGTACAGTGAGTGAAACTGACAGTGTGCTGTTCTGTTCTAAACCAAATTTGCTGTTCCATATTTTCAATCCTTGAGTTGAGGGACAGAGAAGTACAGTGAGGGAAAGTGTCAGTGTGCTATTCTGTTCTAAAACTATTTTGCTGAACCATATTTTCAATCCTTGAGTTGAGGGACAGAGAGGTACAGTGAGTGAAACTGACAGTGTGCTATTCTGTTCTAAACCAATTTTGCTGTTCCATATTTTCAATCCTTGAGTTGAGGGACAGAGAGGTACAGTGAGTGAAACTGACAGTGTGCTATTCTGTTCTAAACCAATTTTGCTGTTCCATATTTTCAATCCTTGAGTTGAGGGACAGAGAGGTACAGTGAGTGAAACTGACAGTGTGCTATTCTGTTCTAAACCAATTTTGCTCTTCCATATTTTCAATCCTTGAGTTGAGGGACAGAGAGGTACAGTGAGGGAAAGTGTCAGTGTGCTATTCTGTTCTAAAACTATTTTGCTGAACCATATTTTCAATCCTTGAGTTGAGGGACAGAGAGGTACAGTGAGTGAAACTGACAGTGTGCTGTTCTGTTCTAAACCAAATTTGCTGTTCCATATTTTCAATCCTTGAGTTGAGGGACAGAGAGGTACAGTGAGGGAAAGTGTCAGTGTGCTATTCTGTTCTAAAACTATTTTGCTGAACCATATTTTCAATCCTTGAGTTGAGGGACAGAGAGGTACAGTGAGTGAAACTGACAGTGTGCTGTTCTGTTCTAAACCAAATTTGCTGTTCCATATTTTCAATCCTTGAGTTGAGGGACAGAGAAGTACAGTGAGGGAAAGTGTCAGTGTGCTATTCTGTTCTAAAACTATTTTGCTGAACCATATTTTCAATCCTTGAGTTGAGGGACAGAGAGGTACAGTGAGTGAAACTGACAGTGTGCTGTTCTGTTCTAAACCAATTTTGCTGTTCCATATTTTCAATCCTTGAGTTGAGGGACAGAGAGGTACAGTGAGTGAAACTGACAGTGTGCTATTCTGTTCTAAACCAATTTTGCTGTTCCATATTTTCAATCCTTGAGTTGAGGGACAGAGAGGTACAGTGAGTGAAACTGACAGTGTGCTATTCTGTTCTAAACCAATTTTGCTCTTCCATATTTTCAATCCTTGAGTTGAGGGACAGAGAGGTACAGTGAGGGAAAGTGTCAGTGTGCTATTCTGTTCTAAAACTATTTTGCTGAACCATATTTTCAATCCTTGAGTTGAGGGACAGAGAGGTACAGTGAGTGAAACTGACAGTGTGCTGTTCTGTTCTAAACCAAATTTGCTGTTCCATATTTTCAATCCTTGAGTTGAGGGACAGAGAGGTACAGTGAGGGAAAGTGTCGGTGTGCTATTCTGTTCTAAAACTATTTTGCTGAACCATATTTTCAATCCTTGAGTTGAGGGACAGAGAGGTACAGTGAGTGAAACTGACAGTGTGCTGTTCTGTTCTAAACCAAATTTGCTGTTCCATATTTTCAATCCTTGAGTTGAGGGACAGAGAGGTACAGTGAGTGAAACTGACAGTGTGCTATTCTGTTCTAAAACTATTTTGCTGAACCATATTTTCAATCCTTGAGTTGAGGGACAGAGAGGTACAGTGAGTGAAACTGACAGTGTGCTGTTCTGTTCTAAACCAAATTTGCTGTTCCATATTTTCAATCCTTGAGTTGAGGGACAGAGAGGTACAGTGAGTGAAACTGACAGTGTGCTATTCTGTTCTAAACCAATTTTGCTCTTCCATATTTTCAATCCTTGAGTTGAGGGACAGAGAGGTACAGTGAGGGAAAGTGTCAGTGTGCTATTCTGTTCTAAAACTATTTTGCTGAACCATATTTTCAATCCTTGAGTTGAGGGACAGAGAGGTACAGTGAGTGAAACTGACAGTGTGCTGTTCTGTTCTAAACCAAATTTGCTGTTCCATATTTTCAATCCTTGAGTTGAGGGACAGAGAGGTACAGTGAGGGAAAGTGTCAGTGTGCTATTCTGTTCTAAAATTATTTTGCTGAACCATATTTTCAATCCTTGAGTTGAGGGACAGAGAGGTACAGTGAGTGAAACTGACAGTGTGCTGTTCTGTTCTAAACCAAATTTGCTGTTCCATATTTTCAATCCTTGAGTTGAGGGACAGAGAGGTACAGTGAGGGAAAGTGTCAGTGTGCTATTCTGTTCTAAAAATATTTTGCTGAACCATATTTTCAATCCTTGAGTTGAGGGACAGAGAGGTACAGTGAGTGAAACTGACAGTGTGCTGTTCTGTTCTAAACCAAATTTGCTGTTCCATATTTTCAATCCTTGAGTTGAGGGACAGAGAGGTACAGTGAGGGAAAGTGTCAGTGTGCTATTCTGTTCTAAAATTATTTTGCTGAACCATATTTTCAATCCTTGAGTTGAGGGACAGAGAGGTACAGTGAGTGAAACTGACAGTGTGCTGTTCTGTTCTAAACCAAATTTGCTGTTCCATATTTTCAATCCTTGAGTTGAGGGACAGAGAGGTACAGTGAGGGAAAGTGTCAGTGTGCTATTCTGTTCTAAAAATATTTTGCTGAACCATATTTTCAATCCTTGAGTTGAGGGACAGAGAGGTACAGTGAGTGAAACTGACAGTGTGCTGTTCTGTTCTAAACCAAATTTGCTGTTCCATATTTTCAATCCTTGAGTTGAGGGACAGAGAGGTACAGTGAGGGAAAGTGTCAGTGTGCTATTCTGTTCTAAAACTATTTTGCTGAACCATATTTTCAATCCTTGAGTTGAGGGACAGAGAGGTACAGTGAGTGAAACTGACAGTGTGCTGTTCTGTTCTAAACCAAATTTGCTGTTCTATATTTTCAATCCTTGAGTTGAGGGACAGAGAGTGAGTGAGTGAGTGAGTAACTTGTATAGCGCTGCAATTGCGAACTAAATCGCCTCAAGGCGCTTTGCATCCAGTGTCGTTGAGATCGTTAGAAGAGATGGGTCTTTAGTATTTTCCGGAAGGCCCGATGGTTTTCTTCCATGCGGATATTCGTGGGTAGCGCATTCCATAGCCTTGGTCCTTGGACAGCAAACCTTCGTTCTCCCTTGGCTTTGTAGCGGGTCTTGGGGATGTGGAGGAGGTTTTGGTTAGTTGATCGAAGGTCCCGAGTAGTGGTGTAGTGTTTTATTTTCTCGCATAAGTATTTAGGAGCGTTTCCTTGTGCGCATTTGTGGGTGAGGCAGAGGGTCTTGAATGTGATCCGATCCTTTACGGCTAGCCAATGGAGGCTTTTCAGGGATGGTGCGATTGATTCCCAGGGTTTTTTCCCTGTTACCAGTCTGGCCGCTGTGTTTTGGACGACTTGTAGACGTGCAACTTGGTATTTGGGTAGTCCTAGGTAAAGTGAGTTAGCGTAGTCAAGCCGTGAATTGATAATGGTTCCGACTACTACTGCTCTGTCTTTTTCCGGGATGAACGGGATGAGTCTTCGTAGCAGGCGGAGAAGGTGGTGGGATCCACTGACTACTGATCCTATTTGTGCGTCCATAGTCATGTCTGAGTCAAAGATAACTCCCAGGCTTTTAACTTTGGTGCTTGGGGTTATGTTTTGTCCCAGGATGGTGGGTGGCGTCCATGTGGTCCTGGCGTTTTTCTTTCGGTTAGCGTGGAAAATAAGCAGTTCTGTTTTGGATCCATTAAGCTTGAGGGAGCTCTCTGTCATCCAATTGTTGATCAATGTAAGGCATTTTTCCAGTCCGTAATATTGATCTTTTTTGTTGTTGATGCGAAAGAGAGGTACAGTGAGTGAAACTGACAGTGTGCTGTTCTGTTCTAAACCAAATTTGCTGTTCCATATTTTCAATCCTTGAGTTTAGGGACAGAGAAGGACACTCGTAGAAATGATCAGTGTGCTATTCTGTGCTAAATCTTGTTTGTAGGGAGGGACAGAGCAGGACAGTGAGGGAAAGTGTCAGTGTGCTATTCTGTTCTAAAACTATTTTGCTGAACCATATTTTCAATCCTTGTGTTTAGGGACAGAGAAGGATAGGCAGGGGACAGTGTCAGTGTCATTGTTGCTAAGCCTCCTGCACAGTATACACCTGAAGGTAGCCCTTATTGCTGTTTTTCCCATCTCCCTGCAGGCCATCCATTAAAATGTCTGCAAGGCAACCAAGGAGAGGCAGACAGTCAGGAGTAGGGATGAGCTTCGTGTTCGAGTCGAACATACGTTCGACTCGAACATCGGCTGTTCGATCGTTCGACGAAGATCGAACGATTTGGGCCGTTCGCGCCAAATTCGAGTGACGCGAACGGCCCACAATGCACTACGCCATCGCAGTGTCATCCAGGCGCTGTGATTGGCCAAGCATGCACTGTGACCCCGCATGCTTGGCCAATCACAGCGCCGGCAGCGAGGAGAGCAATGATTGGCCACAGGCAGGATGCCTGTGGCCAATTATTGCTGAGGGTGTTTAGTACACGCCCCACACTATAAAAGGCCGCCAGCACGGCGGCCTAGTGTAGTGTGTTCCGGAGCAGGGATAGAGCAGCATAGGCAGGGACAGTGACTGTTATTTCTTTCTTGCTTAACCTGGATTCCTTTAGTTTAGGGAAAGAGAAGGATAGGTAGGGAGAGTGTCAGTGTGTTTTGTGCTTGTGCTATAGTGTGCTTAAAAAAAACATTTATTCTAGGGACAGAAAACTGTAGGTAGGGACAGTGTCAGTTTCTTTCACTCTGCAAGTCCTTGTTTCCAGGGACCTGGAAGGACAGTGAGTGAATTGTCCTTGTGCTATATTGTGCTTAAAAAAACATTTATTCTAGGGACAGAAAACTGTAGGTAGGGAGAGTGTCAGTTTCTTTCACTCTGCAAGTCCTTGTTTCCAGGGACCTGTAAGGACAGTGAGTGAATTGTCCTTGTGCTATATTGTGCTTAAAAAAAACATTTATTCTAGGGACAGAAAACTGTAGGTAGGGAGAGTGTCAGTTTATTTCACTCTGCAAGTCCTTGTTTCCAGGGACCTGGAAGGACAGTGACTGAATTGTCCTTGTGCTATATTGTGATTAAAAAAAACATTTATTCTAGGGACAGAAAACTGTAGGTAGGGAGAGTGTCAGTTTATTTCACTCTGCAAGTCCTTGTTTCCAGGGACCTGGAAGGACAGTGAGTGAATTGTCCTTGTGTTATATTGTGATTAAAAAAAACATTTTTTCTAGGGACAGAAAACTGTAGGTAGGGAGAGTGTTTTTTTTCTTTCACTCTGCAAGTCCTTGTTTCCAGGGACCTGGAAGGACAGTGAGTGAATTCTCCTTGTGCTATATTGTGCTTAAAAAAAACATTTATTCTAGGGACAGAAAACTGTAGGTAGGGAGAGTGTCAGTTTATTTCACTCTGCAAGTCCTTGTTTCCAGGGACCTGTAAGGACAGTGAGTGAATTGTCCTTGTGCTATATTGTGATTAAAAAAAACATTTATTCTAGGGACAGAAAACTGTAGGTAGGGAGAGTGTCAGTTTATTTCACTCTGCAAGTCCTTGTTTCCAGGGACCTGGAAGGACAGTGACTGAATTGTCCTTGTGCTATATTGTGATTAAAAAAAACATTTATTCTAGGGACAGAAAACTGTAGGTAGGGAGAGTGTCAGTTTATTTCACTCTGCAAGTCCTTGTTTCCAGGGACCTGGAAGGACAGTGAGTGAATTGTCCTTGTGTTATATTGTGATTAAAAAAAACATTTTTTCTAGGGACAGAAAACTGTAGGTAGGGAGAGTGTTTTTTTTCTTTCACTCTGCAAGTCCTTGTTTCCAGGGACCTGGAAGGACAGTGAGTGAATTCTCCTTGTGCTATATTGTGCTTAAAAAAAACATTTATTCTAGGGACAGAAAACTGTAGGTAGGGAGAGTGTCAGTTTATTTCACTCTGCAAGTCCTTGTTTCCAGGGACCTGTAAGGACAGTGAGTGAATTGTCCTTGTGCTATATTGTGATTAAAAAAAACATTTATTCTAGGGACAGAAAACTGTAGGTAGGGAGAGTGTCAGTTTATTTCACTCTGCAAGTCCTTGTTTCCAGGGACCTGGAAGGACAGTGACTGAATTGTCCTTGTGCTATATTGTGATTAAAAAAAACATTTATTCTAGGGACAGAAAACTGTAGGTAGGGAGAGTGTCAGTTTATTTCACTCTGCAAGTCCTTGTTTCCAGGGACCTGGAAGGACAGTGACTGAATTGTCCTTGTGCTATATTGTGATTAAAAAAAACATTTATTCTAGGGACAGAAAACTGTAGGTAGGGAGAGTGTCAGTTTATTTCACTCTGCAAGTCCTTGTTTCCAGGGACCTGGAAGGACAGTGAGTGAATTGTCCTTGTGTTATATTGTGATTAAAAAAAACATTTTTTCTAGGGACAGAAAACTGTAGGTAGGGAGAGTGTTTTTTTTCTTTCACTCTGCAAGTCCTTGTTTCCAGGGACCTGGAAGGACAGTGAGTGAATTCTCCTTGTGCTATATTGTGCTTAAAAAAAACATTTATTCTAGGGACAGAAAACTGTAGGTAGGGAGAGTGTCAGTTTATTTCACTCTGCAAGTCCTTGTTTCCAGGGACCTGTAAGGACAGTGAGTGAATTGTCCTTGTGCTATATTGTGATTAAAAAAAACATTTATTCTAGGGACAGAAAACTGTAGGTAGGGAGAGTGTCAGTTTATTTCACTCTGCAAGTCCTTGTTTCCAGGGACCTGGAAGGACAGTGACTGAATTGTCCTTGTGCTATATTGTGATTAAAAAAAACATTTATTCTAGGGACAGAAAACTGTAGGTAGGGAGAGTGTCAGTTTATTTCACTCTGCAAGTCCTTGTTTCCAGGGACCTGGAAGGACAGTGAGTGAATTGTCCTTGTGTTATATTGTGATTAAAAAAAACATTTTTTCTAGGGACAGAAAACTGTAGGTAGGGAGAGTGTTTTTTTTCTTTCACTCTGCAAGTCCTTGTTTCCAGGGACCTGGAAGGACAGTGAGTGAATTCTCCTTGTGCTATATTGTGCTTAAAAAAAACATTTATTCTAGGGACAGAAAACTGTAGGTAGGGAGAGTGTCAGTTTATTTCACTCTGCAAGTCCTTGTTTCCAGGGACCTGTAAGGACAGTGAGTGAATTGTCCTTGTGCTATATTGTGATTAAAAAAAACATTTATTCTAGGGACAGAAAACTGTAGGTAGGGAGAGTGTCAGTTTATTTCACTCTGCAAGTCCTTGTTTCCAGGGACCTGGAAGGACAGTGACTGAATTGTCCTTGTGCTATATTGTGATTAAAAAAAACATTTATTCTAGGGACAGAAAACTGTAGGTAGGGAGAGTGTCAGTTTATTTCACTCTGCAAGTCCTTGTTTCCAGGGACCTGGAAGGACAGTGACTGAATTGTCCTTGTGCTATATTGTGATTAAAAAAAACATTTATTCTAGGGACAGAAAACTGTAGGTAGGGAGAGTGTCAGTTTATTTCACTCTGCAAGTCCTTGTTTCCAGGGACCTGGAAGGACAGTGAGTGAATTGTCCTTGTGTTATATTGTGATTAAAAAAAACATTTTTTCTAGGGACAGAAAACTGTAGGTAGGGAGAGTGTTTTTTTTCTTTCACTCTGCAAGTCCTTGTTTCCAGGGACCTGGAAGGACAGTGAGTGAATTCTCCTTGTGCTATATTGTGCTTAAAAAAAACATTTATTCTAGGGACAGAAAACTGTAGGTAGGGAGAGTGTCAGTTTATTTCACTCTGCAAGTCCTTGTTTCCAGGGACCTGTAAGGACAGTGAGTGAATTGTCCTTGTGCTATATTGTGATTAAAAAAAACATTTATTCTAGGGACAGAAAACTGTAGGTAGGGAGAGTGTCAGTTTATTTCACTCTGCAAGTCCTTGTTTCCAGGGACCTGGAAGGACAGTGACTGAATTGTCCTTGTGCTATATTGTGATTAAAAAAAACATTTATTCTAGGGACAGAAAACTGTAGGTAGGGAGAGTGTCAGTTTATTTCACTCTGCAAGTCCTTGTTTCCAGGGACCTGGAAGGACAGTGACTGAATTGTCCTTGTGCTATATTGTGATTAAAAAAAACATTTATTCTAGGGACAGAAAACTGTAGGTAGGGAGAGTGTCAGTTTATTTCACTCTGCAAGTCCTTGTTTCCAGGGACCTGGAAGGACAGTGAGTGAATTGTCCTTGTGCTATATTGTGATTAAAAAAAACATTTATTCTAGGGACAGAAAACTGTAGGTAGGGAGAGTGTCAGTTTATTTCACTCTGCAAGTCCTTGTTTCCAGGGACCTGGAAGGACAGTGACTGAATTGTCCTTGTGCTATATTGTGATTAAAAAAAACATTTATTCTAGGGACAGAAAACTGTAGGTAGGGAGAGTGTCAGTTTATTTCACTCTGCAAGTCCTTGTTTCCAGGGACCTGGAAGGACAGTGACTGAATTGTCCTTGTGCTATATTGTGATTAAAAAAAACATTTATTCTAGGGACAGAAAACTGTAGGTAGGGAGAGTGTCAGTTTATTTCACTCTGCAAGTCCTTGTTTCCAGGGACCTGGAAGGACAGTGACTGAATTGTCCTTGTGTTATATTGTGATTAAAAAAAACATTTTTTCTAGGGACAGAAAACTGTAGGTAGGGAGAGTGTTTTTTTTCTTTCACTCTGCAAGTCCTTGTTTCCAGGGACCTGTAAGGACAGTGAGTGAATTGTCCTTGTGCTATATTGTGCTTAAAAAAAACATTTATTCTAGGGACAGAAAACTGTAGGTAGGGAGAGTGTCAGTTTATTTCACTCTGCAAGTCCTTGTTTCCAGGGACCTGGAAGGACAGTGAGTGAATTGTCCTTGTGTTATATTGTGATTAAAAAAAACATTTTTTCTAGGGACAGAAAACTGTAGGTAGGGAGAGTGTTTTTTTTCTTTCACTCTGCAAGTCCTTGTTTCCAGGGACCTGTAAGGACAGTGAGTGAATTGTCCTTGTGCTATATTGTGCTTAAAAAAAACATTTATTCTAGGGACAGAAAACTGTAGGTAGGGAGAGTGTCAGTTTATTTCACTCTGCAAGTCCTTGTTTCCAGGGACCTGTAAGGACAGTGAGTGAATTGTCCTTGTGCTATATTGTGCTTAAAAAAAACATTTATTCTAGGGACAGAAAACTGTAGGTAGGGAGAGTGTCAGTTTATTTCACTCTGCAAGTCCTTGTTTCCAGGGACCTGGAAGGACAGTGACTGAATTGTCCTTGTGCTATATTGTGATTAAAAAAAACATTTATTCTAGGGACAGAAAACTGTAGGTAGGGAGAGTGTCAGTTTATTTCACTCTGCAAGTCCTTGTTTCCAGGGACCTGGAAGGACAGTGACTGAATTGTCCTTGTGCTATATTGTGATTAAAAAAAACATTTATTCTAGGGACAGAAAACTGTAGGTAGGGAGAGTGTCAGTTTATTTCACTCTGCAAGTCCTTGTTTCCAGGGACCTGGAAGGACAGTGACTGAATTGTCCTTGTGCTATATTGTGATTAAAAAAAACATTTATTCTAGGGACAGAAAACTGTAGGTAGGGAGAGTGTCAGTTTATTTCACTCTGCAAGTCCTTGTTTCCAGGGACCTGGAAGGACAGTGACTGAATTGTCCTTGTGTTATATTGTGATTAAAAAAAACATTTTTTCTAGGGACAGAAAACTGTAGGTAGGGAGAGTGTTTTTTTTCTTTCACTCTGCAAGTCCTTGTTTCCAGGGACCTGTAAGGACAGTGAGTGAATTGTCCTTGTGCTATATTGTGCTTAAAAAAAACATTTATTCTAGGGACAGAAAACTGTAGGTAGGGAGAGTGTCAGTTTATTTCACTCTGCAAGTCCTTGTTTCCAGGGACCTGGAAGGACAGTGAGTGAATTGTCCTTGTGTTATATTGTGATTAAAAAAAACATTTTTTCTAGGGACAGAAAACTGTAGGTAGGGAGAGTGTTTTTTTTCTTTCACTCTGCAAGTCCTTGTTTCCAGGGACCTGTAAGGACAGTGAGTGAATTGTCCTTGTGCTATATTGTGCTTAAAAAAAACATTTATTCTAGGGACAGAAAACTGTAGGTAGGGAGAGTGTCAGTTTATTTCACTCTGCAAGTCCTTGTTTCCAGGGACCTGTAAGGACAGTGAGTGAATTGTCCTTGTGCTATATTGTGCTTAAAAAAAACATTTATTCTAGGGACAGAAAACTGTAGGTAGGGAGAGTGTCAGTTTATTTCACTCTGCAAGTCCTTGTTTCCAGGGACCTGGAAGGACAGTGACTGAATTGTCCTTGTGCTATATTGTGATTAAAAAAAACATTTATTCTAGGGACAGAAAACTGTAGGTAGGGAGAGTGTCAGTTTATTTCACTCTGCAAGTCCTTGTTTCCAGGGACCTGGAAGGACAGTGACTGAATTGTCCTTGTGCTATATTGTGATTAAAAAAAACATTTATTCTAGGGACAGAAAACTGTAGGTAGGGAGAGTGTCAGTTTATTTCACTCTGCAAGTCCTTGTTTCCAGGGACCTGGAAGGACAGTGACTGAATTGTCCTTGTGCTATATTGTGATTAAAAAAAACATTTATTCTAGGGACAGAAAACTGTAGGTAGGGAGAGTGTCAGTTTATTTCACTCTGCAAGTCCTTGTTTCCAGGGACCTGGAAGGACAGTGACTGAATTGTCCTTGTGCTATATTGTGATTAAAAAAAACATTTATTCTAGGGACAGAAAACTGTAGGTAGGGAGAGTGTCAGTTTATTTCACTCTGCAAGTCCTTGTTTCCAGGGACCTGGAAGGACAGTGACTGAATTGTCCTTGTGTTATATTGTGATTAAAAAAAACATTTTTTCTAGGGACAGAAAACTGTAGGTAGGGAGAGTGTCAGTTTATTTCACTCTGCAAGTCCTTGTTTCCAGGGACCTGGAAGGACAGTGACTGAATTGTCCTTGTGCTATATTGTGATTAAAAAAAACATTTATTCTAGGGACAGAAAACTGTAGGTAGGGAGAGTGTCAGTTTATTTCACTCTGCAAGTCCTTGTTTCCAGGGACCTGGAAGGACAGTGACTGAATTGTCCTTGTGCTATATTGTGATTAAAAAAAACATTTATTCTAGGGACAGAAAACTGTAGGTAGGGAGAGTGTCAGTTTATTTCACTCTGCAAGTCCTTGTTTCCAGGGACCTGGAAGGACAGTGACTGAATTGTCCTTGTGCTATATTGTGATTAAAAAAAACATTTATTCTAGGGACAGAAAACTGTAGGTAGGGAGAGTGTCAGTTTATTTCACTCTGCAAGTCCTTGTTTCCAGGGACCTGGAAGGACAGTGACTGAATTGTCCTTGTGTTATATTGTGATTAAAAAAAACATTTTTTCTAGGGACAGAAAACTGTAGGTAGGGAGAGTGTTTTTTTTCTTTCACTCTGCAAGTCCTTGTTTCCAGGGACCTGTAAGGACAGTGAGTGAATTGTCCTTGTGCTATATTGTGCTTAAAAAAAACATTTATTCTAGGGACAGAAAACTGTAGGTAGGGAGAGTGTCAGTTTATTTCACTCTGCAAGTCCTTGTTTCCAGGGACCTGGAAGGACAGTGAGTGAATTGTCCTTGTGTTATATTGTGATTAAAAAAAACATTTTTTCTAGGGACAGAAAACTGTAGGTAGGGAGAGTGTTTTTTTTCTTTCACTCTGCAAGTCCTTGTTTCCAGGGACCTGTAAGGACAGTGAGTGAATTGTCCTTGTGCTATATTGTGCTTAAAAAAAACATTTATTCTAGGGACAGAAAACTGTAGGTAGGGAGAGTGTCAGTTTATTTCACTCTGCAAGTCCTTGTTTCCAGGGACCTGTAAGGACAGTGAGTGAATTGTCCTTGTGCTATATTGTGCTTAAAAAAAACATTTATTCTAGGGACAGAAAACTGTAGGTAGGGAGAGTGTCAGTTTATTTCACTCTGCAAGTCCTTGTTTCCAGGGACCTGGAAGGACAGTGACTGAATTGTCCTTGTGCTATATTGTGATTAAAAAAAACATTTATTCTAGGGACAGAAAACTGTAGGTAGGGAGAGTGTCAGTTTATTTCACTCTGCAAGTCCTTGTTTCCAGGGACCTGGAAGGACAGTGACTGAATTGTCCTTGTGCTATATTGTGATTAAAAAAAACATTTATTCTAGGGACAGAAAACTGTAGGTAGGGAGAGTGTCAGTTTATTTCACTCTGCAAGTCCTTGTTTCCAGGGACCTGGAAGGACAGTGACTGAATTGTCCTTGTGCTATATTGTGATTAAAAAAAACATTTATTCTAGGGACAGAAAACTGTAGGTAGGGAGAGTGTCAGTTTATTTCACTCTGCAAGTCCTTGTTTCCAGGGACCTGGAAGGACAGTGACTGAATTGTCCTTGTGTTATATTGTGATTAAAAAAAACATTTTTTCTAGGGACAGAAAACTGTAGGTAGGGAGAGTGTTTTTTTTCTTTCACTCTGCAAGTCCTTGTTTCCAGGGACCTGTAAGGACAGTGAGTGAATTGTCCTTGTGCTATATTGTGCTTAAAAAAAACATTTATTCTAGGGACAGAAAACTGTAGGTAGGGAGAGTGTCAGTTTATTTCACTCTGCAAGTCCTTGTTTCCAGGGACCTGGAAGGACAGTGAGTGAATTGTCCTTGTGTTATATTGTGATTAAAAAAAACATTTTTTCTAGGGACAGAAAACTGTAGGTAGGGAGAGTGTTTTTTTTCTTTCACTCTGCAAGTCCTTGTTTCCAGGGACCTGTAAGGACAGTGAGTGAATTGTCCTTGTGCTATATTGTGCTTAAAAAAAACATTTATTCTAGGGACAGAAAACTGTAGGTAGGGAGAGTGTCAGTTTATTTCACTCTGCAAGTCCTTGTTTCCAGGGACCTGGAAGGACAGTGAGTGAATTCTCCTTGTGCTATATTGTGCTTAAAAAAAACATTTATTCTAGGGACAGAAAACTGTAGGTAGGGAGAGTGTCAGTTTATTTCACTCTGCAAGTCCTTGTTTCCAGGGACCTGGAAGGACAGTGACTGAATTGTCCTTGTGCTATATTGTGATTAAAAAAAACATTTATTCTAGGGACAGAAAACTGTAGGTAGGGAGAGTGTCAGTTTATTTCACTCTGCAAGTCCTTGTTTCCAGGGACCTGGAAGGACAGTGAGTGAATTGTCCTTGTGTTATATTGTGATTAAAAAAAAAATTTTTTCTAGGGACAGAAAACTGTAGGTAGGGAGAGTGTTTTTTTTCTTTCACTCTGCAAGTCCTTGTTTCCAGGGACCTGGAAGGACAGTGACTGAATTGTCCTTGTGCTATATTGTGATTAAAAAAAACATTTATTCTAGGGACAGAAAACTGTAGGTAGGGAGAGTGTTTTTTTTCTTTCACTCTGCAAGTCCTTGTTTCCAGGGACCTGTAAGGACAGTGAGTGAATTGTCCTTGTGCTATATTGTGCTTAAAAAAAACATTTATTCTAGGGACAGAAAACTGTAGGTAGGGAGAGTGTCAGTTTATTTCACTCTGCAAGTCCTTGTTTCCAGGGACCTGGAAGGACAGTGAGTGAATTGTCCTTGTGTTATATTGTGATTAAAAAAAACATTTTTTCTAGGGACAGAAAACTGTAGGTAGGGAGAGTGTTTTTTTTCTTTCACTCTGCAAGTCCTTGTTTCCAGGGACCTGTAAGGACAGTGAGTGAATTGTCCTTGTGCTATATTGTGCTTAAAAAAAACATTTATTCTAGGGACAGAAAACTGTAGGTAGGGAGAGTGTCAGTTTATTTCACTCTGCAAGTCCTTGTTTCCAGGGACCTGGAAGGACAGTGACTGAATTGTCCTTGTGCTATATTGTGATTAAAAAAAACATTTATTCTAGGGACAGAAAACTGTAGGTAGGGAGAGTGTCAGTTTATTTCACTCTGCAAGTCCTTGTTTCAAGGGACAGAGAAGGACACCTGAAGGTAGCCCTTATTGCTTTTTTCCCATCTCCCTGCAGGCCATCTATTAGAATGTCTGGAAGGCAAACAAGGAGAGGCAGACAGTCAGGAGGCAATAAAAGAGGGCAAGCAGGCTCTGTGTCTGGGGGCAACAGTGCTGGTCGTGGACGCGGTGCATTGTCATCAGCACATGGCCATGGGACACGCTTGTCCTTCTTTTCGGCAGCTGGACATGTTGAGCCACATCATGCCGAAGACTTGGTAGAGTGGATGACCAAGCCCTCCTCCTCCTCCTCATCCTCTCTCACCCAGGCTCAGGGTACTGGAAAAGAAGCTGCCAAAGCGTCGTCTTCCCTGGTATCAATGTCAGACAAATCATCAGTCACTCCTTCCCTAGACCCACCATGTCCTCCTCCTGAGGAGTCCCCCGAACTGTTTCAGCACAGTGTTGGGTACATGCTCCAGGAGGATGCCCAGCGTTTCGAAGGGTCTGATGATGAAACCCAGCTAGAGGAAGGCAGTAGCGTGAGAGCAGACAGAGGGGATGCTCAAGAAGGACACCAATCTGGCAGTCATGTTCCAGCAGCTGCAGCATACTGCCAGATTGGCTCCAGTGATGAGGAGGGAGGGGATGATGAGGTCACTGACTCCACGTGGGTGCCTAATAGGAGAGAGGAGGAGGAGGAGGATGAGGAGGAGGCACATCTCCAACGAGGCAGGATGCCCTTTGGTGGCCAGCGTAAGGGCAGTACACCGACGGAATCACACCGCAGAGCTCCGCCTGTGCAGGGCGCTGCCTCTGCCCGTCATTCAAAAAGTTCTTTGGTGTGGGCCTTTTTTGAGGCTAGTGCATCAGATCGCACAGCTGCTGTTTGCAACATATGTCTCAAGCGTATATCGCGTGGCCAAAACATCAGCCGCTTGGGTACCACATGCCTGACCAGACATATGTTGACCTGCCATGCAGCTCGTTGGCAAGCCTACCTCAAAGACCCACACCAAAGAACAAAGCGGACCTCTCCTTGCACCGCATCAGCTGGGATCTCCAACCCCACTATAACTTCAGTCCTCTCTGAAACATGCACTGAGAGGAATGAAGGTGTAGAATTAGGTGTGTCACAGCCAAGTACTTGCGCCCACTCTGCTAGCAGTACACCGACGTCCGATTCTAGCAGGCAAATTTCCCTGCCCCAGCTGCTGGACCGTCGAAAGAAGTTCACTCCCAGCCATCCACATGCCCAGCGGTTGAATGCTAGCTTGGCTAAATTGCTAGCGCTTCAACTGCTGCCTTTTCAGTTGGTAGACTCGGCCCCCTTCCGTGAGTTTGTGCAATGTGCAGTTCCTCAGTGGCAGGTTCCCAAACGCCACTTTTTCTCACGGAAGGCTATTCCGGCTCTCTACCGGCATGTGGAAGGCAATGTCTTGGCCTCGCTGGACAGGGCGGTCAGCGGTAAGGTGCATATTACCGCTGACTCATGGTCCAGCAGGCATGGACAGGGACGTTACCTTTCTTTCACGGCCCATTGGGTCACTCTTTTGGCAGCTGGGAAGGATTCAGGACAAGGTGCAGTAGTGTTGGAGGTTGTCCCACCGCCACGCCTCCAAAATGCTACTACTGGTTGTGACACACCTCTCTCCTCCACCCCCTCCTCTTCTTCTTCCTCCATGGCCTCTTCCTGTGGTTTGTCCTATGAACCAGCGGTGCTCCGTAGCCGTTCACGGGGCTACGCAAGTACGCAGGCAAAAAGATGCCATGCCGTGCTTGCGCTGGTGTGTTTGGGGGACAGAAGCCACACTGGGGCAGAGGTCCTGTCTGCTCTGCAGGGCCAGGCCGAGAGGTGGTTGACGCCACGCCAGCTTAAGCCAGGAATGGTGGTTTGCGACAATGGCACCAACCTCCTCTCCGCCCTCCGACAGGGACAACTGACCCATGTGCCCTGTGTGGCTCACGTCCTTAACCTGGTGGTGCAGCGCTTCTTGGGCAGGTACCCGGGCTTACAGGATGTCCTGAGGCAGGCCAGGAAAGTCTGTGTGCATTTCCGCAGATCTTATAATGCCAGTGCTCGCCTGGCTGAGCTGCAAAAGGAGTTGAACCTGCCCAAGAACCGCCTTATATGTGACATGCCCACCAGGTGGAACTCAACGTTGGCCATGCTGCAGCGGCTGCACACGCAGCAGAGGGCCATCAATGAGTACCTGTGTGACTACGGCACCAGGACAGGGTCAGGGGAGCTTGGTTTTTTTTCTCCACGCCAGTGGGGCATGATCAGGGATGCATGCACTGTCCTGGCACCATTTGAGGAGGCCACGAGGATGGTGAGCAGTGACAGTGCATGCATCAGTGACACTGTACCTCTTGTCCACCTGTTGGAGCACACGCTGCGTGGAATAATGGACAGGGCACTTGAGGCAGAACAGAGGCAGGAAGAGGAGGACTTCCTTGCCTCTCAAGGCCCCCTTTACCCAGACAGTGTTCCTTCTGTCCCACCCATCGCACAGGAAGAGGAGGAGGAGGAGGAGGAGGAGGAGGAGGAGGAGGATTGTGTCAGCATGGAGGTGGAGGCTGGCACTCAGCATCATCAGCAGCAGTCTTTTAGGGATGATTTACAGTCCCAAGAAACCAGTGGACTTGTACGTGGCTGGGAGGAGGTGGCTGCGGATCATGTCCTCCTTAGTGACCCAGAGGACTCCGGAGCGAATGCCTCAGCAAACCTACGCTGCATGGCCTCCCTGATCCTGCAAAGTCTGCGGAAGGATCCTCGTATTCTTCGGATCAAGGAGAGGGACCATTACTGGCTGGCCACTCTCCTTGATCCACGGTACAAGGGTAAGGTTGCGGACCTTATGTTACCGTCGCAGAGGGAGCAGAGGATGAGACAACTCCGGGAGGCCTTGCAGAAAGGTCTGTGCAACGCGTTCCCAGAGACTGGGAGGTTGCAAACTCCTGGTCCTGGACAACGAGTTGCTGAGGCTTCGGCCAGTCAAAGAAGGAGCGGTGGGGAAGGTGGCCGTCTGACCGATGCGTTCAGACAATTCTTTAGTCCGCAGCCCCAAAG
Organism: Rana muscosa; assembly: GCA_029206835.1. Classification (NCBI taxonomy): domain Eukaryota; kingdom Metazoa; phylum Chordata; class Amphibia; order Anura; family Ranidae; genus Rana; species Rana muscosa. Next base: position 1,032,828,953 of record CM055117.1, read on the forward strand.
TATGATCGGTTCCAGCAACCATCGCCAGCGTCTGATAAACATGGTGCAGGAATATCTAGGGGCAAGGTCAGACTTGGACACCTTCCCCACCGAAAATCCTCTGGCTTACTGGGTCTTGAGGATGGATCACTGGCCAGAGCTTGCACAGTATGCAATTGAGCTACTGGCCTGTCCTGCATCCAGCGTTCTTTCGGAACGCACATTCAGTGCTGCTGGAGGATTTGTCACGGATCACAGGGTGCGCCTGTCCACCGACTCGGTTGATCGACTGACTTTCATCAAGATGAACCAGTCTTGGATCACCACCAGCTACCACACACCTGATGCTGATATAACAGACTAATTGATTTTAACATGTCACATCCCTTCAAGACTGATGCTGATGCTGAGTGCCTGTGCTGTTATGTTGACTGGCTATCCTCCTCCTCCGAGTCCTCAATGATACGATTGATGATGATAGCTTGTAAGATCATTTTTGTTTATGGGTGCCGCCACCAGTGCCTAACGCCCAATTTTTCAGCCCCTGTTTAACAGGGGCGTGTAATTACAATTTTTGAAGCAATACTTTGCAACAGGGCTCATTGCTGTGCTCCAAGTACAGTATCTGTGAGGAGTTGCAGTGTTGTGCCACCAGTGCCTAACGCCCAATTTTTCAGCCCCTGTTTAACAGGGGCGTGTAATTACAATTTTTGAAGCAATACTTTGCAACAGGGCTCATTGCTGTGCTCCAAGTACAGTATCTGTGAGGAGTTGCAGTGTTGTGCCACCAGTGCCTAAGGCCCAATTTTTCAGCCCCTGTTTAACAGGGGCGTGTCATTACAATTTTTGAAGCAATACTTTGCAACAGGGCTCATTGGTGTGCTCCAAGTACAGTATCTGTGAGGAGTTGCAGTGTTGTGCCACCAGTGCCTAAGGCCCAATTTTTCAGCCCCTGTTTAACAGGGGCGTGTCATTACAATTTTTGAAGCAATACTTTGCAACAGGGCTCATTGCTGTGCTCCAAGTACAGTTGCTGTGAGGGGTTGCAGTGTTGTGCCACCAGTGCCTAAGGCCCAATTTTTCAGCCCCTGTTCAACAGGGGCATGTAATTACAATTCTTGATCTAATAATTCACAGCAGGGCCCATTGCTGCACCCACCAAGAGTAACTGTCAGGGCTTACAGTGTTGTGGCACCAGCACCACCATCAAAGGCCCAATTTTTACTACCACTGTTCAACAATTATATGTCATTAAAATTCCTGATATAATAGTTGACAGCAGGGCGTTCCAGCACCAACCAAGAGTAACTGTGAGTGCTTACAGTGTTGTGCCAACACCAACAACTAAGGGGCCTATTTCTGCAGAGTATATACGGCAGGTCCCTACTTTCAAACATCCAACTTACAAACGACTCCTACTTGCAAACGCAAGAAGACAACAGGAAGTGAGAGGAAATCTACCACTAGGAAGGAAAATTCTCTCCTGTAAGAATAAATATGGGAGAAAGGTGTCTCCTCTGTACTGATGCTTTATCAGCAATCCTTGTTTCAAGAAAAACACCACATTTCAAAAACAGTTGTCATTGGGACGGAAAGTGAGGTGAAATGTTCTGAACAGGGGCACAGACAGCAAAACAAATGTTACAGGGGTGATAACCCTTACCTATGTTTTCCAAAAAGTTTAAATATAGATTTTTGGTCTGGAGCTACACTTCAACAATGTACCTGTTCAAAATTACAAACAGACTCTACATAAGAACAAACCTACAGTCCCTGTCTTGTATGCACCGCCTGTATAGGGCTGTTCAGAGTATATAGGGCCTTTTTTATTTTATGTGCGGGGTTCCCCTTAATATCCATACAAGACCCAAAGGGGCTGGTAATGGGCTGGGGTAGGGGGGGGTCATGGGGTAGCTATGCCATTTTTCTTAAAGAATTTCATCCATATTACCGGGACCAGACATTACATTAAAGCCGCAAGCAGTTTTAAATGGCTTTTTTTTCCTTTAGAAGTGTCATTTTGTGCAGGGACAGTTCTAAACACGGGAAACACGTGGCACTTCACAGGCATACTTTAGACACCCCCCAGGTACGATATTTAAAGGAATATTTGACTTTTTTTTTTCACTTTATGCATCATTAAAATGACTGCTCCCGAAAAACGACCGTTTTTAAAACTTCTTTTTGCATTGATACATGTCCCCTGGTGCAGAACCCGGGTTCCCAAACCCTTTTTAGGACAATAACATGCATAATAGTTGTTATAATTAGCACTTTAGAATTCGAACGTTCGCATCCATTGTATTTAATAGGGTTCTAATGTTCGTTCGAACTTTCGGTCCGTTCGCGGGTTCTGGTGCGAACCGAACCCGGGGGTGTTCGGCTCATCACTAGTCAGGAGGCAAAAAAAGAGGGCAAGCAGGCTCTGTGTCTGGGGGCAACAGTGCTGGTCGTGTACGCGGTGCATTGTCATCAGCACATGGCCATGGGACACGCTTGTCCTTGTTTTCGGCAGCTGGACATGTTGAGCCACATCATGCCGAAGACTTGGTAGAGTGGATGACCAAGCCCACCTCATCCTCCTCATCCTCTCTCACCCAGGCTCAGGGTACTGGCAAGCAGCTGCCAAAGCGTCCTCTTCTCTGGTATCATTATCTTCATTAGTCAATCCTTCCCTAGACCCACCATGCCCTCCTCCTGAGGAGTCCCCCGAACTGTTTGAGCACAGTGTTGGGTACATGCTCCAGGAGGATGCCCAGCGTTTGGAAGGATCTGATGATGATACCCAGCTAGAGGAAGGCAGCAGCGTGAGAGCAGAGAGAGGGGATGCTCAAGAAGGACACCAATCTGGCAGTCCTGCTCCAGCAGCTGCAGCATATTGCCAGATTGGCTCCAGTGATGAGGAGGGAGGGGATGATGAGGTCACTGACTCCACGTGGGTGCCTAATAGGAGAGAGGAGGAGGAGGAGGATGAGGAGGAGGCACATCTCCAACGAGGCAGGATGCCCTTGAGTGGCCAGCGTATGGGCAGCACACCGACGGAATAACACCGCAGAGCTCCGCCTGTGCAGGGCGCTGCCTCTGCCCGTCATGCAAAAAGTTCTTTGGTGAGGGCCTTTTTTGAGGCGAGTGCATCAGATCGCACAGCTGCTGTTTGCAACATATGTCTCAAGCGTATATCGCGTGGCCAAAACATCAGCCGCTTGGGCACCACATGCTTGATCAGACATATGTTGACCTGCCATGCAGCTCGTTGGCAAGCCTACCTTAAAGACCCACACCAAAGAACAAAGCTGACCTCTTCTTGCACTGCATCAGCTGGGATCTCCAACCCCACTATACCTTCACTCCTCTCTGAAACCTGCTCTGAGAGGAATGAAGGTGTAGAATTAGGTGTGTCACAGGCAAGTACTTGCGGGCACTCTGCTAGCAGTACACCAACGTCCGATTCTAGCAGGCAAATTTCCCTGCCCCAGCTGCTGGACCGTCGAAAGAAGTTCACTCCCAGCCATCCACATGCCCAGCGGTTAAATGCTAGCTTGGCTAAATTGCTAGCGCTTCAACTGCTGCCTTTTCAGTTGGTAGACTCGGCCCCCTTCCGTGAGTTTGTGCAATGTGCGGTTCCTCAGTGGCAGGTTCCCAAACGACACTTTTTCGCACGGAAGGCTATTCCGGCTCTCTACAGGCATGTGGAAGGCAATGTCTTGGCCTCGCTGGACAGGGCGGTCAGCGGTAAGGTGCATATTACCGCTGACTCATGGTCCAGCAGGCATGGACAGGGACGTTACCTTTCTTTCACGGCCCATTGGGTCACTCTTTTGGCAGCTGGGAAGGATGCAGGACAAGGTGCAGTAGTGTTGGAGGTTGTTCCACCGCCACGCCTCCAAAATGCTACTACTGGTTGTGACACAACTCTCTCCTCCACCCCCTCCTCTTCTTCTTCCTCCATGGCCTCTTCCTGTGGTTTGTCCTTGGAACCAGCGGTGCTCCGTAGGCGTTCAAGGGGCTACGCAAGTACGCAGGCAAAAAGATGCCATGCCGTGCTTGCGCTGGTGTGTTTGGGGGACAGGAGCCACACTGGGGCAGAGGTCCTGTCTGCTCTGCAGGGGCAGGCCGAGAGGTGGTTGACGCCACGCCAGCTTAAGCCAGGAATGGTGGTTTGCGACAATGGCACCAACCTCCTCTCCGCCCTCCGACAGGGACAACTGACCCATGTGCCCTGTATGGCTCACGTCCTTAACCTGGTGGTGCAGCGGTTCTTGGGCAGGTACCCGGGCTTACAGGATGTCCTGAGGCAGGCCAGGAAAGTCTGTGTGCATTTCCGCAGATCTTATAATGCCAGTGCTCGCCTGGCTGAGCTTCAAAAGGAGTTGAACCTGCCCAAGAACCGCCTTATATGTGACATGCCCACCAGGTGGAACTCAACGTTGGCCATGCTGCAGCGGCTGCACACGCAGCAGAGGGCCATCAATGAGTACCTGTGCGACTACGGCACCAGGACAGGGTCAGGGGAGCTCGGGTTTTTTTCACCACGCCAGTGGGGCATGATCAGGGATGCATGCACTGTCCTGGCACCATTTGAGGAGGCCACGAGGATGGTGAGCAGTGACAGTGCATGCATCAGTGACACTGTACCTCTTGTCCACCTGTTGGAGCACACGCTGCGTGGAATAATGGACAGGGCACTTGAGGCAGAACAGAGGCAGGAAGAGGAGGACTTCCTTGCCTCTCAAGGCCCCCTTTACCCAGACAGTGTTCCTTCTGTCCCACCCATCGCACAGGAAGAGGAGGAGGAGGAGGAGGATTGTGTCAGCATGGAGGTGGAGGCTGGCACTCAGCATCATCAGCAGCAGTCTTTTAGGGATGATTTACAGTCTCAAGAAACCAGTGGACTTGTACGTGGCTGGGAGGAGGTGGCTGCGGATCATGTCGTCCTTAGTGACCCAGAGGACTCCGGACTGAATGCCTCAGCTAACCTACGCTGCATGGCCTCCCTGATCCTGCAAAGTCTGCGGAAGGATCCTCGTATTCTTCGGATCAAGGAGAGGGACCATTACTGGCTGGCCACTCTCCTTGATCCACGGTACAAGGGTAAGGTTGCGGACCTTATCGTACCGTCGCAGAGGGAGCAGAGGATGAGACAACTCCGGGAGGCCTTGCAGAAAGGTCTGTGCAACGCGTTCCCAGAGACTGGGAGGTTACAAACTCCTGGTCCTGGACAACGAGTTGCTGAGGCTTTGGGCAGTCAAAGAAGGAGCGGTGGGGAAGGTGGCCGTCTGACCGATGCGTTCAGACAATTCTTTAGTCCGCAGCCCCAAAGTATGATCGGTTCCAGCAACCATCGCCAGCGTCTGATATACATGGTGCAGGAATACCTAGGGGCAAGGTCAGACTTGGACACCTTCCCCACCGAAAATCCTCTGGCTTACTGGGTCTTGAGGATGGATCACTGGCCAGAGCTTGCACAGTATGCAATTGAGCTACTGGCCTGTCCTGCATCCAGCGTTCTTTCAGAACGCACATTCAGTGCTGCTGGAGGATTTGTCACGGATCACAGGGTGCGCCTGTCCACCGACGGTTGATCGACTGACTTTCATCAAGATGAACCAGTCTTGGATCACCACCAGCTACCACACACCAGATGCTGATATAACAGACTAATTGATTTTAAAATGTCACATCCCTTCAAGACTGATGCTGATGCTGAGTGCCTGTGCTGTTATGTTGACTGGCTATCCTCCTCCTCCTCCTCAATGATACGATTAACGATGATAGCTTGGAAGATCATTTTGGTTTATGGGTGACGCCACCAGTGGCTAAGGCCCAATTTTTCAGCCCCTGTTTAACAGGGGCGTGTAATTAAAATTTTTGATGCAATACTTTGCAACAGGCCTCATTGCTGTGCTCCAAGTACAGTATCTGTGAGGGGTTGCAGTGTTGTGCCACCAGTGCCTAAGGCCCAATTTTTCAGCCCCTGTTCAACAGGGGCATGCAATTATAATTATTGATCTAATAATTCACAGCAGGGCCCATTGCTGCGCCCACCAAGAGTAACTGTCAGGCCTTACAGTGTTGTGGCACCAGCACCACCATCACCACCACCACCACCACCAAAGGCCCAATTTTTAAGCCCCTGTTCAACAGGGGCATGCAATTATAATTATTGATCTAATAATTCACAGCAGGGACCATTGCTGCGCCCACCAAGAGTAACTGTCAGGCCTTACAGTGTTGTGGCACCAGCACCACCATCACCACCACCACCACCACCAAAGGCCTAATTTTTCAGCCCCTGTTCAACAGGGGCATGCAATTACAATTCTTGATCTAATAATTCACAGCAGGGCCCATTACTGCGCCCACCAAGAGTAACTGTCAGGCCTTACAGTGTTGTGGCACCAGCACCACCATCAAAGGCCCAATTTTTACTACCACTGATCAACAATTATATGTTATTACAATTCCTGATATAATAGTTGACAGCAGGGCGTTCCAGCACCCACCAAGAGTAACTGTGAGTGCTTACAGTGTTGTGCCAACACCAACACCTAAGGGGCCAATTTCTGCAGAGTATATATGGCAGGTCCCTACTTTCAAACATCCAACTTACAAACGACTACTACTTGCAAACGGAAGAAGACAACAGGAAGTGAGAGGAAATCTACCCCTTGGAAGGAAAATTCTCTCCTGTAAGAATTAATATGGGAGAAAGGTGTCTCCTCTCTACTGATGCTTTATCACCAATCCTTGTTTCAATAAAAACACCACATTTCAAAAACAGTTGTCATTGGGACGCAAAGTGACGTGAAATGTTCTGAACAGGGGCACAGACAGCAAAAAAAATGTGACAGGGGTGATAACCGTTCCCTATGTTTTACAAAAAACTAAAAAAAAGGAATTTGCCATGGAGCTCCACTTAAACAATGCAGCTGTTCAAAATTATAAACAGATTCTACATAAGAACAAACCTACAGTCCCTGTCTTGTATGCACCGCCTGTATACGGCTGTTCAGAGTATATAGGTCCTTTTTTATTTTGTGTGCGGGGTTCCCCTTAATATCCATACAAGACCCAAAGGGGCTGGTAATGGGCTGGGGTAGGGGGGGGGTTGATGGGGTAGCTATGCCATTTTTCCTAAAGATTTTCATCCATATTACCGGGACCACACATTGCATTAAAGCCGCAAGCAGTTTTAAATGACTTTTTTCCCTTTAGAAATGTTATTTTGTGCAGGGACAGTTCTAAACATGGGAAACACGTGGCACTTCACAGGCATACTTTAGACACCCCCCAGGTACAATATTTAAAGGAATATTTGACTTTTTTTTTTTCACTTTATGCATCATTAAAATGACTGCTCCCGGAAAACGTCCGTTTTTAAAACTGCTTTTTGCATTGATACATGTCCCCTGGTGCAGAAGCCGGGTTCCCAAACTCTGTTTCGGACAATAACATGGATAATAGTCGTTATAATTAGCACTTTAGAATCCGAACGTTCGCATCCATTGTATTTAATAGGGTTCTAATGTTCGTGCAAACTTTCGGTCCGTTCGCGGGTTCTGGTGCGAACCGAACCCGGGGGTGTTCGGCTCATCACTATACTTGAGCTGTCTTTACATCATATGCAATTTGCATTAATATGATCACTGAAACCAATGATATATAGTAATGAAGCTATATGATGTTTGTTTTATTCTATTTAATCTAATCCTTTTTGATCCTGTGTATATACACAGGTCAAATATATAATTTTTAGCTCCTTAGGCCTCATGCCCACGGGCGTTTTTTCAGCCGCGTTTTTGAGCGTTTTTTACAGCTTAAAAACGCCTGTCCATGTTAGTCTATAGCTTCATGCCCACCTAGGCGTTTTTGAGCTGTAAAGAGCATAGGCGTTTGTAAGCTGTAAAAAAAACCCAGGGCCAGTGCGTTCCTCAGCGTCAGAACTAGGCAGGAAAAAACGCGAGCGTCAAAAAACGCGCAAAAACGCGCACTAACGCGCAAAAAACGCGCACTAACGCGCGGTCGCGTTTTTAGCTCCGACGTTTTTTTTTTTTTTTGTTTTTTTTTTTTTTTTCAAAAAAAAAATATTTACAATAACATGGACAGGCGTTTTTAAGCTGTAAAAAACGCTCAAAAACGCAGCTGTAAAAACGCCAGTGGGCATGAGGCCTTATACTATACTCGGCTCTTTGTATCGATAAACACCATAATCTGCATCTATGTTTACATAGTCAGGCATAGACAATGATAAGAACCATCTGTTTAAAAATTCCACTCCTTTCAATTAAAATAGCTTATGTATACTTTCCTTATTGTCCTCTTATAGAGATCCACTGAGTTTGCTTGGGTCACAGAAATATACAACCAAGCATCCATACTTTAACTTTTCCCTATGTGGTCTTCTCTCTGGAGTATTCTTCCATCAATTTTCACACTCCATTTATGTGCTTTTGGGTATGGCGTGATCTTTTTGGAGACATTTTCAACAATTCTTTGAGCTGGTAGGTGGCTATCTGTGGTCTTGTCCTCAACGATGCTCCTCTTCCCTGTCCCCATACATGATGATGATTATGTGTTTTGTGTTTATATTATTTTTTATGTATGCACTATTTCTATATGTTTTCACTACATGTATTTATTATTTATAATTTTTATATTGTTTGTACTTTGTCTAGAACATGCTGTGGTCAAACTAATCCGAATTAACCCTGATGAAGGGACACTGATCAAAGTCCCGAAACGCGTTGGTTGGAATAGTGACCGCATGAAAACATCACATTTCAATTTGTATATTGGTGATTTTATGATATCAGAATATTGGTGTTTGTATACCAGATTTTTATACTTGTTTAATAAATGATATTTATCTATTCAATTATCTCTATAATTTTATACAACCTTGTTGCCTAGAAAGTCCCTACACTCTCATTTGGGGAGACTCTTTCTCTGTTATAGGAGTACATTTGGATCCTGATTCTCCAATGCTTCTAGGACCAACCTCCCCACAGGGTCTTCCAATTGGTCGGATCTCAACTCCTTCTTTGTTAGTCTGGGTAAGTTGTCTTCTCCCAGTTGGGCTACTTCGCAGTACTGCTTGGGGACTCCTACAATAGTGACCCCTATCTCTTCCGCTCTTGAGCCTCCCCTGGCCTGGAGTTCAGCCCCTTGGCAGAGGGCCCGCACCCCGTCAGGTGCTACTTGGGTCCAGTCTTCGACACTGTATGTAGGGACATGAGTCCTTCTGGACAGGGCGTCCGCATCTCGGTTTCCCACCCCAGGCCTGTATTTCAAACTGAAATTGAAAGCAGACAGTGCCGCCAGCCATCTATGTCCGGTGGCATCCAGCTTGGCTGTGGTGAACAGGTAGGTGAGAGGATTGTTATCCGTCTTGACCGTGAAGTCTGACCCATACAAGTAATCTCTAAGTTTGTCGACTACGGCCCACTTGAGAGCCAGGAACTCCAGCTTAGGGGTGGGATAGTTCTTTTCGGAGGGGGTCAGGCTCCTGCTCACATATGCAACAGGTCTCTGCTGTCCTTCATGCTCCTGATAGAGCACTCCTCCCAGTCCATCATGGCTGGCATCCACATGGAGTTCGTAAGGCTTCTTCGGGTCCGCATAGGCCAGGACAGGAGCAGTGGTCAAGCTCTTTTTCAGCATCTGGAAGGCATCTTCACATTTCTCGTTCCACTGGTCCTTGACTGACTCTCCCGACCTCCTGGGGCCCGAGTCATCCTCTTCCCCCTCCGTCTTCAGCAACTCATTCAGGGGTCTTGCTATTCGAGCAAACCCCTCCACGAACCTTCTGTAATAAAAACAGAACCCCAAGAAGGACCTAAGTTCTGTTACGGTGGTGGTTCTTGGCCAGGAGGTGACAGCCTCCAGTTTTTCAGGGTCCGTAGACACCCCATCTTCAGACACTATGTGTCCCAGATAGTTGACTGAGGATTGGTAAAATTGACATTTTTTAGGGGAGAGCTTGAGTCCTTCCTCACTCAGTCTCTTCAAGACCTTCTTCAGCCTCTCTTCATGTTCCTCCAAAGTTCTTCCAAAGACTATGATGTCATCCAAGTATACAAGGACCTCGATGAGGTTCATGTCTACCACAGTCTTCTCCATAAGTCTTTGGAATGTGGCTGGGGCTCCAGACAGACCTTGAGGCATCCGGTTGAATTCAAAGAACCCCACTGGGGTTATGAAAGCCGTCTTCTCTTTGTCCTCTGGGTGCATCGGGATCTGATAATACCCGCTCTTCAGGTCCATAACACTGAACCATTTGGTTCCGGACAAGCTCTGCAAGGCGTCTTCTATCCTTGGAGTGGTATACTGATCCGGAGTGGTTCTCCTGTTGAGGGTCCTATAGTCGATACACAACCTTAGCGACCCGTTCTTCTTTTGTACCACCACTATGGGGGAGGCATACGGACTTCTGGATTCTTGGATTACCCCTGTTCGCTTGAGCTCGGCAAGCTGTTCCCTTAAATCCTCGAGGTCTGCCAATGGAACCCGCCTCACCCTTTCCCTGAAGGGCTTGTCTTCATGGAGGCGGATTCGATGGGTGGCACTCCTAGCACACCCCACATCAAACTCATCATGGGAGAAGATCCTCTTCCATCGAGTCAACTGGTTCCGGGCTCTCTCTCTCCAAGCCCTGGGCAGGTTTGGATTCTCCATAGAGAGCTTTTCCCACACAGTACCTTCTCCATCTGTCTTCTCTACATCTGAGGAGGCAACTGGTGTGGCTGAGCTCACTCGACCCAGCAACAGTCTAGCTGGGATTTCCATTGGACCATCCGTGGTATTTCTGACACTCACTGGCACCCTGCAATGGGCCTTCTTCAGGACCCTCACCGGGACCACTTCCGGGATTACTTCCAGGCCCGAGGGTTCTTCCCTTGGATCGGGTTCCAACATCACAAAGGGGCCCGGCTGCTCCCAAGTGAGTTTTACTGTGGCCTTCAAACAGGTTACTTCACCGGGTTGCAGTACCATCCCTTTCCTTCCCAGTCTCCAGACCTTCCCTACCCCCTCTTCCGGGGCCTTTTGTTCTAAGATCAACCGTTGGTAGGCGGTTTTCAACATTGGGTGGATCTCAGTGACTGTGGGGTTCTCCCTTTTTGTTAGTGGGACCAAAAGTCTCCTGACCAGATCCGTGTTGGTCCCTATTATCAAGGAGCTCCTGTTGGCTCCAGGCGGTCGGGGGCACACCACAGCCAGGGTGTCAAACACTTCCCCCTTCCCAGCTATGGATGGGTCAAAAGTCAATTTGATGGGCAGATATCTGTCATAAGGAAACTTTTCCATTCCGATTCCCCATATCTCCAAGTCTTCAAGCTTTCGGATGGGCAAGTGACTCAGGTGTCTGTCGTAGAAGTCTCGGTACAACAGAGTCACCTGTGCCCCAGTATCCAACAGGGCTCTTGTGTAGATTCCCTCCACTTGAATGGATACGATTGGAGAGGGGCCCACCAGCTTCTCTGGGTACTGCTTCGAAGGGGTCTCCTTCTTCTGATCTTTGCATTTCCCTTTCTGACTTTTCTTCTCTCGTTTGTCCCTAGACCTAAGTCTCTCCTGGGCCTGGTATGTACTGATCTCCCTCCTCTGTCTGGGTGTAGCTACCCGCTGAGGGACATTACTATTCTTCTTTGGAGTGCGTTCCTTCTGAGGAACCCTTGGTTTCTTATGTGGGGTCCTGGCCCCTTCTCTCATGTGCTTCTTATTCAGTATGGAGTTCCGTAAGAATGATGGGCACCCGGTTGACTCCTTCACCGGGGCCCGCTGAAGTTTTCCGGCGGCTTGCGGTTGTTCATCTTCCTCTTTTTGGGACTGGTACACACTCTGGCCGTGTGACCAACTCCTCCAGAGTTGAAACAGATCATATCCCCCCTATCTTCCAGGGATGCGGGTGCACTGCTGAAGTATTTGGAAACAACTCCTTCCTTGGGCTGTTCCTCTCAGGTACCCTTGACTCCTTTTCCATCAGGGAGGTCAACATTCCTAACACTTGGGACATCTGTGACTTTAAGGTATCCACCTCTGCGTCTCTTTCTAAGGTCGTGGCGGCCCTGACCATCACTGGAGGGGCTGCACCAGCTCAACTGGTTGGCTCCTTTTCTTCTCCTCCATCATATCTTCTTCTTCTCTGACTACTCGGATCAAGTCAGGGTACTCCAGGCTCTTCCCGTCCTGTCTTGTACGTAGCGCCAGTGCGATGGGATTCAGGGGTTGAGATCCTCTCATGACCTGCTGGACCCGGGCCTCATCCACCTTCTTCGGGTCAATCCCCTTCTTTAAGATCATCTTGTGCAGTATTTTATCTAGACGCATCATAAACTCTGATAGCTTCTCCCCTGCCTTCTGGTAGCAGTGCTCTAGTTGGTAGGTAAGCTCAGTGATCTTTTCTGTTCCTCCAAACACATTCTGCAGAATGTCTAGATAGTCTTGCGCAACACAGTCTTTCTTGCTCGTCTTAAGGTTGCGTATGGCCTCTAGGGCAGGCCCCTTTAAGCTCTCAGCAATTCTCTGCTTCTTTCTGTGGTCTGGGACTTCCCACTCCTCTAAGGCCTGAGTAGCGCCATCTAACCACTCCTCAAATCCTTCCTCTCCTGAAGGTACAGGCTTCCTTCCTGAAAACATTCTAAGTTTCCGGTATCCTGACACTTGGTAATCCGCAGGATCTTTCTTGCAGCGCGCTATGATTTCCCCTAGGACCGCGCATAATTCTGTGCTGAGAGCGCCCTGTGGCGACCCAGGATTCATCTCTGTCTTCACATCTTTTAAGTCGGGTGGAGCGCGTATTAACTTAAAGATTTGTTTATCCGCCGTTTCTATGCTCGGCTTCTTGAAGTCTTCTGGGACTCCATCCTTCCACTTCACCAGTACATATGTCAAAGGAGGTTCTGATCTGACATCCACTATGTATGCTTTTTGTTGCGGGGACAGTGACGCCACTAACTGTTTCACTGCATCATCTTGCCAGGTCCCTGCAAGTTCTATGATCACTACTTCATGTGGATTTGTTTTTACTACTGCGCACCACTTTGCTATTTCTAGTGGGTCCATGCTGGTACCTTTTGGCTGCTATTTGCTGCAACAGAATCCCGGACTCAAGAGCCCCCACGTGTAGCGCTACCCCCAGTTAAGAGAGCCTCTGGTTTGTTTTCTCGGGCCCTGTATACAGCACCGCCAACCCCCGGCAATCTGACTCGACCCACTCTGGCACAGTTAGTCTAGGGATAGCTTCCTATCACTCTCAGGTGTATGATACTTAACAGTTCCTAAATAGACAGACAACACTCTGAGGCAGGAATATGAATAGGTAATAGCTTTACTATAAAATGGTGGCATAAAAACATGACATGCAACACTTACATGGGTCTGCAGAACCCTGTATCAACCAATGCTACAGAGGCAGCACTATAAAATGGCGCCGCGCAGTATCCACCACGCGGAGCTATTATGGCGTGCGCGCCCTATGACACAGCAACACAAACTTTATAACTTTCCCCACCTATGTCAGGCCTGACAGTGTATGAAATAGTCCCCTTTCCCTAAGGGAGTAAGATTTTCTTCACCGGCCAGCTTTCGTTTGTGCACTTGAAGAAATGAACCAATTGTAATCCAAAAAGGTGGTAACTCGTAGCAACAGTATGCAAACAAGGGGGGGTAGGCACTTCAACTCTGTCCCACTACCCGACCCCCAAAGAACACTGGTGAGCGAACAGTGGGCCTAGGCAGTCTATAGGCCTGACTATAACTCAGTCTATGGATATGGGCAGGTGCCCGCTCACCGTTCCAGGCGCGATCCCAGCCTGGGTCTTCCACCGCGTGTGTCCGTCGTACACAGCGTCTGCAACCGATCGGGTCCCTGATCCAACTGGAGTCCTACACTGACGATCCAGGATCCACCCAGGCTCTGCAGGACGGTGAAAGGCTCTCTGGACTTTGGGTAAGGCCTTAGGCTTCAGGCCTTACCCCACAGCAGATCCGCGCAGGATGACTTGTTGCTTGAAGCGTGTTGTCCCAAGAGAGCGAGCTTCCCCCCGCCCTTCTCTTAAGTAACCTCTCCCATGAGTCTCTGCGGCAGAACCTCCGCCCTGAGGCCGAATGGGGCTCTGGGAACTGTAGTCCCGGGGCCTTAAAGAAAACCCCGCTACATGTTGTATTAGTAACCTGATGAAATTCAAGCTGTAACATCTTTCTGCTGAAGAAACAGTGAACATCTCGTATTAGAGTAATAGTAATTGAGTGAAGGTGTATAAATGAGTTATTGCTCTGTAGATGGTAGAATGGGGCCAAAGTGCAGCACATCAAGGAGTAACACTTATGTCAGAAGTGTCTGACTTACAGGATAAATCAGAGCAAACCCAGTTCCAGATTGACTGTGTAATGACACTTACACTGCCTTAGATAAACATTCTTCATTGAATGTTGTGCAGCCGAGGTCACTGACACATCTCTAATGTAATTCTGGAAATCTTCAAGGTGTCCTATACATCATATAGAGAATGTATTACAAAAAAAAACATACTTTTTCATTGCTGAGGTGAATCTGGGGACAAAAAGCAGGAAAAAATAGGTATAAAAAAGGATCATCATGTCGAGGATGTTGTAAAGAAATTGTGTAAATCTATGGAGACAAAGCTGACTCCTTTTCTAGTCAACAATGAAGGTTTTCAACGTGTAAAGGAAATATAATGCGAACGTGGCCTCAAACTAAGAGCTAATGAATGGACATATTCAACGTTTTCAATTGAATTTGTTCCCACTAATTCATTATTGCATCCTGCAGGCTTCACTTTTAGCATAGCTCCCAACTGTCCCTGATTTCAAGGGACTGTCCCTAATTTGGAACAATGTCCCTTTCTCCCTCCTTTCTCCTTATTTGTTCCTCATGTTGGTCTGATCTATATAGTTGTATATAAAATGCAATATCAAAAATTGTTTTCCAGTGCTAAACCTTTCATCCAATTTCTAAATTGCTGGATTTGTAAATTCCAAAAGCCAGTATAAAGGAGAGGTAGTTGTAAAAAAAACACTTGTGTGTTTAACCACTCTTTTTTTGCACAATTCTCCGTTAACCACTTCAATACTGGGCACTTTTGTCTCCTTCCTGCCCAGGACTATTTTCAGCTTTTGCCGCTGTCGCACTTTGTATGACAATTGCGCAGTCATGCAATGCTGTAACCAAAAAAAATAATTATATTTTTCTGGTGGTATTTAATCACCACTGGGGTTTCTTTTTTGTTTTGTTTTTGCTAAACAAACTAAAAAAAGACCAAAATTTTTGAAAAACAAAAAAAAGTTTTTCTTAGTTTCTGTTATAAGATTTTGTAAATAAGTAATTTTTCTTCTTCACTGATGTGCACTGTTGAGGCAGCACTGATGGGCACTGATGAGGAGGCACTAATATGTAGCACTGATGGACACTGATATGCTGCGCTGATAGGCGGCACTGATGGGCACTGATAGGCAGCAATAAAGGGCACTAATAAGCGCCACTGATGGGCATCACTGATGGCGGCACTGGTGGGCACTGATAGAGGGAACTATTAGGTGGCACTGATGATGAAGCACTGATGGGCACTGAAAGGCAGCACTGATGGGCACTGATTGGCATCACTGATGGGGACTGATTGGCATCACTGATGGGGACTGATTGGCATCACTGATGGGCATCATTAGTTGGTAATGATTAAGCACAAGATGTTTGTGTGAAACGCGTCTACGTGACCTTGTGTTGGTGTCTTTGGTGTTATCATTTTGAACAATAAAAGGCAATCAGAATTCCTGGATGTGCAGCCATTTCTTTTCTCATTAGTGGGCACTGGTGGGCATCACTGGTAGGCACTGCTGAGCATCACTGGTGGGGTTACACCATCATTGTACTGATTATCAGAGCAGATCTCCCCTGAGGAAAGCCGCTTATTGGCTCTTCTCACACGCTGTCAGTGTGAGGAATTGTGAAAGTGCTGTTATGCTCACATCTTTAGTGTCCTGTGTCTCTTAGAAAAGTGAAAACTTGAAACCATAGCACTAGGAACAACTAGAAAAACTAAAAAAACAACAGGCCCAAACGTCTAATGCATTATCTACAGGGCTTTATTAAGGGTAAAAGATACAAATTGTACTCCCAAACCCAAATGTATGATGTTACCACCTGAAGCATTTCGGGGGACAAGCCCCTTCCTTAGAGCAAAACTCTTTTCATAGTGTCCGTGTGGGGAATATCTGAAGTGTGGAATGCTGGGGAGACTGATGTAGACCTTAAAACTGGAATGGAGGAAAGGTAAGAGGCACATGCTGCTTGAGATGTGGGTAACGTACTCTATTATTGCAGATTGGCCTTCAGGACTTTCTTCCACCCTTCATTTTGACATTCAAAACAATTTAAATACAATCTTTAAAAAAATGCAATGGGATGTGCATCACTGCATGGCAACTTATAGCAATGCAATGCTCATTTAACTGTAGCGCTACCCCCAGCTAAGAGAGCCGCTGGTTTGATTTTTCGGGCCCTGCGTACAGCTCCGCCAACCCCCGGCAATCTACTCAACCCTGGCACAGTTAGTCTAGGGGGGAAAAGGGTTTTACCTATCACAATCTATACCTGATAGTACACACACTCTGAATATATTGGATGGTAAGCACTATGTGCAGTGATAACACACTGATAGCAAGTGGTAAAGTATAACTGTTTTACTCTTGGCTAAAAGGCATAGGTTGGAACATAACACATAACTTGCTTACAGAGCCCTGCAGCAATAGATATAGTATACTCTAATAGTGCAGCGCGGTCATACACCACGTGCAGCTATTAGTATCTATGCGAAAAAATGAAGAGAAACTGCGCTTAAAGTGTAAGAACCAGGCAGGTGAATTGCCTGGAAAAAAGGAAATAAAAAAGGAAAGCAGCAACTATTCTGAAAACAATCATCAGTGAATACAAAATAGAAAAAATAAATATAGTCGCGCTAACTTATGAACTTGAACATAAGCCCATCACTGGGTAACTAAAAAAATCCAAATATCAACAGTGATAACATATATGAAAAACTCAGTGAAAAGCAATATATAACCACTTCAATACCATGCACTTATGCACCTTCCCGCCCAGACCAATTTTCAGCTTTCAGTACTCTCACACTTTGAATGACAATTACTTAGTCATGCTACACTGTATCCAAACAAAATTTTTATCATTTTCTTCTCACAAATAGAGCTTTCTTTTGGTGGTATTTAATCGCCACTGGGTTTTTTATTTTTTGCGATATAAGCAAAAAAACAGCAATTTTTAAAAAAAAAAAACACTTTTTTTTAGTTTCTATTGTAAAATTTTGCAAATAAGTAATTTTTCTTCATAAATTTGTGCCAAAATGTATACTGCTACATATCTTTGGTAAAATGAACCCAAATTAGTGTATATTATTTGGTCTTTGTGAAAGTTATAGAGTCTACAAACTATGGTGGCAATCACTGAAAATTTATCACATCTGATCACGCCTGATGTACTGAAGGGATATCTCATTTCTTGAGACACTAACAAGCGAGGAAAGTACAAATACCCCAAAATTACCCCTTTTTGGAAAGTAGACAGTCCAAGGTATTTACTAAGAGGCGTGGTGAGTTTTTTGAAGTTGTATTTTTTTCCCACAATTCTTGGGAAAATTTAATTTTTTTTTTTTTATTTTTTTTTTTACACAAACTGGTCATATTAACAGTTTTTTTCTCTCACACAGCATATGCATAATTGCAACTACACCCCAAAATACATTCTGCTACTCCTCCTGAGTGTAGCGATACCACATGTGTGAGACTTTTACACAGCCTGGCCACATACAGAGGCCCAACATTGAAGTAGCACTTTCAGGCGTTCTACAAGCATAAATCGCACATATCCTTTCTCAACCACCTATTACACTTTTGAAGGCCCTGGAGCACCAGGACAATGGAATTTTCCACAAAATGACCCCATTTTGGAAAGCACACACCCCAACGTGTAATCTATGAAGCATTATGAGTCTTTTGAACGGTTCATTTTTTTCCAGAAGGTTTTGGAAAATGTGGAGAAAAAATGAAAATGCATTTTTTTTACACAAAGTTGTCCATTTATAAGATATTTCTAACGCATAGCATATACATAGCAAAAATGACACCCCAAAATGCATTCTGCTACTCCTCCTGAGTATAGCGATACCACATGTGTGAGACTTTTACACAGCCTGGCCATATACAGAGGCCCAACATTAAAGTAGCACTTTCAGGCGTTCTACAAGCATAAATCGCACATATCCTTTCTCAACCACCTATTACACTTTTGAAGGCCCTGGAGCACCAGGACAATGGAATTTTCCACAAAATGACCCCATTTTGGAAAGCACACACCCCAACGTATAATCTATGAAGCATTATGAGTCTTTTGAACGGTTAATTTTTTTCCAGAAGGTTTTGGAAAATGTGGAGAAAAAATGAAAATGCATATTTTTTACACAAAGTTGTCAATTTATAAGATATTTCTAACGCATAGCATATACATAGCAAAAATGACACCCCAAAATGCATTCTGCTACTCCTCCTGAGTATAGCGATACCACATGTGTGAGACTTTTACACAGCCTGGCCATATACAGAGGCCCAACATTGAAGTAGCACTTTCAGGCGTTCTACAAGCATAAATCGCACATATCCTTTCTCAACCACCTATTACAATTTTGAAGGCCCTGGAGCACCAGGACAATAGAATTTTCCACAAAATGACCCAATTTTTGAAAGCACACACCCCAACGTATAATCTATGAGGCATTATGAGTCTTTTGAACGGTTCATTTTTTTCCAGAAGGTTTTGGAATATGTGGAGAAAAAATTAAAATGCATTTTTTTTACACAAAGTTGTCAATTTATAAGATATTTCTAACACATAATATGTACATAGAAAAAATTACACCCCAAAATGCATTCTGCTACTCCTCCTGAGTATGGCGATACCACATGTTTGAGACTTTTACACAGCCTGGCCACATACAGAGGCCCAACATCCAAGTAGCACCTCCAGGCATTCTAGCAGCATTAATTGCACATATCATTTTCTGACTACCGATCACATTTTTGAAGGCCCTTCATATATCTAACACATAGCAGGTACATACCAAATAACAAAAGATTACCTGTGGTTTTAGAAGTGCAGTGGTCCACAGAGGAGAGCATCGGTCCAGGCAGCAGGCAGGGATGAGGTCAGCGACAGCAAAAGCAATCATCCAGGCAGCAGGCAGGAATACTGTCCATAGTTCGCACAGGCAGAGATACTGTCAGCACAGCCAGAGCACAGCCAAAGCACAGGTCCAGGTAGCAGGCAGAGGTGTCCTATCCTATCCTATCGATGATATCTTCGATATATTGGAGGTAGTGGAGTCGGTGATTTTGAGTTGCTTTTTGGTAGCAGACAAACGAATTAAAAAGGGCCATGTGAAACAGGTGAAACGCAACTTTTTTGTGCCAATAATGGGACTTTCTGGTTGATAAGTAGGGCTGTAGCATCTGGTCGTTTAAATCCACCCCCCCCCCCCCATGTACAAATTGTAGTCGTGGACACATTCAGGCTTTACAATGGAGCCGCGTCTTCTTGGAATCTCCCCCATGGTGTCATTGTGGATCGTAGAGAGGATGTGGACATCTTTCTTGTCCCTCCACTTCATGGCCAACACCTCCTCGTTCCTCATGGATGCCCATTCTCCAGGTCGCAATTTTTTTGTCAATAAATTTTGTGGGAATCCCTTCCGGTTTTTTTTGAAGGTACCGCAGGCCGGGGTTTGTTTACTGTAAAGGTGGCGAAAAAGGGGCAGGCTGGTATAATAATTATCAACATATAAATGGTAACCTTTTCCGAACAGGGGGTATGCCAACTCCCAGACAATTTTCCCACTGGTTCCAATATATGTGGGGCAATCACGGGCTGGAGCTGGGAGTCTTTGCCTTCGTAGATCCTGAATTTGCAGACGTATCCAGTGGCTCGATCACATAATTTATTTAATTGTAACCCATACCTGGCTCTCTTGCTTGGTATGTACTGCTTGAACTGCAGTCGGCCGGTGAAATGTACGAGGGACTCGTCCACACAAATTTTTTGGTCTGGGATGAAAACTTCTTCAAATCGCTGGGAAAAGGCATTGATTAGGGGGCGTATCTTGTACAATTTGTCGTAGTTGGGATGATCTCGGGGAGGGCACTGTGAATTGTCATTGAAGTGGAGAAAGCGCATAATCATGTCGTATCTTTTCCTGGACATGACAGCGGAATATATGGGCATGTGTTGGATGGGGCGTTTGGACCAATATGAATGGACTTCGTTCTTTTTTGTAAGCCCCATATTGAACATAAGGCCCAAAAATAATTTAAATTCCTCCAATGTTAGACGCCGCCACTGGAACATGCGGGCGTAGGAAGAATCAGGGTTGGCAGCAATAAATTGGGATGCATACAGATTCGTTTGATCCACTATATTCTGCAGCAAATCTTGTGGGAAAAATAAACAAAAATAATCAAATTTAGAAAAATTTGTAGTGTCGGGCTGCACACCTGGCTGTGCGGTGAAAGGGGGGATGATAGCGGATCCTGAGTTGGCAGGCAACCATAAGGGGTTTGCCAGGGCATCGGGAAGGTAGGATTGGGGCTGGATTCTTCGGGTTGGGCGTGCATTTCCATTGCTTGTACTGGGCTCCTCTTCCTGGGGTATGGCGCTGCTGGTGGTGGGCAGTTCTCCTGATCTTGGTGCTGATCTTGGTGCTGATCTTGGTGCCGATCGCATTCTTTTGGGAGGGACGGTTTCCTCCGGGGACTCGGACTCTGAGCCACTATCCTCCACTGGCTCGTATTCCGAACCAGAATCGGATAATGGGAGCTCCCCGCTGCTCTCATCATCCGACATGGCAAGAATGGCATATGCCTCCTCAGGTGTGTAAACCCTTTGGGACATTATGGCAGTGCTTATTGGTGGGCCTGTGTAATGGTACTGCTGGTGGTAGTGGTGGCGGTCTGTGTGGTAGTACCGATGGAGGTATTAGTGGTGGGCCTGTGTGGTGGTACCGATGGCGGTATGGGTGGTGGTGGTACCAATGGCGGTACAGGTGGTGGTGGTACCGATGTCGGTACGGGTGGTGGTGGTGGCGGCGGTACCGATGGCGGTACCGATGGCGGTACAGGTGGCGGTACGGGTGGTGGTGGTAGCGATGGCGGTATGGGTGGTGTTGGTACCGATGGCGGTACAGGTGGTGGTGGTGGTACCAATGGCGGTACAGGTGGTGGTGGTACGGGTGGTGATGGTACCGATGGCGGTACAGGTGGTGGTACAGGTGGTGGTGGCACTACCGACGGTGGTACGGGTGGTGGTACTGGTGGTGGTACCGATGGCGGCACTAGTGGTGATACTGGTAGCGGGCCTGTGTGGCAGTATAGATGCTGGGCCTGGTGGTGGTACTGGTGGTGGTACTGGTACCGATGGCGGTACTGGTAGCCTGTGTGGCGGTGCCAATGGCGGTACCGATGGAGGTGGGCCTGTGACAGATGATTGACAGATGGGCTGATTGATTGACAGATGGGCTGATTGATTGATTGACAGATGGGGTGATTGATTGACAGGTGGGGTGATTGATTGACAGATGGGCTGATTGATTGACAGATGGGCTGATTGATTGACAGATGGGCTGATTGACAGATGGGCTGATTGACAGATGGGCTGATTGACAGTTGGGCTGATTGACAGATGGGCTGATTGGCTGGGCTGATTGATGTGCTGGGCTGTGTGACAGGTCCTCTTTATGGGGGGGGGCGTGTTGTGCACTGTAAACTTATGTAGACAAACTACACTGAGCTAACTTACTGATCTCTTCTCTCTCCTCACAGATCGGTGTGTGAGGAGAGAGCAGGGATCAGGTAGTAACTCCTGTGGAGTTTGTTTACATTTGTGACCGGCTGTGATTGGACACAGCCGGTCACGTGGTAAACAGCCAATTCATTGGCTGTTTACTCTGATCGGGGACGCGCTGTGTCCAAGGGACACTCGCCTTCCCCGATCCCCGCTCTGCAAGCCTGTGGCGGCGCGCACGGAGCGCCGCCGAGTTTGTTTTGACAGGTGATCGGCTGTGACTTTGACACAGCCGATCACATGGTAAACAGCCAATGAAATTGGCTGTTTACCGTGATCGGGGAAGCGCTGTGTCCGAGGGACACATGCCGTCCCCGATCACCGCGCTGCGCGCCCCCGCGGGCGCGCAAGGCAATATCCTGCAGGACGTCATATGACGTCCAGTATCGATATTGCAACCACTTCCCGGACGTCAATTCGCTATTGACTGGGCGGGAAGTGGATAATCTATGTGAACAAATGATTGTCAATAAATTGGCTGTGAATAAAAAATCAATTGTTATCCAAAAATACTGTAAAACAAAAAAAAACTCAAAGTTCATATTCCAAAGTCCATAATGGAAAAAACACCCGTGAAGCGATATCCAAAATTAATAAAGGAAAAAAAAGAGGATTCAAATCTTCTTGGACTTAAAATCCGTGACTTTCACCACCACCAGTAGAAATTTCTGCTTACCAGACAGCGATGGTCCCCTATGACGGAGGAATTCAAACAGCCTTAAGTAGTGCTCAATTACACCTCCAGAGAATAGCGAGTGATGAACCTCAGTTGTTTAATAGCCCGACAGCTCATATAGCATCATACAGGTGTTCAACATGGACCATGAAAAGAGGGGAGGACACTAGATAGTGTAAAATCCTTGATAAACATTTATTAAAATAATAAAAACATACTCACAAGAGCAGTTGAAAAGACAGCTTTAAAGTATAACAGCGCCGACCGGTCAATGGCGCTGGCACACAAACACGTCCGTGGAAGCCGAGCAATGGAGGGTGACGTCAGCACAAAGCTCGTATCCTGCCCTACGCGTTTCGTGAAAATTCACGTCGTCTCGGGGCACGGGCGATGAGCTGCGTCACCCCCTCTATATAGGGGACACAGCGGAAGGGGGATCCGACCCGTAAGAAGGCGCGCGCGCACACGCCACGCCGCGAGTCAACAATGCCTAGCTATTGAGACCGCTGAACCAGCACAGCCAATCAAGCGGCGGATGCGCGCGCACATCTCCCCACGAGGAAACCAAGCCTCGTTTGTGAGGCCGCTCAGTGCGCGTCATCACGCAAAACGGATGAGAGCGTACCATACGTCTGCGTGACCATAACAACAGGGATCACGGCAGCGATACGTACGTCCTCTAAGGGGAAGGACCCTCCAGGTGTGTCACAGGAAACAGTAGAACCCGCAGCTTCCACCGCAACCAATAGGTGCAGAGGGCGCATTGGGACACTAAACTGCTCCAATTGTTAAATACTAACAACACGAATAAACAATAAAAATGAAATGATGCTGGAGATTGGGAGCGTCTTAATTCGTACCAATGTGCAGAACCGTGCATAAAATTAATTAACAAAAAAACAGGAGTAGCCTCATAGTGGTTGAAGATTAAGTGGCGGTGGAGCCACATAAAATTGAACTGCAACACAATAGTGGTCGACAGAATATATGTTTCGATAAGTGTCAGTGATCAGGCCTCAGTGAACTCCTATCAAAACATCGTTACCAATTGATACAAAAAAACACTAGGAGTTGTTAATAAAGGCATTGACATCGGTGTCAACGTTGAGTCCAAATGGGACATAAGTTCTCAACCTGTACACCCATGCCATTTCTTGCTTGGAGATTTCTCTCACAAGCAAGCTGCCTCTCCAGTGAGGTCTATATTTGTCAATTGCAATGAATAGCGTGCCAGACGGGTCTCTCTTATGGACCTGATCATAGTGCTTGGATACAGAGTGCTTATCGAAACCTTTACGAATGTTTGCTATATGTTCGTTGAGTCTCACCCTCATTGCCCTTTTGGTCCTCCCCACGTATTGAAGACCGCAAGGGTACTGATTGAATAAGGTAGACGACCCCCAAAGATGAACATGTTATAAAAGGTTCGATTTCATAAGATCGGCCAGTACTTGTTGACAGAAATTGGCTAATCTTCCTGTCTCTGCAACTATTCAAGCTGCACACTTGGCATTTCTTACATCGGTAATAACCTGTCAGGTTCTCCAAGAATGTCCTATTAGCCCGTGGGGGATCCTGGACGCTTGGGGCCACTATATTAGAAAGTGTCGAAGCCCCTCTAAATACAATGGATGGTCTTTCTGGAAGGGAGGATGCCAGCACTTGGTCACTGGTTAACACGTGCCAATGCTTACGTATCAGGCGTTTGATGGTCTGGTGCTGAATAGAGAAGGTGGTAATAAATGGGAGAGAAAACTTACCATCCCTTGCCACCTTCTCTTTATCAGCCAAAAGTGATCCTCGGTCAATCTCACTCACAGATTGTATCAGTTGAGACATATCACTCTGTTGGTAGCCTTTATCTACAAATCTTTTAGAGAGGATCTCAGCTTGGCCTTTAAAAGCCACTAGATCCAGGCAAGCCAGGAATCAATACACTATTTGGATTTGGAAATTTCAGTTGTCGATAGCAAATTTGTTACCACCACTTATTTCTTTTTTTTTTTAACAAATTTTCATTGGAGTAATAAAAGACACTTGTACAGGTGAAAAGATAAGTACAATGGTACAAAAGTTCAAAAAAAAAACAAAAAAAAAACTAGTAAGTAGAAAAGGGGGGGGGGGGGGAGGGGGAGGGAGCTCCATAGACTATAGCGTGCTGTTCATTCCAAAACATGTATGGTCCCGAGAAGAAACAGTCCCGGAGGGCCCTCCGGTATGTAAAGACTGAGCAAAGTCTGCAAGAATTACAGCCCCTTAGGGATAGGTTCAACGTATGAGAAGGAAAGTAGGTCCAAAGCCGCTTGATCGGCTGTCGAGAGGGTTGTGGTGATGAAGGATTCCCATCTGTGGTAGAAGTGGGCTCTAGATCTGGGTTCTTTGAAGTCCGTAAGAAGTCTTTCTTCATAAAAGAGGTGGAGGCAGTCCTTTTCGAGTTGGGTGAGAGAAGGGCCTTGGGGAGAGATCCAGTGCCTGAGAATGAGTCTCCTGGCAACAAGCAAACATAGCAGGATCCAGTCTTTAGAGGAGGGGCATTTGGTAGTCCCGGAAGGGTTCGAGGCAGCCGGAGACATAGACCAGGGCAGCAACAGAGGGTCCCAATATCCAAATATGAGAAGCAAAGGGTCTTTGGGGATTTTCAACAAAGTGGTTTTGAATATATAAGAAAGGACTTGATCCCAGAATGAGGAGATGAAGGAGCAGGACCAGAAGCGGTGGGAGAGAGAGGGTCTGGGTACCTTGCATAAAGGACAGGAGGCGCCATCTTTATTGGAGTTGGGAGAGAGAAATGGGATGTAAGCCCGGTGTGCTATCTTGAGTTGAGTTTCTCTCCAGATTTCGTTGGGTGTCAGTCGAAGGGTCTTTCGCAAACCAGATAGGATTTTTTCGGTTATGTCCGGATCTGGGAAATCCCTAGCCCAGTTAGCCATAGAGGAGGTGGATAAGGACGGGGAAGATTCTTGCAGGAGAGGTTTGTAGATGTCCGAGATTTTATAACGTCCACTGTGTAGTAGACGTTCAGCAAAGCTGTTTTCGAATCTCCGGAGAGTGTCTTTACAAGTGTTAGATAGGAAGCTAATACATTGGTTGTAATGAAATACGTGAGATGGGGGGAGAGAAAATGCCAAGGATATTGAGGAGAAGGGAAGTGGTTTTCCAGTGGTGCCATCGCACAATGAGGAGAAGTTTTACAGACCTTGATTCCGCCAGACCGAAAAGGCTTTATAATGGAGACCAGGGATGAAATTAGGATTGCCTTGGATTGGCAGATGTGGAGAGATAAAGGGAGATAGCTTCAGTGTTTTTCTGATTTCTCTCCACACTATAGCAGTATCCCTGAGCAGGAGATTGTGTTGAAAAGAGGGGGGAACCGTTTTCCATCTGCAGTGTAGAAGGGCCACCAGAGAGTGCGGGTGGGCCATTTCGGATTCCAAGACGTAATTAGAGTATTGGGATGATTGAGCTATCCAATCTAAGCTAGTCCTGAACAGACATGCTAAATTATACAATCTAATATGAGGTAGACCGATGCCCCCGTCACTCCTAGGAAGGTGTAGTTTTTTAGAGGCTATCCGAGGTCTTTTGCCATGCCAGATGAACTGTGAAATTTTGGTGTTAAGGAGTTTGATATCTTTATGCTTCAAAAGTAGAGGAATGGTTTGCAAAGGGTAAAGCAGTCTGGCAAAGCTAACCATTTTGACAAGGTGACACCTCCCTAGGAGCGAGAGGGGAAGATCCATCCAGTTTGACAGTTCTTGATAGAGTTTTGTAAAGAGGGGAGGATAATTGAGATGATAGATGGAGGAGGGTAATTTCCCAATCTGTATACCTAGATAGGTGATGTGTGAAGGTGCAACCTTAAACAGAGAGTGTTGCGTCCAAGGGCATGTGGAGTGTGTCCCGATGGGGAGAATTTCGCTCTTGGAATAATTTATCCGGAGGCCGGAGCACCGTCGAAATTCATCGAAGGTGGTTTTAATGGTTAAAATGTCGTCACTGGCGTTACCCGTGAATATGAGGACGTCGTCAGCGAAAAGTGAAGTGCGAAGTTCCGTTTTGCCTATTTTGATGCCTCGTAAAGGGGCTATCTCGGAAAGGTATCTAGATAAAGGTTCTAAGGCTAAATTGAACAGGAGGGGGGAGAGAGGGCAACCCTGTCTGGTCCCTTTATGGAGGCGGAAATCCTCTGAGAGGATTCCGGCGGCAACAAGTCTAGCGGAGGGCGCTGTATACATGGCATTGATAAGGTGGCAGAAGGGGCCTGAGAATCCCATTTTAGACAAAGTAAGGGAAAGCCAGTCGAAACTTACATTGTCAAAGGCTTTTTCAGCGTCTAACGTTACGATGGCATAATCTCCCTTTGGGTCTTGTTTGGCTCGTTCAAGGGCCAAGAGAACCTTTCGAATGTTCAGGGTGGCTGTCCGCCCTTTCACGAATCCTGACTGGGCCGGGTGAATGAGGTCCGGGAGG
Organism: Rana muscosa; assembly: GCA_029206835.1. Taxonomy (NCBI): domain Eukaryota; kingdom Metazoa; phylum Chordata; class Amphibia; order Anura; family Ranidae; genus Rana; species Rana muscosa. The sequence continues at coordinate 1,032,855,994 of CM055117.1, forward strand.
GTGACCGCTAGTCTGGAAGCCACAATCTTTGAGAGAATTTTGACATCCAGGTTGAGTAATGAAATAGGCCTATATGAGCCCGGTTCCAGAGGATCCTTGCCCTTTTTTGAAAGAAGTTTAATGATGGCCTGGTTGCCTGTCGGTAGATAGGGACCGCCCTCCCAGATGTTGGAATAGACCGAGTGGAGCATGGGTGCAGTGACATTTTGGAGGGTCTTGTAAAATTCACTTGTAAATCCGTCTGGGCCGGGGGCTTTAGAGGGGCGGAGAGCATGTATAGTGCCTTCTATTTCAGCGAGGGAGATAGGGGCATTCAGGGATTCTAGATGGGCACTGGATATACTTGGTAGATTCATTTTTTCAAGAAAGGCTTGGGCTATTTTATGGTCAATGGGATCGGGTGCATAAAGGGCTGTGTAATATTCGAGCATGGTTTTATTTATATGAGGTGGCGTAGAATGTGTAGTTCCCGTGCGGTCCCGCAGTGAGGTGATGTGCGTCGGGCGGTAGGCGCCCTTGCAGAGTCTGGATAGCAGTTTGCCTGCTTTATTCCCATATTTTTGAAGGGAGGCATCCAGATGAGATTTTTTTGTAAGTTCCAGGGTGTCCGCCCAGGTGTCGAAAGCATTTTTAGCCGCAGACCACTCCGCCTTGTTAGCCGGAGAAGTCGAGGTGGCCAGAATGCGTTGTGCGAGGTGGAGTCTGTCGCTGGCCAATTTGAATTTCGAAAGCGCGTTTCTTTTAAAGGAAGAGGCATATGAGATGATCCGACCCCTCATGTAAGCTTTTCCAGCATCCCAGAGAAGGTTCGGGTCCCCTGCATGTGGGGCATTCGCTGAGGAGAACTCCGCCCAAGCTCGTTCCATGTATGCGCGAAAATCAGCATTATTGTGGAGGAAGGATGGGAAGCGCCAGATATTAGGGTGGGGGGGAAGATCTAGTTTGTCTAGGGTAAGGAGTATTGGGGCATGGTCTGAAATGGCTATGTCTCCGATCTCTGCGTCTGAGACAAGGGGAATGATATTATCGGTCCCAAAAAAATAGTCGATCCTGGTAAGGATCCCGTGAGGATTGGAGTAGAAGGTGAATTCTCTATCCACCGGGTGTGTTAAGCGCCAGATGTCTGTGAGATGGAGGGAGTCCATGGTTGAGGCAAATAGGGTGGGAGTTGGTGTAGCAGGTGCTGGAGTGGATCGTTTTGGGGAGGACCTATCTTCTGGGCAGTGTTGCCAACCGTACGTAGATTTACGTACAGCCCGCGATTTAACCCCTTTTTCGGGCTGTACGTAAAAGTCCGTTTATGGGCACCGGCGCCCATAAAAAAGATGGCCGCGAGCCGGCCATACAACTGCGCATGCGCCGTTCCGAATGCGCCGGCCGAGCGCATTCGGAACTCGGCCGAGCGGCGGCGGCGCACACGCAGTAACGTGATGGCGCCGCTGGCGCCATTTTTGAAAAGGCCACAGTGGCTGGCGGCAGTGGCGGGACACCTGCAGTGAGTGCATGCCATGCACTCATCATAGGTGGTCTGTGGAGGACTCGGAGCACTGACAGGGCCCAGGCAGGAGTGAGGAGGACGGACTCAAGGTCAGTGAAACAGGGGGGGATACAAGGGGACAGCGTCATCAGTGTGCTGTATCCTCCTCTGGTTCCTGTGTCCCTTTCACCTCTTCACAGGTCAGGGCAGCACAGTGCTGCCCTGACCTGTGGAGTGGTGAAAGGGGCACAGGAGGAGGACACAGCACACTGATGATGTGCAGAAGTAATATGGTGGTGTTCGCAGCCTCTGTCCCCCTCCTGTAGTGTGTCCGCACCTCTGTCCCCCTCCTGTAGTGTGTCCGCAGCCTCTGTCCCCCTCCTGTAGTGTGTCCGCACCTCTGTCCCCCTCCTGTAGTGTGTCCGCACCTCTGTCCCCCTCCTGTAGTGTGTCCGCAGCCTCTGTCCCCCTCCTGTAGTGTGTCCGCAGCCTCTGTCCCCCTCCTGTAGTGTGTCCGCACCTCTGTCCCCCTCCTGTAGTGTGTCCGCACCTCTGTCCCCCTCCTGTAGTGTGTCCGCAGCCTCTGTCCCCCTCCTGTAGTGTGTCCGCAGCCTCTGTCCCCCTCCTGTAGTGTGTCCGCAGCCTCTGTCCCCCTCCTGTAGTGTGTCCGCAGCCTCTGTCCCCCTCCTGTAGTATGTCCGCAGCCTCTGTCCACCTCCTGTAGTATGTCCGCAGCCTCTGTCCCCCTCCTGTAGTATGTCGGCAGCCTCTGTCCCCCTCCTGTAGTATGTCCGCAGCCTCTGTCCTCCTCCTGTAGTATGTCCGCAGCCTCTGTCCCCCTCCTGTAGTATGTCCGCAGCCTCTGTCCCCCTCCTGTAGTATGTCCGCAGCCTCTGTCCCCCTCCTGTAGTATGTCCGCAGCCTCTGTTCCCCTCCTGTAGTATGTCCGTAGCCTCTGTCCACCTCCTGTAGTGTGTCTGCAGTCTCTGTCCCCCTCCTGTATCGTGTGTCCGCAGCCTCTGACCATCTCTTGTCATGTCTACAGTCTCTGAGGGGATCCTAGAAAGGAGTCAAGAGTGGGTGTGCCGCCGGGATGGGGGTTACGGCCCAGGAAGAAACAGACGTGTGGACTGGGAAGAGGAGATCAGAGCCACCAAGCTGGAGCCGTCTGACTGAGCCCCACACTGTGCACCCGAGAGGAGGTAAGTGACAGTGCCGCCAGGCCATTCTGAGGGGGGGGGTCACTGTCTGATGTAAGGAGATGAATGAATACAATAATGTAAGGGGGCACTGATATAAAGGTTTCCCCCTTATATTAGTACCCCCCCTTTACCTTAGTGTATTCACTCTGTGGAAGGTGGTCTCTATTCACCAGAGCCCCTCCCCCCACATCAGAGTTCCCCCTTACATCATGATCTGCAGCGTTCCCCTTTACATAAGAGTTCCCTTGCACTGTAAGGGGGCATCCTGCAGACTCTGATGTAAGAGGGAACTCTGTGCTGGCTGGGTTATAGTAACCTAACCTTCATGTGAATTGAGAAATATGTTTTTTTACTTTTGTTTAACTTAAACACATTGATATTAGCATTAGCTATGTGTTTTTAGTTCAAATATTGATATTTGCACTGTTTAGCACTAAAAACCGTAATTTTAGGTACTTATTTGCAGCATCAGTAAAAAATGCGGCTCTGCCAGTAATCTTCACTATTTTTGCCAGTAAGAAATTGGTGCCGTACAGAAATTTTGGCATCCTTGACAGTAAATTTCACTTCAGGGGGTTGGCAACACTGCTTCTGGGGGATGCATGAGATCATTAAAATCTCCCCCAACGAGATGAGGTAAGTGAGAAGTGTTGAGGAGCCAAGTGGAGAGCTGAGAGTAAAATGACTTTGTGGGACTATTGGGGGCGTATACATTGGAAATTACTAGTTCTTTTGTGCCAATTTTAACCCTGGAGGAGATGAAGCGTCCCTGGTCGTCTGTGTGTGTGGATAGAATAGTGTAAGGGAGGTTTTTGTTGAAAAGAAGGAGAACACCGGCCTTCCGTCCAACCGATTCTGACCCCAAGACCGCTCCAACCCAAAGTCTCTGCATACGACTGAAGTCAGATGCCGAAAGATGGGATTCCTGAATTAGTGCTATGTCTGCTTTTAGTCGTTTGAGATGGCGAAGGATCTTCATTCGCTTGTTAGGAGAACGGAGACCCCTCACATTCCAAGAGATTACCTTAAGATAGTGCGGATGATAGGGTGTAAAAGTGGCGATTTAGTAGCTAAAGGATTATAGGCTGGGATCAAGAGGTATAGTTTATGCACATTAGTGATGTGAGCGTTCGTGTAAGGAATGTATGTCGGAGTGTGAAGTGAGGAGAGGAGTGATGAGGGGGGGTAAAAGAAAAGAAAACAAGAAATAACAAAACAACAAGTTAAAGTAAACATCTTAAAGAACTTCGCTTTTTTCCGCATGAGTTCGCTGCGCATGGTGGCTCACCAAACATGACCCTTCATGAAAAAGGAATGTCAGTTATGCTGCCTAAGCGCCCCAGGGACCTCGAGAAAGTGCGAGGGACCCCCGGATTGTAGTCATGGCTGGGAGCCTGAAAAGCCACACAGCGGAGTCAAGTGGGGGGAATTTCAATGCAAATGACCGTATGTAAAGTGCGACCTGTACGTATGCGCGCACGCATTACCATCCTGGTGGGGGGGGGGGAACAAGAGGAAAAAAAAAAAAAGGAGAATGGTTTCAGGCGTATCATACGGAACTATGTAATAAGTAAATAAAATAGACTGGAGCGACACACATATTCAAAGCCTTTGTGTGGAAGATCATACGACCTGTGATGGCGAGTAAGGAAGTCCATGGCGGTGTATGGAAGATCGTCAACGGGAGTATTGGTAACGCTGATCCGGAGCAGAATGCTTGAAGCGTTTTGGAGAGTCCTTGCGAGGGCTTCTCTGTTCCAGGGCTCGGGGGCTGGAATTAGACTTGGAAGGCGTGTGAGGGGTTGCATCACCCCTCAAGGAGCGGAGAAAAGATTCTGCTTCCATAGGATCCTGGAAAGAAAGTTGTTCCCCTTTAGGTGATTTGAGGCGAAGAGTTGCAGGGAAGGCCAGGGTAAATTTTATGTGTTGCTTGAAGAGCTCAGAGCATATTGGTTGAAAAGCTTTTCTTTTCTTGGTGACTTCAATCGAGTAGTCTGCAAAAATTAGGATTTTAACCCCGTCTATTTGGAGAGATGGGGACTGTCTGAATGTCTGAAGAATCAGAGATTTGTCGGCATAGTTGAGGTACTTGGCAATAATGGGACGGGGTGTTTTGCGTTCGGAGTTGAAGGACCCCATTCTGTGTGCGCATTCCACAGTGAACAGGCCTGAGAGGCCCAAGGCCTCAGGGATGCGTTTTGAGCAGAATTCTGCCGTAGCTGCCGAGGGTAGCGACTCGGGGACGCCTACAAATCGCAGGTTACTCCTTCTGGACCTATTTTCCAAATCTTCCAATTTTTGAATGATGTATCGGTTTGTTTTATCTTGCGACTGTTCTGTGGCCTGCGCCTGATAGAGTTCATCTTCGACCTCAGAGATGCGGTGTTCCATCTCATTGAGTCTGGTGGTGTGCTCAGTTATTTGAGCTTTAATTTGTATCATGCCTGCATTGACTGCCTTTTCCACCGAGGCAGATATCATGGGGGAGAGAAGAGCTGCTACAGCAGCAGCAATTCGGTGCGTGCTATCCCCAGCATCCCCAGGGGGAGGGGAGCTGTAGATGTCCCCTGGTGTGGCTGGCTGGGTATGCAACATAGAGGGACCCCCAGAAGTATTGGCAGGGGGTGTAGTGACCTGCTGGGAGGGTTGGGTGCTCACCTCCATGTCGGCCACCTGAGATTCCGCCGCGGCGTGGGAGTAGGCCGAAGCCGGGGCCTCAATTTGCGGCCTGCCCGGCGGCGCCGATTCGGCCGCGTTCGACCGAGCGCCGTTTTTTTCGAGGAAGCGGTCCATCCGAGTGAGGGGGGGAGCCCGGGTGTGGAGGATGGCTGTGAGGGGCCGCTCAAGCTGGCTTTATAAGCCGGTTTCTGGGTCTGTTGCGGGAGCCGTGAGGAGGCGCAGTTACCTCATGCGGCGCCGGAACCGGAAGTCACCACTTATTTCAAACCAACTGATTGGAACTCATACATTCCGCTCGATAGTTGCCATTATGCCCCCTGGCTCAAGGCTGTTCCTCACGGTCAATTCACTAGATTAAGACGCAATTGTACAGATCTAGTGGCTTTTAAAGGCCAAGCTGAGATCCTCTCTAAAAGATTTGTAGATAAAGGCTACCAACAGAGTGATATGTCTCAACTGATACAATCTGTGAGTGAGATTGACCGAGGATCACTTTTGGCTGATAAAGAGAAGGTGGCAAGGGATGGTAAGTTTTCTCTCCCATTTATTACCACCTTCTCTATTCAGCACCAGACCATCAAACGCCTGATACGTAAGCATTGGCACGTGTTAACCAGTGACCAAGTGCTGGCATCCTCCCTTCCAGAAAGACCATCCATTGTATTTAGAGGGGCTTCGACACTTTCTAATAGAGTGGCCCCAAGCGTCCAGGATCCCCCACGGGCTTATAGGACATTCTTGGAGAACCTGACAGGTTATTACCGATGTAAGAAATGCCAAGTGTGCAGCTTGAATAGTTGCAGAGACAGGAAGATTAGCCAATTTCTGTCAACAAGTACTGGCCGATCTTATGAAATCAAACCTTTTATAACATGTTCATCTTTGGGGGTCGTCTACCTTATTCAGTGCTCTTGCGGTCTTCAATACGTTGGGAGGACCAAAAGGGCAATGAGGGTGAGACTCAACGAACATATAGCAAACATTCGTAAAGGTTTCGATAAGCACTCTGTATCCAAGCACTATGATCAGGTCCATAAGAGAGACCCGTCTGGCACGCTATTCATTGCAATTGACAAATATAGACCTCACTGGAGAGGCAGCTTGCTTGTGAGAGAAATCTCCAAGCAAGAAATGGCATGGGTGTACAGGTTGAGAACTTATGTCCCATTTGGACTCAACGTTGACACCGATGTCAATGCCTTTATTAACAACTCCTAGTGTTTTTTTGTATCAATTGGTAACGATGTTTTGATAGGAGTTCACTGAGGCCTGATCACTGACACTTATCGAAACATATATTCTGTCGACCACTATTGTGTTGCAGTTCAATTTTATGTGGCTCCACCGCCACTTAATCTTCAACCACTATGAGGCTACTCCTGTTTTTTTGTTAATTAATTTTATGCACGGTTCTGGACATTGGTACGAATTAAGACGCTCCCAATCTCCAGCATCATTTCATTTTTATTGTTTATTCGTGTTGTTAGTATTTAACAATTGGAGCAGTTTATTGTCCCAATGCGCCCTCTGCACCTATTGGTTGCGGTGGAAGCTGCGGGTTCTACTGTTTCCTGTGACACACCTGGAGGGTCCTTCCCCTTAGAGGACGTACGTATCGCTGCCGTGATCCCTGTTGTTATGGTCACGCAGACGTATGGTACGCTCTCCCCGAGTGCTTCCGTCGTTCCGTTTTGCGTGATGACGCGCACTGAGCGGCCTCACAAACGAGGCTTGGTTTCCTCGTGGGGAGATGTGCGCGCGCATCCGCCGCTTGATTGGCTGTGCTGGTTCAGCGGTCTCAATAGCTAGGCATTGTTGACTCGCGGCGTGGCGTGTGCGCGCGCGCGCCTTCTTACGGGTCGGATCCCCCTTCCGGTGTGTCCCCTATATAGAGGGGGTGACGCAGCTCATCGCCCGTCCCCCGAGACGACGTGAATTTTCACGAAACGCGTAGGGCGGGATACGAGCTTTGTGCTGACGTCACCCTCCATTGCTCGGCTTCCACGGACGTGTTTGTGTGTCAGCGCCATTGACCGGTCGGCGCTGTTATACTTTAAAGCTGTCTTTTCAACTGCTCTTGTGAGTATGTTTTTATTATTTTAATAAATGTTTACCAAGGATTTTACACTATCTAGTGCCCTCCCCTCTTTTCATGGTCCATGTTGAACACCTGTATGATGCTATATGAGCTGTCGGGCTATTAAACAACTGAGGTTCATCACTCGCTATTCTCTGGAGGTGTAATTGAGCACTACTTAAGGCTGTTTGAGGTCCTCCGTCATAGGGGACCATCGCTGTCTGGTAAGCAGAAATTTCTACTGGTGGTGGTGAAAGTCACAGATTTTAAGTCCAAGAAGATTTGAATCCTCTTCTTTTTCCTTTATTAATTTTGGATATCGCTTCACGGGTGTTTTTTCCATTATGGACTTTGAAATATGAACTTTGAGGTTTTTTTTTGTTTTACAGTATTTTTGGATAACAATTGATTTTTTATTCACAGCCAATTTTTAATTTATTGACAATCATTTGTTCACATAGATTATATATTGCTTTTCACTGAGTTTTTCATATATGTTATCACTGTTGATATTTGGATTTTTTTAGTTACCCAGTGATGGGCTTATGTTCAAGTTCATAAGTTAGCGCGACTATATATATATATATATTTTTTATATTATTATCTATGCGCCCTGTGGCGCACCAAACAATATTCTCCCCCCGGTCAGGCCTGACACAGATTTAACTTAGTCCTTAGAATAACACTTTCTTCGCATGCAACTTGAAAAGTGGTGCACATACAGGAAACAACACTTGTAATCCACAGAGTAGGCAATCAAAAAGAACAGTTCACTGGAGACCACTCAACTCAGTTCCGCTACTAGTCTCCAGTAGAATAGCAAATAAAGGCCGGTGGGCCAAGGCAGTCTCTAGGCCTAGCAACAGTACAGCCTATTGGATTGAGCAGGTGCTCGCTCACCACTCCGGACACGATCCCAGTCCGGGACTTCCACCACTGTGTCTCCGCACACAGCGTCTGAACGATCGGGTCTCCGATCCAACGAATGTCGGCAACTTAAAGAAAGTCAGATGCCACCCAGGCTCGCAACAAGGTGGAAGGCTCTTTGGAAGTTGTACCAGGCCCCAGGCTTCAGGCCTGATACTCCAGCAGATCCGCACAGGAAGACCGGTTGATAGCCGTGCAGTGTCCAAAGAGGCTGGGCCTAGCCTCGCCTCCTCCTTTTATCCCCCATCCCACAAGTCTCTGCGGTAGCAACAATGCACCCTGGGTGCCAAACGGGGTTCTGGAAAATGCAGTCCATAGAGTCTTAAAGGAGACCCCGCTACATAACTAATTGCCTACTGGTCACTTTCACCCCCTTCCTGTCCAGGCCAATTTTCAGCTTTTAGCGCTGTCACACCTTAAATGACAATGGCAATGCTTGAGAAAGGGAACTTTTGTGTCTCCAAATCCCACTGGCACCTTAAGAAAGGTGATTGTTTTGCCACTGGAACATCCTGTCGGACCTTGAGAAAGGGGACCTTCATGTCACCAAAAAGTCCTGTTACCTTGAGAAATGGGATCTTGTGTCTCCAAAATGTCTGTCTTTCACCTAGAGAAAGGAGATCTTCATGTCTGTCTGTTATCATGAGAAGGGGACCTTCATGTTTGGCTGTCACCTTGACAAAGGAAACCTTAATGTCTGTCAGTTTCCCTGAGAAGGGGACCTTCATGTCTGTTGATCACCTTGAGAAGGGGACCTTCTTGTCTTTATCTGTCACCTTGAGAAAGGATACTTTCCTGTTATTGAAACATCCTGTCTGACCTTAAGAAAGGGGATCTTTGTGTCTCTGAGAAGTCCTGTCTGTCACCTTGAGAAAGGAAACCTTCATGTCTGTCTGTCACCCTGAGAAGGGGACCTTTATGTCTGTTGATCACCTTGAGAAGGGGACCTTTGTGTCTTTATCTGTCACCTTGAGAAAGGATACTTTCCTGTTATTGAAACATCCTGTCTGACCTTAAGAAAGGGGACCTTTGTGTCTCTGAGAAGTCCTATCTGTCACCTTGAGAAAGGAAACCTTCATGTCTGTCTGTCACCCTGAGAAAACCTTCATGTCACTATAGCTCCCAACTGTCCCTGATTTGGAGGGACTGTCCCTGATTTAAACCAATGTCCCTATGTCCCTCTTTCCTCCTCTTTGTCCCTCATTTTGGTCTGATCTATATAGTTGTATATAAAATGCACTTTTTATCTTTCAAAAAGTGTTTCCCAGTGCTAAACATTTCAAAAATTGCTGCATTTGTCAATTTCAAAAGCCAATATAAAGGAATAGTAGTGATAAAAAAAGCACTTGTGGGTTTAACAAATCATTTATTTTTTTGTATAATTCTCCTTTAAGGGGGTGGCATGGGGTGTGTCCTATACCTACATACTTTGCTAATGGGTGTCCCTCGTTCTCTTCTCAAAAAGTTGGGAGGTATGGTGTCTCTGTCTGTCATCTTGAGAAATTCGATCTTCATGTCTCTGAAACAGGGAGTCTGACATTGAGAAAGGAAACCCTTGTGTCTCCAAAATGTCTGTCTGTCACCTTCATGTCTGTCTGTTATCCTGAGAAAGGGACTTTGTTAGAAATTCTGTATATAGCCCTACAGAACAGACACTGCATAGTCCACATGGGCTTTGCTGCTTAATTTAATGTGTTTGTTACCCCAACTCTTCATATTCCTGTTATGTGCCTGCTGTATCCCCCCCCCCCCCCCACACACACACACAGCCATTCATTGTGAAGATCAGTGCACTGCTGCTTCTCCTCCTCCCCCAGCTCTTATGCATCTGAAAACAGAGGAAATGTGATTGTTGTGTTACACTATGCGATTATTCTTGCTCTGTGTCTTTAAGATCTGTCCCCTTCTTTCTAGCTGAACTCTCTCTCTCACCGTAGTTCTTAATATATCTCCTCCACTTCCTGATTCTGGTCATTACTCCTGTATAGTGATGAGCCGAACACCCCCGGGTTCGGTTCGCACCAGAACCCGCGAACGGACCGAAAGTTCGAACGAACATTAGAACCCTATTAAATACAATGGATGCGAACGTTCGAATTCTAAAGTGCTAATTATAACAACTATTATGCATGTTATTGTCATAAATAGGGTTTGGGAACCCGGGTTGTGCACCAGGGGACATGTATCAATGCAAAAAGAAGTTTTAAAAACGGTCGTTTTTCAGGAGCAGTCATTTTAATGATGCATAAAGTGAAAAAAAAAAAGTCAAATATTCCTTTAAATATCGTACCTGGGGGGTGTCTAAAGTATGCCTGTGAAGTGCCACGTGTTTCCCGTGTTTAGAACTGTCCCTGCACAAAATGACACTTCTAAAGGAAAAAAAAGCCATTTAAAACTGCTTGCGGCTTTAATGTAATGTCTGGTCCCGGTAATATGGATGAAATTCTTTAAGAAAAATGGCATAGCTACCCCATGACCCCCCCCCCTACCCCAGCCCATTACCAGCCCCTTTGGGTCTTGTATGGATATTAAGGGGAACCCCGCACATAAAATAAAAAAGGCCCTATATACTCTGAACAGCCGTATACAGGCGGTGCATACAAGACAGGGACTGTAGGTTTGTTCTTATGTAGAATCTGTTTGTAATTTTGAACAGGTACATTGTTGAAGTGTAGCTCCAGCCCAAAAATCTATTTTTAAACTTTTTGGGAAACATAGGTAAGGGTTATCACCCCTGTAACATTTGTTTTGCTGTCTGTGCCCCTGTTCAGAACATTTCACCTCACTTTCCGTCCCAATGACAACTGTTTTTGAAATGTGGTGTTTTTCTTGAAACAAGGATTGCTGATAAAGCATCAGTACAGATGAGACCCCTTTCTCCCATATTTATTCTTACAGGAGAGAATTTTCCTTTCTAGGGGTAGATTTCCTCTCACTTCCTGTTGTCTTCTTTCGTTTGCAAGTAGGAGTCGTTTGTAAGTTGGATGTTTGAAAGTAGGGACCTGCCGTATATACTCTGCAGAAATAGGCCCCTTAGTTGTTGGTGTTGGCACAACACTGTAAGCACTCAGTTACTCTTGGTTGGTGCTGGAACGCCCTGCTGTCAACTATTATATCAGGAATTTTAATTACATATAATTGTTGAACAGTGGTAGTAAAAATTGGGGCTTTGATGGTGGTGCTGGTGCCACAACACTGTAAGCCCTGACAGTTACTCTTGGTGGGTGCAGCAATGGGCCCTGCTGTGAATTATTAGATCAAGAATTGTAATTACATGCCCCTTTTGAACAGGGGCTGAAAAATTGGGCCTTTCGTGGTGGTGGTGGTGGTGGCGTTGCCACAAGACTGTAAGCCCTCAGAGTTACTCTTGGTGGGTGCAGCAATGGACCCTGCTGTGAATTATTAGATCAAGAATTGTAATTGCATGCCCCTGTTGAACAGGGGCTGAAAAATTGGGCCTTAGGCACTGGTGGCACAACACTACAACCCCTCACAGATACTGTACTTGGAGCACAGCAATGAGCCCTGTTGCAAAGTATTGCTTCAAAAATTGTAATGACACGCCCCTGTTAAACAGGGGCTGAAAAATTGGGCCTTAGGCACTGGTGCCACAACACTCCAACCCCTCACAGATACTGTACTTGGAGCACAGCAATGAGCCCTATGGCAAATTATTGCTAAAAAAATTGTAATTACACGCCCCTGTAAAACAGGGGCTGAAAAATTGGGCCTTAGCCACTGGTGGCGGCACCCATAAACAAAAATGATCTTCCAAGCTATCATCATCAATCGTATCATTGAGGACTCGGAGGAGGAGGATAGCCAGTCAACATAACAGCACAGGCACTCAGCATCAGCATCAGTCTTGAAGGGATGTGACATGTTAAAATCAATTAGTCTGTTATATCAGCATCAGGTGTGTGGTAGCTGGTGGTGATCCAAGACTGGTTCATCTTGATGAAAGTCAGTCGATCAACCGAGTCGGTGGACAGGCGCACCCTGTGATCCGTGACAAATCCTCCAGCAGCACTGAATGTGCGTTCCGAAAGAACGCTGGATGCAGGACAGGCCAGTAGCTCAATTGCATACTGTGCAAGCTCTGGCCAGTGATCCATCCTCAAGACCCAGTAAGCCAGAGGATTTTCGGTGGGGAAGGTGTCCAAGTCTGACCTTGCCCCTAGATATTCCTGCACCATGTTTATCAGACGCTGGCGATGGTTGCTGGAACCGATCATACTTTGGGGCTGCGGACTAAAGAATTGTCTGAACGCATCGGTCAGACGGCCACCTTCCCCACCGCTCCTTCTTTGACTGGCCGAAGCCTCAGCAACTCGTTGTCCAGGACCAGGAGTTTGTAACCTCCCAGTCTCTGGGAACGCGTTGCACAGACCTTTCTGCAAGGCCTCCCGGAGTTGTCTCATCCTCTGCTCCCTCTGCGACGGTAACATAAGGTCCGCAACCTTACCCTTGTACCGTGGATCAAGGAGAGTGGCCAGCCAGTAATGGTCCCTCTCCTTGATCCGAAGAATACGAGGATCCTTCCGCAGACTTTGCAGGATCAGGGAGGCCATGCAGCGTAGGTTTGCTGAGGCATTCGCTCCGGAGTCCTCTGGGTCACTAAGGACGACATGATCCGCAGCCACCTCCTCCCAGCCACGTACAAGTCCACTGGTTTCTTGGGACTGTAAATCATCCCTAAAAGACTGCTGCTGATGATGCTGAGTGCCAGCCTCCACCTCCATGCTGACACAATCCTCCTCCTCCTCCTCCTCCTCCTCCTCCTCCTCTTCCTGTGCGATGGGTGGAACAGAAGGAACACTGTCTGGGTAAAGGGGGCCTTGAGAGGCAAGGAAGTCCTCCTCTTCCTGCCTCTGTTCTGCCTCAAGTGCCCTGTCCATTATTCCACGCAGCGTGTGCTCCAACAGGTGGACAAGAGGTACAGTGTCACTGATGCATGCACTGTCACTGCTCACCATCCTCGTGGCCTCCTCAAATGGTGCCAGGACAGTGCATGCATCCCTGATCATGCCCCACTGGCGTGGAGAAAAAAAACCAAGCTCCCCTGACCCTGTCCTGGTGCCGTAGTCGAACAGGTACTCATTGATGGCCCTCTGCTGCGTGTGCAGCCGCTGCAGCATGGCCAACGTTGAGTTCCACCTGGTGGGCATGTCACATATAAGGCGGTTCTTGGGCAGGTTCAACTCCTTTTGCAGCTCAGCCAGGCGAGCACTGGCATTATAAGATCTGCGGAAATGCACACAGACTTTCCTGGCCTGCCTCAGGACATCCTGTAAGCCCGGGTACCTGCCCAAGAACCGCTGCACCACCAGGTTAAGGACGTGAGCCACACAGGGCACATGGGTCAGTTGTCCCTGTCGGAGGGCGGAGAGGAGGTTGGTGCCATTGTCGCAAACCACCATTCCTGGCTTAAGCTGGCGTGGCGTCAACCACCTCTCGGCCTGGCCCTGCAGAGCAGACAGGACCTCTGCCCCAGTGTGGCTTCTGTCCCCCAAACACACCAGCGCAAGCACGGCATGGCATCTTTTTGCCTGCGTACTTGCGTAGCCCCGTGAACGGCTACGGAGCACCGCTGGTTCATAGGACAAACCACAGGAAGAGGCCATGGAGGAAGAAGAAGAGGAGGGGGTGGAGGAGAGAGGTGTGTCACAACCAGTAGTAGCATTTTGGAGGCGTGGCGGTGGGACAACCTCCAACACTACTGCACCTTGTCCTGCATCCTTCCCAGCTGCCAAAAGAGTGACCCAATGGGCCGTGAAAGAAAGGTAACGTCCCTGTCCATGCCTGCTGGACCATGAGTCAGCTGTAATATGCACCTTACCGCTGACCGCCCTGTCCAGCGAGGCCAAGACATTGCCTTCCACATGCCGGTAGAGAGCCGGAATAGCCTTCCGTGAGAAAAAGTGGCGTTTGGGAACCTGCCACTGAGGAACCGCACATTGCACAAACTCACGGAAGGGGGCCGAGTCTACCAACTGAAAAGGCAGCAGTTGAAGCGCTAGCAATTTAGCCAAGCTAGCATTCAACCGCTGGGCATGTGGATGGCTGGGAGTGAACTTCTTTCGACGGTCCAGCAGCTGGGGCAGGGAAATTTGCCTGCTAGAATCGGACGTTGGTGTACTGCTAGCAGAGTGGCCGCAAGTACTTGGCTGTGACACACCTAATTCTACACCTTCATTCCTCTCAGTGCATGTTTCAGAGAGGACTGAAGTTATAGTGGGGTTGGAGATCCCAGCTGATGCGGTGCAAGGAGAGGTCCGCTTTGTTCTTTGGTGTGGGTCTTTGAGGTAGGCTTGCCAACGAGCTGCATGGCAGGTCAACATATGTCTGGTCAGGCATGTGGTACCCAAGCGGCTGATGTTTTGGCCACGCGATATACGCTTGAGACATATGTTGCATACAGCAGCTGTGCGATCTGATGCACTAGCCTCAAAAAAGGCCCACACCAAAGAACTTTTTGAATGACGGGCAGAGGCAGCGCCCTGCACAGGCGGAGCTCTGCGGTGTGATTCCGTCGGTGTACTGCCCTTACGCTGGCCACCAAAGGGCATCCTGCCTCGTTGGAGATGTGCCTCCTCCTCATCCTCCTCCTCCTCCTCTCTCCTATTAGGCACCCACGTGGAGTCAGTGACCTCATCATCACCTCCCTCCTCATCACTGGAGGCAATCTGGCAGTATGCTGCAGCTGCTGGAACATGACTGCCAGATTGGTGTCCTTCTTGAGCATCCCCTCTGTCTGCTCTCACGCTACTGCCTTCCTCTAGCTGGGTTTCATCATCAGACCCTTCGAAACGCTGGGCATCCTCCTGGAGCATGTACCCAACACTGTGCTCAAACAGTTCGGGGGACTCCTCAGGAGGAGGACATGGTGGGTCTAGGGAAGGAGTGACTGATGATGAGTCTGACATTGATACCAGGGAAGAGGACGCTTTGGCAGCTGCTTTTCCAGTACCCTGAGCCTGGGTGAGAGAGGATGAGGAGGAGGAGGAGGGCTTGGTCATCCACTCTACCAAGTCTTCGGCATGATGTGGCTCAACATGTCCAGCTGCCGAAAAGAAGGACAAGCGTGTCCCATGGCCATGTGCTGATGACAATGCACCGCGTCCACGACCAGCACTGTTGCCCCCAGACACAGAGCCTGCTTGCCCTCTTTTATTGCCTCCTGACTGTCTGCCTCTCCTTGTTTGCCTTCCAGACATTCTAATAGATGGCCTGCAGGGAGATGGGAAAAAAGCAATAAGGGCTACCTTCAGGTGTCCTTCTCTGTCCCTTGAAACAAGGACTTTGACAGTGAAAGAAACTGACACACTCTCCCTACCTACAGTTTTCTGTCCCTAGAAAAAATGTTTTTTTTAAGCACAATTTAGCACAAGGAGAATTACCTCACTGTCCTTCCAGGTCCCTGGAAACAAGGACTTTGACAGTGAAAGAAACTGACACACTCTCCCTACCTACAGTTTTCTGTCCCTAGAAAAAATGTTTTTTTTAAGCACAATTTAGCACAAGGAGAATTACCTCACTGTCCTTCCAGGTCCCTGGAAACAAGGACTTTGACAGTGAAAGAAACTGACACACTCTCCCTACCTACAGATTTCTGTCCCTAGAAAAAATGTTTTTTTTAAGCACAATATAGCACAAGGAGAATTCACTCACTGTCCTTCCAGGTCCCTGGAAACAAGGACTTTGACAGTGAAAGAAACTGACACACTCTCCCTACCTACAGTTTTCTGTCCCTAGAAAAAATGTTTTTTTTAAGCACAATTTAGCACAAGGAGAATTACCTCACTGTCCTTCCAGGTCCCTGGAAACAAGGACTTTGACAGTGAAAGAAACTGACACACTCTCCCTACCTACAGTTTTCTGTCCCTAGAAAAAATGTTTTTTTTAAGCACAATATAGCACAAGGAGAATTCACTCACTGTCCTTCCAGGTCCCTGGAAACAAGGACTTTGACAGTGAAAGAAACTGACACACTCTCCCTACCTACAGTTTTCTGTCCCTAGAAAAAATGTTTTTTTTAAGCACAATTTAGCACAAGGAGAATTACCTCACTGTCCTTCCAGGTCCCTGGAAACAAGGACTTTGACAGTGAAAGAAACTGACACACTCTCCCTACCTACAGTTTTCTGTCCCTAGAAAAAATGTTTTTTTTAAGCACAATATAGCACAAGGAGAATTCACTCACTGTCCTTCCAGGTCCCTGGAAACAAGGACTTTGACAGTGAAAGAAACTGACACACTCTCCCTACCTACAGTTTTCTGTCCCTAGAAAAAATGTTTTTTTTAAGCACAATTTAGCACAAGGAGAATTACCTCACTGTCCTTCCAGGTCCCTGGAAACAAGGACTTTGACAGTGAAAGAAACTGACACACTCTCCCTACCTACAGTTTTCTGTCCCTAGAAAAAATGTTTTTTTTAAGCACAATTTAGCACAAGGAGAATTACCTCACTGTCCTTCCAGGTCCCTGGAAACAAGGACTTTGACAGTGAAAGAAACTGACACACTCTCCCTACCTACAGTTTTCTGTCCCTAGAAAAAATGTTTTTTTTAAGCACAATATAGCACAAGGAGAATTCACTCACTGTCCTTCCAGGTCCCTGGAAACAAGGACTTTGACAGTGAAAGAAACTGACACACTCTCCCTACCTACAGTTTTCTGTCCCTAGAAAAAATGTTTTTTTTAAGCACAATTTAGCACAAGGAGAATTACCTCACTGTCCTTCCAGGTCCCTGGAAACAAGGACTTTGACAGTGAAAGAAACTGACACACTCTCCCTACCTACAGTTTTCTGTCCCTAGAAAAAATGTTTTTTTTAAGCACAATTTAGCACAAGGAGAATTACCTCACTGTCCTTCCAGGTCCCTGGAAACAAGGACTTTGACAGTGAAAGAAACTGACACACTCTCCCTACCTACAGTTTTCTGTCCCTAGAAAAAATGTTTTTTTTAAGCACAATATAGCACAAGGAGAATTCACTCACTGTCCTTCCAGGTCCCTGGAAACAAGGACTTTGACAGTGAAAGAAACTGACACACTCTCCCTACCTACAGTTTTCTGTCCCTAGAAAAAATGTTTTTTTTAAGCACAATTTAGCACAAGGAGAATTACCTCACTGTCCTTCCAGGTCCCTGGAAACAAGGACTTTGACAGTGAAAGAAACTGACACACTCTCCCTACCTACAGTTTTCTGTCCCTAGAAAAAATGTTTTTTTTAAGCACAATTTAGCACAAGGAGAATTACCTCACTGTCCTTCCAGGTCCCTGGAAACAAGGACTTTGACAGTGAAAGAAACTGACACACTCTCCCTACCTACAGTTTTCTGTCCCTAGAAAAAATGTTTTTTTTAAGCACAATATAGCACAAGGAGAATTCACTCACTGTCCTTCCAGGTCCCTGGAAACAAGGACTTTGACAGTGAAAGAAACTGACACACTCTCCCTACCTACAGTTTTCTGTCCCTAGAAAAAATGTTTTTTTTAAGCACAATTTAGCACAAGGAGAATTACCTCACTGTCCTTCCAGGTCCCTGGAAACAAGGACTTTGACAGTGAAAGAAACTGACACACTCTCCCTACCTACAGTTTTCTGTCCCTAGAAAAAATGTTTTTTTTAAGCACAATTTAGCACAAGGAGAATTACCTCACTGTCCTTCCAGGTCCCTGGAAACAAGGACTTTGACAGTGAAAGAAACTGACACACTCTCCCTACCTACAGTTTTCTGTCCCTAGAAAAAATGTTTTTTTTAAGCACAATATAGCACAAGGAGAATTCACTCACTGTCCTTCCAGGTCCCTGGAAACAAGGACTTTGACAGTGAAAGAAACTGACACACTCTCCCTACCTACAGTTTTCTGTCCCTAGAAAAAATGTTTTTTTTAAGCACAATTTAGCACAAGGAGAATTACCTCACTGTCCTTCCAGGTCCCTGGAAACAAGGACTTTGACAGTGAAAGAAACTGACACACTCTCCCTACCTACAGTTTTCTGTCCCTAGAAAAAATGTTTTTTTTAAGCACAATATAGCACAAGGAGAATTCACTCACTGTCCTTCCAGGTCCCTGGAAACAAGGACTTTGACAGTGAAAGAAACTGACACACTCTCCCTACCTACAGTTTTCTGTCCCTAGAAAAAATGTTTTTTTTAAGCACAATATAGCACAAGGAGAATTCACTCACTGTCCTTCCAGGTCCCTGGAAACAAGGACTTTGACAGTGAAAGAAACTGACACACTCTCCCTACCTACAGTTTTCTGTCCCTAGAAAAAATGTTTTTTTTAAGCACAATTTAGCACAAGGAGAATTACCTCACTGTCCTTCCAGGTTCCTGGAAACAAGGACTTTGACAGTGAAAGAAACTGACACACTCTCCCTACCTACAGTTTTCTGTCCCTAGAAAAAATGTTTTTTTTAAGCACAATATAGCAGAAGGAGAATTCACTCACTGTCCTTCCAGGTCCCTGGAAACAAGGACTTTGACAGTGAAAGAAACTGACACACTCTCCCTACCTACAGTTTTCTGTCCCTAGAAAAAATGTTTTTTTTAAGCACAATATAGCACAAGGAGAATTCACTCACTGTCCTTCCAGGTCCCTGGAAACAAGGACTTTGACAGTGAAAGAAACTGACACACTCTCCCTACCTACAGTTTTCTGTCCCTAGAAAAAATGTTTTTTTTAAGCACAATTTAGCACAAGGAGAATTACCTCACTGTCCTTCCAGGTCCCTGGAAACAAGGACTTTGACAGTGAAAGAAACTGACACACTCTCCCTACCTACAGTTTTCTGTCCCTAGAAAAAATGTTTTTTTTAAGCACAATTTAGCACAAGGAGAATTACCTCACTGTCCTTCCAGGTCCCTGGAAACAAGGACTTTGACAGTGAAAGAAACTGACACACTCTCCCTACCTACAGTTTTCTGTCCCTAGAAAAAATGTTTTTTTTAAGCACAATATAGCACAAGGAGAATTCACTCACTGTCCTTCCAGGTCCCTGGAAACAAGGACTTTGACAGTGAAAGAAACTGACACACTCTCCCTACCTACAGTTTTCTGTCCCTAGAAAAAATGTTTTTTTTAAGCACAATTTAGCACAAGGAGAATTACCTCACTGTCCTTCCAGGTCCCTGGAAACAAGGACTTTGACAGTGAAAGAAACTGACACACTCTCCCTACCTACAGTTTTCTGTCCCTAGAAAAAATGTTTTTTTTAAGCACAATTTAGCACAAGGAGAATTACCTCACTGTCCTTCCAGGTCCCTGGAAACAAGGACTTTGACAGTGAAAGAAACTGACACACTCTCCCTACCTACAGTTTTCTGTCCCTAGAAAAAATGTTTTTTTTAAGCACAATATAGCACAAGGAGAATTCACTCACTGTCCTTCCAGGTCCCTGGAAACAAGGACTTTGACAGTGAAAGAAACTGACACACTCTCCCTACCTACAGTTTTCTGTCCCTAGAAAAAATGTTTTTTTTAAGCACAATTTAGCACAAGGAGAATTACCTCACTGTCCTTCCAGGTCCCTGGAAACAAGGACTTTGACAGTGAAAGAAACTGACACACTCTCCCTACCTACAGTTTTCTGTCCCTAGAAAAAATGTTTTTTTTAAGCACAATATAGCACAAGGAGAATTCACTCACTGTCCTTCCAGGTCCCTGGAAACAAGGACTTTGACAGTGAAAGAAACTGACACACTCTCCCTACCTACAGTTTTCTGTCCCTAGTGTGACAGCAGGAAGGTAAAGTCACCTGGTTGCATCCAGGGGGGTAGATATATTTCTCCCAGATTCAGGCTTTATGCCGACTTATACAACTAGGGAGTTGATGAAGCCCAGCTGAGGCTAGTGGGCTCATGAATGACTCATACCTCTAGGGAGAGTGCTGGGCGTCGTGAGACAGGGAGTTGATGAGACCAGCTGAAGCTTGTCAGCTCATTTAGGCCTCTATAAGAACTCCCAGCTTCATTAGATGTTAGCTCATGCCTGGAACCAGACCTGTGTGGACTGTCTAGGGAGAGTGAACCCCTGTGCGGTGAGGCAAAGCCTGTGTGGCTATTTGTTTGGACTTTTACTAAACCAGGGACTTAGGGACTAGGACAGTACCAGGCTGATCCCAGTTGTTAGTTTAGGAAACCTGCATGTTTAGTCAGAGGTCAAACTGACCAGGATTTATTTTGTTTGTTTCTTTTTGGCTTTGCTGTGTTTTTGTCACTGTACATAGAGAAATAAACCGCACCTTTTGATTTTGAAAACCACAACCTCCGTCTGCTGGCCCTGTTTTTGTGTGGGGAGCCCAACCAGGGGGTCACACACACCCGCTACCGAGTTAACCCCCTCACAGTTGGTGGAGAACCAGTGGCAGTTTTTTTTAAGCCAGCATGGAGGAGATACTGAAACAGCTGGCTCTAGCAAATGCCAATCAACAGCAGACAAATGCAGGTTTGCAAAGGAGCCTTGCAGCCCAGCAGCAAGCTCATCAACAAGCCCAGCAGCAATCTGAGGCCCGCTTCATAGACCTGTTACAGAAGCAAGAGCAGAGACTACAACAAATGGAAGCAGTAATGCAGCAACGTCCGCAGACCAGTGAGGAAAGCCGTCCCACTAATACCGCGTCCTTTGGGGTGAGTCGTTTATTGACAAAAATGACTGGAGAGGATGATCCAGAGGTATTTTTGACCACATTTGAAAGGACTGCTGAAAGAGAAAAGTGGCCTGAGGAGCAGTGGGCTGGACTGGTGGCTCCTCTGTTAACTGGTGAATCGCAGAAGGCTTACTATGACCTAGAGCCTGACCAAGCAAAAGACTATGTGATGCTAAAAGCTGAAATATTGGCAAGGCTGGGTGTCACCCTGGCTGTCCGGGCTCAGCGTGTGCATAACTGGACTTTCCAGCTTGGAAAACCCCCCAGGTCTCAAATGTATGATCTCATTCACCTGAGCAGGAAGTGGCTACAGCCAGAGACTTTGTCCGCACCAGAGATTGTGGAACGTGTTGTAATGGATCGGTTTTTGAGAGCTCTTCCTACTGCCATCCAAAAGTGGGTAAGCCATGGAGACCCAGAGACGGCCGGTGGTCTTGTGGATCGTGTAGAGAAATACTTGGCTACAGAGAACCTGACGGCCTCTTCCAGAGACTCTCGGACTTTCCACCCTAAGACCAGACCATCCCCAGGGGCGGATAAGAGGATTCCAAGGGGTGAGGGTGGAGAGAGTGAGAGGGTGGGAGCTCTACCCAAAGTTTGGCGAGAACAGCCTGGGAAGTCAGGGGCTCAAGAGGCAGCCAAAAGGATTGTTTGCTACCGCTGCCGGCAAGCGGGACATATTGCAGCAAATTGCCCGGTTGTGGAGGAACCCATGCAATGTGACTTTCTGACGGACAGACGTCAGTCGCTGTGTGCGACAGTCGCATGCACTGCCATTCGGGGAACTGAGAAACATTTATGCAAAATGTGTATTAATGGTAGAAATGTTGTGGTATTACTGGATTCAGGTAGCCTTGTGACCCTGATAAAGGCTGAATTAGTTAAAACAGAGGTCTCTGGGAATAGCAAGGTAGCTGTTATTTGTGTGCATGGGGACACCCAAGAGTATCCAGTGACTACAGTGTGTTTCGAGACCCCCAAAGGTACCCTCTCTCATCCAGTGGGGTTAGTATCTCAATTACCGCATGATGCCATTGTGGGAAGAGATTTTCCGAAGTTCTGGGAACTGTGGGATGATCCTGAGCCCCCCACTGGTGCCCCTATGTACCAGGAATGTGATAGCCAGAACTCCTCTGAGAGTGGTGAGGACTCTCCAGAATTTCCCTTGTCAGTATTTGCAGGGGAGACTCAAGAAACTGGAGAGGAGCCCACCTCCTCAGACGAAAACCTACCGTCTGTGGAGTTTTATGATCTGGAGGTTCACAGGGAAAATTTTGCCACAGAACAGTTAAAAGACCCCGCCCTAATAAAGGCACGGGAAAACGTAGTGGAAATAGATGGCGAGTTAGTGAACCCAGATAATACCTGCACTTACCCATACTTCAGCGTAGAGAAGGACCTACTGTATCGGGTGGCAAAAAGGGCAGAAGAAACCGTTGAGCAGCTGGTGGTGCCCAAACCTTACAGGAAGTTGGTGTTGGAGTTGGCCCATGGGCACATTCTTGGAGGTCATCTGGGGACAGAGAAAACCCGAGAGAGGGTATTACAGAGATTCTATTGGCCTGGGGTGATGAAGGACATAGAAAATTATTGTTCCTCCTGCCCTGTGTGTCAGAGGTCGGCCCCGATGCCACATTTCCGTAGCCCGCTGGTCCCTCTACCCATCATTGAGGTCCCGTTTGAGAGAATCGCAATGGATTTGGTAGGTCCTATAATCAAGTCCGCTAGGGGGCACCAGTACATATTGGTTATAATGGACTATGCCACCCGTTATCCAGAAGCGATCCCTCTCAGAAATACCTCGGCCAAAACCATAGCCAAAGAGCTATCTCTTGTTTTTAGCCGGGTGGGTATTTGTAAAGAACTGCTTACGGACCAAGGTACACCCTTTATGTCCCGGGTTATGAAAGAGCTGTGTAAATTGCTCAAAGTGACGCAATTGCGTACATCTGTGTATCACCCCCAAACCGATGGGCTGGTTGAAAGATTCAACAAAACCCTAAAACAAATGTTGAAGAAAGTGGTGGATAGAGATGGAAAGGATTGGGACTGTCTACTTCCTTATTTGATGTTTGCTATTAGGGAGGTGCCCCAATCCTCTACGGGATTCTCCCCCTTTGAGTTACTGTATGGGAGACACCCAAGAGGGCTGTTGGATATTGCCAAGGAAACTTGGGAAAGTGAGAGTTCTCCCCACAGGAGTGTGATTGAGCATGTCGCCCTGATGCAAGATCGAATTGCACAGGTAATGCCCATCGTGAAGGAACATTTGGCCCAAGCGCAGTTGGCACAGCAGAGAGTGTACAACCGTGGAGCAAAGACCCGTACCTTTTCCCCGGGGGATAGGATATTGGTACTTGTCCCTACGGTTGAAAGTAAATTCCTTGCCAAATGGCAAGGCCCCTACGAGATAATGGAAAAAGTGAGCGAAGTGAATTACAAGGTCAGACAACCAGGAAGGCGAAAGCCCGAACAGATATATCACGTTAATCTGTTGAAAGCCTGGAGGGATAGAGAGTCCCTAGTCGCAGAAACTTGGTCACCAGCTCAAACTGGTTGCGTGATTCCGGAGGTTGGAATAGCAGCCACCTTGTCACAACCCCAACAACAGGAGGTTAAGGAGTTTGTGCTTCGCAACAAGGAGGTGTTCTCTGAGCTGCCGGGACAAACATCTGGGGTAGAGCATGATATTATTACCCCGCCCGGTGAAAGGGTGAAGTTAAAACCCTATCGGATCCCAGAGGCCCGACGGGAGGCAATACGGGAGGAAGTACAGAAAATGCTGAACTTAGGGGTGATAGAGGAGTCCCAAAGTGATTGGTCTAGTCCCATTGTGTTGGTGCCTAAACCGGATGGGAGCTGGCGATTTTGTAACGATTTTCGTCAGTTGAACAAAGTTACAAAATTTGACACCTACCCCATGCCACGTATAGATGAGTTGATCGACCGGCTGGGAACAGCCCGATACATGACGACTCTTGACCTCACAAAAGGGTATTGGCAAATTCCTCTGGCCAAGTCGGCCAAAGAGAAAACCGCATTTGTAACCCCAGACGGGGCGTTCCAATATAAGAGAATGCCGTTCGGGTTACAGAATGCGCCGGCCACATTCCAGCGGAAAATGGACCAGATACTGAGGCCCCATCGGAAGTATGCTGCGGCTTACCTGGATGACGTAATTGTCCATAGCACAGATTGGGCCTCACATCTGCCAAAAGTGCAAGCAGTCCTAGACTCTATCCGGGAAGCGGGGTTTACGGCTAACCCCAAGAAGTGTACCATTGGGCAGGAGGAGGCCAAATATCTTGGGTACACCATTGGCAGGGGAGTAATAAAACCCCAACTCAACAAAGTCGAGGCCATCCAGAGTTGGCCACGTCCCAACAGCAAGAAGCAGGTACGAGCCTTTCTGGGAATCGCGGGTTATTATCGGCGCTTCATTCCCCACTTTGCTTCTAAGGCTGTGCCCCTAACCAACCTGACGAAAGGGAAAGGGTCGGTCATGATTAAATGGACCCCCGAGGCTGAGGCAGCATTCCAATTCTTGAAACAAGCCTTATGTAGCCAGCCAGTGTTGTACTCACCCGACTTCTCTAAAGACTTTGTCGTACAAAGTGATGCGTCAGATGTGGGGTTAGGAGCAGTATTGTCCCAGGTCTGGAACGGGGAAGAGCACCCAGTCATTTACCTCAGCAGGAAGTTGAAGTCCCATGAGGTAAATTACGCCACGGTTGAAAAGGAGTGTTTAGCGGTGAAGTGGGCTCTAGATTCCCTTCGGTACTATCTGCTAGGTAGGCACTTTGACATGGTTACGGATCACGCTCCGTTAAAGTGGATGGCTCAAAACAAGGAGACAAATAGAAGAGTGAATAGGTGGTTCCTGGCCCTACAGGAATTCAACTTCACAGTAAAGCATCGCCCTGGCGTTCAAATGGGGAATGTGGATGCTTTGTCTCGAGTACATGAATGCCTGATTGCTGGTGTTCCAACCCCGAGGTTAAAACAAGAGGGGGGGGGGTATGTGACAGCAGGAAGGTAAAGTCACCTGGTTGCATCCAGGGGGGTAGATATATTTCTCCCAGATTCAGGCTTTATGCCGACTTATACAACTAGGGAGTTGATGAAGCCCAGCTGAGGCTAGTGGGCTCATGAATGACTCATACCTCTAGGGAGAGTGCTGGGCGTCGTGAGACAGGGAGTTGATGAGACCAGCTGAAGCTTGTCAGCTCATTTAGGCCTCTATAAGAACTCCCAGCTTCATTAGATGTTAGCTCATGCCTGGAACCAGACCTGTGTGGACTGTCTAGGGAGAGTGAACCCCTGTGCGGTGAGGCAAAGCCTGTGTGGCTATTTGTTTGGACTTTTACTAAACCAGGGACTTAGGGACTAGGACAGCACCAGGCTGATCCCAGTTGTTAGTTTAGGAAACCTGCATGTTTAGTCAGAGGTCAAACTGACCAGGATTTATTTTGTTTGTTTCTTTTTGGCTTTGCTGTGTTTTTGTCACTGTACATAGAGAAATAAACCGCACCTTTTGATTTTGAAAACCACAACCTCCGTCTGCTGGCCCTGTTTTTGTGTGGGGAGCCCAACCAGGGGGTCACACACACCCGCTACCGAGTTAACCCCCTCACACTAGAAAAAATGTTTTTTTTAAGCACAATTTAGCACAAGGAGAATTACCTCACTGTCCTTCCAGGTCCCTGGAAACAAGGACTTTGACAGTGAAAGAAACTGACACACTCTCCCTACCTACAGTTTTCTGTCCCTAGAAAAAATGTTTTTTTTAAGCACAATATAGCACAAGCACAAAACACACTGACACTCTCCCTACCTATCCTTCTCTTTCCCTAAACTAAAGGAATCCAGGTTAAGCAAGAAAGAAATAAAAGTCACTGTCCCTGCCTATGCTGCTCTATCCCTGCTCCGGAACACACTACACTAGGCCGCCGTGCTGGCAGCCTTTTATAGTGTGGGGCGTGTACTAAACCCCCTCAGCAATAATTGGCCACAGGCATCCTGCCTGTGGCCAATCATTGCTCTCCTCGCTGCCGGCGCTGTGATTGGCCAAGCATGCGGGGTCACAGTGCATGCTTGGCCAATCACAGCGCCTGGATGACACTGCGATGGCGTAGTGCATTGTGGGCCGTTCGCGTCACTCGAATTTGGCGCGAACGGCCCAAATCGTTCGATCTTCGTCGAACGATCGAACAGCCAATGTTCGAGTCGAACGTATGTTCGACTCGAACACGAAGCTCATCCCTACTCCTGTATATCTTCCATGCTAAACATCTTACATGTGGCTTACAACTGCAACGTTTTTCTACCTATGAATATCCATCATTAAACGGAACATTCGAAAGGATCTATCGTCTGTCGTCCTAACTGTGAGTTTATTCATTGAGTTAAACTGCCTGTATCGATGCAAGGGATGAATATCAAACCAGCTTGAGTAAGATGCTCAGATCCTTCTTCTGTTAGGAAGAGACATTCTAAGAGTTCACAAGGTACACAGACAAGTCAGTGGACCCCCAGATGCCCCATTTGCCCAGCGCACGGATCTAGGATGGGTCATCATAGGCAATGTCTGCATAGGCAAAATGAAAAGACCTACCAACATTTCGTCATTCAAGACAAATGTTCTGCCAAATGGCCAAAACACTTACTTTGAGCCATGCCCACATCACTACTGGGTGAAAGAGAAGATAGCCAGCCACGAATGGCCCTTTCTCCTGCCATGATGGCGACTTCGGCTCTACAGTGTTTAATGCAACCAGTGAAGATGACATACTGGCTCCTTCAATGGAAGACAAAGAATTCATCAAGGTAATGGACAATGAGTTCTTTCAAGATGACTCCAATAACTGGGTAGCACCCCTACCCTTTCGTCTCCCAAGAGAGAGATTGCCCAACAACTTACAGCAGGCCATCAGTAGATTCTCCTCCTTAAAGCGAAACTTAAGCAGGAAACCAGAGATGCAAAAGCACTTTGTGGACTTTATGCAAAATGTATTTGACAGAGATCATGCAGAGCCTGCTCCCCCACTAAAGGAGGGAGAAGAATGCTGGTACCTTCCATCCTTTGGCGTGTATCACCCACGCAAACCAGACCAAATCAGAGTTGTCTTTGATTCCAGTGCTCAGCACGAAGGTGTTTCTCTTAACAACATGCTCCTTACGGGACCCAACTTGAACAACAGTCTAACAGGAGTCTTGATTCGTTTCAGACAAGAGCCTGTAGCAGTAATGGCCGACATTCAACAGATGTTTCACTGCTTCATCGTCAGAGAAAACAACAGAAACTACCTCAGGTTTCTATGGCACAAGGACAATGACCTCAACAAGGAAGTTATAGATTATCGCATGAAGGTACATGTCTTCGGTAACAGTCCTTCCCCAGCAGTGGCAACTTATGGGCTAAGAAAAACAGCTCAGACTGGAGAAGTTGAATATAGATCTGATGCCCATCAATTTGTTGAAAGAAACTTCTACGTTGACGACGCACTTAAGTCTTTTCCAACTGCTAAAGAAGCAATTGATCTTCTCACCAGAACAAAGGAGATGCTGTCTGTAGCAAACCTTAGACTGCACAAGATTATATCCAACAGCCAGGAACTTATGAATGCCTTTCACTCTGAGGACTATGCCACTAGTCTAAAAAACCTTGACTTAGGTACAGATGTGCCTCCTGTACAGCGAAGTCTGGGTTTGTTGTGGAACATCAAACAAGACAAATTCACCTTCCAAGTGTCAATTTGTGACAAACCCTTCACTAAGAGAGGAGTCCTGTCCGTGGTGAATAGCATCTATTACCCACTGGGTTTCCTTGCTCCAGTTACCATTCAAGGTAAGATTTTACTAAGACAGTTGTCTACTGAGAACATAGACCGGGATACTCCCTTGCCTAGTGAGAATCAACACAAGTGGGAAAGGTGGAGATATTCTTTGAAGTCACTAGAAAAACTTCAGATTCCCCGTTGCTATGTTCCGGGTTCCATTTCAACTGCTAACCGGAGAGAGATTCATATTTTCTCTGATGCATCAGTTGAAGCTATTGCTGCAGTAGCCTATTTGAAGACCTCTGAACTGAATGGAGAATCACACTCTAGTTTTGTCCTAGGCAAGGCAAAACTCACTCCCAAGCCTGCACATACCATACCAAGACTTGAACTTTGTGCAGCCGTGCTAGCAGTAGAAATTGCAGAGGTCATACGAAGTGAAATGGACACTACAATTGATTCTTTCACCTTCTATACAGACAGTAAGGTAGTACTTGGTTACATAAACAACCAAACAAAACAATTTTATGTGTACGTCAGCAACAGGGTTGAACGTATCAAGAGATTCTCTCTACCAAGTCAATGGCATCACGTTCCCACTGAACTCAACCCAGCTGACTGTGGGACCAGAGCCGTGTCACCTGCCGCTCTTCAGGACAGCTTATGGCTGTCACCTCCAAGGTTTCTGTGTGAGGACTCTTACTTACTCCCTATTGACACCACCTATGGGCTAGTAAACCCTGAAGATGATAAGAAAATAAGAACTGTGAACACCTCACTCCACACTTCTGTAAGTACAAAACAGAAGCTGCGGTCACACCATTACAGGCATCAATGGAAGCAGGTGCAGCATCTAGCCAATGTGTTCTGGCATCGCTGGAAGAAAAAGTATCTTCATCACCTTCAAGGTCGTAACAAATGGCAAGCATCTAAGCCGAATCTTAAGGTTGGAGAACTCATCCTTCTAAAAGACAAGGAAGTTTGTCGGAATGAGTGGCCTATGGGTCTTATTACTAAAGTTATGCCCAGCAACGATAACAAAGTCCAGAAGGTAGAAGTCAAGGTAACCAAGGGAGGATCGACACGAACCTTTAGTCAACCAATTACAGAGTTAGTACTCCTTTTGCCAGGTGAGTGACTTGTGCAAGGACTAGCCATGCTGTTGGCACGGCGGGGAGTACATTGCTGCCATCTACAGGTTCTACTCAGAACTTTGGAATTCTTTGAAGACATCATACTGTGACTTTATGTTCTTCATCCTTTTGAACTTACGTTTATTATTTGCTTGTTGCATGTTTTTCATTACAGGTTCCAGGACATTCTTCAGTATTGGACTTTTTGAAAATATATATTTTAGTTTAAGGTTATGAAATCTAAAGATTTCAGACGGGGAGTGTTGTGTTACACTATGCGATTATTCTTGCTCTGTGTCTTTAAGATCTGTCCCCTTCTTTCTAGCTGAACTCTCTCTCTCACCGTAGTTCTTTATATATCTCCTCCACTTCCTGATTCTGGTCATTACTCCTGTATATCTTCCATGCTAAACATCTTACATGTGGCTTACAACTGCAACGTTTTTCTACCTATGAATATCCATCATTAAACGGAACATTCGAAAGGATTCATCGTCTGTCGTCCTAACTGTGAGTTTATTCATTGAGTTAAACTGCCTGTATCGATGCAAGGGATGAATATCAAACCAGCTTGAGTAAGGCCTACTTAAACCTGGAGATGAACTTTATCGCTTTGTAGTTGAGACAGAACAGTGATCACTTATAAAAAAGGAAATAGGGTATTTATAATGTTTTTTTTTTATATCTATATATATCAATATGTAGCGCCCTGCCCCTGATGATTGGGGCGCTATTGTAAATTTAGGGGGTGTCTGAGCCAATAGTTGGTCTCCGACTTATGTAATTAAATACAAATTGTCTCTGTCCTGGCTATGGCGGTGCCTGATAGCATTTTCCCCTGTTGACCTGAAGGTGGCGGTACCGCCTCAGGTCCATGTTGGAACGCAGGCAGACCATGGTGTATTGGATGTACCTTCTCTGCAGCGGTTCAGTGGGAGTGGTGCCCCGCTGTGCATGCTGGGGATGGTTATTTAAGGGGCAGAAGCCATTGTGCGGGGTTCTTCTTCGCCTTGCGGCCCTCCTGGCGTGAGGTATGTGTGTGTGATTCCGGTCTCAGGGCCACTTTGGCCCGAGGCTGCATCTCTGGCGAGTAGGCCCAGTTATGTTGACTGGGGCCTACAATCTTAAAAGGGATCCCAAGCTGCTTAACGAAGGAAACCGGGGGAGGACCTGCCCTAGAGGAGACCAGCAAAGTGCTAATGTCTTGGGATAGGCCTGGTGACCTTGTTAAGAGGGGATCCACTACTTTAAAAGCCCAGCAGTTTGCCGGATCGGCTTAAAGGTACTTTTACTGCTCGGCTGGAATTTCGGGACTGATATTTTGTGGCAGAGGATTCCTGACTATCCATATTTGTTCTCAAATGGTCTGTGGCAGAGACTGTTCTCCTACTGGTTCGTGCATCATCCCAGCTGCTAGGCCAGGTGAGAGGGGTCTATCCGGGTGAGCAATACCCACTCAAAAGTGAGAGTGGCGAATGACTTTAGACATTTTTGGGTGTTCTGCAACGAGTACCTGAACCTTCCCCTCTCTTCTCATACCTTCTACTTTCTATACAAGTTACTGCAGCAAAAATAAAACCCAACAGTTGAAGGTTTTACATCTTGTGTGAACGTTGCAGTTTCTACAGACTTTCTTCCCCTGACCACGAACATAGAGGTAACGTGCAAAGCCCAAATCTAAACCAGCAGCTCGTACGGGGGTAGTGCTACTCGTGGGGGCTCGTCCGGGATATTTGCCGTTGCCTCTGACAACTGGATTAATTTTTTTGTTTTATTGGAAGTCTGCAAGCAAGAAAGTGTTGGACTGTGCTTTAAAACGAGAGAAGAAGGGGTTAAGGGGTACAGATCACTTTGCCAACTGCGTAGTTCATGGGCGGGGCCAGAAAGGAGAAAGCCCTCGAGCTATGTGCCAGGAGAACTATACTGGGAGGAGTTCCCGCCAACTGCATGAAACACGTGAGTGTGTTTGGCGCCAAAGACCAGAAGTTGCCAGATCGGGCAAGGAGATCGAGCAACATGTCTTCTATTTCTTGGGCACCTGCCATATCGGGGCCTAGGATGTCCTCCATGCCCAATGCTGTGGTTACTACACAATCCGGAGCCCCGCTTACAGACACAGGGATCCGACTAAAGCCCTGGGGCCGCTTCACGCTGTATACAAGCCGAGACGGGGAGGCCCTAGGCATGCTGTGCCCTGGATGCGATGGACTGTCCATACAATTGCGCCCATTCGGTCGCTGCCTATCATGCGGGGAATACCTATTTGAGGTGGAGCAACCTACTGTGCCTCCCCGCGCTTATCAGGTGGACTGGATTACAGGCAATGTTACTCCAGAGGAGATCGCCCCAGCAGTTCAGCCTACGCGCACTGCATCTGCTGCTACAGGTAGATCCGGAGTAGATGTTGCTGTTGCTACGGAGCCACCAGCGGACATTGCAGCGGATACTACTGCCGCTACTTGTGTTTTCATCCCACCAGTAAAACAAAAGGTGGGCTATGTCCAGGCTTATCGCGGCCGCGGTCGAGGCCTACCCCAGCATCTGCCGGAACCGGACCCCGTGCGTGGCGGTGTCCCCGGGAAATCCACGACAGGAACCGGTAAGGAGATTGGGGAAAAAGTTACTGGGACTGTCCGCACCTGTTTACCGGCCGAAGAGTGGGAGGATTCAGAGTTGGACTCTTTGTCTGACGCCGGGGATGACAATTTATTTGAGACCCCGTCTCAAGGAGCTGAGATGGGGCAACGGGAGGTGCGTTACCCCGATACGTAGTCTCTCAGAAGTTTCTGCTATGGACTCTGGGGGCACCACACCTCGGGTGGAGACCCCGGATGTAGAGAAGGAGACTTTGCCGGATGAGGGGACCCTGTCCCAACCTGGTTAATGGTTATTTTTTTTTGTAAATAAGTACCTTTTCTACTTCAATGACAGGCACTGATAAGGCGGCACTGAAGGGCACTGATAAGGCGACACTGATGGGCACCGATGAGGTGGCACCAATGAGGTGGCACTGATGAGGTGGCACTGATGGGCACTGATGATGGGCACTGATAGGCGGCACTGATGGGCACTGATATGTGGCACTGGTATGCGGCACTGATGGGCACTCAGAGGTGGCACTGATTGGCACTCATAGGTGGCACTGATTGGCACTCATAGGCGGCACTGATTGGCACTCATAGGCGGCACTGATGGGCACTTATAGGCGGCACTGATGGGCACTTATGGGTGGCACTGATAGGTGGCATGGACGGGCACTGATAGGTGGGCACTTATGGGCACAGATGGGCACTGATAGGTGGCACTGATGGACACTAGTAGGTGGCACTGGTGACACTGATGCCCAGCAATGCCAGCCACCACACATTGTGGTTGTGCCATGATAGTGCCAGTCAGTGCCCATTTGTGGGCACTAATTGGCATATTTTTTTATGTTTTTTTTATATATTTTTTATTGTTTACTACATGTGGATGGCCATGGGGGCCATCCACATGCTTGGGGCTTCCTGGGGCATCCTGGGGGGCTTCCCTGGTGGTCCAGTGTGGGTATCCGAGGGGGGGCTGCGCTGATAAACAATCAGCGCGAACCCCCCCTGTCAGGAGAGCCGCCGATCGGCTCTCCTCTACTCGCGTCTGTCAGACGCAAGTGAGGAAGAGCCGATCAACGGCTCTTCCTGTTTACATCCTGATCAGCTGTGATTGGACACGGCTGATCACGTGGTAAAAAGCCTCCGCCGGAGGCTTTTTACCGAGATCAGTGTAGCGGTGTGTCAGACTGACACACCGCTCCACCGATCGCCGCGATGCGCACCCCCCCGGGCGCGCGGCGGCTGTTATCCTGCAGGACGTCATATGACGTCCAGTGTGGATAACAGAACCACTTCCCGGACGACAATTTGCTATTGACTGGGCGGGAAGTGGTTAAAGAAGGAAAACTGAGTGATTTGCTATGCATATTTTGTGTTTTCTTTTAGGTACCAGATCTGCTGTCAAGACCATCGGAGAATGGGGTGGGATTAGATAGTCAGTAAAGGGTGGTAATGTTTTATATTCAATGTGTGATGTACAAATGTTTTATCTGAAGTTCATGTCATTTTGTACTTTGTTCCTTTTCCTTTCCCTTTCCCCTCCCAGTTTTTTTGGTTCAGGTACCAAACCCTCAGGCTTTAGGGTTTCAATTTTTTTTTCTCAGACACTGAGGACAGTGTCTTTTTGTAGAAGGGGTTGTATGTAGCGCCCTGCCCCCAATTATTGGGGCGCTATTGTAAATTTAGGGGGTGTCTGAGCCAATAGTTGGGCTCAGACTTATGTAATTAAATACAAATTGCCTCTGTCCTGGCTATGGTGGTGCCTGATAGCATTTTTCCCTGTTGACCTGAAGGCGGCGGTACCGCCTCAGGTCCATGTTGGAACGCAGGCAGACCATGGTGTATTGGATGTACCTTCTCGGCAGCGGTTCAGTGGGAGTGGTGCCCCGCTGTGCATGCTGGGGAGGGATACTTAGTGGGCAGACGCCATTGTGCAGGGTTCTTCTTCGCCTCGTGGCCCTCCTGGCGCGGGGTATGTGTGTGTGATTCCGGTCTTGGGGCCACGTTGGCCCGAGGCTGCATCTCTGGCGAGTAGGCCCAGTTATGTTGACTGGGGCCTACAATCTTAAAAGGGATCCCAAGCTGTCCACCAAGAGGGAGGAAGTTGCTTAACGAAGGAATCCGGGGGAGGACCTGCCCTGGAGGAGACCAGCAAAGTGCTAATGTCTCGGGATAGGCCTGGTGACCTTGTTAAGAGGGGATCCACTACTTTAAAAGCCCAGCAGTTTGCCGGATCGGCTTAAAGGTACTTTTACTGCTCGGCTGGAAGTTCGGGACTGAAATCCTATGGCAGAGGATTCCTGACTATCCGTATTAATTCTCAAACGGTCTGTGGCAGAGACTGTTCTCATACTGGTTCGTACATCATCCCGGGTGCTAGGCCAGGTGAGAGGGGTCTATCCGGGTGAGCAATACCCACTCAAAAGTGAGAGTGGTGAATGACTTTAGACATTTTTGGGTGTTCTGCAACGAGCACCTGAACCTTCCCCTCTCTTCTCATACCTTCTACTTTCTATACAAGTTACTGCAGCAAAAATAAAACCCAACAGTTGAAGGTTTTACATCTTGTGTGGACATTGCAGTTTCTACAGACTTTCTTCCCCTGACAACGAACATAGAGGTAACGTGCAAAGCCCAAATCTAAACCAGCAGCTCCTACGGGGGTAGTGCTACATATACAAAAACGTTTTACCTTTTATTTCTATTTTAAACTGGATGGGTTGTTTTACAGGGTGATTGTTTACAATCACTTTAACTGCAGACAGGAAACAGGAACTTTTATAAAAGAGAAAAGACATAGAGTTTAACCATACAGCAGCTACAAACTTATAAACACTATAAACACTGCCATCTACTGGTTGAAAAATATATCTACACTAAATACTGATGAACAGTAGTTGTTGCACAAAAAAGGGATTGTTATAACAGCTTACCTGTAAAATCCTTTTCTTGGAGTACATCACGGGACACAGAGCGACTTAGTCATTACTAATGGGTTATATAGATACCTTCAGGTGCTGGCACTGGCAACTTCCAAAACCGGAAGTACCCTCCCCTATATAAGCCCCTCCCATCCGGGAGCACCTCAGTTTTGTAGCAAAACAATAAGTGTCCCAAAAAGAGGGGTGGGAGCTCTGTGTCCCGTGATGTACTCCAAGAAAAGGATTTTACAGGTAAGCTGTTATAAAAATCCCTTTTTCTTTTTCGTACATCACGGGACACAGAGCGACTTAGTCATTACTAATGGGACGTCCCAAAGCAATGCCAAATGAGGGGAGGGATACACTATACATAAGCTGGGCGCCATCAGGCATGAGGATCTTTTGCGGCCTGCAACACACTGCGCCCAAAGGCGACATCCTCCTGACTTCTAACGTCTACCTGGTAGAATCTAGTAAACGTGTGTACTGAAGACCATGTTGCGGCCTTACAGACTTGAGCCAGGGAGGCCTGGTGATGCACTGCCCATGAAGTTCCAACTGCTCTTGTGGAGTGCGCCCTAACTTTGAACGGAGGCGGTCTCCTTCTCAAGCCATAGGCTTGTATTATGACCTGTCGAATCCACTTGGCTAAAGTAGATTTTGATGCTGCCTGACCCTTTCTGGGGCCTTCCGGCAGAACAAACAAAGTATCCGTTCTACGAATCTGAGCAGTGGCTTTTAGATAACCTTTAACTGCTCTTACTACATCCAAAGAATGCAATAACTTTTCCTCTACCGAGGTAGGTTTGGGAAAAAAAGAAGGAAGAACCACATCTTGGTTCAAAGGAAACCTCGATACCACCTTAGGAAGAAAGGCTGGATTAGGACGTAATACTACTCTGTCCCTATGGACAACCAGATATGGCTCCTTACAGGACAAGGCGGCTAATTCCGATACTCTTTTAGCCGAACAAATGGCTACTAAGAAAAATCAATTTCCTGGTGAGAAGAACCAAGGAAATGTGCTGCAATGGTTCAAATGGTTGTTTCTGTAGAACCGACAGAACCAGGTTTAAGTCCCATGGACATATGGGAATACTAACCGGAGGGCTAATACGCATCACTCCTTGTATGAAAGCTTTGACTAGTGAATGCGAAGCCAAGGGCCTTTGA
This sequence comes from Rana muscosa, assembly GCA_029206835.1. NCBI lineage: Eukaryota > Metazoa > Chordata > Amphibia > Anura > Ranidae > Rana > Rana muscosa. Next base: position 1,032,891,611 of record CM055117.1, read on the forward strand.
AAAAATATTGACAAGGCCGAAATCTGACCCTTGATAGTACTCAAGGCAAGCTTCCTATCTACAGCCCACTGTAGGAAGTCCAGAATCCTACCTATTACGTACTTACGTGGATGCCATTTCTTGGCCTCACACCACGCGATGTACGCCTTCCAGATCCTATAATAGATCTGCCTGGATACCGGCTTCCTGGCATTGATCATGGTAGATACCACAGGATTAGAGAGACCTCTCTTTTTTAGAATGTGGGCTTCAATAGCCAGGCCGTCAAACCTAGGGCTTGTAAGGAAGGGTGGTATATCGGTCCCTGCGAAAGCAGGTCCGGACGATGTGGGAGGGTCCAAGGACTCCCCACTGACATCTTTACGATCTCCGCGTACCATGCTCTTCGGGGCCACGCTGGAGCCACCAGAATCACTGGTTTCTTTTCTACCCTGATTCTGCGGATTAATCGCGGTAACAATTGTGGCGGTGGGAATGCATATATCAGCTTGAACTGATCCCAAGGGAACACTAGGGCATCCGAGCCGCAAGCTAGGGGATCCCTTGTGCGAGACACAAATCTGTCCACCTTTGCGTTGAATCTGGATGCTAGCAGATCTACATCCGGTGTTCCCCACCGCTGGCATATTGCCTGGAAAACCTCGGGGTGAAGAGACCATTCCCCCGGGCATAATTGCTGGCGACTTAGAAAGTCCGCTCTCCAATTTTCCACTCCTGGGATGAAAACCGCGGATATGGCTGGGACATATCTTTCTGCCCATTCCAGGATGCAATTCGCTTCCCTCTGGGCTGCACGACTCCTGGTGCCACCCTGGTGATTGATATATGCCACTGCTGTGGCATTGTCTGATTGAATTCTGACAGGGGATCCTTGGAGTTTGGATGTCCATGCTACTAGGGCATACCGGGCTGCTCGTATCTCTAAGAGATTGATGGGCAGGGCCTTCTCTGCTTCTGACCACTTGCCCTGGAGAGACCATTGCTCCAGTACTGCCCCCCAGCCTATGAGGCTGGCATCTGTAGTGACCACCTTCCAAGAAACCGGACTGAAGGGTTTCCCTTTTTCCAGATTCTGGGGCACCAACCACCAATGGAGGCTCTTGCGAACGGAAGGGGACAGGGACATTGGTAAGTCTAAAGCCTGAACTTTTTTGTTCCAGGCTGACAGTATGGCCCTCTGCAAGTTCCTTGAATGGAATTGACCGTAGGGTACTGCTTCGAATGAAGCCACCATTTTTCCCAGCAGCCTCATGCACAGGCGTATGGATGGTTTTCTTTTTGTACCCACTAAGTGGGTCAAATCTTTCAAAGACGACACCTTTTCTGGAGGTAAGAAAATCTTTCTCTGATTTGAATCCAGCCTTAGCCCCAAGTATTCCAGACTTTTGACTGGTCTTAGAGCTGACTTGTCTCGGTTGATAATCCAACCGTGATATTCCAGATACTTGATTGTCTCGTGAATAGCTACTTCCAGTTTTTCCACCGAGTGGTCTATTAGTAGCAGGTCGTCTAAATATGCCATTATCGTTACACCCCGTGTTCTTAGATTGGCCAATAGTGGGGCCAGAATTTTTGTGAACACTCGTGGTGCTGTGGCCAGACCGAAAGGTAAGGCTCTGAACTGAAAATGGCGCCCTTCTACTGCAAAGCGTAGAAATTTCTGGTGGGCCGGAAAGATGGGAATATGCAGATAAGCATCCTTTATGTCGATCGAGGCTAACCATTCCTGCCCTTGTAGGGCGGTGGCCACCGATCGGATCGACTCCATCCGAAAAGTCCTGATATGTAGGAATTTGTTTAGCCCTTTTAGATTTAATATGGGCCTCACGTCCCCATTTGGTTTGGGGACTGTGAAAAGGTTCGAGTAAAACCCGAACCCGCTTTCTTCCAAGGGAACCTTCATGATTACACCTTGGAGCAATAGTTGTTCTAGTGCCAGAAGGAGGGATCCTCTCTTCTGGGGATCGCTTGGCACGTTTGACCTCATAAAATGGGCAGGAGGAGTGTCTTTTAACTCCAGCTTGTATCCCAGACTTACTGCGGAGATCACCCATCTGTCTCTGATGGTGTCCCACCAGGTCTCTGTGAACAACTGAAGTCTTCCCCCCACCCGATTGAGTGGGGGCAACCCTTCATGACTTGGGGGGAGGTTTCGTACCTCTCTTGACCCAGGGTTTCTTGTTACCCTGTGATTGTCCCTGATTTCTGCCCCCTGGATTTGACCGCGGAGGCCGTCGGAACTGTTTCACAGCCGATGTGCCAGGGACTGGAGAAGTAGGCCTCTTAAAAGAAGGACTTCTACCCTTGTTCTTAACCGGCAAGAGTGTACTTTTACCGGCAGAAATTTTCTGGATATACTTGTCCAGATCTTCTCCAAATAAGCGTTCTCCATGAAATGGGAAGCTAATCAGCAATTTCTTACAGGGAGCTTCAGCAGACCAGTTTTTGAGCCATAGAAGCCTACGCATATGTACTACAGACAGCGTAAAGCGGGAGGCCTGTTGGATTGTATCCTTTATGGCGTCCACCGCAAAACATAAGGCTCTAGGTAGGTCAGCTAGGGCAAGAGCCTGCTGATCTGGTAAGTCCCTTAAGACTTGTTTTAACTGATCCTTCACTGCTTGGCAGACCCCAATCGCTGCTACTGCAGGTTGTGTCACCATGCTTGCTGTAGAGAAAGCAGATTTTAGTAAAGACTCCAATTTTTTATCTATTGGGTCTTTGAACATTGGAACATTATCTACTGGACATGTCAGTGATTTATTCACACAAGAGATGGCTGCGTCCACTGTAGGGACCCTCCATTTTTTTATGAACTTATCCTCCATGGGATAGATCACCGGAAATCTCTTGGGGGGAGTAAATATTTTATCAGGATGCTCCCAATCCTGGTAAATAAGCCCTTCCCATAAAGGGTGGATTGGGAAGGAACAGACAGTCTGGGGAGCTTTCAGCGACCCCAGCGAGGAGACAGTAGTGGTTGATGGCTCCGCAAGAGGCATTTTAAATGCTGATCGGACCATGTTAGTCAGAGACTGAACCCATAATCTTTCAGCCTGAGATGCTGAGAAAGGTTCTTCCACTGTTGATTCCTCTATAACCGAATCAACCTCATCCTGATCCCCTTCAGGCAGGTCGATCTCTGTGTGGGGCTGTTCCTCCACTAACAGGCACTCTGAAGGAGGAGACGGAGATCGGACACGCTTTCCCTGTGACAGGGAAGCAGCGATCAATGCTGTTAATCTCTCTTCCAATCCTCCCAGAGTTGAGGAAAAAACCTCCTCTGTTATATATACAGGAGCAGGTGGACTGGGGACAGCCGCAGCACCAGGTACTCCTGCGGGGTTCCTACGGCTACTAAGCTCTGAAATTTCAGGGGAGATTGGTGCAGTACAAGCATGCCCAAAATCCTCAGAGCCCGATGGAGACCCCTTTGGCTTCTTGGAAGACTTATTTCCAGAGCGTCTGGACGACATATCCTTCAAGCACAAAGCTGAGGTATTCCCGTCGTCATACACCAATTTTACTGGTAATAGTCTAACACAGTTGCTGCTATATACCAGCTGGTGTCCACTAAAGTGTCTTTCTATGGGGATGCCTGCATCAACCGCCTCTGTGTGCCACCGTTTTGTTGCTAGCTCTGCTTGCATCCAGCTGACACTTGTACTGTGTCTTTTATCCATGCTGGGACGCCTGCACATGCGCAGAAGCGCCGCGGCACGCATCGAGCGTCATCCACCCGCCCGCCCCTTTCCTAGGAGGCGCGTGCACGCGCCCGCGCGCGCGCCCATGCGCCTTCGGCGCTCTTTTTTGAAAACAAGCAGGGACTAGGAGCCAGGGCCCTTTTTGCCGGAGGGCCTGTGCGGTGGATGAGCGGAGCAACAGGGCAGAGGAAGTGGATTCCCACAGAGAAACTTACCAACTGCCTGGATCTTTTGACTTAAAAAAACCAAAGATCCACATGACAAGAAAAATGGACCACAGCGGCCTCTAGTGGTTTAACACAGGTACCGCGGTCTCCCTTTTTTTTTTTTTTTTTTTCTTGACTACTATTAAAATTTTACATTTTCCAGTAGTTACAGGCATGCACAGATATTAGCTTGAATACCGTTAGGTAACAGACAGAAAGACAAATTAGGCTTGGGGGTCCCCCAATAGAACCAAGTTCCTGGGGGCCCCCACTTACCTGTTCCCCGCCGCAGGACTCTGTTTGGTCCACAGAAGCCCAAACTTCACCTCTCACGGCAGGCATTGTATTTAAACCTTCAGGGACCGGGTTCCCAAGGATTCCACTCCCCTGGACCTGTATAGCACCCTGCACAGACAACATCTTGGTCGTGGGTATGACCAGAGCTCTGGATCCCAGGGTCCAGCCCTCCTAAGAGAGGCATTACAGGCAAAACCTTGCTCTTCTGTTGCAAGGCCCGGGTACCGACCGTTTAGCTATGAAGCTTTTTTGGTCGGATCCGGAACAGCTTACTAAGGCCCATAAAAGAACCTGTACGCAAGCCCAGTGAAAACACATGTTACTCTTTGGCCAACACCTTAGACACTGGCAAAAAACTGAGGTGCTCCCGGATGGGAGGGGCTTATATAGGGGAGGGTACTTCCGGTTTTGGAAGTTGCCAGTGCCAGCACCTGAAGGTATCTATATAACCCATTAGTAATGACTAAGTCGCTCTGTGTCCCGTGATGTACGAAAAAGAAATACAATTCTGTATTCCAACAGACCTGTCAACTTTAGAAAGGAGAACTTTGTGTCTCTAAAACATTCTGTCTATCCTTGAGAAAGGGGACCTCCATATCTCCAAAATGTCAGTGGTAAAATGTATATTTTTTGCACTTGAATCTTTGCATCTATGACCTCAGTAATATATTGAGGTTGTATCTCAGGTGTGCTAGCTGATTTTCTACATTTTTTTCACAGGATTGCTTGGGCCAAGAACCATTCAATAAGGTGTACAAATGCATTGAAAACTAGATCAAGATTGTACTAAAAATTGGGTTTTTGTTGCTGTCTATATCCCCATTGGATAGGGTTTCCTTTCCATTAACTCATTGTCACAGGGATAAGAAACAGGTGGAAAGCTGGTAGGTTTTATTGCACAGAGACTGCAATAAAAACCTGCCAGAAGTTCTAATCCTTCCCCACTCTATCCCAAAAAAATGAAACATTTTGGCTGGAGTTGGTTTCGGAGTCATAGCTGTTTTGCTAATAACCAAACAACCAATCAATGTTTAACTTTTATTTTATGGAAGAATAAGCTAGAACAGTTCTCCATGGGTAACTTTTCCAATTTTCTACAGATTTCCAATTCATCCGTTTTAATACAACAGCCTCCTAAGGGTAAGATACAGTAAGGTGCCAGTATGTTAATAGATTAATATGTTGGAACATTATTGTGTCCTGTGGACTATAGAGGGACTGACAGCAGCAGAACTGTGTAGTATTATTTCCAATTAGTTGTCACTGCTGTGGCTATGATCTCAGAAGTAATTATTCATGCAAAAAACAAACAGTGAGTTTTTCTGTCATTTCGCAGGCAGACATACCTCCTCGAGTTGGAAAGGTCAACCAGAAAATCACACAGTGTTCTACAAACAATTACACAGTTTCACAGTTATAATTAAAACTGCCTAAAGTGATCACCATGGTGGAAACATCAGTGTTTTCACTACATAGGTAATTGCATAATACTTGTTAATGAGAATTACTGAAAAATAAACATTTGAATCTTAACAATAGAATACAATCATGGGTAATTTATTTAATATTAGACTGCAGCATCTAAGAATGTAATAAAAAACATTGGAGTTTTTATTTATTTATTTTTTGTTTAGAATGTTATAAACGTTTGTACTGTTTTTGTATATGTATTTTACTACATAATTGTAGCGGGGTATTGCCCTTTAATCCCTCAGAGACTACATTACACAGTATACTTTTAGGCACCCAGGGTGCATTGCCCCGCGCAAGGACTGCTGGGGTGGACTTTATAAGGGGGAGGCGGAGCCCAGTTCTCTCTCTTTGGACACCGCCCGCCCAGCAAGTTGAACTGCTGCTTGAGCTCCTGTGACTTAAGGCCAGAAGCCTGGGCCTTTTCTCCAAAGAGCCTTCCGCGCGCACCGAGGAACCTGAGGGACGTCTCTCCTTTGATACTGCACCTTTGCCAGGAGGACCGAAGACCCGGATGTCGAGGGATCGGTGTACTTAGACACCGCAGCGGAAGAAACGGACGTGGACTGGTCAGGTTGGGTGAGAGAGCATCTGCTCATAGACAGACACAGTATCTCTGTTACATTGGTGGATTACAAATTCTATTCTTCAAGTGCACCACCGTTGCTAGCGAAGATTTGCCTACAGAACTTCCACTTAGTTCAGTCAGGCCTGACTGTGTAGCGTAGACATTCCTGGGTGCCATTTTGTCCACGAGGGGAAATAGCTGCAAAGGAGACTATTAGAGTTGTATAGCATTGTATACTTTTCTGCTTGTTTAACAGTGTTTATTGCAGGGCTCTGCACATGACATGTACCTTCCTGTTTTATTGCTTACCCACAAATCTAAGTAAACATACAAGGGTTAAGTATATTGGTGTCTGTGTTCTTTACTTTACAGAAGAGATAGGTAAAGGAAGTTTTAAGGTATCACTGTGTGTTCTTGTCATAGGATTGTGCCGATGTAAGTTACAGGCCTCACAATCCTATCATCCCCTACTAACTGTGCCAAGGGAGGTTAGAGCCAATTGCCAGGGGTTGACAGGGCCCAAAATCATACAGGCAGCTTTCTTAACTGGGGGTATCGCTACATAATATTTAAACAAGGGCGACCTGGGATCCGACTTGAAGTCGTCCCAAGTCGCCCCATGTCGCACTGTTGAGAAAAGCAATGGAAGTGAATGGAGCCGTCTTAATGTACACTACTGAAGTCGCTCCGACTTCAGAAAAGGTTCCTGTACTACTTCAATCTGACTTCTAGGCGACTTGTACCCATCGATTTTAATGGAAGTCGCCTCCAAGTCAGATCCCCGTTCATAGTGAGGCAACTTTACAGGAAGTCACCCCTGTGTGAACCGGCTCCAAGGCAAACCCGTCCCTCCCACAGAGCTGGTGTTTGGTATGAATTATGAGGGGGAACTCCACGCCAAATTTTAAATAAAAAACCGGCATGGGTTCCCCTCCAAGAGCATACCAGGCCCTTAGGTCTGGTATGGATTTCAAGGGGAACCCCCAGGCCAAAAAAACGGCATGGGGGTCCCCCAAAATCCATACCAGACCCTTATCCGAGCACGCAGCCCGGCCGGTCAGGAAGGGGGGTGGGGACGAGCGATAATGCTGTGTGCGTGGAGCAGCGACTTATATAGGCATGGGGCGTGGTCACCTGGTGATGTCACCAGGTGACCCCGCCCCTTATGTCATCACCACCCGGAGCATGATGGGACTGTGACGTCATAAGAGGTGGGGTCAACCGGTGATCACGCCCCATGCCTATATAAGTCGTTGCGCTCCACGCACACGGCATTATAGCGGCAGAGAGCGTCGAGTCAACATCGGGCGGAGAGAAGAGCGAAGAAGACGACGATGAAGACTGGGCCCCCGCTAGCAAAAGAGCTGGCAGAAGATAGCGGAGGAGCCTGGCAGAAGACAGAAAGCACCGGAGAGAGCGGAGAAGTCGGAAGAAGACCCCCAAAGTCGGTAGAAGACCCCCGAAGTCGGAAGAAGACCCCGAAGTCGGAAGAAGACCCCCGAAGATGGTAGAAGACCCCAAAGTCGGAAGAAGACCCCTGAAGTCGGTAGAAGACCCCCGGAGCTGCCTAATAAATTACTTTAAAAACCTGTCTAGTGTGTTTTTTTTATTGACACTTTTCCCCCAGGTGAATGGGTAGGGGTACGATGTACCCCATACTCATTCACATAGGGTGGGGGGCCGGGATCTGGGGGCCCCCTTATTAAAATGTCTCGCAGATTCCGATAAGCCCCCCGCCCGCAGACCCCGACAACCAACGGCCAGGGTTGTCGGGAAGAGGCCCTTGTCCCCATTAACATGGGGACAAGGTGCTTTGGGGTGGGGGGCCGCAGAGTGCCCCCCTGCCCCAAAGCACCCACCCCCCATGTTAAGGGCATGGTTCAGGAGGGGGGGGCGCTCGCTCATCCCCACCCCCCTGCCTGACCGGCCGGGCTGTGTGCTCGGATAAGGGTCTGGTATGGATTTTGAGGGGACCCCCTTGCCGTTTTTTCGGCGTAGGGGGTTCCCCTTGAAATCCATACCAGACCTAAGGGCTTGGTATGCTCTTAGAGGGGAACTCATGCCAGTTTTTTATTTAAAATTTGGCGTGGAGTTCCCCCTCATGTAGGGGAGGGCTGGCGGCCTTAGGCCTGGGGGGCAAGTCCAGTCAAGAGGCCCATTGAACCGCCGAATCAGCTCACCATCCATGGCCCACCTGGTTTTTCAATGCAGCCTCACCAGTGCCCATCAATGCAGCCTGATCACTGGGGCAGGTTAAATGGGGTGTATGGGGGGGAGATGGGGGATCACCTCAGTGATCTCAGCTCAGCAGGTCCTTGCACGCCATGGTCTCCTGGGGAGGTAACGCTCCTGATCCTGGGGTCAAGTTGCAGCCAGCGCCCAGCCCTGCAGCCCTGCGTCCCGACTCCCTGGCACGCCCTGCCTCTGCCTGCTTCCACAAATCCGGTCCCAGGGAGTTGTAGTTTCCTCTGCGCTGCTGTGTTTTCCACCCCCCAGAAGCTTGAGTGCAGACTACAACTCCCGGAATGCAACAGCTAGTGGTCGGCCGCCATGGCCATGCCCCCGGCCCGACTTCCTAGACCAGAATAAAAAAGAAAATGGTAGCGGGCAGCAGCTGCCGGCCATTTTGAACATATGTTAGGGCGGCCTGGGAGGCAATTGCCACCCTGCCCCCTGGCTCAGCCCTCCCCTGCCCTCATGATTCATACCAAACACAGGGGACAGCGAGCGCGAGGTGTACAGTATCCTGTCGCCGAGAACCAGCGCAATGGGATCGCACTGGAAACACATTCTCGCGGGCAGGTACTGGCAAAAAAGCCTGTTCTGGAGGCGACTTCAAGTCGCTCCAAGTCGCGCTGTGGTTCACGCTCAAGTCGTGTCCAAGTTGCCTCACAAAGACGCGCTCAAATTCGTGTTGCCCCTGTGTGAACCGTCTCTTACTGCTTATTGTTTTATAAATAAACATTTAATACATGGCAAAGAATTCCCAGAGAACTATGGGTTTTGTAAAGTGGGCACATCAGTAGTTGCCTCCTTTCAGGCACCCTGTCTTTCATTGAAACCTCAGATGATGTAATGTTGAGGGAGGGGCAGAGGGAGTCACTGTTCTGACTCATTTACTAGTGTTGACATCACTGGGTGGCCCCCACCTCTTAGTTATTTAAGAACTTACCAAAATCGCACAGGTGTGAACGGGGGCTTAAAATGTACCAGAAGAAATTATACACAAAGAAATGATGGCACAAGTTTATATTTGTGTAGCGGACCCCCCATAATTGGGGTAGCTATGCCTAAATTTAAGGGGTAGCCTGAGCAAAAAGTTAGGCTCAGGCTGTTTGAATTCTTTAAATTGGTTTCTGCTTTGTTGTGGTGTTGCCTGGCAGTACAGTTCCCTTTGGCCTGTGGGTGGCGCTGTCGCTCAGGTCTCAGGTTGAACCACAGGTAGCATTGCAGCGTGATTGGGTGTCCTCTCTCTGCAGGCATGCAGTGGGCATGGTCTACCCGCTGTACATGCTGGGAGAGGGTACTTAAGGGGCGGATGCCATTAGGTCAGAAAGTGAGTTCAGAGGCGATCCAGAGGACCCCTTGGTCCGAGGCGCATACCCCACCTTCGGTGGCCCTCATGGCCAGGGGTACGTGTGTGTGTATTCAGCCCCGGGTACCTTCGGCCCGAGGCTGCATCGTTCCAGGTAGGCCCAGCACCTTTAGCTGAGGCCTACACCAGAAAAGAAGTCCCAGGGTGCCCAAGTGAGGGTGACCCGCTCTGAAGGAGAGGAAACCAGGGGAGGACCTGTCCGCAGGGATCGGTGAGGGAAGTCACTGTCTCAGGAGAGGCCTGGTTGCCTATCAGAGGGAAGGATTCCATAAGCCGCCAAAAGCCTTGTAACGTGCCCACTGACACCTATGGTATCAAGTGTTACAAGTGCTGGGAAGTTCGGGATTCAGAAGTTCATATCCTGATTGTATCCTTAGGAGATTTAAAGTGAATGTTCTGTGCTCCACACTGGCTGCTAGGACCGTGAGAGGGGACTATCCGGGTGAGCAAAGCCCACTCAGGACTGAGTGGAGATAACTGACAGTTAAGTGCCGCGTGCCTGAACCTACCTCCCTGTTAAATTCTCTATCTCCAACTTTCCTATCAAGTTTCTACGCAAGAAAAATAAACCTTTCTTTATTGGGTTTAATACTGTTTGGACAATGGCCTTATTGAATACAAAGAGAGAATAGACTTTGCCCTACACTCTAGGGGAAAGAACCAACGGAAGGAGGTAACTCGCTGCAGGACCCAAAAACAGATAACACCGCTCACCCTCTTTTATCAGGAGGATACTAGGCTTGTGGCATGGTGTGTCCCATTCTGCTTGTGGAGGTAAGCAGGGTAACGGATCTGTGTGCTACATTTACAAATAGTGATAAGTGATTTGTCTAATGCTGACCAAACATGTTACAATCTTATTGTGCACTCTCCTTTGGATCTAGCAAAAACGATATAGTGTTTGGGCCAACCTGATTATTATTATTATTATACAGGATTTATATAGCTTGCACAGCGCTTTACAACATGAGGGCAGACAGTATAGTTACAATATAATTCAATACAGGAGGAAAGCAGAGGGTCCTGCTCGTTAGAGCTTACAAATTAAATGTATTGTTTAGGTAAGCCCTTACATTATACAGTTTTGGTAAATTTAAAATAGATTTGCAGAGATTATAAAATTGGATTGATAGGAGTATGTCCAGCCTAAGAATTTCTCCTCTAGTGACCTCCTGAATCCAAATCTGTGATTGACTTCACTGGTCCGATTACAGTGATAGATCACTTGCCTTAAATCTTACTGGTATTGGACTTTTCACCAATTTTGTGCTGTGCAGTATGGATTCCACTCCTGTCCTTGCTGCTGTTGAGCAAAGGTCCTTCATCCAGTCTGGGTGGTCATCAGTACACCATTCCCACCACCCTTACATCTTTGCTTACAAGACCAGGAATTTCAGATGGCTCATCCAGGGAATTCTTCCAATTTTCATCATATTTCCATGCCATTTACCTCATTGGAACTTCACATCCCATATTTGTCGGTCAGAAAATTGTCCTCCCATGTTGTTCAGTGGGTGGAAGATTATCTTATCCAACAACACTACACTTAAACCTTTCTCTGATCTAGTATATACAAAATTCCTGCCGTGGAGCTTTACACATACATTAGAATTTAAAAATTCATACGTAAAAATCCCCTACCATCCCTTCTCCGGCCCCCTCAGATATGATAATACTACAGCGCCCAATCCACTGCCTTGAAAGGGACTTCCCTCCTATATGATACCATTCAATAAATCCAACCCTCTTTTGCAATGGGAGGAGGACCTCCAGAATGCATTTACTCCAGCGCAATGGCTATAGTATTTTAAGTATACCCATAGCATTTCTAGATGCGTTAAGCATTGGGAACTCTCACAAAAAATGATATCCCGTTGGTACCTACCCCCCTTTAGGTTGCCTCAATACTATCCCTCTAGATCACCGTTGTGCTGGCGAAACTGTGGTAAGGTGGGGAACCTCCTCCACACATCTTGGTCATGTAAAAATCTCACTATTTTCTGGAATCAAGTATTCTGTCTCGTTGCCTCGATCACAGGTATTCTAACACCTCCATCGCCAGCTCTTGCCATTCTTAATCTAGGTATCGAAAACGTCCCACTTAGTTATCGCCCCATTGTTGCTCATATTCTTCTGGCCTCTAAATATGTCATTACCAGGCACTGGAAGAAAGATTCAGCTCCTAACCTGTTCAAGGTAGTGGCCTCTGTTAAAATTACTTATGATAAAAAAGCGTTGTCTCTACTCTCAGGCCAGAAAAAGTTTGATTCTATGTGGAAACCGCAGATTTCATGGGTTACTTCTTGAAGAAAAATGATGCAATTGTAGCGGGCATGCACTTTCCCTGTATATTTAAAACTGGCAGAGACACCAGTAATGTGCAGTTCCCTGCAGCCCAGCGGGTGGCGCTGTCACCTTGGGCTGGGGTTGAACCATTGCTGTGTGCCGTACCCCTTTTTGTCCTCTCTCAGCGGTTGTATGGTGGGGCGGGGAACCCGCCGTGCTTGCTGGGGGAGGGTATAAAGGGGCCGGCCATCTTTGTCACGGGGTCGAGTCCCGGGCACCTTCAGCCTGAGGGCGGTGGTTCGTGCGGGGTGTCTAGGCGGCCTAGGCCTAGAGGATGTTCGGAGGTCGTGTTCCATCCCAGGCACCTTTAGCCTGGGGTGAGGTACTCGGGTGGAGATCTGGTTCCCAGTGTCCTTCACTGGGTTCCGCGAGGGATGGATTCCCTAGGGGGACCCCGGGAGTGGGTTCCCCGAATCCAGTGGCGTAAGGGACCGGAGTGGGTACTCGCCTGAAGACCTGGTGCAGCATATTGCCAGTGACGGGTGAGCCTCCGGAGACCACCCGGAGGGATATCTCCCTCGCCAAGGGACCGCAATACACTTTTAGAAGGAAAGGAGAAGTTGAGAAGAATTGTGTCTGAGCCTACTCGTATCCACACCCCCCCCCTGTCTGTTCTACTCGTTGAGGGAGTCCAACTGACTGTGTTTTACTCTGATATTGGAAGAATAAAGGAGTGTTGGACGTCAATGGTGTGGGGTTCATTTTCTGGCAGACACTGTGCAAAAGGAGGAGGAGGCTCTGATGCAGAACACCGACCCGAAGGTAAAGAGGATCTTCTCACACCACACACACATCTGTGGTGGGAATTTGGCCTGGTGACCCCGCACTCTCTCAACCAAGGTACCCCTAGACAAAAGCCAGAGACAGATGATGTGAGAGAGAGTGGAGGCCGCTACACAATAATATACAATCTATTGCATATATGTGTTAACTTGTCTAAGCCTATAATTAGCTAGTCTATTAATACTCTGATAAGCACAATGATATAAGGTTATCTATGAAAGTAAACACACTATTTAGTAAAACAATATCTCATTTATTTCCCAAGAAAATAGGACTATACTAACATCAAACACTAAACAGCAGAATATCAGAATTACTTATCACAATCCTCTAGACATAGTCTCATCGCTGGGCTCTGGATGGCAAAAGAGAGAGCCATCAGGCTCAGGCAAAAGCCAGCAGCGAAAGAAAAGGGAAAAGGGGACAAGGAACTATTTCCCTTCTGTGTGTAATTTTTACATTCATTCACCCCCATTCATAACCACCCCCACTTGCCTCCTGTCCAATAAGATATTGCCAAGAGGTAGTCCTTGTAATATATTATATTGGCCTCTAGGGGCAGCATTGTCCATGTATCATCTCTATGAGCCCTGGGCCGTCTTAGCTAGCACTTATTCTCTTTGAAGCCTGTAATCACACATATCACTCCAGGTGGGCTTGAGCCAAGCCCTTGTTAAACTTGCTAACTTTCAGATGCAGATTCTATGCTACAAAGCTTGGATGTTAACTGGTTACATTCCAATTTGGGGGCCATCTGCCTGTATCAACCAGGGAGTGAAATTCCAGACATTTGGTTGAAACAACCAGAAAGAAAACTCCATCGTTCTTATTTCAAACACATCTTGTATTATGAAATAAACATGTTGCCTTCCAACACTTCTTAATGTTGTTGTTGCTTGTGTACTGTAACTCTGACACCACATGTATTGAATGTACCTTATGTCAGTGTTTCTCAACTCCAGTCCTCAAGGCGCCCCAACAGGTCATGTTTTCAAGCTTTCCTTTATTTTTCTCAGGTGATTTGATCAGTTTCACTGCCTTCGTAAGTACCACAGCTGTTTCATCTGAGGGAAATCCTGAAAACATGACCTGTTGGGGCGCCTTGAGGACTGGAGTTGAGAAACACTGCCTTATGTTGATGTACTCTGCTCACATGTTGTTTTATGTTTTTCTTTGTAAAATTCTAATAAACATCTATTGAAGTTAAAAATATATGGGTATCATCAACTGATTTCAGTGGCAGGATTTCTTCATGATAATATTGAGCACCCATAAGGTTATGTGCTTCATCATCATTTAAGGCATGCAAGCTTGAGGTGGCTAGAGATCAACAGTGATAGGTAGGGGACCCAAGCATCTGAACAGAGGACAAACTATCTGTAATCTCTGCATGGAGGAAGTAAAAATACTTTTACCTGTTCAAAAGCTAATCGGTAGGGTTGAGCGAACCCGAACTGTAAAGTTCGGGTCCGTACCGAACTTTAGCTTTTTCCCGAACCCGAACCCGGACTTTGCGTGAAAGTCCGGGTTCGGGTTCGGCAATCTAATGGCGCAGTTAGAAATGCTTCAGGGCCCAGCCAATCACCTTTTGATTAGCTGGTGTGCCCTTAGAAGCCATCATAGCCATGCCTACTAATGGCATGGCTGTGATTGGTCAGTGCAACATGTGACCCAGCTTCTATATAAGCTAGAGGCACACAGCACACACGTCACTCTGCTTCAGAATAGATAGGGAGAGGATCTTGTCTGCTGCTGCTGCTTTTAGGGAGAGATTGAAAAATACATGAGTTTGTCCTGATTCTGGAATCTGAGGGAAAAGATAGAGAGACAGTGTAGTGTAGGGCCAGGTTCCTGTTGGTGCTTTCAGGGAGAGAGATATATTATATAGGAATAGGAGTCCAGATTAAGGCCTCGTACACACGGCCGAGATTCTCGTAGAAAAAAACATGTCGTTTTTTTCGACGAGATTCTTGGACAAGAAAATTGTCCCGGCCGAGTGTACACACGCTCGATTCAAAGAACCCGCGGTTCTTTGAATGGAGCGTACGCGGTGATGTCATCGACTACGACGAGCATGCGCTCGTCACATTCGATGCCGTCGCCGCCATCTTGGTATACCCTACGTATGCCTAGGAAGCTACCGCGCATGCGTCGAATTCATTTCGAACAAGCGCGGGCTTCCGGGAGGACAGATAAGTGTACACACACTCACTTTTCTCGTCGAGAAACATGCCGACGAGAATCTCGACGAGAAAATAGAGAGCAGGTTCTCTATTTTCTCGTCGAGATACTTGTCGCTTTTCTTGACGAGAAACCATACACACGAACGAGTTTCTCGGCAAAAAATCTCTGCCAGCAAGTTTCTTGCTGGTTTTTGCCGAGAAACTCGTTCGTGTGTACGAGGCCTCAGAGATATAACTCAGCGATCTGCATAGGTTTACCTGTTTGTGTTGCAGTGCAGTCTTTTTACACTGCCATGAGCCCAGTGTCAGAGAAAATCTACCTTTTATCTGCAAGCTCAGTGCACCAGCACTGCATATATTACGTTGAGAGATACACCATTTCCATACTGTGGGTGTATTCTGCTCTTAGAAAAAGATCCATTTAGGGCAAAAAAAAAGGCACTTTATTGTGCTCTTTTCCAAAAGACCCATTAAGGGCAAAAAAAATAAAAAATTTGCATTTTATTTTGCTTGTGCAAAAAAAGACCAGTTTAGGGCAAAAAAAAAAAGAAAAAAAAAAGTGCACTTTAATGTACGCTTGCAAAAAGACCCATTTAGGGCCACAAAAAATATTTTGCAGTGTGTTATACATATGTGGAGGCGTGCAAAATAAACCATTTCTATATATTTGTCTTCTACTGTGCTATACTAAAAAAAAAACATTTTTTTTGAATAGCATTTTCTGCAGTTCTGTAGCTGTGCGATTCAGCGGTTACGTACTGTGGGTGTGTTGTGGTCTTTCAAAAAACGCCATTTAGGGCCAAAAAAATATTTTGCAGTGTGTTATACATATGTGGAGGCGTGTGAAATAAACCATTTCTATATATTTGTCTTCTACTGTGCTATACTAAAAAAACAACATTTTTTTTTTGAATAGCATTTTCTGCAGTTCTGTAGCTGTGCAATTCAGCGGTTACGTACTGTAGGTGTGTTGTGGTCTTCCAAAAAACGCCTTTTAGGGCCACAAAAAATATTTTGCAATGTGTTATACATATGTGGAGGCGTGTGAAATAAACCATTTCTATATATTTGTCTTCTACTGTGCTATACTAAAAAAAACAACTTTTTTTAATAGCATTTTCTGCAGTTCTGTAGCTGTGTGATTCAGCGGTTACGTACTGTGGGTGTGTTGTGGTCTTCCAAAAAACACCATTTAGGGCCACAAAAAATATTTTGCAGTGTGTTATACATATGTGGAGGCGTGTGAAATAAACCATTTCTATATATTTGTCTTCTACTGTGCTATACTAAAAAAACAACATTTTTTTTTTGAATAGCATTTTCTGCAGTTCTGTAGCTGTGCAATTCAGCGGTTACGTACTGTAGGTGTGTTGTGGTCTTCCAAAAAACGCCTTTTAGGGCCACAAAAAATATTTTGCAATGTGTTATACATATGTGGAGGCGTGTGAAATAAACCATTTCTATATATTTGTCTTCTACTGTGCTATACTAAAAAAAAAAAACTTTTTTTTAATAGCATTTTCTGCAGTTCTGTAGCTGTGCGATTCAGCGGTTACGTACTGTGGGTGTGTTGTGGTCTTCCAAAAAACGCCATTTAGG
Organism: Rana muscosa; assembly: GCA_029206835.1. Taxonomy (NCBI): domain Eukaryota; kingdom Metazoa; phylum Chordata; class Amphibia; order Anura; family Ranidae; genus Rana; species Rana muscosa. Next base: position 1,032,908,362 of record CM055117.1, read on the forward strand.
GCCACAAAAAATATTTTGCAGTGTGTTATACATATGTGGAGGCGTGTGAAATAAAACATTTCTATATATTTGTCTTCTACTGTGCTATACTAAAAAAAAACATTTTTTTTGAATAGCATTTTCTGCAGTTCTGTAGCTGTGCGATTCAGCGGTTACGTACTGTGGGTGTGTTGTGGTCTTCCAAAAAATGCCATTTAGGGCCACAAAAAATATTTTGCAATGTGTTATACATATGTGGAGGCGTGTGAAATAAACCATTTCTATATATTTGTCTTCTACTGTGCTATACTAAAAAAAAAAAAAAAATTTAATAGCATTTTCTGCAGTTCTGTAGCTGTGCGATTCAGCGGTTACGTACTGTGGGTGTGTTGTGGTCTTCCAAAAAACGCCATTTAGGGCCACTAAAAATATTTTGCAGTGTGTTATACATATGTGGAGGCGTGTGAAATAAACCATTTCTATATATTTGTCTTCTACTGTGCTATACTAATAAAACAACATTTTTTTTTAATAGCATTTTCTGCAGTTCTGTAGCTGTGCGATTCAGCGGTTACGTACTGTGGGTGTGTTGTGGTCTTCCAAAAAACGCCATTTAGGGCCACTAAAAATATTTTGCAGTGTGTTATACATATGTGGAGGCGTGTGAAATAAACCATTTCTATATATTTGTCTTCTACTGTGCTATACTAATAAAACAACATTTTTTTTTAATAGCATTTTCTGCAGTTCTGTAGCTGTGCGATTCAGCGGTTACGTACTGTGGGTGTGTTGTGGTCTTCCAAAAAACGCCATTTAGGGCCACAAAAAATATTTTGCAGTGTGTTATACATATGTGGAGGCGTGTGAAATAAACCATTTCTATATATTTGTCTTCTACTGTGCTATACTAAAAAAACAACATTTTTTTTAATAGCATTTTCTGCAGTTCTGTAGCTGTGCGATTCAGCGGTTACGTACTGTGGGTGTGTTGTGGTCTTCCAAAAAACGCCATTTAGGGCCAAAAAAATATTTTGCAGTGTGTTATACATATGTGGAGGCGTGTGAAATAAACCATTTCTATATATTTGTCTTCTACTGTGCTATACTAAAAAAAAAACATTTTTTTTTAATAGCATTTTCTGCAGTTCTGTAGCTGTGCGATTCAGCGGTTATGTACTGTGGGTGTGTTGTGGTCTTCCAAAAAACGCCATTTAGGGCCACAAAAAATATTTTGCAGTGTGTTATACATATGTGGAGGCGTGTGAAATAAACCATTTCTATATATTTGTCTTCTACTGTGCTATACTAAAAAAACAAAATTTTTTTTTGAATAGCATTTTCTGCAGTTCTGTAGCTGTGCAATTCAGCGGTTACGTACTGTAGGTGTGTTGTGGTCTTCCAAAAAACGCCATTAAGGGCCACAAAAAATATTTTGCAGTGTGTTATACATATGTGGAGGCGTGTGAAATAAACCATTTCTATATATTTGTCTTCTACTGTGCTATACTAAAAAAACAACATTTTTTTTAATAGCATTTTCTGCAGTTCTGTAGCTGTGCGATTCAGCGGTTACGTACTGTGGGTGTGTTGTGGTCTTCCAAAAAACGCCATTTAGGGCCAAAAAAATATTTTGCAGTGTGTTATACATATGTGGAGGCGTGTGAAATAAACCATTTCTATATATTTGTCTTCTACTGTGCTATACTAATAAAACAACATTTTTTTTTAATAGCATTTTCTGCAGTTCTGTAGCTGTGCGATTCAGCGGTTACGTACTGTGGGTGTGTTGTGGTCTTCCAAAAAACGCCATTTAGGGCCACTAAAAATATTTTGCAGTGTGTTATACATATGTGGAGGCGTGTGAAATAAACCATTTCTATATATTTGTCTTCTACTGTGCTATACTAATAAAACAACATTTTTTTAATAGCATTTTCTGCAGTTCTGTAGCTGTGCGATTCAGCGGTTACGTACTGTGGGTGTGTTGTGGTCTTCCAAAAAACGCCATTTAGGGCCACAAAAAATATTTTGCAGTGTGTTATACATATGTGGAGGCGTGTGAAATAAACCATTTCTATATATTTGTCTTCTACTGTGCTATACTAAAAAAACAACATTTTTTTTAATAGCATTTTCTGCAGTTCTGTAGCTGTGCGATTCAGCGGTTACGTACTGTGGGTGTGTTGTGGACTTCCAAAAAACGCCATTTAGGGCCAAAAAAATATTTTGCAGTGTGTTATACATATGTGGAGGCGTGTGAAATAAACCATTTCTATATATTTGTCTTCTACTGTGCTATACTAATAAAACAACATTTTTTTTTAATAGCATTTTCTGCAGTTCTGTAGCTGTGCGATTCAGCGGTTACGTACTGTGGGTGTGTTGTGGTCTTCCAAAAAACGCCATTTAGGGCCACTAAAAATATTTTGCAGTGTGTTATACATATGTGGAGGCGTGTGAAATAAACCATTTCTATATATTTGTCTTCTACTGTGCTATACTAATAAAACAACATTTTTTTTAATAGCATTTTCTGCAGTTCTGTAGCTGTGCGATTCAGCGGTTACGTACTGTGGGTGTGTTGTGGTCTTCCAAAAAACGCCATTTAGGGCCACAAAAAATATTTTGCAGTGTGTTATACATATGTGGAGGCGTGTGAAATAAACCATTTCTATATATTTGTCTTCTACTGTGCTATACTAAAAAAACACATTTTTTTTTGAATACCATTTTCTGCAGTTCTGTAGCTGTGCAATTCAGCGGTTACGTACTGTAGGTGTGTTGTGGTCTTCCAAAAAATGCCATTTAGGGCCACAAAAAATATTTTGCAATGTGTTATACATATGTGGAGGCGTGTGAAATAAACCATTTCTATATATTTGTCTTCTACTGTGCTATACTAAAAAAAAAAACCTTTTTTTTAATAGCATTTTCTGCAGTTCTGTAGCTGTGCGATTCAGCGGTTACGTACTGTGGGTGTGTTGTGGTCTTCCAAAAAACGCCATTTAGGGCCACAAAAAATATTTTGCAGTGTGTTATACATATGTGGAGGCGTGTGAAATAAACCATTTCTATATATTTGTCTTCTACTGTGCTATACTAATAAAACAACATTTTTTTTTGAATAGCATTTTCTGCAGTTCTGTAGCTGTGCGATTCAGCGGTTACGTACTGTGGGTGTGTTGTGGTCTTCCAAAAAACGCCATTTAGGGCCACAAAAAATATTTTGCAGTGTGTTGTACATATGTGGAGGCGTGTGAAATAAACCATTTCTATATATTTGTCTTCTACTGTGCTATACTAAAAAAACAACATTTTTTTGGAATAGCATTCTCTGCAGTTCTGTAGCTGTGCGATTCAGCGGTTACGTACTGTGGGTGTGTTGTGGTCTTCCAAAAAACGCCATTTAGGGCCAAAAAAATATTTTGCAGTGTGTTATACATATGTGGAGGCGTGTGAAATAAACCATTTCTATATATTTGTCTTCTACTGTGCTATACTAAAAAACAACATTTTTTTAATAGCATTTTCTGCAGTTCTGTAGCTGTGCGATTCAGCGGTTACGTACTGTGGGTGTGTTGTGGTCTTCCAAAAAACGCCATTTAGGGCCACAAAAAATATTTTGCAGTGTGTTATACATATGTGGAGGCGTGTGAAATAAACCATTTCTATATATTTGTCTTCTACTGTGCTATACTAAAAAAAACATTTTTTTTGAATAGCATTTTCTGCAGTTCTGTAGCTGTGCAATTCAGCGGTTACGTACTGTAGGTGTGTTGTGGTCTTCCAAAAAACGCCATTTAGGGCCACAAAAAATATTTTGCAATGTGTTATACATATGTGGAGGCGTGTGAAATAAACCATTTCTATATGTTTGTCTTCTACTGTGCTATACTAAAAAAAAAAAAAAATTTAATAGCATTTTCTGCAGTTCTGTAGCTGTGCGATTCAGCGGTTACGTACTGTGGGTGTGTTGTGGTCTTCCAAAAAACGCCATTTAGGGCCACAAAAAATATTTTGCAGTGTGTTATACATATGTGGAGGCGTGTGAAATAAACCATTTCTATATATTTGTCTTCTATTGTGCTATACTAAAAAAACAACATTTTTTTTTAATAGCATTTTCTGCAGTTCTGTAGCTGTGCGATTCAGCGGTTACGTACTGTGGGTGTGTTGTGGTCTTCCAAAAAACGCCATTTAGGGCCAAAAAAATATTTTGCAGTGTGTTATACATATGTGGAGGCGTGTGAAATAAACCATTTCTATATATTTGTCTTCTACTGTGCTATACTAAAAAAAAAACATTTTTTTTAATAGCATTTTCTGCAGTTCTGTAGCTGTGCGATTCAGCGGTTATGTACTGTGGGTGTGTTGTGGTCTTCCAAAAAACGCCATTTAGGGCCACTAAAAATATTTTGCAGTGTGTTATACATATGTGGAGGCGTGTGAAATAAACCATTTCTATATATTTGTCTTCTACTGTGCTATACTAAAAAAACTAAAAATTTTTTGAATAGCATTTTCTGCAGTTCTGTAGCTGTGCAATTCAGCGGTTACGTACTGTAGGTGTGTTGTGGTCTTCCAAAAAACGCCATTAAGGGCCACAAAAAATATTTTGCAGTGTGTTATACATATGTGGAGGCGTGTGAAATAAACCATTTCTATATATTTGTCTTCTACTGTGCTATACTAAAAAAACAACATTTTTTTAATAGCATTTTCTGCAGTTCTGTAGCTGTGCGATTCAGCGGTTACGTACTGTGGGTGTGTTGTGGTCTTCCAAAAAACGCCATTTAGGGCCAAAAAAATATTTTGCAGTGTGTTATACATATGTGGAGGCGTGTGAAATAAACCATTTCTATATATTTGTCTTCTACTGTGCTATACTAATAAAACAACATTTTTTTTTAATAGCATTTTCTGCAGTTCTGTAGCTGTGCGATTCAGCGGTTACGTACTGTGGGTGTGTTGTGGTCTTCCAAAAAACGCCATTTAGGGCCACTAAAAATATTTTGCAGTGTGTTATACATATGTGGAGGCGTGTGAAATAAACCATTTCTATATATTTGTCTTCTACTGTGCTATACTAATAAAACAACATTTTTTTTTGAATAGCATTTTCTGCAGTTCTGTAGCTGTGCGATTCAGCGGTTACGTACTGTGGGTGTGTTGTGGTCTTCCAAAAAACGCCATTTAGGGCCAAAAAAATATTTTGCAGTGTGTTATACATATGTGGAGGCGTGTGAAATAAACCATTTCTATATATTTGTCTTCTACTGTGCTATACTAATAAAACAACATTTTTTTTTAATAGCATTTTCTGCAGTTCTGTAGCTGTGCGATTCAGCGGTTACGTACTGTGGGTGTGTTGTGGTCTTCCAAAAAACGCCATTTAGGGCCACTAAAAATATTTTGCAGTGTGTTATACATATGTGGAGGCGTGTGAAATAAACCATTTCTATATATTTGTCTTCTACTGTGCTATACTAATAAAACAACATTTTTTTTTGAATAGCATTTTCTGCAGTTCTGTAGCTGTGCGATTCAGCGGTTACGTACTGTGGGTGTGTTGTGGTCTTCCAAAAAACGCCATTTAGGGCCACAAAAAATATTTTGCAGTGTGTTATACATATGTGGAGGCGTGTGAAATAAACCATTTCTATATATTTGTCTTCTACTGTGCTATACTAAAAAAACAACATTTTTTTAATAGCATTTTCTGCAGTTCTGTAGCTGTGCGATTCAGCGGTTACGTACTGTGGGTGTGTTGTGGTCTTCCAAAAAACGCCATTTAGGGCCAAAAAAATATTTTGCAGTGTGTTATACATATGTGGAGGCGTGTGAAATAAACCATTTCTATATATTTGTCTTCTACTGTGCTATACTAATAAAACAACATTTTTTTTTAATAGCATTTTCTGCAGTTCTGTAGCTGTGCGATTCAGCGGTTACGTACTGTGGGTGTGTTGTGGTCTTCCAAAAAACGCCATTTAGGGCCACTAAAAATATTTTGCAGTGTGTTATACATATGTGGAGGCGTGTGAAATAAACCATTTCTATATATTTGCCTTCTACTGTGCTATACTAAAAAAACACATTTTTTTTTTGAATACCATTTTCTGCAGTTCTGTAGCTGTGCAATTCAGCGGTTACGTACTGTAGGTGTGTTGTGGTCTTCCAAAAAACGCCATTTAGGGCCACAAAAAATATTTTGCAATGTGTTATACATATGTGGAGGCGTGTGAAATAAACCATTTCTATATATTTGTCTTCTACTGTGCTATACTAAAAAAAAAAACTTTTTTTTAATAGCATTTTCTGCAGTTCTGTAGCTGTGCGATTCAGCGGTTACGTACTGTGGGTGTGTTGTGGTGTTCCAAAAAACGCCATTTAGGGCCACTAAAAATATTTTGCAGTGTGTTATACATATGTGGAGGCGTGTGAAATAAACCATTTCTATATATTTGTCTTCTACTGTGCTATACTAATAAAACAACATTTTTTTTTGAATAGCATTTTCTGCAGTTCTGTAGCTGTGCGATTCAGCGGTTACGTACTGTGGGTGTGTTGTGGTCTTCCAAAAAACGCCATTTAGGGCCACAAAAAATATTTTGCAGTGTGTTGTACATATGTGGAGGCGTGTGAAATAAACCATTTCTATATATTTGTCTTCTACTGTGCTATACTAAAAAAACAAAATTTTTTTTGAATAGCATTCTCTGCAGTTCTGTAGCTGTGCGATTCAGCGGTTACGTACTGTGGGTGTGTTGTGGTCTTCCAAAAAACGCCATTTAGGGCCAAAAAAATATTTTGCAGTGTGTTATACATATGTGGAGGCGTGTGAAATAAACCATTTCTATATATTTGTCTTCTACTGTGCTATACTAAAAAAACAACATTTTTTTTAATAGCATTTTCTGCAGTTCTGTAGCTGTGCGATTCAGCGGTTACGTACTGTGGGTGTGTTGTGGTCTTCCAAAAAACGCCATTTAGGGCCACAAAAAATATTTTGCAGTGTGTTATACATATGTGGAGGCGTGTGAAATAAACCATTTCTATATATTTGTCTTCTACTGTGCTATACTAAAAAAACATTTTTTTTTAATATAGCATTTTCTGCAGTTCTGTAGCTGTGCGATTCAGCGGTTACGTACTGTGGGTGTGTTGTGGTCTTCCAAAAAACGCCATTTAGGGCCACAAAAAATATTTTGCAGTGTGTTATACATATGTGGAGGCATGTGAAATAAACCATTTCTATATATTTGTCTTCTACTGTGCTATACTAAAAAAAACATTTTTTTTGAATAGCATTTTCTGCAGTTCTGTAGCTGTGCAATTCAGCGGTTACGTACTGTAGGTGTGTTGTGGTCTTCCAAAAAACGCCATTTAGGGCCACAAAAAATATTTTGCAATGTGTTATACATATGTGGAGGCGTGTGAAATAAACCATTTCTATATGTTTGTCTTCTACTGTGCTATACTAAAAAAAAAAAATATTTAATAGCATTTTCTGCAGTTCTGTAGCTGTGCGATTCAGCGGTTACGTACTGTGGGTGTGTTGTGGTCTTCCAAAAAACGCCATTTAGGGCCACTAAAAATATTTTGCAGTGTGTTATACATATGTGGAGGCGTGTGAAATAAACCATTTCTATATATTTGTCTTCTACTGTGCTATACTAATAAAACAACATTTTTTTTTAATAGCATTTTCTGCAGTTCTGTAGCTGTGCGATTCAGCGGTTACGTACTGTGGGTGTGTTGTGGTCTTCCAAAAAACACCATTTAGGGCCACAAAAAATATTTTGCAGTGTGTTATACATATGTGGAGGCGTGTGAAATAAACCATTTCTATATATTTGTCTTCTACTGTGCTATACTAAAAAAACAACATTTTTTTTTAATAGCATTTTCTGCAGTTCTGTAGCTGTGCGATTCAGCGGTTACGTACTGTGGGTGTGTTGTGGTCTTCCAAAAAACGCCATTTAGGGCCACAAAAAATATTTTGCAGTGTGTTATACATATGTGGAGGCGTGTGAAATAAACCATTTCTATATATTTGTCTTCTACTGTGCTATACTAAAAAAACAACATTTTTTTGAATAGCATTTTCTGCAGTTCTGTAGCTGTGCGATTCAGCGGTTACGTACTGTGGGTGTGTTGTGGTCTTCCAAAAAACGCCATTTAGGGCCAAAAAAATATTTTGCAGTGTGTTATACATATGTGGAGACGTGTGAAATAAACCATTTCTATATATTTGTCTTCTACTGTGCTATACTAAAAAAACAACATTTTTTTTAATAGCATTTTCTGCAGTTCTGTAGCTGTGCGATTCAGCGGTTACGTACTGTGGGTGTGTTGTGGGCTTCCAAAAACGGCAATTAGGGCCACAAAAAATATTTTGCAGTGTGTTATACATATGTGGAGGCATGTGAAATAAACCATTTGTATATATTTGTCTTCTACTGTGCTATACTAAAAAAAAACATTTTTTTTAATAGCATTTTCTGCAGTTCTGTAGCTGTGCGATTCAGCGGTTACCTACTGTGGGTGTGTTGTGGTCTTCCAAAAAACGCCATTTAGGGCCACAAAAAATATTTTGCAGTGTGTTATACATATGTGGAGGCGTGTGAAATAAACAATTTCTATATATTTGTCTTCTACTGTGCTATACTAAAAAAAAAACATTTTTTTGAATAGCATTTTCTGCAGTTCTGTAGCTGTGCGATTCAGCGGTTACGTACTGTGGGTGTGTTGTGGTCTTCCAAAAAATGCCATTTAGGGCCACAAAAAATATTTTGCAGTGTGTTATACATATGTGGAGGCATGTGAAATAAACCATTTCTATATATTTGTCTTCTACTGTGCTATACTAAAAAAAAACATTTTTTTTGAATAGCATTTTCTGCAGTTCTGTAGCTGTGCAATTCAGCGGTTACGTACTGTAGGTGTGTTGTGGTCTTCCAAAAAACGCCATTTAGGGCCACAAAAAATATTTTGCAATGTGTTATACATATGTGGAGGCGTGTGAAATAAACCATTTCTATATATTTGTCTTCTACTGTGCTATACTAAAAAAAAAAAAAAATTTAATAGCATTTTCTGCAGTTCTGTAGCTGTGCGATTCAGCGGTTACGTACTGTGGGTGTGTTGTGGTCTTCCAAAAAACGCCATTTAGGGCCAAAAAAATATTTTGCAGTGTGTTATACATATGTGGAGGCGTGTGAAATAAACCATTTCTATATATTTGTCTTCTACTGTGCTATACTAAAAAAAAAACATTTTTTTTAATAGCATTTTCTGCAGTTCTGTAGCTGTGCGATTCAGCGGTTATGTACTGTGGGTGTGTTGTGGTCTTCCAAAAAACGCCATTTAGGGCCACAAAAAATATTTTGCAGTGTGTTATACATATGTGGAGGCGTGTGAAATAAACCATTTCTATATATTTGTCTTCTACTGTGCTATACTAAAAAAACAAAATTTTTTTTTGAATAGCATTTTCTGCAGTTCTGTAGCTGTGCAATTCAGCGGTTACGTACTGTAGGTGTGTTGTGGTCTTCCAAAAAACGCCATTAAGGGCCACAAAAAATATTTTGCAGTGTGTTATACATATGTGGAGGCGTGTGAAATAAACCATTTCTATATATTTGTCTTCTACTGTGCTATACTAAAAAAACAACATTTTTTTTAATAGCATTTTCTGCAGTTCTGTAGCTGTGCGATTCAGCGGTTACGTACTGTGGGTGTGTTGTGGTCTTCCAAAAAACGCCATTTAGGGCCAAAAAAATATTTTGCAGTGTGTTATACATATGTGGAGGCGTGTGAAATAAACCATTTCTATATATTTGTCTTCTACTGTGCTATACTAATAAAACAACATTTTTTTTTAATAGCATTTTCTGCAGTTCTGTAGCTGTGCGATTCAGCGGTTACGTACTGTGGGTGTGTTGTGGTCTTCCAAAAAACGCCATTTAGGGCCACTAAAAATATTTTGCAGTGTGTTATACATATGTGGAGGCGTGTGAAATAAACCATTTCTATATATTTGTCTTCTACTGTGCTATACTAATAAAACAACATTTTTTTAATAGCATTTTCTGCAGTTCTGTAGCTGTGCGATTCAGCGGTTACGTACTGTGGGTGTGTTGTGGTCTTCCAAAAAACGCCATTTAGGGCCACAAAAAATATTTTGCAGTGTGTTATACATATGTGGAGGCGTGTGAAATAAACCATTTCTATATATTTGTCTTCTACTGTGCTATACTAATAAAACAACATTTTTTTTTAATAGCATTTTCTGCAGTTCTGTAGCTGTGCGATTCAGCGGTTACGTACTGTGGGTGTGTTGTGGTCTTCCAAAAAACGCCATTTAGGGCCACTAAAAATATTTTGCAGTGTGTTATACATATGTGGAGGCGTGTGAAATAAACCATTTCTATATATTTGTCTTCTACTGTGCTATACTAATAAAACAACATTTTTTTTAATAGCATTTTCTGCAGTTCTGTAGCTGTGCGATTCAGCGGTTACGTACTGTGGGTGTGTTGTGGTCTTCCAAAAAACGCCATTTAGGGCCACAAAAAATATTTTGCAGTGTGTTATACATATGTGGAGGCGTGTGAAATAAACCATTTCTATATATTTGTCTTCTACTGTGCTATACTAAAAAAACACATTTTTTTTTTGAATACCATTTTCTGCAGTTCTGTAGCTGTGCAATTCAGCGGTTACGTACTGTAGGTGTGTTGTGGTCTTCCAAAAAATGCCATTTAGGGCCACAAAAAATATTTTGCAATGTGTTATACATATGTGGAGGCGTGTGAAATAAACCATTTCTATATATTTGTCTTCTACTGTGCTATACTAAAAAAAAAAACCTTTTTTTTAATAGCATTTTCTGCAGTTCTGTAGCTGTGCGATTCAGCGGTTACGTACTGTGGGTGTGTTGTGGTCTTCCAAAAAACGCCATTTAGGGCCACAAAAAATATTTTGCAGTGTGTTATACATATGTGGAGGCGTGTGAAATAAACCATTTCTATATATTTGTCTTCTACTGTGCTATACTAATAAAACAACATTTTTTTTTGAATAGCATTTTCTGCAGTTCTGTAGCTGTGCGATTCAGCGGTTACGTACTGTGGGTGTGTTGTGGTCTTCCAAAAAACGCCATTTAGGGCCACAAAAAATATTTTGCAGTGTGTTGTACATATGTGGAGGCGTGTGAAATAAACCATTTCTATATATTTGTCTTCTACTGTGCTATACTAAAAAAACAACATTTTTTTTGAATAGCATTCTCTGCAGTTCTGTAGCTGTGCGATTCAGCGGTTACGTACTGTGGGTGTGTTGTGGTCTTCCAAAAAACGCCATTTAGGGCCAAAAAAATATTTTGCAGTGTGTTATACATATGTGGAGGCGTGTGAAATAAACCATTTCTATATATTTGTCTTCTACTGTGCTATACTAAAAAAACAACATTTTTTTAATAGCATTTTCTGCAGTTCTGTAGCTGTGCGATTCAGCGGTTACGTACTGTGGGTGTGTTGTGGTCTTCCAAAAAACGCCATTTAGGGCCACAAAAAATATTTTGCAGTGTGTTATACATATGTGGAGGCGTGTGAAATAAACCATTTCTATATATTTGTCTTCTACTGTGCTATACTAAAAAAAACATTTTTTTTGAATAGCATTTTCTGCAGTTCTGTAGCTGTGCAATTCAGCGGTTACGTACTGTAGGTGTGTTGTGGTCTTCCAAAAAACGCCATTTAGGGCCACAAAAAATATTTTGCAATGTGTTATACATATGTGGAGGCGTGTGAAATAAACCATTTCTATATGTTTGTCTTCTACTGTGCTATACTAAAAAAAAAAAAAATTTAATAGCATTTTCTGCAGTTCTGTAGCTGTGCGATTCAGCGGTTACGTACTGTGGGTGTGTTGTGGTCTTCCAAAAAACGCCATTTAGGGCCACAAAAAATATTTTGCAGTGTGTTATACATATGTGGAGGCGTGTGAAATAAACCATTTCTATATATTTGTCTTCTATTGTGCTATACTAATAAAACAACATTTTTTTTAATAGCATTTTCTGCAGTTCTGTAGCTGTGCGATTCAGCGGTTACGTACTGTGGGTGTGTTGTGGTCTTCCAAAAAACGCCATTTAGGGCCACAAAAAATATTTTGCAGTGTGTTATACATATGTGGAGGCGTGTGAAATAAACCATTTCTATATATTTGTCTTCTACTGTGCTATACTAAAAAAACACATTTTTTTTTTGAATACCATTTTCTGCAGTTCTGTAGCTGTGCAATTCAGCGGTTACGTACTGTAGGTGTGTTGTGGTCTTCCAAAAAATGCCATTTAGGGCCACAAAAAATATTTTGCAATGTGTTATACATATGTGGAGGCGTGTGAAATAAACCATTTCTATATATTTGTCTTCTACTGTGCTATACTAAAAAAAAAAACCTTTTTTTTAATAGCATTTTCTGCAGTTCTGTAGCTGTGCGATTCAGCGGTTACGTACTGTGGGTGTGTTGTGGTCTTCCAAAAAACGCCATTTAGGGCCACAAAAAATATTTTGCAGTGTGTTATACATATGTGGAGGCGTGTGAAATAAACCATTTCTATATATTTGTCTTCTACTGTGCTATACTAATAAAACAACATTTTTTTTTGAATAGCATTTTCTGCAGTTCTGTAGCTGTGCGATTCAGCGGTTACGTACTGTGGGTGTGTTGTGGTCTTCCAAAAAACGCCATTTAGGGCCACAAAAAATATTTTGCAGTGTGTTGTACATATGTGGAGGCGTGTGAAATAAACCATTTCTATATATTTGTCTTCTACTGTGCTATACTAAAAAAACAACATTTTTTTTGAATAGCATTCTCTGCAGTTCTGTAGCTGTGCGATTCAGCGGTTACGTACTGTGGGTGTGTTGTGGTCTTCCAAAAAACGCCATTTAGGGCCAAAAAAATATTTTGCAGTGTGTTATACATATGTGGAGGCGTGTGAAATAAACCATTTCTATATATTTGTCTTCTACTGTGCTATACTAAAAAAACAACATTTTTTTAATAGCATTTTCTGCAGTTCTGTAGCTGTGCGATTCAGCGGTTACGTACTGTGGGTGTGTTGTGGTCTTCCAAAAAACGCCATTTAGGGCCACAAAAAATATTTTGCAGTGTGTTATACATATGTGGAGGCGTGTGAAATAAACCATTTCTATATATTTGTCTTCTACTGTGCTATACTAAAAAAAACATTTTTTTTGAATAGCATTTTCTGCAGTTCTGTAGCTGTGCAATTCAGCGGTTACGTACTGTAGGTGTGTTGTGGTCTTCCAAAAAACGCCATTTAGGGCCACAAAAAATATTTTGCAATGTGTTATACATATGTGGAGGCGTGTGAAATAAACCATTTCTATATGTTTGTCTTCTACTGTGCTATACTAAAAAAAAAAAAAATTTAATAGCATTTTCTGCAGTTCTGTAGCTGTGCGATTCAGCGGTTACGTACTGTGGGTGTGTTGTGGTCTTCCAAAAAACGCCATTTAGGGCCACAAAAAATATTTTGCAGTGTGTTATACATATGTGGAGGCGTGTGAAATAAACCATTTCTATATATTTGTCTTCTATTGTGCTATACTAAAAAAACAACATTTTTTTTTAATAGCATTTTCTGCAGTTCTGTAGCTGTGCGATTCAGCGGTTACGTACTGTGGGTGTGTTGTGGTCTTCCAAAAAACGCCATTTAGGGCCAAAAAAATATTTTGCAGTGTGTTATACATATGTGGAGGCGTGTGAAATAAACCATTTCTATATATTTGTCTTCTACTGTGCTATACTAAAAAAAAAAACATTTTTTTTAATAGCATTTTCTGCAGTTCTGTAGCTGTGCGATTCAGCGGTTATGTACTGTGGGTGTGTTGTGGTCTTCCAAAAAACGCCATTTAGGGCCACTAAAAATATTTTGCAGTGTGTTATACATATGTGGAGGCGTGTGAAATAAACCATTTCTATATATTTGTCTTCTACTGTGCTATACTAAAAAAACTAAATTTTTTTTGAATAGCATTTTCTGCAGTTCTGTAGCTGTGCAATTCAGCGGTTACGTACTGTAGGTGTGTTGTGGTCTTCCAAAAAACGCCATTAAGGGCCACAAAAAATATTTTGCAGTGTGTTATACATATGTGGAGGCGTGTGAAATAAACCATTTCTATATATTTGTCTTCTACTGTGCTATACTAAAAAAACAACATTTTTTTTAATAGCATTTTCTGCAGTTCTGTAGCTGTGCGATTCAGCGGTTACGTACTGTGGGTGTGTTGTGGTCTTCCAAAAAACGCCATTTAGGGCCAAAAAAATATTTTGCAGTGTGTTATACATATGTGGAGGCGTGTGAAATAAACCATTTCTATATATTTGTCTTCTACTGTGCTATACTAATAAAACAACATTTTTTTTGAATAGCATTTTCTGCAGTTCTGTAGCTGTGCGATTCAGCGGTTACGTACTGTGGGTGTGTTGTGGTCTTCCAAAAAACGCCATTTAGGGCCACAAAAAATATTTTGCAGTGTGTTATACATATGTGGAGGCGTGTGAAATAAACCATTTCTATATATTTGTCTTCTACTGTGCTATACTAAAAAAACAACATTTTTTTAATAGCATTTTCTGCAGTTCTGTAGCTGTGCGATTCAGCGGTTACGTACTGTGGGTGTGTTGTGGTCTTCCAAAAAACGCCATTTAGGGCCAAAAAAATATTTTGCAGTGTGTTATACATATGTGGAGGCGTGTGAAATAAACCATTTCTATATATTTGTCTTCTACTGTGCTATACTAATAAAACAACATTTTTTTTAATAGCATTTTCTGCAGTTCTGTAGCTGTGCGATTCAGCGGTTACGTACTGTGGGTGTGTTGTGGTCTTCCAAAAAACGCCATTTAGGGCCACTAAAAATATTTTGCAGTGTGTTATACATATGTGGAGGCGTGTGAAATAAACCATTTCTATATATTTGCCTTCTACTGTGCTATACTAAAAAAACACATTTTTTTTTTAATACCATTTTCTGCAGTTCTGTAGCTGTGCAATTCAGCGGTTACGTACTGTAGGTGTGTTGTGGTCTTCCAAAAAACGCCATTTAGGGCCACAAAAAATATTTTGCAATGTGTTATACATATGTGGAGGCGTGTGAAATAAACCATTTCTATATATTTGTCTTCTACTGTGCTATACTAAAAAAAAAAACTTTTTTTTAATAGCATTTTCTGCAGTTCTGTAGCTGTGCGATTCAGCGGTTACGTACTGTGGGTGTGTTGTGGTGTTCCAAAAAACGCCATTTAGGGCCACTAAAAATATTTTGCAGTGTGTTATACATATGTGGAGGCGTGTGAAATAAACCATTTCTATATATTTGTCTTCTACTGTGCTATACTAATAAAACAACATTTTTTTTTGAATAGCATTTTCTGCAGTTCTGTAGCTGTGCGATTCAGCGGTTACGTACTGTGGGTGTGTTGTGGTCTTCCAAAAAACGCCATTTAGGGCCACTAAAAATATTTTGCAGTGTGTTATACATATGTGGAGGCGTGTGAAATAAACCATTTCTATATATTTGTCTTCTACTGTGCTATACTAAAAAAACTAAATTTTTTTTGAATAGCATTTTCTGCAGTTCTGTAGCTGTGCAATTCAGCGGTTACGTACTGTAGGTGTGTTGTGGTCTTCCAAAAAACGCCATTAAGGGCCACAAAAAATATTTTGCAGTGTGTTATACATATGTGGAGGCGTGTGAAATAAACCATTTCTATATATTTGTCTTCTACTGTGCTATACTAAAAAAACAACATTTTTTTTAATAGCATTTTCTGCAGTTCTGTAGCTGTGCGATTCAGCGGTTACGTACTGTGGGTGTGTTGTGGTCTTCCAAAAAACGCCATTTAGGGCCAAAAAAATATTTTGCAGTGTGTTATACATATGTGGAGGCGTGTGAAATAAACCATTTCTATATATTTGTCTTCTACTGTGCTATACTAATAAAACAACATTTTTTTTTAATAGCATTTTCTGCAGTTCTGTAGCTGTGCGATTCAGCGGTTACGTACTGTGGGTGTGTTGTGGTCTTCCAAAAAACGCCATTTAGGGCCACTAAAAATATTTTGCAGTGTGTTATACATATGTGGAGGCGTGTGAAATAAACCATTTCTATATATTTGTCTTCTACTGTGCTATACTAATAAAACAACATTTTTTTTTGAATAGCATTTTCTGCAGTTCTGTAGCTGTGCGATTCAGCGGTTACGTACTGTGGGTGTGTTGTGGTCTTCCAAAAAACGCCATTTAGGGCCACAAAAAATATTTTGCAGTGTGTTATACATATGTGGAGGCGTGTGAAATAAACCATTTCTATATATTTGTCTTCTACTGTGCTATACTAAAAAAACAACATTTTTTTAATAGCATTTTCTGCAGTTCTGTAGCTGTGCGATTCAGCGGTTACGTACTGTGGGTGTGTTGTGGTCTTCCAAAAAACGCCATTTAGGGCCAAAAAAATATTTTGCAGTGTGTTATACATATGTGGAGGCGTGTGAAATAAACCATTTCTATATATTTGTCTTCTACTGTGCTATACTAATAAAACAACATTTTTTTTAATAGCATTTTCTGCAGTTCTGTAGCTGTGCGATTCAGCGGTTACGTACTGTGGGTGTGTTGTGGTCTTCCAAAAAACGCCATTTAGGGCCACTAAAAATATTTTGCAGTGTGTTATACATATGTGGAGGCGTGTGAAATAAACCATTTCTATATATTTGCCTTCTACTGTGCTATACTAAAAAAACACATTTTTTTTTTGAATACCATTTTCTGCAGTTCTGTAGCTGTGCAATTCAGCGGTTACGTACTGTAGGTGTGTTGTGGTCTTCCAAAAAACGCCATTTAGGGCCACAAAAAATATTTTGCAATGTGTTATACATATGTGGAGGCGTGTGAAATAAACCATTTCTATATATTTGTCTTCTACTGTGCTATACTAAAAAAAAAAACTTTTTTTTAATAGCATTTTCTGCAGTTCTGTAGCTGTGCGATTCAGCGGTTACGTACTGTGGGTGTGTTGTGGTGTTCCAAAAAACGCCATTTAGGGCCACTAAAAATATTTTGCAGTGTGTTATACATATGTGGAGGCGTGTGAAATAAACCATTTCTATATATTTGTCTTCTACTGTGCTATACTAATAAAACAACATTTTTTTTTGAATAGCATTTTCTGCAGTTCTGTAGCTGTGCGATTCAGCGGTTACGTACTGTGGGTGTGTTGTGGTCTTCCAAAAAACGCCATTTAGGGCCACAAAAAATATTTTGCAGTGTGTTGTACATATGTGGAGGCGTGTGAAATAAACCATTTCTATATATTTGTCTTCTACTGTGCTATACTAAAAAAACAACATTTTTTTTGAATAGCATTCTCTGCAGTTCTGTAGCTGTGCGATTCAGCGGTTACGTACTGTGGGTGTGTTGTGGTCTTCCAAAAAACGCCATTTAGGGCCAAAAAAATATTTTGCAGTGTGTTATACATATGTGGAGGCGTGTGAAATAAACCATTTCTATATATTTGTCTTCTACTGTGCTATACTAAAAAAACAACATTTTTTTTAATAGCATTTTCTGCAGTTCTGTAGCTGTGCGATTCAGCGGTTACGTACTGTGGGTGTGTTGTGGTCTTCCAAAAAACGCCATTTAGGGCCACAAAAAATATTTTGCAGTGTGTTATACATATGTGGAGGCGTGTGAAATAAACCATTTCTATATATTTGTCTTCTACTGTGCTATACTAAAAAAACATTTTTTTTGAATAGCATTTTCTGCAGTTCTGTAGCTGTGCGATTCAGCGGTTACGTACTGTGGGTGTGTTGTGGTCTTCCAAAAAACGCCATTTAGGGCCACAAAAAATATTTTGCAGTGTGTTATACATATGTGGAGGCATGTGAAATAAACCATTTCTATATATTTGTCTTCTACTGTGCTATACTAAAAAAAACATTTTTTTTAAATAGCATTTTCTGCAGTTCTGTAGCTGTGCAATTCAGCGGTTACGTACTGTAGGTGTGTTGTGGTCTTCCAAAAAACGCCATTTAGGGCCACAAAAAATATTTTGCAATGTGTTATACATATGTGGAGGCGTGTGAAATAAACCATTTCTATATGTTTGTCTTCTACTGTGCTATACTAAAAAAATAAAAATATTTAATAGCATTTTCTGCAGTTCTGTAGCTGTGCGATTCAGCGGTTACGTACTGTGGGTGTGTTGTGGTCTTCCAAAAAACGCCATTTAGGGCCACTAAAAATATTTTGCAGTGTGTTATACATATGTGGAGGCGTGTGAAATAAACCATTTCTATATATTTGTCTTCTACTGTGCTATACTAATAAAACAACATTTTTTTTGAATAGCATTTTCTGCAGTTCTGTAGCTGTGCGATTCAGCGGTTACGTACTGTGGGTGTGTTGTGGTCTTCCAAAAAACACCATTTAGGGCCACAAAAAATATTTTGCAGTGTGTTATACATATGTGGAGGCGTGTGAAATAAACCATTTCTATATATTTGTCTTCTACTGTGCTATACTAAAAAAACAACATTTTTTTTTAATAGCATTTTCTGCAGTTCTGTAGCTGTGCGATTCAGCGGTTACGTACTGTGGGTGTGTTGTGGTCTTCCAAAAAACGCCATTTAGGGCCACAAAAAATATTTTGCAGTGTGTTATACATATGTGGAGGCGTGTGAAATAAACCATTTCTATATATTTGTCTTCTACTGTGCTATACTAAAAAAACAACATTTTTTTGAATAGCATTTTCTGCAGTTCTGTAGCTGTGCGATTCAGCGGTTACGTACTGTGGGTGTGTTGTGGTCTTCCAAAAAACGCCATTTAGGGCCAAAAAAATATTTTGCAGGGTGTTATACATATGTGGAGGCGTGTGAAATAAACCATTTCTATATATTTGTCTTCTACTGTGCTATACTAAAAAAACAACATTTTTTTTAATAGCATTTTCTGCAGTTCTGTAGCTGTGCGATTCAGCGGTTACGTACTGTGGGTGTGTTGTGGGCTTCCAAAAACGGCAATTAGGGCCACAAAAAATATTTTGCAGTGTGTTATACATATGTGGAGGCATGTGAAATAAACCATTTGTATATATTTGTCTTCTACTGTGCTATACTAAAAAAAAACATTTTTTTTTAATAGCATTTTCTGCAGTTCTGTAGCTGTGCGATTCAGCGGTTACGTACTGTGGGTGTGTTGTGGTCTTCCAAAAAACGCCATTTAGGGCCACAAAAAATATTTTGCAGTGTGTTATACATATGTGGAGGCGTGTGAAATAAACAATTTCTATATATTTGTCTTCTACTGTGCTATACTAAAAAAAAAAACATTTTTTTGAATAGCATTTTCTGCAGTTCTGTAGCTGTGCGATTCAGCGGTTACGTACTGTGGGTGTGTTGTGGTCTTCCAAAAAATGCCATTTAGGGCCACAAAAAATATTTTGCAGTGTGTTATACATATGTGGAGGCATGTGAAATAAACCATTTCTATATATTTGTCTTCTACTGTGCTATACTAAAAAAAAACATTTTTTTTGAATAGCATTTTCTGCAGTTCTGTAGCTGTGCAATTCAGCGGTTACGTACTGTAGGTGTGTTGTGGTCTTCCAAAAAATGCCATTTAGGGCCAAAAAAATATTTTGCAGTGTGTTATACATATGTGGAGGCGTGTGAAATAAACCATTTCTATATATTTGTCTTCTACTGTGCTATACTAATAAAACAACATTTTTTTTTAATAGCATTTTCTGCAGTTCTGTAGCTGTGCGATTCAGCGGTTACGTACTGTGGGTGTGTTGTGGTCTTCCAAAAAACGCCATTTAGGGCCACTAAAAATATTTTGCAGTGTGTTATACATATGTGGAGGCGTGTGAAATAAACCATTTCTATATATTTGTCTTCTACTGTGCTATACTAATAAAACAACATTTTTTTTTGAATAGCATTTTCTGCAGTTCTGTAGCTGTGCGATTCAGCGGTTACGTACTGTGGGTGTGTTGTGGTCTTCCAAAAAACGCCATTTAGGGCCACAAAAAATATTTTGCAGTGTGTTATACATATGTGGAGGCGTGTGAAATAAACCATTTCTATATATTTGTCTTCTACTGTGCTATACTAAAAAAACAACATTTTTTGAATAGCATTTTCTGCAGTTCTGTAGCTGTGCGATTCAGCGGTTACGTACTGTGGGTGTGTTGTGGTCTTCCAAAAAACGCCATTTAGGGCCAAAAAAATATTTTGCAGTGTGTTATACATATGTGGAGGCGTGTGAAATAAACCATTTCTATATATTTGTCTTCTACTGTGCTATACTAATAAAACAACATTTTTTTTTAATAGCATTTTCTGCAGTTCTGTAGCTGTGCGATTCAGCGGTTACGTACTGTGGGTGTGTTGTGGTCTTCCAAAAAACGCCATTTAGGGCCACTAAAAATATTTTGCAGTGTGTTATACATATGTGGAGGCGTGTGAAATAAACCATTTCTATATATTTGCCTTCTACTGTGCTATACTAAAAAAACACATTTTTTTTTTTAATACCATTTTCTGCAGTTCTGTAGCTGTGCAATTCAGCGGTTACGTACTGTAGGTGTGTTGTGGTCTTCCAAAAAACGCCATTTAGGGCCACAAAAAATATTTTGCAATGTGTTATACATATGTGGAGGCGTGTGAAATAAACCATTTCTATATATTTGTCTTCTACTGTGCTATACTAAAAAAAAAAACTTTTTTTTAATAGCATTTTCTGCAGTTCTGTAGCTGTGCGATTCAGCGGTTACGTACTGTGGGTGTGTTGTGGTGTTCCAAAAAACGCCATTTAGGGCCACTAAAAATATTTTGCAGTGTGTTATACATATGTGGAGGCGTGTGAAATAAACCATTTCTATATATTTGTCTTCTACTGTGCTATACTAATAAAACAACATTTTTTTTTGAATAGCATTTTCTGCAGTTCTGTAGCTGTGCGATTCAGCGGTTACGTACTGTGGGTGTGTTGTGGTCTTCCAAAAAACGCCATTTAGGGCCACAAAAAATATTTTGCAGTGTGTTGTACATATGTGGAGGCGTGTGAAATAAACCATTTCTATATATTTGTCTTCTACTGTGCTATACTAAAAAAACAACATTTTTTTGAATAGCATTTTCTGCAGTTCTGTAGCTGTGCGATTCAGCGGTTACGTACTGTGGGTGTGTTGTGGTCTTCCAAAAAACGCCATTTAGGGCCAAAAAAATATTTTGCAGGGTGTTATACATATGTGGAGGCGTGTGAAATAAACCATTTCTATATATTTGTCTTCTACTGTGCTATACTAAAAAAACAACATTTTTTTTAATAGCATTTTCTGCAGTTCTGTAGCTGTGCGATTCAGCGGTTACGTACTGTGGGTGTGTTGTGGGCTTCCAAAAACGGCAATTAGGGCCACAAAAAATATTTTGCAGTGTGTTATACATATGTGGAGGCATGTGAAATAAACCATTTGTATATATTTGTCTTCTACTGTGCTATACTAAAAAAAAACATTTTTTTTTAATAGCATTTTCTGCAGTTCTGTAGCTGTGCGATTCAGCGGTTACGTACTGTGGGTGTGTTGTGGTCTTCCAAAAAACGCCATTTAGGGCCACAAAAAATATTTTGCAGTGTGTTATACATATGTGGAGGCGTGTGAAATAAACAATTTCTATATATTTGTCTTCTACTGTGCTATACTAAAAAAAAAACATTTTTTTGAATAGCATTTTCTGCAGTTCTGTAGCTGTGCGATTCAGCGGTTACGTACTGTGGGTGTGTTGTGGTCTTCCAAAAAATGCCATTTAGGGCCACAAAAAATATTTTGCAGTGTGTTATACATATGTGGAGGCATGTGAAATAAACCATTTCTATATATTTGTCTTCTACTGTGCTATACTAAAAAAAAACATTTTTTTTGAATAGCATTTTCTGCAGTTCTGTAGCTGTGCAATTCAGCGGTTACGTACTGTAGGTGTGTTGTGGTCTTCCAAAAAATGCCATTTAGGGCCAAAAAAATATTTTGCAGTGTGTTATACATATGTGGAGGCGTGTGAAATAAACCATTTCTATATATTTGTCTTCTACTGTGCTATACTAATAAAACAACATTTTTTTTTAATAGCATTTTCTGCAGTTCTGTAGCTGTGCGATTCAGCGGTTACGTACTGTGGGTGTGTTGTGGTCTTCCAAAAAACGCCATTTAGGGCCACTAAAAATATTTTGCAGTGTGTTATACATATGTGGAGGCGTGTGAAATAAACCATTTCTATATATTTGTCTTCTACTGTGCTATACTAATAAAACAACATTTTTTTTTGAATAGCATTTTCTGCAGTTCTGTAGCTGTGCGATTCAGCGGTTACGTACTGTGGGTGTGTTGTGGTCTTCCAAAAAACGCCATTTAGGGCCACAAAAAATATTTTGCAGTGTGTTATACATATGTGGAGGCGTGTGAAATAAACCATTTCTATATATTTGTCTTCTACTGTGCTATACTAAAAAAACAACATTTTTTGAATAGCATTTTCTGCAGTTCTGTAGCTGTGCGATTCAGCGGTTACGTACTGTGGGTGTGTTGTGGTCTTCCAAAAAACGCCATTTAGGGCCAAAAAAATATTTTGCAGTGTGTTATACATATGTGGAGGCGTGTGAAATAAACCATTTCTATATATTTGTCTTCTACTGTGCTATACTAATAAAACAACATTTTTTTTTAATAGCATTTTCTGCAGTTCTGTAGCTGTGCGATTCAGCGGTTACGTACTGTGGGTGTGTTGTGGTCTTCCAAAAAACGCCATTTAGGGCCACTAAAAATATTTTGCAGTGTGTTATACATATGTGGAGGCGTGTGAAATAAACCATTTCTATATATTTGCCTTCTACTGTGCTATACTAAAAAAACACATTTTTTTTTTTAATACCATTTTCTGCAGTTCTGTAGCTGTGCAATTCAGCGGTTACGTACTGTAGGTGTGTTGTGGTCTTCCAAAAAACGCCATTTAGGGCCACAAAAAATATTTTGCAATGTGTTATACATATGTGGAGGCGTGTGAAATAAACCATTTCTATATATTTGTCTTCTACTGTGCTATACTAAAAAAAAAACTTTTTTTTAATAGCATTTTCTGCAGTTCTGTAGCTGTGCGATTCAGCGGTTACGTACTGTGGGTGTGTTGTGGTGTTCCAAAAAACGCCATTTAGGGCCACTAAAAATATTTTGCAGTGTGTTATACATATGTGGAGGCGTGTGAAATAAACCATTTCTATATATTTGTCTTCTACTGTGCTATACTAATAAAACAACATTTTTTTTTGAATAGCATTTTCTGCAGTTCTGTAGCTGTGCGATTCAGCGGTTACGTACTGTGGGTGTGTTGTGGTCTTCCAAAAAACGCCATTTAGGGCCACAAAAAATATTTTGCAGTGTGTTGTACATATGTGGAGGCGTGTGAAATAAACCATTTCTATATATTTGTCTTCTACTGTGCTATACTAAAAAAACAACATTTTTTTTGAATAGCATTCTCTGCAGTTCTGTAGCTGTGCGATTCAGCGGTTACGTACTGTGGGTGTGTTGTGGTCTTCCAAAAAACGCCATTTAGGGCCAAAAAAATATTTTGCAGTGTGTTATACATATGTGGAGGCGTGTGAAATAAACCATTTCTATATATTTGTCTTCTACTGTGCTATACTAAAAAAACAACATTTTTTTTAATAGCATTTTCTGCAGTTCTGTAGCTGTGCGATTCAGCGGTTACGTACTGTGGGTGTGTTGTGGTCTTCCAAAAAACGCCATTTAGGGCCACAAAAAATATTTTGCAGTGTGTTATACATATGTGGAGGCGTGTGAAATAAACCATTTCTATATATTTGTCTTCTACTGTGCTATACTAAAAAAACATTTTTTTTGAATAGCATTTTCTGCAGTTCTGTAGCTGTGCGATTCAGCGGTTACGTACTGTGGGTGTGTTGTGGTCTTCCAAAAAACGCCATTTAGGGCCACAAAAAATATTTTGCAGTGTGTTATACATATGTGGAGGCATGTGAAATAAACCATTTCTATATATTTGTCTTCTACTGTGCTATACTAAAAAAAACATTTTTTTTGAATAGCATTTTCTGCAGTTCTGTAGCTGTGCAATTCAGCGGTTACGTACTGTAGGTGTGTTGTGGTCTTCCAAAAAACGCCATTTAGGGCCACAAAAAATATTTTGCAATGTGTTATACATATGTGGAGGCGTGTGAAATAAACCATTTCTATATGTTTGTCTTCTACTGTGCTATACTAAAAAAAAAATAATATTTAATAGCATTTTCTGCAGTTCTGTAGCTGTGCGATTCAGCGGTTACGTACTGTGGGTGTGTTGTGGTCTTCCAAAAAACGCCATTTAGGGCCACTAAAAATATTTTGCAGTGTGTTATACATATGTGGAGGCGTGTGAAATAAACCATTTCTATATATTTGTCTTCTACTGTGCTATACTAATAAAACAAAATTTTTTTTGAATAGCATTTTCTGCAGTTCTGTAGCTGTGCGATTCAGCGGTTACGTACTGTGGGTGTGTTGTGGTCTTCCAAAAAACACCATTTAGGGCCACAAAAAATATTTTGCAGTGTGTTATACATATGTGGAGGCGTGTGAAATAAACCATTTCTATATATTTGTCTTCTACTGTGCTATACTAAAAAAACAACATTTTTTTTTAATAGCATTTTCTGCAGTTCTGTAGCTGTGCGATTCAGCGGTTACGTACTGTGGGTGTGTTGTGGTCTTCCAAAAAACGCCATTTAGGGCCACAAAAAATATTTTGCAGTGTGTTATACATATGTGGAGGCGTGTGAAATAAACCATTTCTATATATTTGTCTTCTACTGTGCTATACTAAAAAAACAACATTTTTTTGAATAGCATTTTCTGCAGTTCTGTAGCTGTGCGATTCAGCGGTTACGTACTGTGGGTGTGTTGTGGTCTTCCAAAAAACGCCATTTAGGGCCAAAAAAATATTTTGCAGTGTGTTATACATATGTGGAGGCGTGTGAAATAAACCATTTCTATATATTTGTCTTCTACTGTGCTATACTAAAAAAACAACATTTTTTTTAATAGCATTTTCTGCAGTTCTGTAGCTGTGCGATTCAGCGGTTACGTACTGTGGGTGTGTTGTGGGCTTCCAAAAACGGCAATTAGGGCCACAAAAAATATTTTGCAGTGTGTTATACATATGTGGAGGCATGTGAAATAAACCATTTGTATATATTTGTCTTCTACTGTGCTATACTAAAAAAAAACATTTTTTTTAATAGCATTTTCTGCAGTTCTGTAGCTGTGCGATTCAGCGGTTACGTACTGTGGGTGTGTTGTGGTCTTCCAAAAAACGCCATTTAGGGCCACAAAAAATATTTTGCAGTGTGTTATACATATGTGGAGGCGTGTGAAATAAACAATTTCTATATATTTGTCTTCTACTGTGCTATACTAAAAAAAAAACATTTTTTTGAATAGCATTTTCTGCAGTTCTGTAGCTGTGCGATTCAGCGGTTACGTACTGTGGGTGTGTTGTGGTCTTCCAAAAAATGCCATTTAGGGCCACAAAAAATATTTTGCAGTGTGTTATACATATGTGGAGGCATGTGAAATAAACCATTTCTATATATTTGTCTTCTACTGTGCTATACTAAAAAAAAACATTTTTTTTGAATAGCATTTTCTGCAGTTCTGTAGCTGTGCAATTCAGCGGTTACGTACTGTAGGTGTGTTGTGGTCTTCCAAAAAACGCCATTTAGGGCCACAAAAAATATTTTGCAATGTGTTATACATATGTGGAGGCGTGTGAAATAAACCATTTCTATATATTTGTCTTCTACTGTGCTAGACTAAAAAAAAAAAAAAATTTAATAGCATTTTCTGCAGTTCTGTAGCTGTGCGATTCAGCGGTTACGTACTGTGGGTGTGTTGTGGTCTTCCAAAAAACGCCATTTAGGGCCACTAAAAATATTTTGCAGTGTGTTATACATATGTGGAGGCGTGTGAAATAAACCATTTCTATATATTTGTCTTCTACTGTGCTATACTAATAAAACAACATTTTTTTAATAGCATTTTCTGCAGTTCTGTAGCTGTGCGATTCAGCGGTTACGTACTGTGGGTGTGTTGTGGTCTTCCAAAAAACGCCATTTAGGGCCACTAAAAATATTTTGCAGTGTGTTATACATATGTGGAGGCGTTTGAAATAAACCATTTCTATATATTTGTCTTCTAATGTGCTATACTAAAAAAACAACATTTTTTTTTGAATACCATTTTCTGCAGTTCTGTAGCTGTGCGATTCAGCGGTTACGTACTGTGGGTGTGTTGTGGTCTTCCAAAAAACGCCATTTAGGGCCACAAAAAATATTTTGCAGTGTGTTATACATATGTGGAGGCGTGTGAAATAAACCATTTCTATATATTTGTCTTCTACTGTGCTATACTAAAAAAACAAGTTTTTTTTTGAATAGCATTTTCTGCAGTTCTGTAGCTGTGCAATTCAGCGGTTACGTACTGTGGGTGTGTTGTGGTCTTCCAAAAAACGCCATTTAGGGCCACTAAAAATATTTT
This sequence comes from Rana muscosa, assembly GCA_029206835.1. Lineage (NCBI taxonomy): Eukaryota > Metazoa > Chordata > Amphibia > Anura > Ranidae > Rana > Rana muscosa. The sequence goes on from CM055117.1 coordinate 1,032,935,052, forward strand.
GCAGTGTGTTATACATATGTGGAGGCGTGTGAAATAAACCATTTCTATATATTTGTCTTCTACTGTGCTATACTAATAAAACAACATTTTTTTTAATAGCATTTTCTGCAGTTCTGTAGCTGTGCGATTCAGCGGTTACGTACTGTGGGTGTGTTGTGGTCTTCCAAAAAACGCCATTTAGGGCCACAAAAAATATTTTGCAGTGTGTTGTACATATGTGGAGGCGTGTGAAATAAACCATTTCTATATATTTGTCTTCTACTGTGCTATACTAAAAAAACAACATTTTTTTTGAATAGCATTCTCTGCAGTTCTGTAGCTGTGCGATTCAGTGTTTACGTACTGTGGGTGTGTTGTGGTCTTCCAAAAAACGCCATTTAGGGCCAAAAAAATATTTTGCAGTGTGTTATACATATGTGGAGGCGTGTGAAATAAACCATTTCTATATATTTGTCTTCTACTGTGCTATACTAAAAAAACAACATTTTTTTTTAAATAGCATTTTCTGCAGTTCTGTAGCTGTGCAATTCAGCGGTTACGTACTGTAGGTGTGTTGTGGTCTTCCAAAAAATGCCATTTAGGGCCACAAAAAATATTTTGCAATGTGTTATACATATGTGGAGGCGTGTGAAATAAACCATTTCTATATATTTCTCTTCTACTGTGCTATACTAAAAAAAAAAACTTTTTTTAATAGCATTTTCTGCAGTTCTGTAGCTGTGCGATTCAGCGGTTACGTACTGTGGGTGTGTTGTGGTCTTCCAAAAAACGCCATTTAGGGCCACAAAAAATATTTTGCAGTGTGTTATACATATGTGGAGGCGTGTGAAATAAACCATTTCTATATATGTGTCTTCTACTGTGCTATACTAAAAAAAAAAACATTTTTTTTTAATAGCATTTTCTGCAGTTCTGTAGCTGTGCGATTCAGCGGTTACGTACTGTGGGTGTGTTGTGGTCTTCCAAAAAATGCCATTTAGGGCCACAAAAAATATTTTGCAGTGTGTTATACATATGTGGAGGCATGTGAAATAAACCATTTCTATATATTTGTCTTCTACTGTGCTATACTAAAAAAAAACATTTTTTTTGAATAGCATTTTCTGCAGTTCTGTAGCTGTGCAATTCAGCGGTTACGTACTGTAGGTGTGTTGTGGTCTTCCAAAAAACGCCATTTAGGGCCACAAAAAATATTTTGCAATGTGTTATACATATGTGGAGGCGTGTGAAATAAACCATTTCTATATATTTGTCTTCTACTGTGCTATACTAAAAAAAAAAAATTTTAATAGCATTTTCTGCAGTTCTGTAGCTGTGCGATTCAGCGGTTACGTACTGTGGGTGTGTTGTGGTCTTCCAAAAAACGCCATTTAGGGCCACTAAAAATATTTTGCAGTGTGTTATACATATGTGGAGGCGTGTGAAATAAACCATTTCTATATATTTGTCTTCTACTGTGCTATACTAATAAAACAACATTTTTTTTTAATAGCATTTTCTGCAGTTCTGTAGCTGTGCGATTCAGCGGTTACGTACTGTGGGTGTGTTGTGGTCTTCCAAAAAACGCCATTTAGGGCCACTAAAAATATTTTGCAGTGTGTTATACATATGTGGAGGCGTGTGAAATAAACCATTTCTATATATTTGTCTTCTACTGTGCTATACTAATAAAACAACATTTTTTTTTAATAGCATTTTCTGCAGTTCTGTAGCTGTGCGATTCAGCGGTTACGTACTGTGGGTGTGTTGTGGTCTTCCAAAAAACGCCATTTAGGGCCACAAAAAATATTTTGCAGTGTGTTATACATATGTGGAGGCGTGTGAAATAAACCATTTCTATATATTTGTCTTCTACTGTGCTATACTAAAAAAACAACATTTTTTTTTAATAGCATTTTCTGCAGTTCTGTAGCTGTGCGATTCAGCGGTTACGTACTGTGGGTGTGTTGTGGTCTTCCAAAAAACGCTATTTAGGGCCAAAAAAATATTTTGCAGTGTGTTATACATATGTGGAGGCGTGTGAAATAAACCATTTCTATATATTTGTCTTCTACTGTGCTATACTAAAAAAAAAACATTTTTTTTTTGAATAGCATTTTCTGCAGTTCTGTAGCTGTGCGATTCAGCGGTTACGTACTGTGGGTGTGTTGTGGTCTTCCAAAAAACGCCATTTAGGGCCACAAAAAATATTTTGCAGTGTGTTATACATATGTGGAGGCGTGTGAAATAAACCATTTCTATATATTTGTCTTCTACTGTGCTATACTAATAAAACAACATTTTTTTTGAATAGCATTTTCTGCAGTTCTGTAGCTGTGCGATTCAGCGGTTACGTACTGTGGGTGTGTTGTGGTCTTCCAAAAAACGCCATTTAGGGCCACAAAAAATATTTTGCAGTGTGTTGTACATATGTGGAGGCGTGTGAAATAAACCATTTCTATATATTTGTCTTCTACTGTGCTATACTAAAAAAACAAATTTTTTTTTGAATAGCATTCTCTGCAGTTCTGTAGCTGTGCGATTCAGCGGTTACGTACTGTGGGTGTGTTGTGGTCTTCCAAAAAACGCCATTTAGGGCCAAAAAAATATTTTGCAGTGTGTTATACATATGTGGAGGCGTGTGAAATAAATCATTTCTATATATTTGTCTTCTACTGTGCTATACTAAAAAAAAACATTTTTTTTAATAGCATTTTCTGCAGTTCTGTAGCTGTGCGATTCAGCGGTTATGTACTGTGGGTGTGTTGTGGTCTTCCAAAAAACGCCATTTAGGGCCACAAAAAATATTTTGCAGTGTGTTATACATATGTGGAGGCGTGTGAAATAAACCATTTCTATATATTTGTCTTCTACTGTGCTATACTAAAAAAAAACATTTTTTTTGAATAGCATTTTCTGCAGTTCTGTAGCTGTGCGATTCAGCGGTTACGTACTGTGGGTGTGTTGTGGTCTTCCAAAAAACGCCATTTAGGGCCACAAAAAATATTTTGCAGTGTGTTATACATATGTGGAGGCATGTGAAATAAACCATTTCTATATATTTGTCTTCTACTGTGCTATACTAAAAAAAACATTTTTTTTGAATAGCATTTTCTGCAGTTCTGTAGCTGTGCAATTCAGCGGTTACGTACTGTAGGTGTGTTGTGGTCTTCCAAAAAACACCATTTAGGGCCACAAAAAATATTTTGCAATGTGTTATACATATGTGGAGGCGTGTGAAATAAACCATTTCTATATGTTTGTCTTCTACTGTGCTATACTAAAAAAAAAAAAAATTTTTAATAGCATTTTCTGCAGTTCTGTAGCTGTGCGATTCAGCGGTTACGTACTGTGGGTGTGTTGTGGTCTTCCAAAAAACGCCATTTAGGGCCACAAAAAATATTTTGCAGTGTGTTATACATATGTGGAGGCGTGTGAAATAAACCATTTCTATATATTTGTCTTCTACTGTGCTATACTAAAAAAAAAACATTTTTTTGAATAGCATTTTCTGCAGTTCTGTAGCTGTGCGATTCAGCGGTTACGTACTGTGGGTGTGTTGTGGTCTTCCAAAAAATGCCATTTAGGGCCACAAAAAATATTTTGCAGTGTGTTATACATATGTGGAGGCATGTGAAATAAACCATTTCTATATATTTGTCTTCTACTGTGCTATACTAAAAAAAAACATTTTTTTTGAATAGCATTTTCTGCAGTTCTGTAGCTGTGCAATTCAGCGGTTACGTACTGTAGGTGTGTTGTGGTCTTCCAAAAAACGCCATTTAGGGCCACAAAAAATATTTTGCAATGTGTTATACATATGTGGAGGCGTGTGAAATAAACCATTTCTATATATTTGTCTTCTACTGTGCTAGACTAAAAAAAAAAAAAAATTTAATAGCATTTTCTGCAGTTCTGTAGCTGTGCGATTCAGCGGTTACGTACTGTGGGTGTGTTGTGGTCTTCCAAAAAACGCCATTTAGGGCCACTAAAAATATTTTGCAGTGTGTTATACATATGTGGAGGCGTGTGAAATAAACCATTTCTATATATTTGTCTTCTACTGTGCTATACTAATAAAACAACATTTTTTTAATAGCATTTTCTGCAGTTCTGTAGCTGTGCGATTCAGCGGTTACGTACTGTGGGTGTGTTGTGGTCTTCCAAAAAACGCCATTTAGGGCCACTAAAAATATTTTGCAGTGTGTTATACATATGTGGAGGCGTTTGAAATAAACCATTTCTATATATTTGTCTTCTAATGTGCTATACTAAAAAAACAACATTTTTTTTTGAATACCATTTTCTGCAGTTCTGTAGCTGTGCGATTCAGCGGTTACGTACTGTGGGTGTGTTGTGGTCTTCCAAAAAACGCCATTTAGGGCCACAAAAAATATTTTGCAGTGTGTTATACATATGTGGAGGCGTGTGAAATAAACCATTTCTATATATTTGTCTTCTACTGTGCTATACTAAAAAAACAAGTTTTTTTTTGAATAGCATTTTCTGCAGTTCTGTAGCTGTGCAATTCAGCGGTTACGTACTGTGGGTGTGTTGTGGTCTTCCAAAAAACGCCATTTAGGGCCACTAAAAATATTTTGCAGTGTGTTATACATATGTGGAGGCGTGTGAAATAAACCATTTCTATATATTTGTCTTCTACTGTGCTATACTAATAAAACAACATTTTTTTTAATAGCATTTTCTGCAGTTCTGTAGCTGTGCGATTCAGCGGTTACGTACTGTGGGTGTGTTGTGGTCTTCCAAAAAACGCCATTTAGGGCCACAAAAAATATTTTGCAGTGTGTTGTACATATGTGGAGGCGTGTGAAATAAACCATTTCTATATATTTGTCTTCTACTGTGCTATACTAAAAAAACAACATTTTTTTTGAATAGCATTCTCTGCAGTTCTGTAGCTGTGCGATTCAGTGTTTACGTACTGTGGGTGTGTTGTGGTCTTCCAAAAAACGTCATTTAGGGCCAAAAAAATATTTTGCAGTGTGTTATACATATGTGGAGGCGTGTGAAATAAACCATTTCTATATATTTGTCTTCTACTGTGCTATACTAAAAAAACAACATTTTTTTTTAAATAGCATTTTCTGCAGTTCTGTAGCTGTGCAATTCAGCGGTTACGTACTGTAGGTGTGTTGTGGTCTTCCAAAAAATGCCATTTAGGGCCACAAAAAATATTTTGCAATGTGTTATACATATGTGGAGGCGTGTGAAATAAACCATTTCTATATATTTCTCTTCTACTGTGCTATACTAAAAAAAAAAACTTTTTTTAATAGCATTTTCTGCAGTTCTGTAGCTGTGCGATTCAGCGGTTACGTACTGTGGGTGTGTTGTGGTCTTCCAAAAAACGCCATTTAGGGCCACAAAAAATATTTTGCAGTGTGTTATACATATGTGGAGGCGTGTGAAATAAACCATTTCTATATATGTGTCTTCTACTGTGCTATACTAAAAAAAAAAACATTTTTTTTTAATAGCATTTTCTGCAGTTCTGTAGCTGTGCGATTCAGCGGTTACGTACTGTGGGTGTGTTGTGGTCTTCCAAAAAATGCCATTTAGGGCCACAAAAAATATTTTGCAGTGTGTTATACATATGTGGAGGCATGTGAAATAAACCATTTCTATATATTTGTCTTCTACTGTGCTATACTAAAAAAAAACATTTTTTTTGAATAGCATTTTCTGCAGTTCTGTAGCTGTGCAATTCAGCGGTTACGTACTGTAGGTGTGTTGTGGTCTTCCAAAAAACGCCATTTAGGGCCACAAAAAATATTTTGCAATGTGTTATACATATGTGGAGGCGTGTGAAATAAACCATTTCTATATATTTGTCTTCTACTGTGCTATACTAAAAAAAAAAAATTTTAATAGCATTTTCTGCAGTTCTGTAGCTGTGCGATTCAGCGGTTACGTACTGTGGGTGTGTTGTGGTCTTCCAAAAAACGCCATTTAGGGCCACTAAAAATATTTTGCAGTGTGTTATACATATGTGGAGGCGTGTGAAATAAACCATTTCTATATATTTGTCTTCTACTGTGCTATACTAATAAAACAACATTTTTTTTTAATAGCATTTTCTGCAGTTCTGTAGCTGTGCGATTCAGCGGTTACGTACTGTGGGTGTGTTGTGGTCTTCCAAAAAACGCCATTTAGGGCCACTAAAAATATTTTGCAGTGTGTTATACATATGTGGAGGCGTGTGAAATAAACCATTTCTATATATTTGTCTTCTACTGTGCTATACTAATAAAACAACATTTTTTTTTAATAGCATTTTCTGCAGTTCTGTAGCTGTGCGATTCAGCGGTTACGTACTGTGGGTGTGTTGTGGTCTTCCAAAAAACGCCATTTAGGGCCACAAAAAATATTTTGCAGTGTGTTATACATATGTGGAGGCGTGTGAAATAAACCATTTCTATATATTTGTCTTCTACTGTGCTATACTAAAAAAACAACATTTTTTTTTAATAGCATTTTCTGCAGTTCTGTAGCTGTGCGATTCAGCGGTTACGTACTGTGGGTGTGTTGTGGTCTTCCAAAAAACGCTATTTAGGGCCAAAAAAATATTTTGCAGTGTGTTATACATATGTGGAGGCGTGTGAAATAAACCATTTCTATATATTTGTCTTCTACTGTGCTATACTAAAAAAAAAACATTTTTTTTTTTAATAGCATTTTCTGCAGTTCTGTAGCTGTGCGATTCAGCGGTTACGTACTGTGGGTGTGTTGTGGTCTTCCAAAAAACGCCATTTAGGGCCACAAAAAATATTTTGCAGTGTGTTATACATATGTGGAGGCGTGTGAAATAAACCATTTCTATATATTTGTCTTCTACTGTGCTATACTAATAAAACAACATTTTTTTTGAATAGCATTTTCTGCAGTTCTGTAGCTGTGCGATTCAGCGGTTACGTACTGTGGGTGTGTTGTGGTCTTCCAAAAAACGCCATTTAGGGCCACAAAAAATATTTTGCAGTGTGTTGTACATATGTGGAGGCGTGTGAAATAAACCATTTCTATATATTTGTCTTCTACTGTGCTATACTAAAAAAACAAATTTTTTTTTGAATAGCATTCTCTGCAGTTCTGTAGCTGTGCGATTCAGCGGTTACGTACTGTGGGTGTGTTGTGGTCTTCCAAAAAACGCCATTTAGGGCCAAAAAAATATTTTGCAGTGTGTTATACATATGTGGAGGCGTGTGAAATAAATCATTTCTATATATTTGTCTTCTACTGTGCTATACTAAAAAAAAACATTTTTTTTAATAGCATTTTCTGCAGTTCTGTAGCTGTGCGATTCAGCGGTTATGTACTGTGGGTGTGTTGTGGTCTTCCAAAAAACGCCATTTAGGGCCACAAAAAATATTTTGCAGTGTGTTATACATATGTGGAGGCGTGTGAAATAAACCATTTCTATATATTTGTCTTCTACTGTGCTATACTAAAAAAAAACATTTTTTTTGAATAGCATTTTCTGCAGTTCTGTAGCTGTGCGATTCAGCGGTTACGTACTGTGGGTGTGTTGTGGTCTTCCAAAAAACGCCATTTAGGGCCACAAAAAATATTTTGCAGTGTGTTATACATATGTGGAGGCATGTGAAATAAACCATTTCTATATATTTGTCTTCTACTGTGCTATACTAAAAAAAACATTTTTTTTGAATAGCATTTTCTGCAGTTCTGTAGCTGTGCAATTCAGCGGTTACGTACTGTAGGTGTGTTGTGGTCTTCCAAAAAACACCATTTAGGGCCACAAAAAATATTTTGCAATGTGTTATACATATGTGGAGGCGTGTGAAATAAACCATTTCTATATGTTTGTCTTCTACTGTGCTATACTAAAAAAAAAAAAATTTTTAATAGCATTTTCTGCAGTTCTGTAGCTGTGCGATTCAGCGGTTACGTACTGTGGGTGTGTTGTGGTCTTCCAAAAAACGCCATTTAGGGCCACAAAAAATATTTTGCAGTGTGTTATACATATGTGGAGGCGTGTGAAATAAACCATTTCTATATATTTGTCTTCTACTGTGCTATACTAAAAAAACAAAAATTTTTTGGAATAGCATTTTCTGCAGTTCTGTAGCTGTGCGATTCAGCGGTTACGTACTGTGGGTGTGTTGTGGTCTTCCAAAAAACGCCATTTAGGGCCAAAAAAATATTTTGCAGTGTGTTATACATATGTGGAGGCGTGTGAAATAAACCATTTCTATATATTTGCTTCTACTGTGCTATACTAAAAAAAAACATTTTTTTTAATAGCATTTTCTGCAGTTCTGTAGCTGTGCGATTCAGCGGTTACGTACTGTGGGTGTGTTGTGGTCTTCCAAAAAACGCCATTTAGGGCCACAAAAAATATTTTGCAGTGTGTTATACATATGTGGAGGCGTGTGAAATAAACCATTTCTATATATTTGTCTTCTACTGTGCTATACTAAAAAAACAACATTTTTTTTTTAATAACATTTTCTGCAGTTCTGTAGCTGTGCAATTCAGCGGTTACGTACTGTAGGTGTGTTGTGGTCTTCCAAAAAATGCCATTTAGGGCCACAAAAAATATTTTGCAATGTGTTATACATATGTGGAGGCATGTGAAATAAACCATTTCTATATATTTGTCTTCTACTGTGCTATACTAAAAAAACAACATTTTTTTTATAGCATTTTCTGCAGTTCTGTAGCTGTGCAATTCAGCGGTTATGTACTGTAGGTGTGTTGTGGTCTTCCAAAAAACGCCATTTAGGGCCACAAAAAATATTTTGCAATGTGTTATACATATGTGGAGGCGTGTGAAATAAACCATTTCTATATATTTGTCTTCTACTGTGCTATACTAAAAAAAAATCTTTTTTTAATAGCATTTTCTGCAGTTCTGTAGCTGTGCGATTCAGCGGATACGTACTGTGGGTGTGTTGTGGTCTTCCAAAAAACGCCATTTAGGGCCACTAAAAATATTTTGCAGTGTGTTATACATATGTGGAGGCGTGTGAAATAAACCATTTCTATATATTTGTCTTCTACTGTGCTATACTAATAAAACAACATTTTTTTTGAATAGCATTTTCTGCAGTTCTGTAGCTGTGCGATTCAGCGGTTACGTACTGTGGGTGTGTTGTGGTCTTCCAAAAAACGCCATTTAGGGCCACAAAAAATATTTTGCAGTGTGTTATACATATGTGGAGGCGTGTGAAATAAACCATTTCTATATATTTGTCTTCTACTGTGCTATACTAAAAAAACAACATTTTTTTAATAGCATTTTCTGCAGTTCTGTAGCTGTGCGATTCAGCGGTTACGTACTGTGGGTGTGTTGTGGTCTTCCAAAAAACGCCATTTAGGGCCACAAAAAATATTTTGCAGTGTGTTATACATATGTGGAGGCGTGTGAAATAAACCATTTCTATATATTTGTCTTCTACTGTGCTATAATAAAAAAAAACATTTTTTTTAATAGCATTTTCTGCAGTTCTGTAGCTGTGCGATTCAGCGGTTACGTACTGTGGGTGTGTTGTGGTCTTCCAAAAAACACCATTTAGGGCCACAAAAAATATTTTGCAGTGTGTTATACATATGTGGAGGCATGTGAAATAAACCATTTCTATATATTTGTCTTCTACTGTGCTATACTAAAAAAAACATTTTTTTTAAATAGCATTTTCTGCAGTTCTGTAGCTGTGCGATTCAGCGGTTACGTACTGTGGGTGTGTTGTGGTCTTCCAAAAAACGCCATTTAGGGCCACAAAAAATATTTTGCAGTGTGTTATACATATGTGGAGGCGTGTGAAATAAACCATTTCTATATATTTGTCTTCTACTGTGCTATACTAAAAAAAAAACTTTTTTTTAATAGCATTTTCTGCAGTTCTGTAGCTGTGCGATTCAGCGGATACGTACTGTGGGTGTGTTGTGGTCTTCCAAAAAACGCCATTTAGGGCCACTAAAAATATTTTGCAGTGTGTTATACATATGTGGAGGCGTGTGAAATAAACCATTTCTATATATTTGTCTTCTACTGTGCTATACTAATAAAACAACATTTTTTTTTAATAGCATTTTCTGCAGTTCTGTAGCTGTGCGATTCAGCGGTTACGTACTGTGGGTGTGTTGTGGTCTTCCAAAAAACGCCATTTAGGGCCAAAAAAATATTTTGCAGTGTGTTATACATATGTGGAGGCGTGTGAAATAAACCATTTCTATATATTTGTCTTCTACTGTGCTATACTAAAAAAACAACATTTTTTTGAATAGCATTTTCTGCAGTTCTGTAGCTGTGCGATTCAGCGGTTACGTACTGTGGGTGTGTTGTGGTCTTCCAAAAAACACCATTTAGGGCCACAAAAAATATTTTGCAATGTGTTATACATATGTGGAGGCGTGTGAAATAAACCATTTCTATATATTTGTCTTCTACTGTGCTATACTAAAAAAAAATCTTTTTTTAATAGCATTTTCTGCAGTTCTGTAGCTGTGCGATTCAGCGGATACGTACTGTGGGTGTGTTGTGGTCTTCCAAAAAACGCCATTTAGGGCCACTAAAAATATTTTGCAGTGTGTTATACATATGTGGAGGCGTGTGAAATAAACCATTTCTATATATTTGTCTTCTACTGTGCTATACTAATAAAACAACATTTTTTTTGAATAGCATTTTCTGCAGTTCTGTAGCTGTGCGATTCAGCGGTTACGTACTGTGGGTGTGTTGTGGTCTTCCAAAAAACGCCATTTAGGGCCACAAAAAATATTTTGCAGTGTGTTATACATATGTGGAGGCGTGTGAAATAAACCATTTCTATATATTTGTCTTCTACTGTGCTATACTAAAAAAACAACATTTTTTTGAATAGCATTTTCTGCAGTTCTGTAGCTGTGCGATTCAGCGGTTACGTACTGTGGGTGTGTTGTGGTCTTCCAAAAAACGCCATTTAGGGCCACAAAAAATATTTTGCAGTGTGTTATACATATGTGGAGGCGTGTGAAATAAACCATTTCTATATATTTGTCTTCTACTGTGCTATAATAAAAAAAAAACATTTTTTTTAATAGCATTTTCTGCAGTTCTGTAGCTGTGCGATTCAGCGGTTACGTACTGTGGGTGTGTTGTGGTCTTCCAAAAAACACCATTTAGGGCCACAAAAAATATTTTGCAGTGTGTTATACATATGTGGAGGCATGTGAAATAAACCATTTCTATATATTTGTCTTCTACTGTGCTATACTAAAAAAAAACATTTTTTTTAAATAGCATTTTCTGCAGTTCTGTAGCTGTGCGATTCAGCGGTTACGTACTGTGGGTGTGTTGTGGTCTTCCAAAAAACGCCATTTAGGGCCACAAAAAATATTTTGCAGTGTGTTATACATATGTGGAGGCGTGTGAAATAAACCATTTCTATATATTTGTCTTCTACTGTGCTATACTAAAAAAAAAACTTTTTTTTAATAGCATTTTCTGCAGTTCTGTAGCTGTGCGATTCAGCGGATACGTACTGTGGGTGTGTTGTGGTCTTCCAAAAAACGCCATTTAGGGCCACTAAAAATATTTTGCAGTGTGTTATACATATGTGGAGGCGTGTGAAATAAACCATTTCTATATATTTGTCTTCTACTGTGCTATACTAATAAAACAACATTTTTTTTGAATAGCATTTTCTGCAGTTCTGTAGCTGTGCGATTCAGCGGTTACGTACTGTGGGTGTGTTGTGGTCTTCCAAAAAACGCCATTTAGGGCCAAAAAAATATTTTGCAGTGTGTTATACATATGTGGAGGCGTGTGAAATAAACCATTTCTATATATTTGTCTTCTACTGTGCTATACTAAAAAAACAACATTTTTTTGAATAGCATTTTCTGCAGTTCTGTAGCTGTGCGATTCAGCGGTTACGTACTGTGGGTGTGTTGTGGTCTTCCAAAAAACACCATTTAGGGCCACAAAAAATATTTTGCAGTGTGTTATACATATGTGGAGGCATGTGAAATAAACCATTTCTATATATTTGTCTTCTACTGTGCTATACTAAAAAAAAACATTTTTTTAAATAGCATTTTCTGCAGTTCTGTAGCTGTGCGATTCAGCGGTTACGTACTGTGGGTGTGTTGTGGTCTTCCAAAAAACGCCATTTAGGGCCACAAAAAATATTTTGCAGTGTGGTATACATATGTGGAGGTGTGTGAAATAAACCATTTCTATATATTTGTCTTCTACTGTGCTATACTAAAAAAACAACATTTTTTTTAAATAGCATTTTCTGCAGTTCTGTAGCTGTGCGATTCAGCGGTTACGTACTGTGGGTGTGTTGTGGTCTTCCAAAAAACGCCATTTAGGGCCACAAAAAATATTTTGCAGTGTGTTATACATATGTGGAGGCGTGTGAAATAAACCATTTCTATATATTTGTCTTCTACTGTGCTATACTAAAAAAAAAACTTTTTTTTAATAGCATTTTCTGCAGTTCTGTAGCTGTGTGATTCAGCGGATACGTACTGTGGGTGTGTTGTGGTCTTCCAAAAAACGCCATTTAGGGCCAAAAAAATATTTTGAAGTGTGTTATACATATGTGGAGGCGTGTGAAATAAACCATTTCTATATATTTGTCTTCTACTGTGCTATACTAATAAAACAACATTTTTTTTGAATAGCATTTTCTGCAGTTCTGTAGCTGTGCGATTCAGCGGTTACGTACTGTGGGTGTGTTGTGGTCTTCCAAAAAACACCATTTAGGGCCACAAAAAATATTTTGCAGTGTGTTATACATATGTGGAGGCGTGTGAAATAAACCATTTCTATATATTTGTCTTCTACTGTGCTATACTAAAAAAACAACATTTTTTTGAATAGCATTTTCTGCAGTTCTGTAGCTGTGCGATTCAGCGGTTACGTACTGTGGGTGTGTTGTGGTCTTCCAAAAAACGCCATTTAGGGCCAAAAAAATATTTTGCAGTGTGTTATACATATGTGGAGGCGTGTGAAATAAACCATTTCTATATATTTGTCTTCTACTGTGCTATACTAAAAAAACAACATTTTTTTTAATAGCATTTTCTGCAGTTCTGTAGCTGTGCGATTCAGCGGTTACGTACTGTGGGTGTGTTGTGGTCTTCCAAAAAACACCATTTAGGGCCACAAAAAATATTTTGCAGTGTGTTATACATATGTGGAGGCATGTGAAATAAACCATTTCTATATATTTGTCTTCTACTGTGCTATACTAAAAAAACCATTTTTTTTAAATAGCATTTTCTGCAGTTCTGTAGCTGTGCGATTCAGCGGTTACGTACTGTGGGTGTGTTGTGGTCTTCCAAAAAACGCCATTTAGGGCCACAAAAAATATTTTGCAGTGTGGTATACATATGTGGAGGTGTGTGAAATAAACCATTTCTATATATTTGTCTTCTACTGTGCTATACTAAAAAAAACAACATTTTTTTTGAATAGCATTTTTTGCAGTTCTGTAGCTGTGCGATTCAGCAGTTACGTACTGTGGGTGTGTTGTGGTCTTCCAAAAAACGCCATTTAGGGCCACAAAAAATATTTTGCAGTGTGTTATACATATGTGGAGGCGTGTGAAATAAACCATTTCTATATATTTGTCTTCTTCTGTGCTATACTAAAAAAAAAACATTTTTTTTAATAGCATTTTCTGCAGTTCTGTAGCTGTGCGATTCAGCGGTTACGTACTGTGGGTGTGTTGTGGTCTTCCAAAAAACGCCATTTAGGGCCACAAAAAATATTTTGCAGTGTGTTATACATATGTGGAGGCGTGTGAAATAAACCATTTCTATATATTTGTCTTCTACTGTGCTATACTAAAAAAAAACATTTTTTTTAATAGCATTTTCTGCAGTTCTGTAGCTGTGCGATTCAACGGTTACGTACTGTGGGTGTGTTGTGGTCTTCCAAAAAACGCCATTTAGGGCCACAAAAAATATTTTGGAGTGTGTTATACATATGTGGAGGCGTGTGAAATAAACCATTTCTATATAGTTGTCTTCTACTGTGCTATACTAAAAAAAAAAAAAAATTGGAATAGCATTTTCTGCAATTCTGTAGCTGTGCGATTCAGCGGTTACGTACTGTGGGTGTGTTGTGGTCTTCCAAAAAACGCAATTTAGGGCCACAAAAAATATTTTGCAGTGTGTTATACATATGTGGAGGTGTGTGAAATAAACCATTTCTATATATTTGTCTTCTAATGTGCTATACTAAAAAAACAACATTTTTTTTGAATAGCATTTTCTGCAGTTCTGTAGCTGTGCGATTCAGCGGTTACGTACTGTGGGTGTGTTGTGGTCTTCCAAAAAACGCCATTTAGGGCCACAAAAAATATTTTGCAGTGTGTTATACATATGTGGAGGCGTGTGAAATAAACCATTTCTATATATTTGTCTTCTACTGTGCTATACTAAAAAAAACACATTTTTTTTTAATAGCATTTTCTGCAGTTCTGTAGCTGTGCGATTCAGCGGTTACGTACTGTGGGTGTGTTCTGCTCTTCCAAAAACACCCATTTAGGGCAAGATCCTAAATTTGGAAAATATGAGGAGAAGGTCAAAGGGACGTGGTGGCCCCGGTCGTGGTGCTGCTGGTGGAGCTCCTGTTGCAGGGAGAGGACGTGGTGGATCTGTGCCAGATACACGCACAAGTGAAACACCTTCCTCAGGTGCGAGTAGGCGACCGAGCCTGCGGCGGTATTTTGTCGCGCCAAATGAGGCTGTACGAATGTTTAGGCCAGGACAAGTACAGGCGATAGTAGATTGGGTTGCTGACAGTGCCTTGGGTTCCTTCACATTGTCTCCCACCCACTCTTCTGATGAAAGATCAGAGTTGGCACCTGAAACCCATGTCCATCAGTCTTTCACCTCACCCCCTTGCAAATCAGCCAAGCAGTCTGAGCCCCAAATCATGCAGCAGTCTCTTCTGCTTTTCGATGACTCTGTTAGCAGGGTTTCCCAGGGCCATCCACCTAGCCCTGCCCCAGAAGTGGAAGAGATTGAGTGCACCGATGCCCAACCACTTATGTTTCATGATGAGTACATGGGAGGACCATCGCAGCACGTCTCGGATGATGACGAAACACAGGTGCCAACTGCTGCTGCTTTCGCAATTGTGCAGACAGACAAGGAGGGCAGGGATGAAGACTGGGTGGAAGATGATGTGGAGGACGATGAGGTCCTCGACCCCACATGGAATCAACGTTATGCAGGTGACCAGTGTAGTTTGGAGGAAGAGGCGGTGGTCGCACAGAGCCACCAGCACAGCAGAAGAGGGAGCGGGGTGCAAAAGCGGAGCGTCCGTCCCCTAGACAGTATGTCTGCTACTGTCCAACGCAGCAAGGGACCGAGCACACCAAAGCCAGGTCCAAGGAGTTCCCTAGCGTGGCAGTTCTTCACACAATGTGCTGATGACAAGACACGAGTGGTTTGCACGCTGTGCAATCAGAGCCTGAAGCGAGGCATAAACGTTCTCAACCTGAGCACAACCTGCATGACCAGGCATCTAAGTGCAAAGCACGAGCTGCAGTGGAGTAGACACCTCAAAAACCAAGAAAGGTCTCTGGCTCCTCCTGCTTCCTCTTCTGCTGCAGTCTCGGCCTCTTCATCCACCTCTGTAGTGACAGTGGCACCTGCCACCCCGCAAAAAGAGGATCTGCCAGCAACACTACCACCTGGGTCACCAACCATCTCCACAATGTCCCATGGAAGCGTTCAGCTCTCTATCTCCCAAACATTGGAGCGGAAGAGTAAGTACCCCCCTAGCCACCCGCGATCCCTGGCCCTGAATGCCAGCATTTCAAAACTCCTGGCCTTTGATATGCTGTCATTCCGTCTGGTGGAGACGCAGAGTTTTAAAAGCCTGATGGCATTGGCTGTCCCACGGTACGTCGTGCCCAGCCGCCACTACTTTTCCAGGCGAGCCATCCCTTCCCTGCACAACCAAGTGGGGGACAAAATCAGGTGTGCACTGCGCAACGCCATCTGTGGCAAGGTCCACCTAACTACGGATGCGTGGACCAGTAAGCACGGTCAGGGACGTTATATCTCCCTAACAGCACACTGGGTAAATGCAGTGGCGGCTGGGCCTGAGGCAGATAGCAGTTTGGCGCATGTCCTTCCACCACCGAGGATTGCAGGGCGCTTCAGTTTGCCTCCTCTTGCTAACTCCTCCTACTCCGCTTCCTCATCCTCTACCGCCTCCTCATCCGGTCAGCGTAACACCTTCACCACCAACTTCAGCACAGCCAGGGGTAAACGACAGCAGGCAGTTTTAAAACTTTCCTGTTTGGGGGAAAAACCCCACACCGCGCAGGAGTTGTGGAGGGACATGGAACAACAGACCAATGAGTGGTTGCTGGCAGTGAGCCTCAAGCCCGGCCTGGTGGTGTGCGATAATGGGCGAAATCTCGTAGCAGCTCTGGGCCTAGCCGGTTTGACGCACATCCCTTGCCTGGCGCATGTGCTGAACTTGGTGGTCCAGAGGTTCCTTAAAAATTACCCCAATATGCCAGAGCTGCTGCAGAAAGTGCGGGCTGTGTGTGCGCACTTTCGGCGTTCTCACCCTGCTGCTGCTCGCCTGTCAGCGCTGCAGCGTAACTTCGGCCTTCCCGCTCACCGCCTCATATGTGACGTGCCCACAAGGTGGAACTCCACCTTGCACATGCTGGCCAGACTGTGCGAGCAGCAGCAGGCGATAGTGGAGTTTCAGCTGCAGCAATCACGTGTGAGTCGCTCTGCGGAACAGCACCACTTCACCACCAATAACTGAGCCTCCATGCGAGACCTGTGTGCCTTGTTGCGCTGTTTTGAGTACTCCACCAACATGTCCAGTGCCAATGACGGCGTTCTCAGCGTTACTATCCCAGTTCTATGCCTCCTTGAAAAAACGCTTCGGGCGATGATGGAAGAGGATGTGGCACAGGAGAATGAGGAGGAGGAGGAGGAAGCGGGATCATTTCAAAGGCTTTCAGGGCAGTCTTTCACAAGTGGCTACGAGGGTGGGTTCCTGCACCAACAAACGCCAGGTACACAATTGTCCGGCAGAAAGGGCACAGTTCTGGAGGATGACGAGGTGGAGGAGGAGATGGAGGAGGAGGAGGAGGAGCCATTTTCACAGCAGGGTGGCACGCAGACCAGCTCGTGGCCATCACTGGTGCGTGGCTGGGGGGATACAGAGGACACAGACGATACACCTCCCACAGAGGACAGCTTTTCTTTGCCTCTGGGCAGCCTGGCACACATGAGCGATTACATGCTGCAGTGTTTCCGCAATGACCGCCGAGTTGCCCACATTTTAACTGGTGCTGATTACTGGGTGGCCACCCTGCTGGATCCCCGTTACAAGGACAACGTACCGTCCTTAATTCCCTCACTGGAGCGGGATCGTAAGATGCGCGAGTACAAGTGCACGCTGGTAGACGCGCTGCTGGTGGCATTCCCACCTGACAGCGGGCATACGGTGGAAGCACAAGGCGAAGGCAGAGGAGGAGGAAGAGGTCGCCAACGCAGCCGGGGCACCGGCAGCACCTCAGAAGGCAGGGTTAGCATGGCTGAAATGTGGAAAAGCTTTGTCAGCACGCCACAACAACCAGCACCACCAGCTGAGATGGAACGTCTTAGCAGGAGGCAGCATTTCACCAACATGGTTGAGCAGTATGTGTCCACAGGCCTACACGTACTGGATGACGGGTCTGCCCCCTTTAACTTCTGGGTCTCCAAATTGGGCACATGGCCTGAGCTTGCCCATTATGCCTTGGAGGTGCTGGCCTGCCCTGCAGCCAGTGTATTATCTGAACGTGTATTTAGCACGGCAGGGGGCGTTATCACAGACAAGCGCAGCCGCCTGTCCAGAGCCAATGTGGACAAGCTCACGTTCATTAAAATGAACCAGGCATGGATCCCACAGTACTTGTCCGTACCTTCTGCAGAATAGACATGTATACCGGTGTTGTGACAAAAACTGTCTGGCCATCGGATTGTGTCCGGCCCATACTGCGAAGGCGCAGCGCTTGCGCAGTACAGAGGACAAGGAGGTTCACAAAATCTCCGAAGATGAACGGCGCCTGCGCTGTGAGTGCAGGTTCAAGCCCCACCATCCAAGTGGACATACGGTAGCACATAGTAACAGGGCCCCTCACGGGCTCGGTTCGATCGCCACGCTTCGGGCACGGCCTCACTTGGCTCGGCTTGAACCACGGATGGTGTGGCCTTCACCTGAACTCACCACGCAGGCGCCGTTCGTCTTGGGAGATTTTCGAAATCCCCTTGTCCTACATACTGAGCAAGTGCAGTACAGGGTGGACACTATTTGACGGGGACAGAAATCGACACATCACCGGCCTTACCCAGCCATTGTTGTATTTTTGAACCAGTGTTGGCTACCTCGTCCTCCTTCACCGCCGCTTCCACCTACACAGCCACATCCACCGCCACCTCAACCTCCTACTCCATATGGACCTCGTCCTCCTAGGTCAAGATTATAATTTTTATTTTATTTTTTTGTAGCGCACAGATCCTTTCCCCCTTACCTGCCTTTATGTTGTTGGCTCCTCGCAGGAGGGAGAAAGGCACACCGCACTACCAGCCCGTACCCTCCTATATAAAGAGGTTGAGCGGTGTACTTGACGGGCCGTGTCCACAGCCGGAGTCAAAACTCCTCCAGAGGATGATTCTCACCTCTACTGTAGGTAGAGGCAAGTCCTTTAATTCCCAGTAAAGTCAATGTTAACACCAGCTGAAATTACAACTCTTATTCTCTCATGGCAAAATAAACTCTACTCGGATAGAAAAGGTTAGAGCAAAGAAACAGGACAGCTTAGGGTGTGGAGGAGGTCCAGGCACAAACGTAGCACATTCACTTCACTGCTTAGGTTTCTCAAACAGTTTTAGGTGCACGGTCTCTGCCACAGACCTTGAGGTTGGTCTCTGCCACAGACCAGGTGTACAAGGCCCCTGCCACGGACCTGGAGAACTTTGGTCTCTGCCACAGACCAGGGTGTATAAGGCCCCTGCCACGGGCCGGGTGAATAAGGCCTCTGATACAGTCAAGATGACCTTCTACGAACCTAGCCCATATCAAGGGGAAGACATCTCTCCAGGGAGTCAACAGACCCTTCTTTCACCGTGACTCCCGCATCGGTCCATCAGAATGATCCTCCCTTCCCTGGAACATGGTCCCCTACACGAGGCGGCACCCTAAGACTCCTCGACCCTTAGCGGACTCCAGACGAAGGCTCTGGACTCCAGGCTTTACTCCCGCACCTAGGCCTCCATACCCAGGGCAGCAGGAACTCCAGGATAGTACCTCACCCCGGGCTAAAGGTACCCGAGATGGAACAGGAACACATGCACCCAGGCCGAAGGCACCTGGGCGTGGACCCCACTGGACATCAGCCCCCAGGCCAAAGGTCTGCCCCTTTTATATGCTCTCCCGGCATGCACAGCAGGTTCCCCACCCCGCTGTACTACTGCCAAGAGGGGACACAAAAGGCACAGCACTGTATCGGCGGTTCAACCCTAGCCTACCATGGCAGCGCCACCTGTAGGCCGCAGGGAACTGCACACCAATACTGTTCCCCGAGGACAAAATGGTCCATGAATCCTACAGAATTAGGGTGTTTGAGCCTATTTACCACTCAAACACTTCCCTTAAATTTAGCACCCCGCTACATTTTTATTTCAAAGTATTTTATTTTCCCACTAGCTTATCCATTAAATTGAATAATTTATTCCAGAAAGGGCGTATTCTGGGGCATTCCCACCATATGTGTGGCATCGTGCCGTTGAGTTTCTGAGGTTCTTAATGACTTCCCGTACCTCTTCTGCTGAAAAGGGGGCCTCCAGCATATTTTTTTATTTTTTAATTTTTTTAATGTTATTTTAAGTTATTTCCCTATCCACATTTGTTTGCAGAGCACTTGCCATGCTCTTAAAAACATTTTGCTGCCATTTGCAGCCCTCTAGCCCTTTCCATTACTTTTTTAGAGCCTTTTTAGTCCTTAGAAGTCCGGGTCCCCATTGACTTCAATGGGGTTCGGGTTCGGGTTCGGGTTAAAGTTCGGTCCCGAACCCGAACTTTTTTCCGAAGTTCGGCCGAACCCGTCGAACCCGAACATCCAGGTGTCCGCTCAACTCTACTAATCGGTTATTACTGTGGGAGATTTGGCAGTCCACATTAAAGATTAGATCAGGCTGATGATCTGATGAGCAAACTGGTTTGTATGAACCACGACTGTGAGACTGATTAGTCTTTTTATATGACCATAAAAATGTTGTTGTTTTTGTAGCTGCAATCTATGGCAGCGGCACACTTTGCGATTGACACTGTATGCAAGATATGTGTGTGAATGCTAAGATAAAACTTTTATTAATTTGCCTGATACAGCAAAGGAATACCCCCATACCCTGCCTGAGTCCTTGTGGTAATGAAGAGAAGGAGCTTCAGGAAAAGCTGCATAGTGAAGCTATATTTCTTGACTTTTATGTCGTTTGGATTACAATTTACTGTTCCTGTTGTGCACCACCAGTAAAGTTGCATGCGAAGAAGTTGATCTCTGAAAAGACTGGGTCAGGCCTGATCCGTAGGTAGGACTTTGCTGCTGAGTCACAAGGGCGCATAGATAGAGATAGCTGTAGTTGGTGTGTAATTGCCTGTATTGTATTTGCTGCTGCAGGGCTCTGCAGACATATGTGGTGTGTGTTAACATTGTGCCTTTTACCCAAAGTAAAGAAACGTTATCTTTCCTCACTTGCTATCAGTGTGTTATCTTTATGCATAGAGGTTACCATTACAATACTGTTAGTTTGTGATAAGACAATAAACCCCTAGACTAGCTGTGCCAGAGTGGGTCGAGTAAGATTGCCGGGGGTTGGCGGTGCTGTACACAGGGCCCGAAACAAAACCAGCGGCTCTCTTAACTGGGGGTAGCGCTACACGTGGGGGCTCTCGAGTCCAGGATCCTGTTACAGCAAGTAACGCGCCAAAAATACCAGCATGGACCCACTAGAAGTAGGACAGTGGTACAAAGCGGTCGGCACAGATCCAACCGGGGTAGTAGTCATAAAACTCCCAGGGATCTGGCAAGAAGAAGCGGTGAAGCAGCTAGTGATGTCACTGTCCCCGCACCAGAAGGTATGGGTGGTGGATGTCAGGTCGAATTCTTCACTGACCCACGCACTAATAGAGTGGAAGAATGGAGTCCCAGAGCATTTCAAGAATCCAAGTGTAGAAGCAATAGATGATCAGACTTATAGCCTAATACATGTGCTGCCGCTCAAGCCAGGAGGACGGCTTCAGACACCAAAACTATCTCCACCACCCACCCCAAAAGCAGAAAAACGGGAGAAGAGGGAAAGTCCCGGATCGCCACCTGCCACCCTCAGCGCAGAATTATGCGCAGTCCTGGGGGAAATTGTAGCCCAGTGTAAAAAGGATCCTACAGACTACCAAATGTCGGGATACAGAAAACTTAGAATATTTTCTGGAAGGAAGCCTGTACCTTCAGGTGAAGAGGGGTTTGAGGAGTGGTTAGACGGAGCCACTCAGGCCTTAGAAGAATGGGAAGTCCCAGAACACAGAAAGAAACAGAGAATTGCGGAAAGCTTGAAGGGGCCTGCTCTAGAGGCCATACGCAACCTCAAGATGAGCAAAACAGACTGTGATGCACAGGATTATCTGGATATTCTGCAGAATGTGTTCGGTGGAACAGAGAAAATCACTGAACTCACTTACCAGCTGGAGCACTGCTATCAAAAGACAGGAGAGAAACTGTCAGAATTCATGAGGCGCCTGGATAAGATCCTGCATAAGATGATCCTAAAGAAGGGGATCGACCCGCGGAAGGTGGATGAGGCCCGTGTTCAGCAGGTGATGAGAGGATCTCAGCCCCTGGACCCCATCGCATTGGCGCTATGTACAAGACAGGACGGGAAGAGCCTGGAGTACCCTGACTTGATCCGAGTGGTCAGAGAAGAAGAAGCGATGCTGGAAGAGAAGAAGAGGAGCCAACCAGTTGAGTCCGTTAATCCTCCTCCGGTGATGGTCCGGACGGCCATGGCCCTGGAAAGAGACTCAGAGGTGGATACCTTGAAGTCACAGATGTCCCAGGTATTGAAGATGCTGACCTCTCTGATGGAGAAGGATCCAAAGATACCAGAGAGGGGAGGACCAAGGAAGGAACTGTTCCCAAACACCTCAGCACCCGCATCCCTACAAGATTGGGGGGACATGACTTGTTTCAACTGCAGAGGGGTTGGCCATGCGGCCAAAGTGTGTTCCAGTCCCAAGAAAAAAAAACGGAATAACCGCAAGCCGGCGGAAAACTTCAGAGGGCCCCGGTGAAGGAGTCAACCGGGCGCCCATCATCTCCAGTGAACTCCAAACTGAATGAGAAGCACTTAAAAAGAGTGGAGAGAACCCCTCAGAAGAAACGCAAGGTTCCTCAGCTGGAACGTACTCCAAAGATAGAGAGTAATGTCCCTCAGCAGGTAGTTACACCCATTAAAAGGAGGGAGATCAATGCATACCAGGCCCAAGAGAGACTTAAGTCCAAGGAGAAATGGAAGAAAGAAAGTCCAAAAGGGAAAAGCAAAGATCTAAGGAAAGAGACCCCCTCGAAGCAATATCCAGAGAAGTTGGTAGGTCCTTCCCCGATAGTACCTGTCCAAGTGGAGGGAGTCTACGCAAGAGCCATATTGGACACTGGGGCGCAAGTGACCCTGTTGTATCGGGACTTTTATGACAAGCATATGAGTCACCTACCCATCCAGAAGATTGAAGAGCTGGAGATATGGGGGATTGGGAAAGAGAGTTTCCCTTATGATGGCTATCTGCCTATAAAACTGACTTTTGACCCGTCCATAGCCGGAAAGGCTGAAGTGTTCGATACTTTAGCTGTGGTATTGCCCCCGACCGCCTGGAGCTAACAAGAGTTCCCTAATAATAGGGACCAACACGGATCTGGTCCAAAGGCTCTTGGCCCCTCTAACAAAAGGGAAAGACCCCACAGTCACTGGGATCCACCCAATGTTGAAGACAGCCTACCAACGGCTGATCTTGGAGCAGAGGGCCCCGGAAGAGGGGGTAGGAAAGGTTTGGAGGCTGGGAAGAAGAGGAATAGTGCTGCAACCCGGTGAAGTAGCCTGTTTGAAAGCCACCGTGAAACTCACTTGGGAGCAGCCTGGGCCCTTTGTTATGTTGGAACCCGACCCAAGGGGAGAACATTCGGGCGAAGAAGTAGTCACAGAGGTGGTCCCATTGAGGGCTCTGAAGACGGCCCACGGTAAGGTACCTGTGAGTGTCAAGAATACTACAGATGGCCCCATGGAGATCCCAGCCAGGATGTTGCTGGGCCAGGTGAGCCCTGCTACCCCAGTTGCTTTGTCGGATGTGGAGAAGACAGATGGAGAAAGCACTATGTGGGAGAAACTTTCAATGGAGAACCCAAACCTGCCCAGGGTTTGGAAAGAGAGAGCCAAGGCCCAGTTGACCGGGTGGGAAAAGATCTTCTCCCAAAATGAGTTCGATGTGGGGTGTGCAAGGAGTGCCACCCATCCAATCTGCCTCCAGGAAGACAAGCCCTTCAGGGAAAGAGTCAGGCGAGTTCCGTTAGCAGACCTCGAGGACTTGAGGGAGCAGCTCGCCGAGCTAAAGCGAACCGGTGTGATTCGAGAATCTAGAAGCCCCTATGCCTCCCCGATAGTGGTGGTCAGAAAGAAGAATGGATCATTGAGGCTGTGCATAGATTACAGGACCCTCAACAGGAGGACCATACCCGACCAGTATAACACTCTGAGGATAGAGGATGCCCTACAGAGCTTGTCTGGAGCCAAGTGGTTCAGTGTTATGGACCTCAAGAGCGGGTACTATCAAATCCCTATGCATCCAGAAGACAAAGAGAAGACGGCTTTCATAACCCCAGTGGGGTTCTTTGAATTTGATCGGATGCCTCAGGGTCTGTCTGGAGCCCCAGCTACCTTCCAACGTCTCATGGAGAAGACTGTAGGGGACATGAACCTCATTGAAGTCCTAGTATACTTAGATGACATCATTGTCTTCGGAAGAACCTTGGAAGAGCATGAAGAGAGGCTGGAGAAAGTTTTGAAGAGACTGAGTGAAGAAGGACTCAAGCTCTCGCCTGAAAAATGTCAATTTTATCAGTCATCAGTCAACTATCTGGGACACATAGTGTCTGAAGATGGGGTAGCCACAGACCCCGAAAAGTTGGAGGCAGTTACTTCCTGGCCACGGCCTACCACGGTAACAGAACTCAGATCTTTCCTGGGGTTCTGTTCCTATTATAGAAGGTTCGTGGAAGGGTTTGCCCGAATTGCCAGACCTCTGAATGAGCTACTCAAGAGGGAAGGGGTAGAGGATGGCTTGGGGCCCAGGAAGCCAGGGGAGTCAATCAAGGGCCAGTGGAACGAGAAGTGTGAAGGAGCCTTCCAGATGTTGAAGAAAAACCTAACCACTGCCCCCGTCCTGGCCTATGCAGACCCAAAGAAGCCTTATGAGCTCCACGTAGATGCCAGTCATGATGGTCTGGGAAGAGTGCTCTATCAGGAGCACGAAGGGCAACTGAGACCCGTTGCATATGTGAGCAGAAGTCTGACTCCCTCTGAAAAAAACTACCCTACTCATAAGTTGGAGTTCCTGGCCCTCAAGTGGGCGGTAGTTGACAAACTCCGAGATTATCTGTATGGGGCAGAGTTCACCGTGAAAACCGACAACAACCCCCTCACCTATCTGTTCACCACAGCAAAGCTGGATGCCACAGGACATAGATGGCTGGCGGCACTGTCTGCCTTCAATTTCAGCCTAAAATACAGGCCACGGGCTGGAAATCGAGATGCAGACGCCTTGTCTAGAAGATCTCATGTCCCCACCAGCAGTACAGAAGACTGTACCCAAGTGGCAACCGACGGGGTGCGGGCCCTCTGTCAGGGGGCTGAACTCCAGGCCAGTGGTGGCTCAAGAGCAGAAGAGATAGGGGTTACCATAGTAGGAGTCCCCAAACAATACTGTGGGGTAACCCAACTGGGGGAAGATAACTTGCCAAAATTGTCAAAGAAAGAGTTGAGATCTGACCAATTGGATGACCCCATGGGGAGATTGGTCCTAGAGGCCCTGGAGAATCAGGATCCGAATAGACTCTCACGTCACCCTTCAAAGGAAGCTCGCCTGTTGAGGAAGGAGTGGGACAGGTTGCAAGTGCATCATGGAGTGGTCTACCGAAGGGGCCCCTCTGATGACCTGGAAGACAAATGGCAATTGTTCCTGCCCGAGAAACACAGAGAGACTGTCATGATCGCTCTGCATGATAACCATGGCCACCTAGGGGCGGAAAGGACCTTCCAACTCGTTAGGGATCGTTTCTATTGGCCCTGCATGAGGGTTGAGGTGGAAGAATACTGCCACTCATGTGCACGATGCATCCAGAGAAAGACTTTACCCCATCAAGCTACCCCAATGGGCCATCTGCAAAGTCAAAACCCACTTGATCTGGTATGCATTGATTTTCTCTGCCTCGAACCCGACCTGAGTGGACTAGGAAATGTTCTGGTAGTAACCGACCATTTCACCCGGTATGCCCAGGCCTTCCCAACCAAAGACCAGAAGGCTTCCACTGTGGCCAAAGTGCTTATGGAGAAATACTTCGTACACTATGGGCTACCACAACGGCTCCATTCAGATCAGGGAAGGGATTTTGAAAGTCGGTTGATCCGGAAGCTCCTGGATTCCTTGGGGATCAAGAAAACACGAACTACCCCCTACCATCCACAAGGTGATGCTCAGCCGGAGAGGTTCAACCGAACCTTGCTCAACATGCTGGGGACCTTAAGCAGTGAAAAGAAGCAGCATTGGAGCAACCACATAGCATCAGTTGTGCATGCATATAACAGCACCACAAGTGACGCTACAGGGTACTCACCCTATCAACTTATGTTCGGAAGATAAGCAAGACTACTGGTAGATCTGGCCTTCGGCACCTCCATAGACCATTGTTCTGCCACTTCCCACAAAGGATATGTTGATAGGCTCAGACACAATTTAAAGTTGGCCTATGAGCAGGCCCAAGCAGCCTCAGGCCAAAGGGGGGCTCGCAACAAGAAAAACTTTGATCTGAAAGTTCGGATCCAAGATTTACAACCTGGAGATAGAGTGTTGCTACGGAACTTGAGGGTCCCTGGAAAACACAAGCTTGCAGACAGATGGAGACCCGAACCCTATATTATTTGCAAGAAACTACCGGGCCTACCTGTTTACAGACTAAAGCCAGAAGGGAAGGTGGGGCCCTTAAAGACCTGGCATCGGAACCACCTACTGCCACTAGCGAAAAGCAGTTCGGATACCCCCTGCAATGGATTCCCCTGAGTCCACCTCCATCCTGGGTACTCCCAGACCAAACACTCGGTCTCAGACCCCTCAGGTTGGAGATACAGAGCCTTCGGAGCTAAGTGAAGATGAGGGAGAAGGACTTGATTGGCTTTGGCCTTCCCAGGCCCCAGAGACTTCTGCTATTGATCTTCCACCTGAAGAAGACACCATAGACAGAACACTAAATGCAGAAGCCACTGAGTTCATCCCGTCCAATCCTTTGTCAGATTCTTGGGAAAATGCCTGTGACATACTTCCAGAAGAGGATCCAAGGGATTCCATGCACCTCCCTGCTTTCGAGTCGGTTCCAGAATGGGAACCTATGGTAACAGAAAACCCAAGAGGACAAAGGGTGCGAAGGGCCATAAGGCCTCCCAGAAGATTGACTTACCCCCAGATGAGGAGGAGCTCGGAAGACACTGTGGTTACTGCCAGGAGGAGTATGGAAGACCCTCATCCCCCCACTGTTCATTTGGTGGGGGGCAACCCCAACTCACTCTCTGGCACAGTTAGGTGGGACACTAATGATAGTGTGACCTGTGGGCAGGGGAGTTCACCGCCTTGTTTTTGGTGGGAATTTCCTCTGCCAACATCATACGCAACTTTGGCTGATGTTGTGCGTGCTATAATTTAATGTTATCTTTGGGGACCAAAGAGTTTAAGTGGGGGGAGTGTGTAGCAGGGTCTCCTTTGAAGCCCCGGGACTACGTTACCCAGAACCCCGTTCGGCACCCAAGGTGCATTTGGCCACCGCAGAGACTCACGGGAGGAGCTATATAGGAAGGGAGCGAGGCTGAACTGGGCCTCTTTGGACACCGCGCTGCAATCAACAGGTCTTCCTGTGCGGATCTGCTGCAGTGCAGGGCCTGAAGCCTGGGCCTTGCACAAACTTCCAGAGAGCCTTCCACCCCACTGCTGAGCCTGGGTGGCACCTGACTTGTCGAGTTTGGACATCAGTTGGACCGGGGACCCGGCCGTTGCGGACACTGTGTGCGGAGAAACAATAGGTGGAAGTCCCGGACTGGGATCGTGTCCGGAGTGGTGAGCGAGCACCTGCTCATTCATATAGACTGTACTTTGTTTAGGCCTAGAGACTGCCTTGGCCCTCCTGGTTCTAGTTACTGTCCCACAGGAGACTCGTGGTGGAGCTCAGTTGAGTAGTCTCCTGTTAGTGGCTCATTCTCCATTTATTTTTTTCTACCCCTTTGGATTACAATTTACTGTTCCTGTTGTGCACCACCAGTAAAGTTGCATGCGAAGAAGTTGATCTCTGAAAAGACTGAGTCTAAAGCTGGGTCAGGCCTGATCCGTAGGTAGGACTTTGCTGCTGCGCCACAAGGGCGCATAGATAGAGATAGCTGTAGTTGGTGTGTAATCGCCTGTATTGTATTTGCTGCTGCAGGGCTCTGCAGACATATGTGGTGTGTGTTAACATTGTGCCTTTTACCCAAAGTAAAGAAACGTTATCTTTCCTCACTTGCTATCAGTGTGTGTGCTATCTTTATGCATAGAGGTTACCATTACAATACTGTTAGATTGTGATAAGACAATAAACCCCTAGACTAGCTGTGCCAGAGTGGGTCGAGTAAGATTGCCGGGGGTTGGCGGTGCTGTACACAGGGCCCGAAACAAAACCATCAGCTATCTTAACTGGGGGTAGCGCTACACTAGTAATGGCGGCAATCGGTGACTCTCTGCCCGTCACCGCCGCCCGCCGCCTGCCTCACAGCCTGTCAAGTCTTACTCTCCGGGCCCCGGCTACTACTGGGTGGGGAGTGGAGGAAGATCACTCCGCCAGGAAAGGCAAGGAGATAAGCAAGCAGGTGGCTGGCCAGGACTTGAGCCAAGGCAGAAGAACATGTGAGCAGAGCTGGGTGGGAATGCACCCAAAACTGAAGAAATATTCCCTCCACTCCGACCAGCACATGATCATCAGAAAGGGGCACAGATAATGGGAAAAATACACCCCCCTAAGCTAGTAGGAGTGGCGGAGTGGGGGTGTGTAATTCAGATTTTTTTTTATTAACTCTGCACTGACTGTCTTTGAAATTGCCCCAACCCCTGTTCAAATCCAATCCAGGGACAAAACCGGGGACAGACTTGGTCCGGGGACAGTGTCCTCAATCCGAGGACTGTCCCAGAAAACCGGGGATGTCTGGTCACCCTACTGTAGATGTAGCAGTTACAGGGTTGGGTTTGGCTTCAATTTTTTAGTGTAACTAAGTCTGCTAGTCCATCTATCACTCCCCTGCCCCCCAAACTGACAATGCTGCTCTCCAAAGGTGCACCCTGTGCACTTTCATCCAGAGTGTAGGCAGTCTCATACAGGAGGTGTGTTACAGCCAGATCACCAGATGGAAACAGAGGGAAAACAAAACAGCCTAAAAAAGAAAACTATTGCAGCTACTACATCTAATGTGCTACCCCCTTGAGGGCTGCTGAGTTTGGGGATTCCCCTATGGTCTGCACAGACAGGCAACACACATTTTCCAACTTGCATCCAGACACAAGAAACAGTCCATGGGCTTGGTTTTTAGGATCTATTAAAGGTTTTAACTTGGATAGGGTAAAGGGGGTTATGGGATGCCCAACTTGACTAAAAGAACAGATACTTGACTGTATCCCCACCCAAACAGCAACCGTTTTTGGCAAAGCAATCCCCTTCTAGCAGCTTGGTGTCCCCCTAAGTAAAATTTTTAGCAAAATCACAACTTGTAGGAGCTCTTGGTCCACTTAGTGAAAAATACCAGCCCACTTAGCTAAGGTATCTGATCCCAAGGCAAGGGATTGGGTAAACTGTCCCCTGAAGACTTGCCAAGAACTTGCATCTAGCAGACTTCTCCCTTATATGCTCTGAGGATGTAGAGGTACTCACACTGTGCTTGTCCTGCAGCTATGGGTAGAACTGCTTTCAGGCCTTCTGTTGGGCTGGTTCCTTTCCAGGCTATAAAGGCTGTTTTTTTTCCCCCAGTGGACTGCAGGGCAGTGAAGCTCCTTCTATCAGTTTTCTTCCTTCCTCCAACCTCCAACCTGGATGCAGAACCCCCCATCTCCAGGCCCCCTTCCAGGCTGCATAGCAGCACCTCAACCATCCATCCTCCACCTGACTCCCCTGGCTGGCCAGGCTCCATAATATTTATGGATTGGTTCAGTCACCCTGCCAGGTCTCCAGCCTGGCGTTTGGCTAGATTCCCATTAATATTCAGATCCCTGCCCCAATACCCCCACCCACTAGCTTCTAGAAGTTTCCATATAACCTCCAGAACCAGGGGGAAGTGATAGAGGACTGGTCTGCAGAGCCTTCCTGCCTGACCTAAATCTGAACCCTGACCCAAATAACAGACTCATGCAACTACAGTACTATGAGTATGCTAGCACTAGAGGGTGCTACACTAATGATTGGTAAGCTGCAGTATATTACATTTTTGTTTTGGGTTTAATAATACCGCTTTCACTTTGGGCACTGTGCATACAGGCAGATCTTGAGGATAAAATAACAAAATCTCACAAGAATTTGGCAATCAGACAAGGTTTCAATTGTACAAGTATAGTAAGGTGACAAGAATTCTAATATAAAATCCAGGAATACTGTACTAACCACGCCCACATTTATAGAGGGGTGGGACAGGGGGTGGTTATAATTGCAGTATGTGAAGCACGCCACACCAAAGGTTGGGTGTGGCCAATCATCGCTAAGGGTGGGATGGGCTTAAAGGGGTATGGTTTATTAAAACCTGAGCCTACAGTACTTTGCTGTGGGTCAGGTGTGCAGGCCCAGGTGTGCACTGCAGGTGATCGTCACAAGCAAGGGCGAGGTGCCAAATAATCCACATTCTTATCGCCAGCAACAAAGTCTGGACAAGACAAGAGGGAGAACTGGGAAGACCACGAAACATCAATAACCCCAGACACGACTGGGAGCATATGCACCTCCTCTTCCCTCCTGCTCCAGACTAATTACCGAAATGTTAATAAGATTGATTACCCTTCAGTCGTCTGGCCAGGGACCCCATTATTAAAGCTAGAAGGAAATCAGGGACACATTCTGTTAAGCAGGGACAACATTGGGGAAATTTCTGTCCCAGGGACAGCCCTCCTATCATCGGGAACTGTCCCCAGAAACAGGAGATGTCTGGTCACGTATAGAAATGTATATGTGTGTATGTATGTGTAGCGGGGTGTTCAATTTAGGGGAAGTGTCTGAGTGGTAACCAGGCTCAGACACCTTGAATTTTCAGGAGTTATGGACCATTTTTGTTCTCAGGGGTTAATGCTGGTGATGTGTTCCCTGTGGCCGGTGGGTGGCGCTGCCATTCTGGGCCAGGGTTGAATCGCGAGCGCAGTGGTGTGCCTTTTGTGACCCATCTTGGCAGCTGTACAGTGGGGCGGGGAACCTGCTGTGCATGCCGGGAGGGGATATAAAAGGGGCAGACATCTTCTGAAGGAGGTCGGTCGACGCCCAGGCACCTTCAGCCTGGGCATGTGTATGTCCTCTCCGGGTGCCTAGGCCCGGAGGCCTTGTTCCAGTTCCACCTCAGGCACCTTTAGCCTGGGGTGAGGTACTACCTCACCATTTCTGACGACCTGGGTACGGAGGCCCAGGAGCTGCAGCAGCAGCCCGGGGCCCAGCAACCTTCGGCTGGGGTCCACTAGGGATCGAGGAGTCCAGGGTGCCGCCTTGCAAGGGGATCCGCACCCTAAGAGAAGGGAGGATCTGTTCCGAGGGACCGGTGCTGTGGTCACGGTGAAGGAAGGGTCTGTTGTATCTCTGGGGGGACCTCTTCTCCCTGAAAGGGGCCATGTCCTAGGAAGAAACCAAGGTTCATCAGGTCAGTGGCAGTGACCTAGTTCACCAGGTCAGTGGCAATGACCTTATTCACAAGGTCTGTGGCAGAGACCAACCTCATGGTCTGTGGCAGAGACCATGCGCCAAAACTGTTTTAGAAACCTGAACAGTCAGAAGAGTTTGAGCTACGTTTGTGCCTGGACCTCCTCCACATCTTAAGCTGTCCTGTGTCTTTGCTCCAACCTTTCTTCTATCCAAGAGGCTATGTGTTGTGCAAGTGAAAATAAATATTGAGTTGGACTTTCAGCTGGTGTGGACATTTACGTTCCTGGGGAAGTCAAGGACTTGCATCTACACACTGTAGAGGTGAGAATCATACTCAGGAGGACTTTAGACTCAGGCTGCAGACAAGGCCCAAAAACAAAACCGCCTAACCTCTTAACACAGGAGGGTATGGGCTTGTGGTGCGGTGTGCCTGTCTCCCCCCTACGAGGAGCCGAGCTTAATGCAGGAGGGGGATAGGTGGGTGCGCTACATATGTGTATATATATATATATATATATATATATATATATATATATATGTAGCGGCCTCCACTCTCTCCCTCTATATCAGTTCTTCTGGCTCTGGCTTTTGTCTAGGGGTACTCTGAAGGAGAGAGTGCGGGGTCACCACGCCAAGTCCCCCTGCAGATGTATGTGCAGTGAGAGACAATCCTCTTTTACCTTCGGGTCAGTGTTCTGCTTCTGGAGCCTCCTCCTGGTGGTTTCTTGAACAATGTCTGCCAGAAAATGAGCCCCACACCAATAAAGTCCAACACTCCTTTATTCTTCCGATAACAGAGTAATGCACAGACAGTTGGACTCCCTCAACGAGTAGAACAGACAGAGGGGTGTGGATACGAGTAGGCCCAGACACAATGAACTCTCCACTTTCCTTCCTGAAAGTGGGTTGCGGTCTCCAATCGAGGGGAAATATCCTTCCAGGCGGTCTCCGGTGGAGGCTCACCTGTCACTGGCGATATGCTGCACCAGGTCTTCAAGCAAGTACCCCCTCCCGGTCCATTACGCCTCTGGATTCGGGTACCCACTCCCGGGGTCCCCTAGGATCTCCTCCCCTTGCGGAACTCAGTGGTGGGCACTGAGCTCCAGACCTCGATCCGAGTACCTCACCCCAGGCCAAAGGTGCCTGGGATGGAACACGACCTTCGAACGTCCTCCAGGCCTGGGCCGCCTAAAGGACCGACACGAACCACCGCCCTCAGGCTGAAGGTGCCTGGGACTCGACCCCGTGACAAAGATGGCCGGCCCCTTTATACCCTCTCCCAGCAAGCACGGGGGGTTCCCCGCCCCACCATACCACTGCCGAGGGAGGACAAAAAGGGGTACGGCACACAGCAATGGTTCAACCCCAGCCCAAGGCGACAGCGCCACCCGCTGAGCTGCAGGGAACTGCACATTACTGGTGTCTCTGCCAGTTTAAATACACAGGGAAAGTCCATGCCCGCTACATATATATGTAGCGGGGTCCCCTTTAAGACTCCCGGGACTACCTTGCCCAGAATCCCTTTCGGCATGTTTCCACCCCAGAGACTCATGGGAGGGGTTATAAAAGGAGGAGGCGAGGCTGGGCTCGGCCTCTTTGGGACACGAGACTTCAGTGACTGATCCTCCTGTGCGGATGTGCCGGAGTGCAAGGCCTGAAGCCTGAGGCCTTGCGCAGCACCAAAGAGCCTTCCACCCCATTGCGACCCTGGGTGGCATCTGACTTCGCTTGTTGGGTGGCATCTGACAGCCTTGGTTGGATCGGGGATCCGATTGCTGGAGACACTGTGTGGGTGAGGACACAGTCGGTGGAAGTTCCCGGACTGGGATCGCGTCCGGAGGGGTGAGCGAGCGTATGCTCAGACCATATACTGTTGTTGCTAATGTGCCTATAGACTGCCGTGGCCCACAAGTTTATATCTGATACTCTCACTGGAGATCCATATAAAAGCTGAACTCAGAGATTCTGAAGTAAAGTGTTTATTTCATCACAATCTTCCCACTGGATTACAAATGTTATTTTGTCATGTGCACCACCTTTAAAGAATTGCCGGTGAAGTAACCATCATCCCCTATAGACTGAGTTTTAGATATCTGAGCCAGGCCTGGCCAGCTAGTTAGTTCATTTAGTTACTGCGCCACAGGGCGCCTAATTAACGGTCGCCCACGCGGCGCACCTTTACTGTTCATTTAATACGTTGTATGTTTATTGCTGCAGGGCTCTGCAACTTATTACCTGTACACTGTTACCACTGGTAACCCTTTTTACCATAAGCTTAAAGTAAATTTGATATCCCCTTTTATTATCGTCTTGGTGTCTGAGTTTACTCATACAGTATAAGAAATATATTGCTGCCATAACTAACTGTGCCAGTAGGGGGTCGAGTACATTGCCGGGGGTTGGCGGAGCTGTCTTCAGGGCCCAAACTATTCTGCGGCCTTCTTAGTTGAAAGTATCGCTACATATATATATATATATATATATTTATGCATTTCCATGTGTGTACAATCAAGTTCTTGTTAAACTGGCAAAATCGCTGTCAGATATCCGAGATCCGCCTGCAGCCTCTAGTGACCTAGTATTCCCAGAAGGCTATGTGAAGACATTGACGATATCTCCAGTGTCTAAAATGAAGGCCTGGTAAGCCGGGAGCTGATCAAAGTCAGTTCTTTATTAACTAAATGCTGCAGTGTTAAGCCTGTACACACGATTGGATTTCCTATGGTTTTTTAACCGATGGATTTTTCCATCGGAAAACCGATGAAGCTGACTTTCATCAGTCTTGCCTACACACCATCAGTCAAAAAACCGACCGTTCCAAACGTGGTGACGTAAAACACTCCAATGAGCCGAGAAAAATGAAGTTCAATGCTTCTGAGCATGCGTCGACTTGATTCTGAGCATGCGTGGGTTTTTTATCTGATGAAGTTCCCCACAGACGATAGTAATTTGCTATCGGTTTTTTAACCATCGGATAAATTTAAAACATGTTCTATTTTTAAACACTGATGGAAAAAAGACAGACGGGGCCCATACACGATCGGTTTGTCCGATGAAAAAAGTCCATCGGACTGTTTTCATTGGTTAAACCTATCGTGTGTATAGGGCTTAACTATTACCCAGCTTTTCAGCAAAAAGCAGGATTAGGATGATGGACAAACAAGATCTGTCCAATATAAGGTGAAAGGTCCACTTTAAGTAACAGGAATAAGCTGACATGTATTCAGTATTCATTAAAATAATTGATAGTTTTGATATCATATCTGACAAACTGCACCCATAATGATGGCAGGAGTTTCATTAAAGAAGTGTAATTGCACCTATTAACTTCAGATCAATAGAGGCAGTATGAGGCACAAGTATGACAGATAATCAATCAGTCACTGGCCCCTAATACCCACCCCCCAGCTTACCAATTATTAGAGGGTGGCTGCACTTTTCACTGGTAATCCAGCCAGTAAGTCTGTTATTATTTTACTTCCATTAACAGAACAAGCTGTCCAGCAAAAGTGGACAAACCATTTACCACTGCCGGGTGTGCTAACAGTTATCAGCTTTTATTTATTTATGTAAAACCTGTATCCCAAAAGAAAAAAAAAAAGGTATAACTGCTTAAAACGTGTTAGCTGGAGTTTGACTTTAATTTGTTAGTCAAGTCCCTCTAAGAGCCACCATAAGACAGGAAGTGTGTTACAGGGCAGATAATCAGGTGAAAATAAAGGAAAAAGAAAACGAATGCAGCCACCACGTCTAAGAATAGTTAAGCTACAATATAATACACTTTTGTTTTTTGAGTTTAATACTGTTTTAAAGTAAATACTGACAAAAAATGCCAGTTCTGTTGGCAGAAAAAAATGTTCATACAGAGCTTTATTATAGAGGTGTTTAGGAGTGATTAGCGTTTTTCTTTACTGCCAGGAAACTCTCAAAAATGCAATCCAGAAGGGTTTTTTTCTGACTCTGAACACTGAGCTTAAAATATGCCTTTAAACGTCCTAATATGGATGGACACATAGGATAAAATTTAATTGCTTCTACAGACAAAACACATAAATTCTGTAGAAGCACAGTGTGCAAGGGACCCATAATGTTCTATAGTATGCACAGCATATCAGCACATTATTGCAGATTTTCCCTTCAAAGCGATCCTTGCCTGTGCTAGAATGCCAGTGCTTCCCATCATCACCGGGGTATCTACCTTCTTCCAAGGCTTCTTCCCGTTTCAGGGTCTTTAGCCACTTGATGGATTGGCTGGGGTGACGCTCTGGAGTTACTTTGTTATGGCGCAGAATTATGATCAGTGTACTGATATTTTGTGTCAGGGAATGCCTGAACAATTAATTTAGGTAGCCTCCAATATAAGAATAATTTGACTGACTTAATAAAAAAAATTTGAGTACATTTTTAGCCAAACAGAATTCTTTAAGAACATGAACAAAATGAAGGTGAGTACATATTGAACTAGCAACAATAAATTCATATTTATTACAATAAGTCCCATACACACCATAAATAGTTTGATTAACAGGCGGATACAAACACTACAATTTTCCAACGAAGTTTGAACACTAAAGCCCTGTACACACGATCAAATTTCCTATGGATTCTAATCCGATGGATTTTTCCATCGGAAATCCGATGAAGCTGACTTCCATCAGTCTTGCCTACACACCATCAGTCAAAAATCCGACCGTCCCAAACGCTGTGACGTAAAACACTCCGACAAGCCGAGAAAAATGAAGTTCAATGCTTCTGAACGTGCGTCGACTTGATTCTGAGCATGCATGTGTTTTTTGTCCGATGGAGTTCCACACAGACGATCGGAATTTGCTATCGTTTTTTTTTCCCATCGGATAAATTTAAAACATGTTCTATTTTTTCTCACCAATGGAAAAAAGACCGATGGGGCCCATACATGATTGGTTTGTCCGATGAGAAAAGTCCATCGGACTGTTTTCATCTGTAAAACCGATCGTGTGTACACGGCATTACTGTTTACTGTAAGGTATATACCGATGAGACAATAATGATTTTAGCCTCCTTTAGATCTCCTAACCAAGTGGATAAAATTTTGCAGATAATAATCTGCGTTGGACTAACTTGACCTATGAACTTGCTGCAGTCGATTTACTGGGTGAAATTTGTCTAGAGTTATGTTAATCAGGCAATTTAAAATTACCAAATTGTGGAGTGTTAGGAGACCTAATGAGGTAGCCAATCAACTATCATGAAATACTTGCACCCATAAAAATTTGGAAAATATGGTTGCCCCCTAAATTGCTATTTGGCAGACCCTGCTAAAATGGCTGCCGATTACTGATTGTTGTTGTCTTTCCAAAATGGTGTCTAGCTATGCTGGAGCTGTGTCCTGGCGTCACTGAGGTGTCAGATGATGGAATGTTTTAAGCCCCATACACACGGTCGGACTTCCACCGGACTTTTCCCTGGATTTTTGTCCGAACGGAGTTGGCCGGGCACACCCATAGCATACACACCACAGGACTTTTCTGCAAACTTTCCCAAAACTTTTTGCAACATCACGTGGTTTTTCTGCTCTTTTCTTCTCTTTACCGCCACCCTTTGGTCAACTTCTGCTATTGTTGGTTGATTTTAACATTAGTTGTTTTGTCCATCGGACGAAAGTCCTATGGTTTTCTGTACACACGGTCGGACTTTGCTCCATCGGACTTTTGTTGGGCAAAAGTTTGTCCGTTTGCAGACCCAACTTTTGTCAGATGAAAACACAAAAAAAAAAAAAAGTTTGTCCGATGGAGCGTACACATGGTCGGATTGTTGATCCAACTTGCTCAAAATGAAGTTTGTTGGCCAAAAGTCTGACCGTGTGTACGGGGCTTTAGATGATGTGTGTGTAGTCTGATGAGGTTCCCCGTGTGTTCAGCTGCCGTTAGATGATCTCCCCTATCTGTATCCTCTTGCCATCTTATTGAGTGGCAAAACAATACGCTCATATAACTTGACTAAATTTGTTTAATCATCAAATCTGTATTTGTTTATGCATTATCTCCCTTGGCCACTGGTTGTCACTCTCAGATAAGACATGGCTATTTTGAGTATAATTGGAAACGGAAGTAATTCTTAATTTACAATCAGTATTTTCTGGTCTAACAATAATTAAATGGAGAATTTTAACTATCAGGAGGTGGAATTTCATATAACGATTAAAGGGTAACTCCAATTTCGTGGAGTAAAAAAATTATTGTGCTAAAAAGAATAAATAAGTGTTGGACCTTTCAGTTGGTGTGGACAGTTGCTTACTGGGGAGGACTAAAGACTTGTTTCTGACTACTGCAGAAATTAGGTCAGCACTGGAGGTTTTTAACCACTTCCATACTGGGCACTTATACACCTTCCTGCCCAGACCAATTTTCAGCTTTCTGCGCTGTTGCACTTTGAATGACAATTGAGCGGTCATGCTACACTGTACCCAAACTACATTATTATCATTTTGTTCCCACAAATAGAGCTTTCTTTTGGTGGTATTTGATCACCTCTGCGATTTTTATTTTCTGCAAAAAAAATAAAAAAAGACCGAAAAGTTTCAGTTACAAAACTTTGTAAATAAGTAAGTTTTCTCCTTCACTGATGGGCACTGATGGGGCTGCACTGACGGGCACGAATAAGGCGGCACGGATGGGCACCGATGAGGTGGCACGGATGGGCAACGATAGGCGGCACGGATGGGCACAGATAGGCGGCACGGATGGGCACAGATAGGCGGCACGGATGGGCACTGATAGGCAGCATGGATGGGCACTGATAGGTGGCACGGATGGGCATGGATGGGCACTGATAGGTGGCACGGATGGGCATGGATGGGCACTGATAGGTGGCATGGATGGGCACTGATAGGTGGCACTGTACTGTACTAATGGATGCCAATCAGCGCCAAACAATAATGCCTGCCAATCAGTGGTGCCCATTGTGGGCACTGATTGGCATCCATTGTGGGCACTGATTGGCATCCATTACTTGTATATAATTAGCATCCCTGGTGGTCTAGTGTGGAATACTTATAGGTGGCATCCCTGGTGGTCTAGTGGCATCCCTGGTGGTCCAGTGTGGGCATCCTCGGGGGGGCTGCGCTGATAATGGATCAGCACAAACCCCCCCTGTCAGAGGAGCAGCCGATCGGCTCGCCTCTACTCGCGTCTGGCAGACGCGAGTGAGGAAAAGCCGATGACCGGCTTTTCCTGTTTACATCGCGATCAGCCGTGATTGGACACGGCTGATCACATGGTAAAGAGTCTCCATCGGAGACTCTTTACATAGATCGGTGTTGCGGGGTGTCAGACTGACACCCTGCAACAACGATCGCCGCGATGCACGCCCCCGGGGGCGCGCAGCGGCTCAAAATCCTGAGGACGTCATATGACATCCAGTCAGGATTTTGAAACCACTTTGCCGCCGTCAATCTGTTATAGGGCGGGCGGCAGGTGGTTAAACACTGGCTGCAAGCAGGCCCGAGAAACTAACACCGCTCAACCTCCCCATACAGGAGGGTACGGGCTTGTGGTGCGGTGTGCCTCATTCTTTCCTGCGGAGGAGCCAAGCAGAAGAAAAGCAGGTAAAGTCTGGGGTTGGTGCGCTACATATAAAACATACTAATATTCATAATTAAGTTTTGTGTGTATCAATATACACTGTAAAGTGTCCACATATTTTTAGAGTTAGTATTCACAATATAATCCAGGACGTTTGAATTAAAGTGGTTGTAAAGGCTGAAGGCTTTTTACCTTCATGAATTCTATATATGAAGGTAAAAAACCTTCTGTGCAGCAGCCCCCCCCCCAATACTTACCCGAGCCCCCTCTCCATCTAGCAATGTTTATGAGAGCCTTTCCCCTCTGGGGACTCACAATCCTGATTGGCCTTTGGTAGCAGGGGAGCCATTGGCCATTGGCTCCCCTGCTGTCAATCACAGCCAGTGAGCTAATCAGGAGATGGAGGGGCAGAGCCAACCCGTGGCTTCACGTGTGAATGGACATGCAGAGCTACGACTTCGGAGTGCGCCTGTTTGAGTGCCCCCGCTGGGGGGGTGCCTGGCAGGAGGGAGGAGCCAGGAGCGGCAGCAAGGGACCCGAGAAGAGGAGGACTCGGGCTAGAGATAAACCACTACACAGAGCAGGTACTGTAAGTATAACATATTTGTTATGAAAAATTCAATAAAAATTCAATAAAAATCATTGAACAGGAAAAAAGGAAAGCATGTTTGTTTTTCTTTAATGTAAAAACAAGGCTTCAATATTGCTTTAACTTGTCCTCATAGATAATAGAGAAACTTTTCCCACTGTCCTTCATTTCAGCGAACAATAGAGAGATACTGAAATGTACAATGATGTTGATCTTGGTTCAGCTGTGAACACAGAAATTTTGTATCACTTTCTCCCCAACTTGTTAAAGGGGTTGTAAAGGCAGAAGGTTTTTTATCTTAATGCATTTTATACATTAAAATAAAAAACTTTCTGTGTGCAGCAGCCCCCCTAATAATTACCTGAGGTCCATCTAGATCCAGCGATGTTGCACGAGAGACTCGGTTGTCCAGGACTCCCCTCCTCATTGGCTGAGACAGCAGCGTGGCGCCATTGGCTCCCCCTGCTGTCAAACAAAATCAGTGAGCCAATGAGGAGAGAAAGGGGGCGGGGCCAGGCTGAATGGACACAGGAAGCTGCGGCTCGATTGCCCCCATAGTTAGCTGCTTTTTGGGGGGGCACTCAACAGTAGGGAAGGGCCAGGAGCACCAATTAGGGACCCGAGAAGAGGAGGATCCGGGCTACCCTGTGTAAAACAAACTGCATAGAGGAGACTTTAGGATCACTTTAAGTTTCCACATTGCTGAAACAATACATTCTCAGATAGATTAGAGCAGGGTCGGCAACCCGCAGCGTGCGGGCCACACGTGGCCCGCCACCGCTAATTGTCCGGCCCGTCAGTGTCCATGATTAATTCATGGGCATCGGGCGAGCGGCTGCTATCACAGGGCTGGATGGGGGTGGGAACCGCTGAAGTTAACTTTTTACATTAAACAGCGGGCGATCCTAGCAACCAATCACCAGCCATTGATGTAAAAAGTTAACTTCAGCAGTTCCCGCCCCCATCCAGCCCTGTGATACTAGCAGCTCCCTGCTGTACTCTACAGCTGTGTAAGGTAGGAGAGTTCTACCTACACAGTGTGTGTTTTTGTGCCTGTGGGGTGCGGGGGGGCAGAGGACACTATGGGGGCAGAGGACACTATAGGGGCAGAGGACACTGGACACTATGGGGGCAGAGGACACTATGGGGGTAGAGGACAGGACAGAGGACACTATGGGGGCAGAGGACAGAGGACACTATAGGGGCAGAGGACGCTGGACACTATGGGGGCAGAGGACACTATGGGGGTAGAGGACAGGACAGAGGACACTATGGGGGCAGAGGACAGAGGACACTATAGGGGCAGAGGACACTGGACACTATGGGGGCAGAGGACACTATGGGGGCAGAGGACAGAGGACACTATGGGGGCAGAGTACACTATGGGGGCAGAGGACACCATGGGGCAGAGGACAGAGGACACTTTGGGGGCTGAGGACACTATGGGGGCAGAGGACACCATGGGGGCAGAAGACACTATTGAGACAGAGGGCAGGAAACAATATGGTCGCAGAGGACACTATGGGACAGAGGACACTATGGGGGCAGAGGACACTATGGGGACAGAGGACACTATGGGGGCAGAGGACAGACAACACTATGGGGGCTGGGGACACTATGGGGCAGAGGACAGAGGACACTTTGGGGGCAGAGGACACTATGAGGGCAGAGGGCAGGAAACAATATGGGGGCAGAGGACAGGACACACTATGGGGGCAAAGGACAGAGGACACTATGGGGCAGAGGACACTACAGTGAGGGGGGTGCCGGGACAGAGGACACTGCTTTGGGGGGCACAGGAAACTTGCTATGGGGGGAGGGGGCAGAAGACACTATGGGAGTGATGTGAAGGGGGACAGAGGAGAATGCAATGAGGGACCCTATTAGGGACCCCATCACCCCTGGGGACAAGGAATCCTTCTCACTTGGGAGCAGGGACCCCCTTCTCACTTGGGAACAGGGACCCCATCACCCCTGGGGACAGGGACTCCTCACTTGTGGACAGGGACCCCATCACCCCTGGGGATGAGGCCCCCATCTCCCCTAGGGACAGGAACCCCACCTCCAGACCATGCTGGCTGGCAGGGCTGGCATCAGCCACCCTTGGGTGCCAGGATGGGGGCAGTAAAATCTGAACCCCAGCCACATGCTCCCTCAGGGTGAACTGGCTTTGTATTAGTGAAGCACCTTAAAGTGAGGTAAACCTGTAGTGTTAATATTACTATGTTAGGATGATTATTATCTTCATTTATTAGCAGGTGAATGCGGCATTTTATGCATTGATATACATTGAATCTGGCCTTTAAGTGTAAAAAGGTTGCTGACCCCTCGAGTAGAGGATTAGTAAGCCCGCAGCAAAGACAGACCCTGCAATAAGCGCAGGGCGACATGAGAAGGTGCCCAGGCAGCTGGGCTAGTGGGGGTTAATCTTTTCCCCTGGAAATGTAGAAGTGGCGTGATTGGCCGGCTAGCGCAGAGAGGCACAGGGCACGTGTGGGGGTCACAGGGCACGCAGCAGCTTCCGGCCAGCACACGAGGAGGAGAAACGTTCCAGTGCTGACCGGTGCTGCCTGCTCTCTCCTCACAACTAAATGGCGGACTCCCGGGACCTGGCTCAGCAGCTCCAGGTCATGGCTGCTACTATGGGGACCGATTGGCTGCAGGCACAGATTGCAGCCATTCAAGGTGCGGCAGCCACTGGGAGCGCCTGTTCGCGGGGGCAGCGTGCTAGGCGGTCTCATCCGCCTGAGCGCTACAGTCCCTCCACCTCACCAAGGGCTCAGCGCCAATATGGGAGCCCGGATGCGGACCCTCAGGCCCTGTCAGCACGGCCTCCCATGCTGGGAGCGGGTGCGGGAGCCGGGAGCAATCCCAGACGGAGGTGGAGCCCTGCGGGACGGGGCCACAGTTCTTCCCCTGCCCCGGTCCCGGATCGCATGAAGACGGGCGAAAAAGCGGCGCCATCGCAGGTGCGTGTTGCGCCGGTGTTGGCAGCTCAGCGGGGGAGGAGTCGCGCTGCGGGTCCGGGCATGTCTCCCACTGCAGCCGGTGACCCCTGCACACCTGGGCCCAGTCGGGGTCCAAGGGTCGCAGCAACGGAGGTTGGAAGCAAGGCCCCTCCCGGCGGTGGGGGGGTGAAGAGGGTCCACACCGCCACGACCGGGTCCATCAGTCCTGCTGGTAGGAGGCAACGACCAGATGAGGAACAGCCGGGGCCTTCGGCGGGCGGGGCATCCCCAGCCCAGTCTAGCGGCGACATCCAGGATTCGTCCGGCTCAGAGGGTGAACTTTCCAGCGAGACCGAGGAGATCGTTCCGAAGCGGATGGCCACGATGGATGCTGGATCGGCGGCTGCGGGATCTCGTCCTGGTCGGCCCGGTAAGTCCTTGTTTAAATCTCCTTCTTCTTTTCTGCTTCCTTCTACATGTGTGTCTTCTGTAGGGGAGCAGGCCACGGGTGTTGGGGTTCCCGCAATGGGATCTGGGGGGGCCACTTCTTCGGTCCCTTTGGGGGATGCTGCGGCTGTGCGCGACCTGCTGGTCGGGCTGCGGTCGCTAGTACAAAAGTTTGATGCGGGCGCACCGGCGACGATTGTCGGCCTGGGTGTCGGGCAGTCAGGGGCGAGAGACAGGGGGGGCTGCTTCTGGGACGGCCGTGCCAGGGGCCGCGGTGGTGGGGCCCCCACCGGTGGCGGACAGGGCAGCGGTTGGCACTCCCTCGCCAGGGGCGGAGAGGGATGCGGGTAAGAACGCGGACCTGGTGCGCCTGGCGGATTCCGCCAAGTGTGAGGTTTACGTGTGCTTCGAGGGGCCTCTTGGTGCTCACCTTAAAGCAGAGGTGTGTGAGAAGATTTGGCGGGGAGAGTACGTGGAGATTTTCACGTTGCTCCCCCTTGAAAAATGTAACTTGGACAGGGTTAAGCCTGAGGATTCCAAGAAGGAAGACGAGGAGAAGCGTTATCGGTTGATTCCCCGTACGTTTAGTAACTGGTTGCAGGCATTTGCCATTTTGGCAAGTGTTATCGGTGAAAAACAACCTGAGAATTGTTCCCCGCTGTTTTGTTACTTGGACTCCATTGGCGAGGCCCAGAGAGTGTATGGGGGCGTGGCATGGCTGCGGTACGACGAACAATTTCGTCAGCGCAAGGCCATA
The DNA here is from genome assembly GCA_029206835.1 of Rana muscosa. Lineage (NCBI taxonomy): Eukaryota > Metazoa > Chordata > Amphibia > Anura > Ranidae > Rana > Rana muscosa. The sequence continues at coordinate 1,032,978,545 of CM055117.1, forward strand.
CGCCCGGCACTCTGGTGGGATCATAAGGACATCAGTTTGTGGATGAAAATGATGTCCTCCCCGCGTGCGTTGACGTCGTTTTTTCCAACGGGGGCCGGGAGTCCTACCACCCCTGGACAATCGGCCACAAGAAAACGGAATCAGTGCTGGCAGTTCAATGAGGGCTCTTGTAAGTTCGGCACCAGCTGCCGTTACAAACACGAATGCTCGCACTGTGGGGGGGCTCACCCCCTCTCCCGTTGCTTTAAGGCCGGAAAATCTCGTGCCGGCGACACTGCGGGAAAAAGGCCGGACTCCGGTGAGGGTGGACAGGATGTCCCTCTTTCTAGATAGGTATCCGGATCGTTCTGCGGCCAGGTTGTTGCAGGAGGGTTTCGCAGATGGGTTTTTGATCCCTTGTTCCCTCACGCATATTCCTCCCGCGGCGGACAACCTTAGGTCCGCCTTATTGCACGCTGACGTGGTTTCTGAAAAGCTGGCCAAGGAAGTGTCTCTGGGCCGCATGTGCGGCCCTTTTTAGTGCCCCCCCTTGGAAGATTTGGTGGTGTCGCCGTTGGGCGTCGTTCCAAAGAAGGAGCCCAATAAATTTCGGCTTATCCACCATCTTTCGTTTCCGAAAGGTGGCTCAGTCAATGATGCCATTGACCCCGTGGCATGTGCGGTGTCATATACCTCTTTTGATGCGCTGTGTTTTGGGTTTGGCGCAACGGAAAGGGGGCCCTTATGGCCAAGACGGACATTGAGGCGGCTTTTCGCCTACTACCAGTTCACCCGCGTAGTTTCCACCTGTTGGGTTGCAAGTGGTTGGGAGCTTTTTACGTTGACCGTTGCTTGCCTATGGGCTTCTCTATCTCATGCTCATTGTTTGAAGCATTTAGATCCTTCTTGGAGTAGGTGGTGCGGGACGTGGCGGGGGTCAACTCAGTGATTCATTACCTCGATGATTTTCTCTGCGTTGGACCCCCAGAGTCCAGGTTGTGCGGTGTGCTGTTGGCAACTGTGCAGCACATCATGGAGCGTTTTGGTGTTCCTCTTGCGGTTGACAAGACGGAAGGCCCCGCAGAGGTGATTACATTTTTAGGGATTGAGATAGATTCGGGGGCAATGGAATGTCGTCTGCCTGACGATAAGTTGAGGGCGTTGAAGGAGGAGATTAGTTTGGCGGCAAAACAGTCCAAGATACGGTTGCGTGAGTTGCAGTCACTGCTGGGCAAGCACAATTTTGCTTGCCGCATTATGCCGATGGGCAGAGTTTTCTGCCGAAGGCTGTCAGCCGCCACGGCTGGGGTCACTTCCCCCAGGCATTTCATCCGGCTGACCAAAGAACACAGGGCAGATTTATGGGTGTGGCGGATTTTCTTGGATGATTTCAATGGTAGGTCCATCTGGATGGAGGGGCCGGTCAGCAATTATGACCTTGAGCTCTTCACGGATGCAGCCGGGTCTACTGGATACGGCGCGTTTTAGGGGGTCAGTGGAGTGCGGAGCGCTGGCCCGTTGAGTGGAGAGAGGCGGGCTGCCTTAAAAATCTGGCGCTGCTGGAACTTTTCCCAGTGGTGGTCGCCTTGGAGCTTTGGGGTACGGCTTTTAGCAACAAAAAGGTTCGTCTCCATTGTGACAACCTGGGGGTGGTTCAGGTACTCAACTCCCTGTCGGGGTCTTCCCCCCGGTCATCCGGTTGTTGCAGCACCTGGTTTTAGCATGTCTTCGTCACAATGTTTTCTTATACGCTGTGCATATTCCTGGGGTGGCGAATACGGTGGCTAACGCCCTTTCCCGTTTTCAGTTGGACAGGTTTCGGGAGTTGGCACCGGGCGCGGAGCAACACGGAACCCCTTGTCCTCCTCATCTGTGGCGGGTTGCGTTGGAATCGCCTCCGGTTTGATTCGGAACTCTTTGAGTGAGTCAACATGGTCTTGCTACTCTAAGGTTTGGAGGGAGTGGGGGGCGTTAAAACAGCGGGTAGGTTCGGAGGGCGGCAGTGGGGATTTTTGTCAGCTGGTTATTTATTACGTTTGTTTGGGTTTTGCGGAGGGGACGTCCATTTCAGCCATGCACCGCAAGTTGTCCGGCTTGGCTTTTTGGTTCAAGCTCAGGGGCATGCCGGATTACACCAAAGAATTTTTGGTGAAGCAGGCCCTGAGGGGTTATCAAAAGGGGGCTCGGCGGCCGGACGGCCGCCGACCTATCACGTTTGAGATTTTGCGGACGTTGTTTTGTCAGGCGTCCGTGGTATGCACATCCGTTTTTGAGGCGTTACTGTTCAAGGCGGCTTTTGCTCTGGCTTTTTACAGAGCCCTCAGAGTGGGGGAGTTGGTCTGTTCGTCAAGGAAGGCCCATGGGGGGTTATCGGCGAACGATGTTCGCTGGGAGGGGGAGATGGTCAGGTTGTTCATCCGGCGGTCCAAAACGGATCAGGCGGGTAAGGGGGCGCAAGTGTATTTGCTACGGGTCCCGGGCTCTGACATCTGCCCAGTGGCCACGGTGGGTGATTACGTAAATATCCGCCCTGTCTGCGCGGGTTCCTTTTTGGTACATGCCGATGGCTCGGCACTGTCTACTTTTCAGTTCGTATCTGTCATGCGACGCTGCCTCTCGGCGGCGGGCCTGGCTGATCGCAATTTTGCCTCGCATTCCTTTCGGATCGGGGCAGCCACGGACGCGGCTCGGTGGGGTTTGGATACTACGGTGGTCAAGCGCATTGGCAGGTGGGAGTCGGATAGATTCAAGCTTTACGTACGCCCCCATCTGGTTTAGGGCATGGGGGGGTGTCTGTGGGGGGCTCCTTCTAATTGTTCGTATTCTTCCCACATTTCCTATTATTGGCTGTTAGGTGTCACTGAGGTGTGGTGTGTTATGTGTGCGCATATTTCTTTTTGTTCTTTCAGATCGTGTTTGTCTCGTGTGGATTTTAGGGCACTCGTTTGTACACTGGGGGGCTAAGAGAGCGGACGTTAGGCCCGAAGGCCGTCAGAGGTTAGCGTCAGATGGATAGGTTTGCCAGGGCTTCTATGGGGCAGGGTGGTCATGGAAGTTAATAGGGCTGCCAGATGGGATAGGCCCCCTGATGTTCTGGTCCTACATGCAGGCGGCAATGACCTGGGTGTGCGGTCAAGCAGACACCTCATCCGGGACGTTAAGTTCGACGTGCTCAGGTTGCAGGCGGCTTTTCCCCATACAGTACTGTCCAAGATACGGTTGCGTGAGTTGCAGTCACTGCTGGGCAAGCTCAATTTTGCTTGCTGCATTATGCCGATGGGCAGAGTTTTCTGCCGAAGGCTGTCAGCCGCCACGGCTGGGATCACTTCCCCCAGGCATTTCATCCGGCTGACCAAAGAACACAGGGCAGATTTATGGGTGTGGCGGATTTTCTTGGATGATTTCAATGGTAGGTCCATCTGGATGGAGGGGCCGGTCAGCAATTATGACCTTGAGCTCTTCACGGATGCAGCCGGGTCTACTGGATACGGCGTGTTTTTAGGGGGTCAGTGGAGTGCGGAGCGCTGGCTCGTTGAGTGGAGAGAGGCGGGCTTCCTTAAAAATCTGGCGCTGCTGGAACTTTTCCCAGTGGTGGTCGCCCTGGAGCTTTGGGGTACGGCTTTTAGCAACAAAAAGGTTTGTCTCCATTGTGACAACCTGGGGGTGGTTCAGGTACTCAACTCCCTGTCGGGGTCTTCCCCCCCGGTCATCCGGTTGTTGCAGCACCTGGTTTTAGCATGTCTTCGTCACAATGTTTTCTTATACGCTGTGCATATTCCTGGGGTGGCGAATACGGTGGCTAACGCCCTTTCCCGTTTTCAGTTGGACAGGTTTCGGGAGTTGGCACCGGGCGCAGAGCAACACGGAACCCCTTGTCCTCCTCATCTGTGGCGGGTTGCGTTGGAATCGCCTCTGGTTTGATTCGGAACTCTTTGAGTGAGTCAACATGGTCTTGCTACTCTAAGGTTTGGAGGGAGTGGGGGGCGTTAAAACAGCGGGTAGGTTCAGAGGGCGGTAGTGGGGATTTTTGTCAGCTGGTTATTTATTACGTTTGTTTGGGTTTTGCGGAGGGGACGTCCATTTCAGCCATGCACCGCAAGTTGTCCGGCTTGGCTTTTTGGTTCAAGCTCAGGGGCATGCCGGATTACACCAAAGAATTTTTGGTGAAGCAGGCCCTGAGGGGTTATCAAAAGGGGGCTCGGCGGCCGGACGGCCGCCGACCTATCACGTTTGAGATTTTGCGGACGTTGTTTTGTCAGGCGTCCGTGGTATGCACATCCGTTTTTGAGGCATTACTGTTCAAGGCGGCTTTTGCTCTGGCTTTTTACAGAGCCCTCAGAGTGGGGGAGTTGGTCTGTTCGTCAAGGAAGGCCCATGGGGGGTTATCGGCGAACGATGTTCGCTGGGAGGGGGAGATGGTCAGGTTGTTCATCCGGCGGTCCAAAACGGATCAGGCGGGTAAGGGGGCGCAAGTGTATTTGCTACGGGTCCCGGGCTCTGACATCTGCCCGGTGGCCACGGTGGGTGATTACGTGAATATCCGCCCTGTCTGCGCGGGTTCCTTTTTGGTACATGCCGATGGCTCGGCACTGTCTACTTTTCAGTTCGTATCTGTCATGCGACGCTGCCTCTCGGTGGCGGGCCTGGCTGATCGCAATTTTGCCTCGCATTCCTTTCGGATCGGGGCAGCCACGGAGGCGGCTCGGTGGGGTTTGGATACTACGGTGGTCAAGCGCATTGGCAGGTGGGAGTCGGATAGATTCAAGCTTTACGTACGCCCCCATCTGGTTTAGGGCATGGGGGGGTGTCTGTGGGGGGCTTCTTCTAATTGTTCGTATTCTTCCCACATTTCCTATTATTGGCTGTTAGGTGTCACTGAGGTGTGGTGTGTTATGTGTGCGCATATTTCTTTTTGTTCTTTCAGATTGTGTTTGTCTCGTGTGGATTTTAGGGCACTCGTTTGTACACTGGGGGGCTAAGAGGGCGGACGTTAGGCCCGAAGGCCGTCAGAGGTTAGCGTCAGATGGATAGGTTTGCCAGGGCTTCTATGGGGCAGGGTGGTCCCGGAAGTTAATAGGGCTGCCAGATGGGATAGGCCCCCTGTTGTTCTGGTCCTACATGCAGGCGGCAATGACCTGGGTGTGCGGTCAAGCTCAACGTTAAGTTCGACGTGCTCAGGTTGCAGACGGCTTTTCCCCACACAGTACTGGTATGGTCAGACATGATAGCTCGCACCTCCTGGCATCAAGCCAGGTCTGTGTCTAAGCTGAACAGAGCCCGGGTTAAGGCTAACAAGGAGATTGGGAAGTTCGTGGCTCGCAGCGGGGGGTTGGTAGTCCGTCATCAGGAGCTGGAAGTTGACACATGGCGGTACCTCCGGGGTGACGGGGTGCACCTTAATTCTGTGGGTACTGACTTGTGGTCCCTGGGTTTGCAGGAGGGTATCCAAAGAGCGTTTCATTGTTGGCGGGGCTAAAAGGTGTGAGGCTTCACACTTTTCGCTGTGGCGGTTGGGTCTGGGTCTTTGGAGGCTTTTGGTAAACAGACTTCTGGGGTGGGGACACATCTGAGGTATGGGTCCCCGGTGAATAACAGTTATAGTGGATTAACTGGGAAGTGTATGGTATATCTGCTGAAGGTGGTGGTCCCCGAGCCGGTGCAATGCGGCAGGGACCAGGGTAGTGTTTAAGAAGATATAGGTTTAAAAAGAGTTTATAGTTAGTGCCTCCAAGGATCGGCAGCCAAAAAGTTTATACATTGTTTTTGGTAATATTGTTAAATTATATTAGTTTATTAAAAGGGGCCGTTCAACGGCCAGTTTTACCCAACCTATTGCGTCAGACTAATTTCTGGAAAGTTTTAGGGGATGTACAATAGGTGGGTCATATAACAGGTATTAGGCCAGTACACATATGGGTTACCTTTTCAAGTAAGCCCGCAGCAAAGACAGACCCTGCAATAAGCGCAGGGCGACAAGAGAAGGTGCCCAGGCAGCTGGGCTAGTGGGGGTTAATCTTTTCCCCTGGAAATGTAGAAGCGGCGTGATTGGCCGGCTAGCGCAGGGAGGCTGGACAGTGTGGGGGTCACAGGGCACGCAGCAGCTTCCGGCCAGCACACGAGGAGGAGAAACGTTCCCGCCCGCCCGCCCCACAGGTTCAAGGGGTGGTAATGGGGGGTGGGGTGTGTGATGTATATATTGTGACAGCAGGAAGGTAAAGTCACCTGGTTGCATCCAGGGGGGTAGATATATTTCTCCCAGATTCAGGCTTTATGCCGACTTATACAACTAGGGAGTTGATGAAGCCCAGCTGAGGCTAGTGGGCTCATGAATGACTCATACCTCTAGGGAGAGTGCTGGGCGTCGTGAGGCAGGGAGTTGATGAGACCAGCTGAAGCTTGTCAGCTCATTTAGGCCTCTATAAGAACTCCCAGATTCATTAGGTGTTAGCTCATGCCTGGAACCAGACCTGTGTGGACTGTCTAGGGAGAGTGAACCCCTGTGCAGTGAGGCAAAGCCTGTGTGGCTATTTGTTTGGACTTTTACTAAACCAGGGACTTAGGGACTAGGACAGCACCAGGCTGATCCCAGTTGTTAGTTTAGGAAACCTGCATGTTTAGTCAGAGGTCAAACTGACCAGGATTTATTTTGTTTATGTTTCTTTTTGGCTTTGCTGTGTTTTTGTCACTGTACATAGAGAAATAAACCGCACCTTTTGATTTTGAAAACCACAACCTCCGTCTGCTGGCCCTGTTTTTGTGTGGGGAGCCCAACCAGGGGGTCACACACACCCGCTACCGAGTTAACCCCCTCACAGTTGGTGGAGAATGCAGGCAGTTTTTTTTAAGCCAGCATGGAGGAGATACTGAAACAGCTGGCTCTAGCAAATGCCAATCAACAGCAGACAAATGCAGGTTTGCAAAGGAGCCTTGCAGCCCAGCAGCAAGCTCATCAACAAGCCCAGCAGCAATCTGAGGCCCGCTTCATAGACCTGTTACAGAAGCAAGAGCAGAGACTACAACAAATGGAAGCAGTAATGCAGCAACGTCCGCAGACCAGTGAGGAAAGCCGTCCCACTAATACCGCGTCCTTTGGGGTGAGTCGTTTATTGACAAAAATGACTGGAGAGGATGATCCAGAGGTATTTTTGACCACATTTGAAAGGACTGCTGAAAGAGAAAAGTGGCCTGAGGAGCAGTGGGCTGGACTGGTGGCTCCTCTGTTAACTGGTGAATCGCAGAAGGCTTACTATGACCTAGAGCCTGACCAAGCAAAAGACTATGTGATGCTAAAAGCTGAAATATTGGCAAGGCTGGGTGTCACCCTGGCTGTCCGGGCTCAGCGTGTGCATAACTGGACTTTCCAGCTTGGAAAACCCCCCAGGTCTCAAATGTATGATCTCATTCACCTGAGCAGGAAGTGGCTACAGCCAGAGACTTTGTCCGCACCAGAGATTGTGGAACGTGTTGTAATGGATCGGTTTTTGAGAGCTCTTCCTACTGCCATCCAAAAGTGGGTAAGCCATGGAGACCCAGAGACGGCCGGTGGTCTTGTGGATCGTGTAGAGAAATACTTGGCTACAGAGAACCTGACGGCCTCTTCCAGAGACTCTCGGACTTTCCACCCTAAGACCAGACCATCCCCAGGGGCGGATAAGAGGATTCCAAGGGGTGAGGGTGGAGAGAGTGAGAGGGTGGGAGCTCTACCCAAAGTTTGGCGAGAACAGCCTGGGAAGTCAGGGGCTCAAGAGGCAGCCAAATGGATTGTTTGCTACCGCTGCCGGCAAGCGGGACATATTGCAGCAAATTGCCCGGTTGTGGAGGAACCCATGCAATGTGACTTTCTGATGGACAGACGTCAGTCGCTGTGTGCGACAGTCGCATGCACTGCCATTCGGGGAACTGAGAAACATTTATGCAAAATGTGTATTAATGGTAGAAATGTTGTGGTATTACTGGATTCAGGTAGCCTTGTGACCCTGATAAAGGCTGAATTAGTTAAAACAGAGGTCTCTGGGAATAGCAAGGTAGCTGTTATTTGTGTGCATGGGGACACCCGAGAGTATCCAGTGACTACAGTGTGTTTCGAGACCCCCAAAGGTACCCTCTCTCATCCAGTGGGGTTAGTATCTCAATTACCGCATGATGCCATTGTGGGAAGGGATTTTCCGAAGTTTTGGGAACTGTGGGATGATCCTGAGCCCCCCACTGGTGCCCCTATGTACCAGGAATGTGATAGCCAGAACTCCTCTGAGAGTGGTGAGGACTCTCCAGAATTTCCCTTGTCAGTATTGGCAGGGGAGACTCAAGAAACTGGAGAGGAGCCCACCTCCTCAGACGAAAACCTACCGTCTGTGGAGTTTTCTGATCTGGAGGTTCACAGGGAAAATTTTGCCACAGAACAGTTAAAAGACCCCGCCCTAATAAAGGCACGGGAAAACGTAGTGGAAATAGATGGCGAGTTAGTGAACCCAGATAATACCTGCACTTACCCATACTTCAGCATAGAGAAGGACCTACTGTATCGGGTGGCAAAAAGGGCAGAAGAAACCGTTGAGCAGCTTGTGGTGCCCAAACCTTACAGGAAGTTGGTGTTGGAGTTGGCCCATGGGCACATTCTTGGAGGTCATCTGGGGACAGAGAAAACCCGAGAGAGGGTATTACAGAGATTCTATTGGCCTGGGGTGATGAAGGACATAGAAAATTATTGTTCCTCCTGCCCTGTGTGTCAGAGGTCGGCCCCGATGCCACATTTCCGTAGCCCGCTGGTCCCTCTACCCATCATTGAGGTCCCGTCTGAGAGAATCGCAATGGATTTGGTAGGTCCTATAATCAAGTCCGCTAGGGGGCACCAGTACATATTGGTTATAATGGACTATGCCACCCGGTATCCAGAAGCGATCCCTCTCAGAAATACCTCGGCCAAAACCATAGCCAAAGAGCTATCTCTTGTTTTTAGCCGGGTGGGTATTTGTAAAGAACTGCTTACGGACCAAGGTACACCCTTTATGTCCCGGGTTATGAAAGAGCTGTGTAAATTGCTCAAAGTGACGCAATTGCGTACATCTGTGTATCACCCCCAAACCGATGGGCTGGTTGAAAGATTCAACAAAACCCTAAAACAAATGTTGAAGAAAGTGGTGGATAGAGATGGAAAGGATTGGGACTGTCTACTTCCTTATTTGATGTTTGCTATTAGGGAGGTGCCCCAATCCTCTACGGGATTCTCCCCCTTTGAGTTACTGTATGGGAGACACCCAAGAGGGCTGTTGGATATTGCCAAGGAAACTTGGGAAAGTGAGAGTTCTCCCCACAGGAGTGTGATTGAGCATGTCGCCCTGATGCAAGATCGAATTGCACAGGTAATGCCCATCGTGAAGGAACATTTGGCCCAAGCGCAGTTGGCACAGCAGAGAGTGTACAACCGTGGAGCAAAGACCCGTACCTTTTCCCCGGGGGATAGGATATTGGTACTTGTCCCTACGGTTGAAAGTAAATTCCTTGCCAAATGGCAAGGCCCCTACGAGATAATGGAAAAAGTGAGCGAAGTGAATTACAAGGTCAGACAACCAGGAAGGCGAAAGCCCGAACAGATATATCACGTTAATCTGTTGAAAGCCTGGAGGGATAGAGAGTCCCTAGTCGCAGAAACTTGGTCACCAGCTCAAACTGGTTGCGTGATTCCGGAGGTTGGAATAGCAGCCACCTTGTCACAACCCCAACAACAGGAGGTTAAGGAGTTTGTGCTTCGCAACAAGGAGGTGTTCTCTGAGCTGCCGGGACAAACATCTGGGGTAGAGCATGATATTATTACCCCGCCCGGTGAAAGGGTGAAGTTAAAACCCTATCGGATCCCAGAGGCCCGACGGGAGGCAATACGGGAGGAAGTGCAGAAAATGCTGAACTTAGGGGTGATAGAGGAGTCCCAAAGTGATTGGTCTAGTCCCATTGTGTTGGTGCCTAAACCGGATGGGAGCTGGCGATTTTGTAACGATTTTCGTCAGTTGAACAAAGTTACAAAATTTGACACCTACCCCATGCCACGTATAGATGAGTTGATCGACCGGCTGGGAACAGCCCGATACATGACGACTCTTGACCTCACAAAAGGGTATTGGCAAATTCCCCTGGCCAAGTCGGCCAAAGAGAAAACCGCATTTGTAACCCCAGACGGGGCGTTCCAATATAAGAGAATGCCGTTCGGGTTACAGAATGCGCCGGCCACATTCCAGCGGAAAATGGACCAGATACTGAGGCCCCATCGGAAGTATGCTGCGGCTTACCTGGATGACGTAATTGTCCATAGCACAGATTGGGCCTCACATCTGCCAAAAGTGCAAGCAGTCCTAGACTCTATCCGGGAAGCGGGGTTTACAGCTAACCCCAAGAAGTGTACCATTGGGCAGGAGGAGGCCAAATATCTTGGGTACACCATTGGCAGGGGAGTAATAAAACCCCAACTCAACAAAGTCGAGGCCATCCAGAGTTGGCCACGTCCCAACAGCAAGAAGCAGGTACGAGCCTTTCTGGGAATCGCGGGTTATTATCGGCGCTTCATTCCCCACTTTGCTTCTAAGGCTGTGCCCCTAACCAACCTGACGAAAGGCAAAGGGTCGGTCATGATTAAATGGACCCCCGAGGCGGAGGCAGCATTCCAATTCTTGAAACAAGCCTTATGTAGCCAGCCAGTGTTGTACTCACCCGACTTCTCCAAAGACTTTGTCGTACAAAGTGATGCGTCAGATGTGGGGTTAGGAGCAGTATTGTCCCAGGTCTGGAACGGGGAAGAGCACCCAGTCATTTACCTCAGCAGGAAGTTGAAGTCCCATGAGGTAAATTACGCCACGGTTGAAAAGGAGTGTTTAGCGGTGAAGTGGGCTCTAGATTCCCTTCGGTACTATCTGCTAGGTAGGCACTTTGACATGGTTACGGATCACGCTCCGTTAAAGTGGATGGCTCAAAACAAGGAGACAAATAGAAGAGTGAATAGGTGGTTCCTGGCCCTACAGGAATTCAACTTCACAGTAAAGCATCGCCCTGGCGTTCAAATGGGGAATGTGGATGCTTTGTCTCGAGTACATGAATGCCTGATTGCTGGTGTTCCAACCCCAAGGTTAAAACAAGAGGGGGGGGTATGTGACAGCAGGAAGGTAAAGTCACCTGGTTGCATCCAGGGGGGTAGATATATTTCTCCCAGATTCAGGCTTTATGCCGACTTATACAACTAGGGAGTTGATGAAGCCCAGCTGAGGCTAGTGGGCTCATGAATGACTCATACCTCTAGGGAGAGTGCTGGGCGTCGTGAGGCAGGGAGTTGATGAGACCAGCTGAAGCTTGTCAGCTCATTTAGGCCTCTATAAGAACTCCCAGATTCATTAGGTGTTAGCTCATGCCTGGAACCAGACCTGTGTGGACTGTCTAGGGAGAGTGAACCCCTGTGCGGTGAGGCAAAGCCTGTGTGGCTATTTGTTTGGACTTTTACTAAACCAGGGACTTAGGGACTAGGACAGCACCAGGCTGATCCCAGTTGTTAGTTTAGGAAACCTGCATGTTTAGTCAGAGGTCAAACTGACCAGGATTTATTTTGTTTATGTTTCTTTTTGGCTTTGCTGTGTTTTTGTCACTGTACATAGAGAAATAAACCGCACCTTTTGATTTTGAAAACCACAACCTCCGTCTGCTGGCCCTGTTTTTGTGTGGGGAGCCCAACCAGGGGGTCACACACACCCGCTACCGAGTTAACCCCCTCACAATATGTTTTACTGGTAAATGGGTATGCGGTTGGGTCTTTGGAGGCTTTTGGTAAACAGAGTTCTGGAATTTGAGGGGTGGGGACACATCTGAGGTATGGGTCCCCGGTGAATAACAGTTATGGTGGATTAACTGGGAAGTGTATGGTATATCTGCTGAAGGTGGTGGTCCCCGAGCCGGTGCAATGCGGCAGGGACCAGGGTAGTGTTTAAGCAGATATAGGGTTAAAAAGAGTTTATAGTAAGTTCCTTCAAGGATCGGCAGCCAAAAAGTTTATACATTGTTTTTGGTTATATTGTTAAATTATTTTACTTTAATAAAAGGGGCCGTTCAACGGCCAGTTTTACCCAACCTATTGTGTCAGACTAATTTCTGGAAAGTTTTAGGGGATGTACAATAGGTGGGTCATATAACAGGTATTAGGCCAGTACACATATGGGTTACCTTTTCATGTATACCACAGGTTTATTCTGTTTGTGCAGATAACTTCCATTGTTCATACACTGAGAGGCGTCCTTTCTTCCCTCTATTCTGTACACACTTTGCATAAACAAACTATTTCAGTTGGGCAAGAGATGTTCTCTTGTGTGAACTGAGACCAGAAAATGACCCTGACTTTTTGGAGCTTATTTTTGTGTTTTTTTTAGCATCCATGATTCAGGCTGTTAAATTGATAAAAATATAAATTCTCTCATAGAAATTCTAACAGAAATAAAAAGTGCTGACATGCAGGTAGAAGCATCTGCAATAGTCTGTCCCTCTGCCTCTGGGCGGGCCTCATATGACGTCTTAGGCTTCCTCCTGTCCGCCGGGCACCCGCGATTGCTCATCACAGAACAGGGACGTGGATCTGTGTGTGTAAACACACAGATCCACGTCCTGTCAGGGAAGGGGTTAACACTAGGGGTGATCAAGGGAGTAAATGTGTGTCCTAAGGAGTGATTCTAACTGTGGGGGGAGGGAACTGATGAGGAGAGGAGACCGATCAGTGTTGCTATATACAAGGAACATACGATCAGTTCTCCTATCCCCTGACAGGACGTGGATCTGTGTTTACACACACAGATCCATGTCCCTGCTCTAAGATGAGAAATCGCGGGTGCCCGGAAGATCTCGCGGCCCCCGGCAACCCGCATTGGCTCCCGAGTCCTAGCGGCCGTGAAGCCGAGGACGTCGTATGACGCCCGCCCGGAGGGACAGAGGGTTCCTGCGGGCGTCATATGACAATGGGGTGGTAGGGAGGTGGTTAAAGCGGAGTTCCGGCAAAAAAAACCATCAAAGTCAGCAGCTACAAAAAGTGTAGCTGCTGACTTTTAATAATCGGACACTCACCTGTCCCAGGGTCCAGCGATGCAGGCGAACGAAGCCCCGCTCCTCTCCCCCTCCTCTCTGCGGCGCCAGAATTCTTATTGTGGGCGCCCGGCTGTGGCTTCACAGCAGGGCACGCACTGCGCATGTGCGAGACGCGCTGCGTGCTGTGAATTGCGGGCAATCTTCTGGGAGCTGTAAGGTGTCCCAGAAGATTGCAGGTAGGGAGGGGGGAGAGGTGAAGTTCCTTCTGGCGCCTCAGAGCCCCCGGAGGAAGTGGGAGCTGGGTGCCTCTAAAAACAGGGTATCCACTCCAGCCCAAAAATATGACATGCCAAATGTGGCATGTCAGGGGGTCACCATCACTTAAAGCGGAAGTAGTTCGAGCCTTTTCTTGTTTTAATATTGATGATTTTGGCATACAGCTCATGAAAACGCCAAAATCCTATCTCAAAAAATTAGCATATTTCATCCGACCAATAAAAGAAAAGTGTTTTTAATACAAAAAAAGTCAACCTTCAAATAATTATGTTCAGTTATGCACTCAATACTTGGTCGGGAATCCTTTTGCAGAAATGACTGCTTCAATGCGGCGTGGCATGGAGGCAACCAGCCTGTGGCACTGCTGAGGTGTTATGGAGGCCCAGGATGCTTCGATAGCGGCCTTAAGCTCATCCAGAGTGTTGGGTCTTGCGTCTCTCAACTTTCTCTTCCCAATATCCCACAGATTCTCTATGGGGTTCAGGTCAGGAGAGTTGGCAGCACAGTAATACCATGGTCAGTAAACCATTTACCAGTGGTTTTGGCACTGTGAGCAGGTGCCAGGTCGTGCTGAAAAATGAAATCTTCATCTCCATAAAGCTTTTCAGCAGATGGAAGCATGAAGTGCTCCAAAATCTCCTGATAGCTAGCTGCATTGACCCTGCCCTTGATAAAACACAGTGGACCAACACCAGCAGCTGACATGGCACCCCAGACCATCACTGACTGTGGGTACTTGACACTGGACTTCAGGCATTTTGGCATTTCCCTCTCCCCAGTCTTCCTCCAGACTCTGGCACCTTGATTTCCGAATGACATGCAAAATTTGCTTTCATCCGAAAAAAGTACTTTGGACCACTGAGCAACAGTCCAGTGCTGCTTCTCTGTAGCCCAGGTCAGGCGCTTCTGCCGCTGTTTCTGGTTCAAAAGTGGCTTGACCTGGGGAATGCGGCACCTGTAGCCCATTTCCTGCACACGCCTGTTCACGGTGGCTCTGGATGTTTCTACTCCAGACTCAGTCCACTGCTTCCGCAGGTCCTCCAAGGTCTGGAATCGGTCCTTCTCCACAATCTTCTTCAGGGTCCGGTCACCTCTTCTCGTTGTGCAGCGTTTTCTGCCACACTTTTTCCTTCCCACAGACTTCCCACTGAGGTGCCTTGATACAGCACTCTGGGAACAGCCTATTCGTTCAGAAATTTCTTTCTGTGTCTTACCCTCTTGCTTGAGGGTGTCAATGATGGCCTTCTGGACAGCAGTCAGGTCGGCAGTCTTACCCATGATTGCGGTTTTGAGTAATGAACCAGGCTGGGAGTTTTTAAAAGCCTCAGGAATCTTTTGCAGGTGTTTAGAGTTAATTAGTTGATTCAGATGATTAGGTTAATAGCTCGTTTAGAGAACCTTTTCATGATATGCTAATTTTTTGAGATAGGATTTTTGGGTTTTCATGAGCTGTATGCCAAAATCATCAATATTAAAACAAGAAAAGGCTTGAACTACTTCAGTTGTGTGTAATGAATCTAAAATATATGAAAGTCTAATGTTTATCAGTACATTACAGAAAATAATGAACTTTATCACAATATGCTAATTTTTTGAGAAGGACCTGTATATAGTATAAACACCGTTCTTCTCAGACATATGTACATTCTTCTTGTTATTGCTTTGGTTATATGTAAATTAATGCCATCACTTTATCATATATAAAGTTACACTAATCACCTGCTGGTATGTCTGCATATCTTTACTCTTAGAAATCTATGCTGGGTGTATTAGTGTGAGGGCTGGGTTCAGCCCTTCCTTCTCTGTGCTGGCAGCTCAGCTGTCAGCTAATTGCCAGCTTCCTTCTCTCCACAGTGATCCACCTGTTGATGATCCGCTCGTCAGCTCTGCCTACTTAAGGACTTCCAGTTAATTTGCTCTTCGCCTTCGCCTGTGTTAACATCACAAGAGACTTTCTCCTGCATTCCAGTTGAAGACCTGCTTGACTGTTGTCCCCTCTGGCTACGGATCCTGCTTGCTGTTCTATTACCTTTATCGCTGGCTCTTGGACTTTGGCTTGGCCGACTACCCGATCCGGTTACTGAACTCTGGCTATGTTTTGACTACGCTTACTCTGTTTACCTTTGAATTATTTATTATTAAACTAGTGTGATTTAACTGCACTTCTGTCTCGGTCTGATTCATGGTTTCTGACAGTAGGCGAAGGTCCTGAATTCAGAAGATGCAGCCAATCCACTTGTTAATAATATTTTTTCCAAATTGGATGACTTGGATCACCGCATGGATCAGTTTGCCACGGTGATACAGACGCTCCTGAGTCGCACGGCTCGTCTAGAGTCTCCCACTGTGGCCGCTCCGGTAGTCCCTGTGCAAGCACCCGCCTCGAGTATTACCTCTATTAGAGGTATGTCTGGTTCCACCCCACTTCCCCAGTGATTTGGGGGCAACTCAATCCAATGCAGAGGTTTTCTCAACCAGGTTGAGATATATTTTGAGATGCTGCTTCAGGCGTTTCCCACGGACAGCAGCAAAGTAGGTTTCGTGATATCTTTGCTTTCTGAGAGAGCCTTGGCCTAGGCAAACCCTTTATGGGAGACTCAAAAACCCGTGGTCCTGAGTTACCCAGAATTTGTGGCTTCCTTCAAAAGGGTATTTGACGTTACCGCACGCTCCGCTTCTGCTGCCAAGAGCCTCATGTCCATCAAACAGAGTACGAGAACTCTTGCCGATTACGCCATTGAATTCCGTACTCTGGCAGCAGAGGTTGCTTGTAACAATGAGGCCCTCGTGGCTGCTTTTTGTCACGGTCTCTCGGATAACATCAAGGATGAGATAGCTGCCCGAGATACACCCACTGAGCTGGAGAAGTTGATCACATTTGCCATCCTAATTGACTCCAGACTCAGAGAAAGACCCTCTGTTAAGGAGCGCTTGCAGAAGCCTCCTGTACATTTGTCTCCGAGCTTTGCAGTCCCACCCTTGCCTCCCTCACCTCCCATGCCTCCTGGTACCGAGTCGGTCTGTGAAGATAAACCCATGCACTTAGGCTTCACGCGTCTCTCTGCGGATGAGAGAGCCCTTAGGAGGAGGGAGAGATTGTGCCTTTATTGTGGCCAGGCCGGTCACTTTTTGAAGTCTTGTCCTATCTGTCCAAGGAATGCCCGAACCTTGAGGTCCTGTCATGGACAGACCTTAGGTGGCGTTGTTTCGTCTCCAGTTGCCCAGAAGGATAAGCCCCTGGTTTCGGTTACCCTGTCTTGGGCTGAGTCATCCATCGAGATACAGGCTCTAAATGACTCTGGGGCTGCAGGCCTGTTCATTGATGCTGCCTTTGTGTCTAAGCACTCGATTCCGCTGCAGCTGCGTGACACTCCACTTGCCATTGAGGCTCTTGACGGGAGACCTCTACAGCCTGCCCATGTGACTCATGAGACTGTTCCGTTGTCCATGGCCGTAGGGGCTCTTCACCATGAGATAATCCAATTCCAAGTTATTGACTCATCTAAGTTTCCGCTGGTTATTGGTTATCCTTGGTTACAGAGGCACAACACGTCTTTTGATTGGCTCCGTGCTAAGGTTCTGTCCTGGTCGCCACAGTGTAGTGAGAGATGCTTCCAGAAGGTAGCCAAGGTCCTGTGCACCTCTTCACTCTCCTCCCTGCTGGAGGAGTACCGCGATTTTAGCGTTGTCTTTGACAAAGGTCAAGCTGGTATGTTGCCTCCACACCGGTCGTATGATTGCGCAATTGACCTTCAACCTGGTGCCATTCCCCCTCGTGGCCGGGTTTACCCTTTGTCGGTCTTGGAGGATAAGGCCATGGATGAGTATGTTACAGACGCACTTTCTCAAGGTTTCATCCGCAAATCCTCGTCTCCTGCTGGTGCTGGTTTCTTTTTTGTGAAGAAGAGTGGTGAACTGAGACCTTGTATCAATTATGGGGGTCTCAATCGTTTCACCATTAAGAATGCCTATCCGATCCCGTTGATTACAGAGTTATTTGACCGCCTCAAGGAAGCAACGGTCTTCACGAAGCTTGAATTGAGAGGGGCATACAATCTCGTCAGGATTAAGGAGGGGGAAAACTGCGTTTAATACCAAAACAGGTCATTATGAGTATCTCGTAATGCCTTTTGGCCTCTGTAACGCTCCGCAGTTTTCTAGGAGTTTATTAACGATGTCCTCCGAGACTTGTTGCAGTTATGTGTGGTGGTTTATCTCAACGATATCCTCATATTTTCCAAGGCCCTAGAGAGCCACCACACAGATGTCTGTTGAGATCTTCAGAAACAGGGATGAGCCGAACACCCCCCTGTTCGGTTCGCACCAGAACCTGCGAACAGACAAAATGTTTGTGTAAACTTTAGAACCCTATTAAATACAATGGACTCGAACGTTCGAAATCTAAAGTGTTAATTATAAAGGCTAATATGCAAGTTATTGTCCTAAAAAGTGTTTGGGGACCTGGGTCCTGCCCCAGGGGACATGTATCAATGCAAAAAGAAGTTTTAAAAACGGCCGTTTTTTCGGGAGCAGTGATTTTAATAATGCTTAAAATGAAAAAATAAAAGTGAAATATTCCTTTAAATTTTGTACCTGGGGGGTGTGTATGATATGCATGTGAAGTGGCGCATGTTTCCCGTGCTTAGAACTGTCCCTGCAAAAAATGTCATTTTTGAAAGAAAAAAATGCATTCAAAACTGACTCGCGGCTATTAATGAATTGTCGGCTCCCGGCAATACATACAAAAGTCATTGATAAAAAAAAAAAAAAAAGCGTAGGGGTTCCCCGGAATTCAATTACCAGGCCCTTCAGGTCTGGAATGGATATTAAGGGGAACCCCGCCGCAAATTAAACAAAAAATTGACGTGGGGTTCCCCCAAATATCCATTCCAGGCCCTTCAGATCTGGCATGGATTTTAAGGGGAACTCCACCCCAAATTTAAAAAAAAATGGCGTGGAGTCCCCCTAAAAATCCATACCAGACCCCTTATCCGAGCACGCAACCTGGCCGGCCGCAGGGGAAAAGGGGGGGACGAGAGAGCGCCCCCCCTCCCTCCTGAACCGTACCAAGCCACATGCCCTCAACATGGGGAGGATGTCCCCATGTTGATGGGGACAAGGGCCTCATCCCCACAACCCTTGCCCGGTGGTTGTGGGGGTCTGCGGGCGGGGGGCTTATCGGAATCTGGAAGACCCCTTTAACAAAGGGGACCCCCAGATCCCGGCCCCCCCTATGTGAATTGGTAAGGGGTACATTGTACCCCTACCATTTCACGAAGAAAGCGTAAAAAAATGTTTAAAAAAACACACAAACACCTTGAAAAAGTCCTTTATTTAAAAAAAAAAAAAAAAAAAAAAAAACATTCCAGCTGTGAAATCCAGTGTCCCGCGGCGATCCCGATGTCCAGCGCTGTCCTTCATTGGTTGTGCCTGAGCGGACCTGATGGGGAACTCCCTCTCAGTATTTTAAATGTATAGACCCGCCCCTTCTAAAAGTCCCTATCAGGTCCGCTCAGCAGACCAGATGCGGAACATGAAAAGGGGCGGGTCTATACATGTATTACCAAAGTGAGAGCAGTCCCCCATTAGGTCCGCCCCCTCGGTATGTCGGACCCGCCTACGTCATTGGCTTGAGCGGGGAACTTCCTTCACTATGTAAATTTAAATTACACAGTGAAGGAAGTTCCCCGCTGAGGGCATGTGGCTTGGTATGGTTCAGGAGGGAGGGGGGGCGCTCTCTCGTCCCCCCCCTTTTCCCCTGCGGCCGGCCAGGTTGCGTGCTCGGATAAGGGGTCTGGTATGGATTTTTAGGGGGACTCCACGCCATTTTTTTTTTAAATTTGGGGTGGAGTTCCCCTTAAAATCCATGCCAGATCTGAAGGGCCTGGAATGGATATTTGGGGGAACCCCACGTCAATTTTTTTTTTTTATTTGCGGCGGGGTTCCCCTTAATATCCATTCTAGACCTGAGGGGCCTGGTAATTGAATTCTGGGGAACCCCCTCGCTTTTTTTTTTTTTTTATCAATGACTTTTGTATGTTTTGCCGGGAGCCGACAATTCATTAATAGCCGCGAGTCAGTTTTAAATGCATTTTTTTCTTTCAAAAATGACATTTTTTGCAGGGACAGTTCTAAGCACGGGAAACATGCGCCACTTTACATGCATATCATACACACCCCCCAGGTACGAAATTTAAAGGAATATTTCACTTTTATTTTTTCATTTTAAGCATTATTAAAATCACTGCTCCCGAAAAAACGGCCGTTTTTAAAACTTTTTTTTGCATTGATACATGTCCCCTGGGGCAGGACCCCGGTCCCCAAACACTTTTTAGGACAATAACTTGCATATAAGCCTTTATAATTAACACTTTAGATTTCTCCCATAGATTTTTCGAATTTGCCGCGAACACCCCAATTTGTTCGCTGTTCGGCGAACGGGCGAACAGGCAATGTTCGAGTCGAACATGAGTTCGACTCGAACTCGAAGCTCATCCCTATTCAGAAACTATTAGAGGAACATCTCCAGTGTCTTCATTCCACTTGGGTACAAGTCCAGGAGGCTTTGCGACAGGCTAACGAGAGGTACAGACTCCATGGCCTGCCTGCGCTTTCCTACCAGGTCGGGGGTAGGGTCTGGCCGTCATCTCGCAACCTCCGACTTTGTGTTCCTTCTCTGAAGTTCACACCTCGGTTTATTGGGCCTTTCCGTATCCTTTGCAGGATAAACCCAGTGGCTTACGCATTGGACTTTCCTTCCAGTATGTGTTTCATGTCTCCTTATTGAAACCTTTGGTCTGCTATCGTTTTACCAACTCTGTGCCACGTCCTCACCCTATACAGGTTGTGAACTGTGACAGAACCCACTGTCACTGTGGGCTTTGGAAGGGACTGAGGGCGGGCCTCCTACCCACAGATTATGGCCCAGAAGAGACTGGAGACTCGGGGAGAAGCTGGCATTGAGATAATGTAATGTAATGCTACATCCCTTCTCCCCCATCCCCCCCCTCTTGTTGCTGTGTTTAGCTGTGTTGAGTCATGGCACATAGACAATGGTCTGGACTGTAGACATCTCTCTGCAGGGGATGTGTATTGAGGGGTTGCCTGCTTATCATAATCCCTTTGTTTATCTGTAGTCTCTGTTTCAATGTACAAGTGTTCAGTTCCCATTGATTCTTCCTTGTCCCCTACCCCCCCTCTATGACAAGGCTAAGGGGAGTGTCCCTAACTGTGTGTAAAAGTGTATGTTTTGGATTTAATAAACTGTTGATGCTCTGCATGTTTAACCCTCAACACCTGTGTGGATTGTCTCGTGATTGAGGGGTTAAGGGCTGGTTATGGCGAATCTGCAGGCTGCGGGTGCGTTTGGAGGACAGGAGACACAAGTCTGGCGGATGTGCCCATCTGGGGTATCTGAGATCCGTTACAGTGTTGGCAGCGGTGGGATGTCTCCTGCAGTCCGGGCCATCCAAACCACCACCAGGATTCAAGATCTGGGCAGCCGTCGAGGAGCAATACGGGGACCAGCCAGCATGAGAGCGGAGTTCGGGAGGAGGCTGCAAGGCATGCGGAAGCAACATCGGGGACCAGCGACAGAGCGCACCATGCTCGGCTGGGGGGATGTGATCCGCTGGCAACTCTGGCATGAAACGCTAAGCCACGAGCGGCGCCATCAGGGGAAGATCCTTCCCTCCTCCACAGAGATGTACTGGACGCAGTACCATGCGCGAGAGGTGTTCCTGAGGGAACGACCGCGAGATGAGTGGAAGACGGAGCTCGGAAGATTGGTCCAGGAGGAGATGAGGCTGGACGCCAGCTACAGAGCCCTCCGGTGGTTCGCGGCTCAACTGTGGCCAAGTACAGCAGACAGCAGCCCGACAGAATGCGTTGGCTTACGGCGGCGTGGGGCTGCTCCATCAAAAAATGTACGGAGACCCAGACTTTGGGAGCGATGAGGAGTGGCGGCTGGAAAACATCCTGGACTTCCGAGATGAGGTGCTGGACCTCCCCGAAGAGGCGTGTGACCTGGAGGAATTGGAGTTCCTGGTTGAGCAAGAATGGGAGCTCGAGATTGCCTACAAGCGGCTGTTTGACGGTGATCAGCAGCCTGGCATGGCTCCCGTTGCCTGGGACTGTCCTGGAGAAATAGCGGACAGTCACGAAGATGCGGAGCAAATGGGGCCAGGAGTGCCCCTACGTTTTCCCGTCCTAACCGCAATGGAAGAAGCGGCGATGATACAGAGGGCACTGCGAGTGCTAGAATGCCGGAACGCACCAGAGGTTCCCCAAGCAGAGAGACAAGATAATAGCATAAAGGTCTCAGAAGGGGAAGTTGAGACTGGCGCTGGAAGGCTGGTAAATGGTGATCAGCAGCAAGTCGAGAGTATCGCATCCGGTGCCCCAGCAGAAGCGCTGGCTACAGGGCAGAGTGCCACTAGCCTCTGCCCAGCATCAGAAAAAGAGTTGGATCCGGAGAGTCTGAGAGATGATTTTCATGAGCCGTTTCCCCAACAGCAGATATCCCCAACGGGAGTGGAGGAAGCAATTCTCCCTCCCCAGCAATTGGACATTACCCCAATGTTCATCCACCCAGCAGAAGCGCTGACTGCAGGGCAGAGTGCCGCTGGCCTCTGCCCACCCTCAGAGTTGGATCCAGGGAGTCCGAGGGATGACCTCAGTGAGCTGTTTCCCCAGCACTTGGACACTACCCCAGTATTCATCCCCCCAGCAGAAGCGCTGGCTACTGGGCAGAGTGCCGCGGGCCTCTGCCCACCCTCAGAGTTAGATCCAGGGAGTCCGAGGGATGACCTCAGTGAGCTGGTTGCCCAGCACTTGGACACTACCCCAGTGTATATCCCCCCAGCAGAAGCACTGGCTGCATGGCAGAGTGTTACCGGCCCCGACCCAGCCCTCAGTAGATTTTTGGAGGGTTTGGGAGACAGCCCCTGTCAGAAGTCGCCTCAGAAGCTGGTCACAGAACCAGGAGGGGAGAAAATCCTTCCCCCTCTTCAGCTGCTGAACTCTACCATTGTATATGTCCCCCTAGCAGAAGCACTGGCTACGGGGCAGAGCGATGTTGGCCTCTGCCCAGCATCAGAAAAAGAGACGGAGAGTCCGGGAGACAGTCCCTGCAAGATACCTCCTCAGCGGCTGTTAGCTACTCCAGGAGAAAAGCAAGAACCTTTTCCTCCCCAACTGCATAGCACTGCCAGCCTATGTTCCCTACAAGCTGAAGCGCTGACATCGGGGCAGAGGATTATTCAGCTCCCCTCAATATCTGCAACCCAGCCCCGGATCACGGGAGTGCGGACAGCTGTTCCCACTCTGCAGCGGCTGTTTTTATTCACGGGAGACCGTATGTGCGATTTTGCTCCCCAGCCCCAGAGACGTACTTTTCCTTTTCCTGGTTGCCTGGGGTGGAAGTTTGCGACTAACGCAGGTCCAAACCAGTTCGGGGTCAGGAACCTGGTTAGTCTGTTTTTAAAAGGGGAGAAATGTGACAGAACCCACTGTCACTGTGGGCTTTGGAAGGGACTGAGGGCGGGCCTCCTACCCACAGATTATGGCCCAGAAGAGACTGGAGACTCGGGGAGAAGCTGGCATTGAGATAATGTAATGTAATGCTACATCCCTTCTCCCCCACCCCCCCCCCTTGTTGCTGTGTTTAGCTGTGTTGAGTCATGGCACATAGACAATGGTCTGGACTGCAGACATCTCTCCGCAGGGGATGTGTATTGAGGGGTTGCCTGCTTATCATAATCCCTTTGTTTATCTGTAGTCTCTGTTTCAATGTACAAGTATTCAGTTCCCATTGATTCTTCCTTGTCCCCTACCCCCCCTCTATGACAAGGCTAAGGGGAGTGTCCCTAACTGTGTGTAAAAGTGTATGTTTTGGATTTAATAAACTGTTGATGCTCTGCATGTTTAACCCTCAACACCTGTGTGGATTGTCTCGTGATTGAGGGGTTAAGGGCTGGTTATGGCGAATCTGCAGGCTGCGGGTGCGTTTGGAGGACAGGAGACACAAGTCTGGCGGATGTGCCCATCTGGGGTATCTGAGATCCGTTACATGAACCATGAGGAGTATGAAGTACAGTCCATTGTTGACTCCCGTAGGTTCCGTGGGCGCATTTAGTACCTGGTGCATTGGACGGGGTACGGTCCGGAGGAAAGCTCTTGGGTCCCATCCTCGGACGTATATGCCCCTGCATCCTCCGTGATTTCCATAGACGTTTTCCCCTCAAGCCCAGTGGTCCTCCGAGGGGGAGGGGTCATTGAGGAGGGGGTACTGTAAGGGCTGTGTTCAGCCCTTCCTTCTCTGTGCTGGCAGCTCAGCCAGGGGAGGGCTGGGCCAGGGGGCAGGGTGGCAATTGCCTCCCAGGCCGCCCTAGCTTATGTTCAAAATGGCCGGCAGCCACTGCCCACTACCATTTTCTTTTTTATTCTGGTCTAGGAAGTCGGGCCGGGGGCATGGCCATGGCGGCCGACCACTAGCTGTTGCATTCCGAGAGTTGTAGTCCACACTCAAGCTTCTGGTGGGTGGAAAACACAGCAGCGCAGAGGAAACCACAACTCCCTGGGACTGGATTCTTGGAAGCAGGCAGAGGCAGGGCGTGCCAGGGAGTCGGGATGCAGGGCTGGGCGCTGGCTGCAACTTGACCCCAGGATCAGGAGCATTACCCCCCCAGGAAACCGTGGCATGCAAGGACCTGCTGAGCTGAGATTGCTGAGGTGAGAGACCATGACACCCCTAGCTGACCCCCCATCTCCCCCCCATACACCCCATGTAACCTGCCCCAGTGATCAGGCTGCATTGATGGGCACTGGAGTTGGCTGCACTGATGGGCACTGGTGAGGCTGCATTAAATTTCTCAGACCTCAGATTGATGTAATATGCAATTTCAGATATATCTGGAGGCAGTCCCAAGAAAACATGACATGCACTTGATATTGTGTTTTTGGAACTGTCTGTATTGGTGCGCATTCTAGCGTCTTTTGTAGCAAATTACAAGACATACAAAGTAATTAAAAAGAAACATGCGCAGTAGATATAATTTCATATGCAGTCAGAACTAGTTTAAAACAAGTAGCCTTTGTTCTTTGTTCTCCGGCTCCTGAGAACGTGAGAATCTGAAAACTAAAGCCTCGTACACACGACCGAGTTTCTCGGCAAGAACCAGCAAGAAACTTGCTGGCAGAGATTTCTTGCCGAGAAATTCGTTCGTGTGTATGGTTTCTCGTCAAGAAAACCGACTAGAATCTAGACGAGAAAATAGAGAACCTACTCTCTATTTTCTCGTTGAGATTCTCGTCAGCCTGTTTCTCGACGAGAAAATTGTGTGTGTGTACACTTACCTGTCCTACGGGAAGCCTGCGCATGCTCGAAATGACTTTGACGCATGCGCGGTAGCTTCCTAGGCATAGGATAGGGTGTACAAAGATGGCGGCGACGGCATTGAATGTGACGAGCGCATGCTCATCGTATTCAATTACGTCACCGCGTTCGCTCCCTTCAAAGATCCGCGGGTTCTTTGAAATGAGCGTGTGTACACTCGGCCGGGACAAGTTTCTTGTCCAAGGATCTCGTCGAAAAAAACGACGTGTTTTTTACGACGAGATTCTCGGCCGTGTGTACGAGGCCTTAGATAAGAAGTGTGTGAAGATTCTTTTACAAGAAATCATGCTGGTGTAACTCCTGGGAAACTAAAGACATATTCAAACTATACAAGCTGTGAAGATGGATGACAGAATACAAAATGGATGCTTGGCATAACCTTTCAACCCACTCTTAAAGTCATAAATATGACTTTCTACAGATCCGCAGCCTCCTGAAATCTACGGTTCTTTCTGTGTTTGTTGTATTCATTTACATAAAGCTGCAGATATTGGGGTTGATTTCCGAAAATCAGCAGATCTTCCCCTGATTTCAGAGCTTCCCCTCAGATCTACAGCGACTGCACTTACAAGTGGACTTTCAAGTGCACTTGTAGTGCAGAGTGGATTTCCCTTTAGTAAATCAACCCCAGTGTGTATATGCGTGAGAAGGTTGGTCTGGTGTAGTGCATTTGCTAATACAAAGCAAAATAAGCTTGAAAATCAGGTAGCCTAACAATCCTAACAATAATACTATGATAATCATAAGGGCTACACAGTTTTTTCTTTACCATAAATTATTTTCAATTCAATTGCAATGTGCCTTTAAACTTGCTACAAAACTTGACTACTACTGGAAAAGTCAACTCCCTAGCACAGCCCCCTCCCTCCTTGCACACCATAGCCCTCTCCTCTTCTGGGAGTGTCTAATTTTTCTCTGTGTTGACCCAGCTCCTCTTCCCCTCCCTTTACCTCTCTGCCTCCTTTCAAATACCTGCCAAACTTTTTTTGAGCTACTAGGGGAGGAGCAAAGAGGAAAACCATAGTAACTGCTCTGGGTCTGCTGGGGTTGGTGTCCAGCAGTAGGCTCAGGGCTTTTGGATGTCTACCATATAATCTTATGGGAGGATTATTGTTTAACCACTTCAGCCCTGGACCATTTGGCTGCCAAATGACCGGGCCACTTTTTGCGATTCGGCACTGCGTCGCTTTAACTGACAATTGCGCGGTCGTGCGACGTGGCTCCCAAACAAAATTGACATAATTTATTTCCCACAAATAGAGCTTTCTTTTGGTGGTATTTGATCACCTCTGCGGTTTTTATTTTTTGTGCTCTAGACAAAAATAGAGCGACAATTTTGGAAAAAAAAGCAATATTTTGTACTTTTTGCTATAATAAATATCCCCAATTTTTTTCTCAGTTTAGGCTGATATGTATTCTTCTACATATTTTTGGTAAAAAAAATTGCAATAAGCATATATTGATTGGTTTGCGCAAAAGTTATAGCATCTACAATATAGGGGATACAGTGGAACCTTGGATTACGAGCATATTCCGTTCCAGGAGAATGCTCGTAATCCAAAGTACTCGCATATCCAAGCGAGTTTCCCCATTGAAGTCAATGGAAACTAAAATAATTCATTCCACATTGACTTCAATGGCATGCAATACTGCATGCAGCCAGAGGCGGGGGTCGCCGGAGAGCACTCGGAAAGGGCCGAGGGCACCTTGGCTGAACTCGGAAAACCTTGGAAAGGCTCGGGAACGGAGTATTTCCGAGATTTTCCGAGCATTTCCGAATGGCTCCGAACGGCGCAGTTCGGCTCTGCTCGGCTCCGGCGCCCCCCACCTCAGGCCAAACGCGGTATTACACACCGCTTTGGTTTGAATCCTGCTCATTTTGCGAGACAACACTCAGAAACCGAGTCAGGTTTTTTTTAAATACAGTGCTCGTATTGTGAAACGCTCGTTAACCGCGTTACTCGCAATCCGAGGTTCCACTGTAGTTTTATGGCATTTTTATTATAATTTTTTTTTTTTACTAGTAATGGCGGCGATCTGAGATTTTTATTGTGGCTGCGACTTTATGGCGGACACATTGGACACTTTTGACACATTTTTGGGACCATTGTCATTCATACAGCGATCAGTGCTATAAAAATGCACTGATTACTGTAAAAATTACACTGGCAGTGAAGGGGTTAACCACTAGGGGGCGCTGAAGGGGTTAAGTGCATCCTACGGAGTGATTCTAACTGTTACGGGGAGGAGCTACCAGTGACACGTCAGCGATCACTGTTCCCGATCACAGGGAACAGTAGATCCCTGACATGCAGTGGCGTAGCGTGGGGGGGCAGGGGGGCCATGGCCCCGGGCGCAACATTGGGGGGGGGCGCAAAATCCCGCACCAGTTTGTGTCACTTTTCTAAATTTTGTGAAATTCCATCAATGTGTCACCGCCGGACCCCGGCCGCCATTTTGCGCCCTGTGATTGGGCGAATGCTGCGGCGGGCTGGCCAGTCCTTGAACGCGGGTGGCGCATGCGCGAAGGCTGCTCCTGGAGTCCCGCCCGTGCTTTCTTAAGCCGCTGCAAACTTCTCCTGGAGTCCCGCCCACCCTTCCGCCTGAGTCCAGACCGCGCCGAATTGAAAGAAAAGGCAGTGCGAGTCCGACTACTTCATCTGGGACTGAGTGTGAATTCATCCCAAGCTGATCGATCTCATGGACAACAAAAACCGGAGGTGAGTCACGCGAGTGAGCAGGCGGCTGCTCCCATGATCTGAGATGGGGCTGCCTCCATGATGGAGGCAGCTGAGGCAGCCATTATCAGATCATGGGAGCAGCTGCCGGTCAGCTGCACTGCAGTTAGGGAGAGTCACGCCACCATGCCCCCATTGCCAGCACACACACGCAGCATCATGCCTGCGAGCCTAAGTACAGTTGATGCCAAAAGCCCCCCCCCCCCTACTGCTGCAGGATTAATAAATTACAGGCTGCGTATTGTATTGTGTAGTTTGTGTAGTGTAGTGGTCAGTATAGGAGTCAGGTAGATTAGTGTAGCGGTCTGTGGGTAGTGTATTGTGTAGTTTGTGTGGTGATTAGTATAGGAATCAGGTAGGTTAGTGTGGTGTGTGTAGCGTAGGGGTCAGTGGGTAGAGTATTGTGTAGCAGTCAGTGTGTATTGTGTAGTGGTCAGTATAGGAGTCAGGTAGATTAGTGTAGCGGTCAGTGTGTATTGTGTAGCGGTCTGTGGGTAGAGTATTGTGTAGTTTGTGTAGTGTATTGTGTAGTGGTTAGTATAGGAATGAGGTAGGTTAGTGTAGTGGTCAGTGTGGTGTAGTGTGTTGTGTGTATTGGTCTGTGAGTAGAGTATTGTGTAAGTGTAGAAAAGAGAGTTGGGGAACTCCGCGCAAGGGAATTCAAACGCTGCACAGTAGGCAGAACTTCTGCCTCTACTAATTACTACCACCTGTGTAGGTGGAGCAAGAAATGTGAAAGGATAAAAGGTGTAGTTGTGGCGCTGTTCTGGCGTGTGAGCCAACCTATTTTAGTGATATTACTGTGTGATCTTGAAATTGCTGGTATAATGTGAGATGTGGGGATCTCGCTTCTCACATTATACCAGCAATCTAGCACTAATACACTACATCGGCCATTTTTTGATTTAGTAAACACCCGGCCGAGACACCACCTGAAGTTTGGATATTCACCAATCTCTTCACTATACAACCTTTTATGGACAAATTCCAAACCAGGATTCATCCAAAACCCCTAAATAAGCACTCCCCACAATTCGGGCTGTAGCAAACACCCGGCTGAGCCAACACTTGGTTTTTCTTTTTTATTTAATTTTTGAGGTTCAATTTCAAGATCACACAGTAATATCACTAAAATAGATTGGTTCACACGCCAGAACAGCGCCACAACTACACCTTTTATTGTGTAAGTGTAGTGTGGTGTGTATTAGTCTGTGGTAGTGTATTGTGTAGTTTGTGTAGTGGTTAGTATAGGAATCAGGTAGGTCAGTGCTATTGTAGGAAGGGAAGGGACTCGGAATGCGAA
Source organism: Rana muscosa (assembly GCA_029206835.1). Lineage (NCBI taxonomy): Eukaryota > Metazoa > Chordata > Amphibia > Anura > Ranidae > Rana > Rana muscosa. Next base: position 1,033,007,277 of record CM055117.1, read on the forward strand.
AAGTCCGCAGGTTAGGGGGGGGCGCAAATTACTTGCCTTGCCCCGGGCGCTGACAACCCACGCTTCGCCACTGCTGACATGTCACTAGGCAGAACAGGGGAATGCCTTGTTTACAAAGGCATCCCCCTGTTCTGCCTTTGCCGACCGCAATCGCGGGCTGCCCGGGAACATTGAGTACCGGGGACCCGTGGGCACACTCAAGAGGCACGCAGGTACGCCCATTTGCCTGCCCGTGCTATTCTGCCGACGTATATCGGCGTGCGGCGGTCAGCAAGTGGTTAAATGAATGGTCTGGCAACAGTGTCTCACTAGGTAGGTGCAATGGCCATATATCCTATATCCTATATTTTTACATTACTTTTCTATAAGCATTGAGTATAACAAAGCAGAAGCTACTGACTAGTCAATATAAATTTATGCTGAACTGGTGCCCATAATGGGAAATTATTTGTTTAATGTTTATAAGGCAGGAGTGGTCTGTGTTGTGTAATGATTAATGGTAAGCTACCCTCAGGATGTTTCTATTACTGTATGATAATGCACTGTGGTACTTTTGTTTTGTTTGAAAAATCTTTAATAAACATCATTGAAACATAAACTTATGCTGGCCATACACTATACGAAAAATCGGCTGAACCCATTTACGAAAAAACGAAAATTGGGCCGTGAGAGCAAACGATAGTGCCATCATGTAATGACTGATAAATCTTTCAGTGGACATAAATGAATCCATTATTTTTTTTTAAACCTAGTGAGAACAGTTCGGACGGGAAACACATTAACCTTACAATTTATCCTTCTTTCGGCTGAAAATTTCCAAACTTGCCCTTTGTTTTTTCGGCCCAAAAACGTCCCAACGATTACCGATTTTGTGCCCATTAACTGGCTGAAAAATGAACCAACTGGCCAAATGACTGAATCTCGGCAGATTTTTCGTATAGTGTGTGGCCAGAATAAGACTTGCTTTCTAGAAAAGTTTCACATAAAATGCAAACTTTAACCTTATCTCTAGACTTCATTTTCTCCTTTCCAGTCAATTCTGTCTCTGAACAGGAATACATTGAAAACCAGCAGGAAAGCCTGGTAATTCTCGTGTATACTGAACCTCTGGTTCAATTTTTATTATTAACATCAACACTGCATGTTCCAGTGTTTTTGGGAGGGCTGCGATAGTACACCCTGCCTAAGTGCAGCTATATATCACCTCAGCTCCCATGACGGACTTATCTTTGGTCAGGGCTCCATATGTACCACACCCATTGTACCAGATTCCATGTAAGTACCCAAGATGGGCTTTTGTGTTTCATCACCTATTTCCTTTGACCAGCAACCAGATTTCGTTATTTACACTGTATTATATTTTTTAGATGTCCTGAGCATTAGCCCCTGAAGAGTGTAACTTATACACGAAACGCATCGGGCAATCAGAAAATGCATCAACTCAGTTGACAACACAATCATTTACTTATGCTCTTACTGGTTTTATATGCTAATTTTTTCATGTTTTTAGCGCTTGTTGCCATGTGATTCACAAAATGTATTCCATTATCCATACGGATCACTGTGTGGCACCTGGTCACACACTGATGTACCTTGTTGCTTAGCCCTTAGTGTCCAGTACCCCATCTTACATTAAGGATTCTGCGCAGGTCATCCAAACCTTTGAGGGTTTGGAGTGGAGTTATGGCTACATCTTGGCCACTGCCGATGTGGCCTCCCTCTACACCATTATCTCTCATTCGGATGGGTTGGAAGCTGTAGAGGCTTTTCTTAGCAGAGATACTGAATTGATTGGGTCCCAACGGGAATTTATTTTGGATTTATTGAGATATGCCATGACCCATAATTATTTTTGGTTCGGGGGAACTCACTACCTCCAGAATAGAGGGGTCGCCATGGGCGCAAAATTTGCGCCCAGTATGGCCAATCTTTTCATGGCTAAGTGGGAGGAGGATGTCGTCTATACTAATAGGAGGCCGGAGTTGATCTTCTGGGGTCGCTATATAGACGACATCCTCCTCCTATGGAATGGAGACATGGCGTCTCTCACTTCCTTTATGCAACATCTTAATGTTAACCCGTTGGGAATTGTGTTGGATTTTGTGATGAGCGCCGATAATATAAACTCCTTGGATCTTAACATACGGGTCAAGAACGGTGCTTTTCACATATCTACTTTCTTTAAGAGCACTGAACAAAATGGCTATATTGGACAAGGGAGTTGCCATCATCCCTCATGGTTAAAGTCTGTCCCCAAAAGCCAATTTCTACGTTTAAGGCGGAATTGTACCTTGAAAGAGGATTTCTTTTTGCAGGCTAATGTTCTGAAAGAAAGGTTTATAGAAAAAGGTTATCGAGTTAGTGACCTTGATACTGTTATTGATGAAATAAGCAATATAGATTGAACTTCCATTCTTCAGAACAAAGTCAAGGCGTCTTCAAGTGAAACAAATTACAACTTTGCCTTGGTTACCACCTTTTCACAACAATTTAGTGATATTAAGAGGATTTTCACTAAACATTGGAGCGTTTTGAAAAATGACAAAGTTTTGGGTCCGGTTCTCCCTGATCTACCCCAAATAGTTTATAGGGGAGTTCCTCCTCTCAAGCTTCAAATCGCTCCCAACATTTTGGATGCTCCTAATAGGGTATCGTTCTTTCAGAAGTCTAAAGGATACCATCCATGTCATAATTGTAATGTATGTGCCATCAATAAAGACAGGAGGAGAAAGATATGCCAGTTTAATTCCCACTCTACCAGCAAGGTTTATGATATTAACACCTTCATCACCTGTACATCCTTAAATGTGGTTTACTTACTAATCTGTCCTTGCGGTCTTCATCACGTCGGACGTACCACGTGTGCAATGCATGTTCGGGTCAATGAACACATCACGATTCACGAATATTAGGAAAGGTTTTCCAAAGCACACGGTGTCCAGACATTACCTGGAGTGCCATAAAAAGAATCCTATAGGCACCACCTTTCTGGCCATTGACCGTTTCAATCCTCATTGGCGAGGAAGTATGTCCAAGCGAGAGATATCTAGGCTTGAAACTCGCTGGATATACAACCTCAAATGCTACACCCCTTTCGGCATGAATGTCGATTGGGATGTGAATTGTTTTATTAACAATAGCTAATGTCTGTGTTACGTGGTTCATATCACCAGTGGGTGGTGTGTGCACACGTACACAGACATTCTTTTATGTTCATATTTTATCCTTTTTTTTTCACATTTTTTTCCAACCATCTACCTATGTCCTATTATGATTTTCAGTACATTTTCCAGGACCTTATAATTTTAATATTATGAGTTTAATTACTCTCTAAGCAGTTTAGTATCTAACTGCTTTTTATTATTAGTCATTTGAGGGCAGTGTCCCTCCCTTTCTCCATTCTGGATTGTAGAGGTTTGGGCAGCTGGGAGCCTCCCCCTTTTTTCCTCCCTTCAGCCTATCATCCTCTCTCGAATCCATATATGGAGATATTGATCCTTTTTAATATTGTATATATGCTCCCATTATTTTTGCAGACATTAATTAATTTTAGTGTGTAATTTTATATTACCATTAAAGGGCGCTACTGGGCCTATGAGTGTTCCTGGCTCCGCTTTTCCTGTATGTATTTGATTACGGTGGAGCGCGCCTTTGGAGTGTTTGCGCTCCATTGACATCACTTCCGGTTTCGGCGGCTGGATCCGCGGACCGGATGTGAATGTCTTCTCGTGTACACCGTGGAGCGCATTTCTCCACTGTTTGCCCTCCATTGACGTCACTTCCGGTTCCGGCGGTTATTTCCGACGACCGGATGAAGACGTCTGGAGGGAGAGATACTCTCTCCTATTGGATTATATATGTACATTCACTTCCAGGGGACGCGGAGAGTATCCGTCCTCCCGGGGATGATCTATATGGCTGTTCTTTAGTTCCTTTCATTTTTTGCCAGATATTGCTGTTTGGCGCATGCGCGTGCGCGCAATGAACCGGAACTTCAGCACAGCGTGGCTACACTGCGCAGGTGCGGCTAATGCTTGTGTAATACTTTTAATTGTTTCAGCTGTTGTCCAGCCCTGCTGCCCTGTCATTGGCCAGTATGACTGGGTTTCTGGGTATTTATGTGGGCGTGCTTGTATCATTGGCCACGCCTCTGATGATATCCACATTGGATGAAACATGTCAGGCTGGCCGATACAAGCACGCTGAGAACCGCGGAATATATACATACATTTTTTTATGCCTTGATGTTATCTGCAAATTGTAAGTAGACTACAATAAATGCTTATGCTTTTCACCTTACGGGCTTCACTATGCTGCCTTTTTTTTCCTTATATTGGGTAAAACTTCTGGTTGAGATTTGCATAGTATCTACATCAATCTTCTGAGCCCTGGAAATTGCCTTGATGTTGGTCTTCCCTCTGATTGATCCATCTGGTTTGGAGCGTCCTGCTTTCATCGTTTGACTCTCTACACCATTTGATTGCATTGCCTGTTATTTCCCCACTTTCTGGTAAGCAGATTGTGAGCACGTTGGTGTGGTGTGCCTTTATTTCCTTTTTGCGCACTGAAGCTTGGTGGCGGTATACATCATCTTTACTTCTATCCAATGTTGATTGATCGTCAATGTTTTGGACTCTTTTTATTATTTCACTGTAGCGTTGCATTTTTGGACTTTATTATTTGTGTTTGCTATCAACAGACTAGCTGCTACCAAATCTACACTCACGGATAGCGCAGATATTTTCACTGTTTTATTTTTTGTATTTTGATATTTGATATTTGCTGCTTACACTTTTTCATTATGGACATTTTTGATTTTCGCAATTCACGATCTCTGAATCTTAAAGATGCTTTCAGTAATGTGGAGGTTCAACAAAATCTTGACATTGGGGGTCTTTTCGTTCGTCTAAAAAATCTAATGATCTCAGAGGTCCATGGTCATTGGGATATAGCCTTCCTAGAAAAATACTTGGATGATGCCATGGTTCCCAGGAGTCTAAGATTTGAAATCACCCCACAAGAGGATGAAACAGACCTCCTGGGGTGGTTTAAATACTTCAATGATGTGGGCTTAGACCTCTTACGATTTTTAATTACTAGGAAGAGATGCAAATTAACTAAATTGGATGAGGATATATCCGAGGTTAAGGATAAATTATCATCCTATAAAGATTCGGAGGAATATAAAAGTAAATCCGAAACTCTGAAAAAGGTCCTTGAAAAAGAGGACCTTGATCAGAAAATAAAGAAGAAAAAGAAGTTCATCAGGGATTTGGAGGATTATACTAGTAGTCAGGTGTTTAAATAGCAGGTCAAGAGGTTGGCCCAAGCTGAGGGAGGAGCAGGGCGTCCTTCTGGGCCTGCCATACAGCCGAAACCTCCAGTCCCTCTTGTTTTGCATACCAACCATAATGCAAATACTACCAATACACCTAGAGGGAGTTGGAGGAGAGTTGCTAATAACAACCGTAAACCTACACCCTATAGACACCCTCACAACAAGGGAGTTCACTCTAGAAATCAAGGACGTAGTGATTATGTTCATCGTGATCACCCAAGGGGGGATCGCTGTGAAGATTTTCCAGTATACAACCAATATGCACCTTTGGAAGAGTACCAGGGAGATTATGATGATTATGATGAACAAGGTTTTGATTATTGTTATATTGTCCAACATTCCTCTGCTCCTACCCCAAGAAATATACGTTCAGAACATAAACAACCTGGTTGGGAAAGTCCAGGACCCTACTCACCTAGGAGACCCTTTCACCCTAACCAGGGTCCCCCTTATCATCCTGGCCCACCGGCCTCCTCTTCTTCTTTTTTTCCCAGGGTCCCACAAAGAGGGAAGAGAGGAGGAGAACTAGGAGAGGGACCAGAGGGGGGAGGAGGAGCCGATCGAAAAAGGCAAAGAGTGTAAGGGATGCAGGCATTTTTAACCTCAGTAAACAGACACTCACAGACAATGAAAGATTTGTGTTGGGTCATGGATTAAAATTTGCTCCGGATAAACCCTTGAGCAAATTTGGAGCATTTATAGACATCCAAAAGTACATACGTAAAGTTAACATTAAAAGATATTTTTTGTCCCAAAGTACTACCACTTCTTTGGAGGATACCAATGGAGTGAGACATTCGGGTCTTTCCAATGCCTCCCTCTTCAATCCACCTGGTTTCATACCCCCATCTATATCAGTTTTTAAGGAACTTGTCCTAAAAGACATTGACCAACTAAAAATTAAGAAAAACTATCAAGACTCTCGCTTCCATGAGGGACTAAAATCCCTCAAAGAGAGAAGTGACATCATTATCCGTCCCGCCGATAAGGGGGGAGGGATAGTGGTGATGGATAAAAATTCTTACATTTCAGAAATGGAAAGAATCCTATCTGACACTGAAACTTATATACCACTTAACCATGATCCCATTTTTAAATACAAACGGGAACTGACATCACTTGTAGAGAGAGGTTATGTGAACAACCTTCTAAATAAAAAAGAGGGATTTTTTTAATCCCTCTGGCCCCTAGAAAGCCAGTTATGTATTTCCTTCCCAAGGTGCACAAGAGTTTAACCAACCCCCCTGGGAGGCCCATCATTAGTGGGTTGGACTCTGTCACCTCACGCATTGGTAAATACAGAGATGGATTTCTACAGCCCTTAGTGTCCAGCACCCCATCTTACATTAAGGATTCTGCGCAGGTCATCCGAACCTTTGAGGGTTTGGAGTAGAGGGATGGCTACATCTTGGCCACTGCCGATGTGGCCTCCCTCTACACCATTATCTCTCATTCGGATGGGTTGGAAGCTGTAGAGGCTTTTCTTAGCAGAGATACTGAATTGATTGGGTCCCAACGGGAATTTATTTTGAATTTATTGAGATATGCCATGACCCATAATTATTTTTGGTTCGGGGGAACTCACTACCTCCAGAATAGAGGGGTCGCCATGGGCGCAAAATTTGCGCCCAGTATGGCCAATCTTTTCATGGCTAAGTGGGAGGAGGATGTCGTCTATACTAATAGGAGGCCGGAGTTGATCTTCTGGGGTCGCTATATAGACGACATCCTCCTCCTATGGAATGGAGACATGGCGTCTCTCACTTCCTTTATGCAACATCTTAATGTTAACCCGTTGGGAATTGTATTGGATTTTGTGATGAGCGCCGATAATATAAACTTCTTGGATCTTAACATACGGGTCAAGAACGGTGCTTTTCACATATCTACTTTCTTTAAGAGCACTGATCGAAATGGCTATATTGGACAAGGGAGTTGCCATCATCCCTCATGGTTAAAGTCTGTCCCCAAAAGCCAATTTCTACGTTTAAGGCGGAATTGTACCTTGAAAGAGGATTTCTTTTTTGCAGGCTAATGTTCTGAAAGAAAGGTTTATAGAAAAAGGTTATCGAGTTAGTGACCTTGATACTGTTATTGATGAAATAAGCAATATAGATCGAACTTCCATTCTTCAGAACAAAGTCAAGGCGTCTTCAAGTGAAACAATATACAACTTTGCCTTGGTTACCACCTTTTCACAACAATTTAGTGATATTAAGAGGATTTTCACTAAACATTGGAGCGTTTTGAAAAATGACAACGTTTTGGGTCCGGTTCTCCCTGATCGACCCCAAATAGTTTATTGGGGAGTTCCTCCTCTCAAGCTTCAAATCGCTCCCAACATTTTGGATGCTCCTAATAGGGTATCGTTCTTTCAGAAGTCTAAAGGATACCATCCATGTCATAATTGTAATGTATGTGCCATCAATAAAGACAGGAGGAGAAAGATATGCCAGTTTAATTCCCACTCTACCGGCAAGGTTTATGATTTTAACACCTTCATCACCTGTACATCCTTAAATGTGGTTTACTTACTAATCTGTCCTTGCGGTCTTCAGTACGTCGGACGTACCACGCGTGCAATGCATGTTCGGGTCAATGAACACATCACGAATATTAGGAAAGGTTTTCCAAAGCACACGGTTTCCAGACATTACCTGGAGTGCCATAAAAAGAATCCTATAGGCACCACCTTTCTGGCCATTGACCGTTTCAATCCTCATTGGCGAGGAAGTATGTCCAAGCGAGAGATATCTAGGCTTGAAACTCGCTGGATATACGACCTCAAATGCTACACCCCTTTCGGCATGAATGTCGATTGGGATGTGAATTGTTTTATTAACAATAGCTAATGTCTGTGTTACGTGGTTCATATCACCAGTGGGCACACGTACACAGACATTCTTTTATGTTCATATTTTATCCTTTTTTTTTCACATTTTTTTCCAACCATCTACCTGTGTCCTATTATGATTTTCAGTACATTTTCCAGGACCTTATAATTTTAATATTATGAGTTTAATTACTCTCTAAGCAGTTTAGTATCTAACTGCTTTTTATTATTAGTCATTTGAGGTTAGTGTCCCTCCCTTTCTCCATTCTGGATTGTAGAGGTTTGGGCAGCTGGGAGCCTCCCCCTTTTTTCCTCCCTTCAGCCTATCATCCTCTCTCGAATCCATATATGGAGATATTGATCCATTTTAATATTGTATATATGCTCCCATTATTTTTTCAGACATTAATTAATTTTAGTGTGTCATTTTATATTACCATTAAAGGGCGCTACTGGGCCTATGAGTGTTCCTGGCTCCGCTTTTCCTGTATGTATTTGATTACGGTGGAGCGCGCCTTTGGAGTGTTTGCGCTCCATTGACATCACTTCCGGTTTCGGCGGTTATTTCCGACGACCGGATGGAGACGTCTGGAGGGAGAGATACTCTCTCCTATTGGATTATATATGTACATTCACTTCCGGGGAGCGCAGAGAGTATCCGTCCTCCCGGGGAAGATCTATATGGTTGTTCTTTAGTTCCTTTCATTTTTTGCCAGATATTGCTGTTTGGCGCATGCGCGCAATGAACCGGAACTTCAGCACAGCGTGGCTACACTGCGCAGGTGCGGCTAATGCTTGTGTAATACTTTTAATTGTTTCAGCTGTTGTCCAGCTCTGCTGCCCTGTCATTGGCCAGTATGACTGGGTTTCTGGGTATTTATGTGGGCGTGCTTGTATCATTGGCCACGCCTCTGATGATATCCACATTGGATGAAACATGTCAGGCTGGCCGATACAAGCACGCTGAGAACCGCGGAATATATACATACATTTTTTTATGCCTTGATGTTATCTGCAAATTGTAAGTAGACTACAATAAATGCTTATGCTTTTCACCTTACGGGTTTCACTATGCTGCCTTATTTTTCCTTATATTGGGTAAAACTTCTGGTTGAGATTTGCATAGTATCTACATCAATCTTCTGAGCCCTGGAAATTGCCTTGATGTTGGTCTTCCCTCTGATTGATCCATCTGGTTTGGAGCGTCCTGCTTTCATCGTTTGACTCTCTACACCATTTGATTGCATTGCCTGTTATTTCCCACTTTCTGGTAAGCAGATTGTGAGCACGTTGGTGTGGTGTGCCTTAATTTCCTTTTTGCGCACTGAAGCTTGGTGGCGGTATACATCATCTTTACTTCTATCCGATGTTGATTGATCGTCAATGTTTTGGACTCTTTTTATTATTTCACTGTAGCGCTGCATTTTTGGACTTTATTATATTGTGCATACCCATACTTATGTGTGTGTAGCTCTAGGGAATCGCATCAACCAGAATGTTTTTCCTTCTATGTGATTTCTGTTTGAAGATGTTCATGCGTTTTTTATTTTGAATAAACATGTACCTTTTTTACCTACACCATGTCTACAGTCTCACTCAAAGTCCCCAACTTCCATTTATATTTTTTCGAATCAGGGATGGAGGTGCACCACATATGCGCCTCATTTAAAGTCCCAAACTTCCCCCCCCCCTTGCGTTCTTTCAATAGGGATGGAGACTGTTAGACAGGGTAGGCAGTTTTCCCCTGCCCCCCAGGTGTTAGGTTGCTAAGCCCCATTAGGTAATGTGCCTTATTGAGGCTGTGCTCTCTCAGGACATGGTTCATCCATGTCCATGAGAATGGGCAGCATACATGCGTTTTACCATGGTTCTGGTATTGGGGGTTGGTCTTATGCATGTCCCTGGCTTTTTTTATGTCTGCGCGTCCGCTTTGCTGTCCCCCTTCCCCCGCCCATACGGGCGGTGGGTTGTGTGATGGTGGGGCCCGGGCACAAAGCGCATCGGCGTCATGCGTCCCGCCCAGCGTGGGACGTCACATCTTGGCGTCTTGACACTGAGCGTGCGTTCATCCATCTCGGCCGGAGCAGCTTGGAGACACGAGCTCCTCCGTGGGCGTTCCCCCACCCACGTCGGGGGTTCCTCCTGGCTTACGCTTTGCCTGCATGATGCTGGTGATCATTAGCCTACACCTGTGTGTGTGGGGTGTTCTCTATTGCCTACACAATGCTGGTGATGATTAGCCTGCACCTGTGTGGAGTGCTCTTATATGAACCTTCCCCAAATACACCTCCACCACTATCCTGAGACGCCATACTGCATGGTTCATGGATCGGTCCCTGCATTTTTGGGACTCCTGGGATTTGAGCATCAGGTCATTTCACCCTTTATTTCCCCATTGTGGTCCTTCCCTCACCGGGCATGAACATGTTTTGACATTTTTATTTTTTGTTATTTTTTTTTAGATTGCCCTTGGCAGCCACCTCTGGTTCAATTTTTATTATTAAAATCAACACTGCATGTTCCGGTGTTTTTGGGAGGGCTGCGATAGTACACCCTGCCTAAGTGCGGCTATATATCACCTCAGCTCACATGACGGACTTATCTTTGGTCAGGGCTCCATATGTACCACACCCATTGTACCAGATTCCATGTAAGTACCCAAGATGGGCTTTTGTGTTCCATCACCTATTTCCTTTGACCAGCAACCAGATTTTGTTATTTACACTGTATTATATTTTTTAGATGTCCTGAGCATTAGCCCCTGAAGAGTGTAACTTATACACGAAACGCGTCGGGAATTCAGAAAATGCATCAACTCAGTTGACAACACAATCATTTATTTATGCTCTTACTGGTTTTATATGCTAATTTTTTCATGTTTTTAGCGCTTGTTGCCATGTGATTCACAAAATGTATTCCATTATCCATACGGATCACTGTGTGGCACCTGGTCACACACTGATGTACCTTGTTGCTTATATTGTGCATACCCATACTTATGTGTGTGTAACTCTAGGGAATCGCATCAACCAGAATGTTTTTCCTTCTATGTGATTTCTGTTTGAAGATGTTCATGCGTTTTTATTTTGAATAAACATGTACCTTTTTTACCTACACCATGTCTACAGTCCCACTCAAAGTCCCAAACTTCCATTTATATTTTTTGGTAATTCTCGTGTATACTGAGAGCAAATAAAAACTATAGGGCCATTCTTCGAAATAACATAGGATTAAACCTGTAATTTTAGTCATTGGCATCCTCCCATTTTTTATATAAAGAAAAGTATCAGCTTTTAACCCCTTCCCACCAACCGTACACATATACGCCGCCTCACTGAAGTCGTTTTATTTATTTTTTCATGGTACAACGTATATGCGTATCTCCATTTGTGCTGGGAGCGCGCCGCACAACGAACTCACAGCACAGAGACTGTGCTCCTACCGAGAACCCCGGGTCTTGTACTAGTGATCAGGACCCGGGACTTTCAGTTGCGGGTCACCTAATAGCTATGATAGCCTCTGACTGGCTATCACAGTTATCAGTCACAGTACACTTCCCCCTGTGTTTACTTCCTCTTCTGAATGAAGAGAAAATACGTTGTATCTTACTCTTCTTGGAGGAGAAGAAAATGTAAAGTGTGTTAAAAAAAAATCGAATAAAAATAAAGAAGAAAAAAAATTAAGAAAAAAAAACCAAGATCAATGTTTGCGAGGGTGATGCCGCGTACACACGATCATTTTTCCCGTCAGGAAAAATTAAATTTTTCCCTTTGGACGAGAAAAACGATCGTCTGTGGGCTTTTTGCCGTTTTTCCTGACGGGAAAAATGGCATTAATCACGACGAGAAAAATTAGAACATGCTCTAATTTTTCTCGTTGTGATTCCCGTCGTTTTTTTCCACGGCAGTTTTCCCACTGCCACGGAGCCCACACACGGTCGTTTTTCTCGACAAAGAAAAAAATGACGGGAAAAACGGTCGTGTGTGGGGGAACATGCCGTTCCCTCGTTTTTCTTTTTTTTTCATGTCGTGATTCACGGCGGTGTTTTCACCGCCGTGAATCACGATCGTGTGTACGCGGCATTAGTGTTAGGGGCAAGGTCAAGATCAGGGTCAAAGGGGGTCGCACTATTGTTTCTGGGCTGTACTACAGGTACAAACAACAACTAATAAGAAAATGATATGGAGCCACCTACAGATATGAGACTGGAAACCTGAGTCACATCCCAAATTACAGAGAAAAACACAAGGAGGGTTGCCCCTGGGATTGTATGGGCTGAGGGAAAAGACCAGATAGAGGAGTAACAGGCGTATGTAAAAAAATATATACAAAATTTATTAGGTACAAAAAAAATAGAAAAAGTATAGGTTCATGCACAAAATTAGAATATCCTAAAAACAAATTAGATAGTCATACTGTATAAATACATTACATGTAGGTTCTGAAACACATGGTTGATCTCATGGTGAGAGGCCAAACGAAGTGCATGTAGACAGAAGTCCCAACATGTTTCGGAATATATGTTTAGATTCTTAATCCCTTCTTCAGGGGCTAATTTAGAACAAGCTGTATTATCTGGTGATACAACAGCAAAAATATCAGACACGTACAATATATATAGTATAATCCACCTGGATGCACATAGTAGTTGTGATTATGTACAGTTTTACTAACACATGTCAAAGTTACAAAATTTTGCTTAGGCATTTACATTTGTTTTACCCTTAGGTGTGAAGGGATTAAGCCTCATTTATAGGGCAGAAAACATATACAGGTATAATGTTGTGAAGGAAATCCTGCTAATAAAGCCGGGACAACAAACAGAATGTGGAGGGCAGGTGGGAATTTGCCAGGAGACTACACAGAGTTTTAGGTCTGCTGGCCATACACCAGTAGACTTTAGAATAAAAATGTTAATTTTCAGAATGTTTGTTCAATTTTTTAAACGTTTGTGAGGTAAAATTGAGATTTGTTTCAATTCGAGAAGCAGAATGGGATTTTTTTTTTTTTTTTTAAATGACTGAAATTCTGACTGAATGTGGTTTTCATTAGGGAAAAAATCATACATACCGTAATGCTCATGTTTTAGGCACAAATGAAACCTGTTTAATATGTCTGGGATTCCATTCAAATTTCAGGTGAGGACAATATTTTAAGGGCTTATTTACTCATTGATGGTGAGATTGATGCTCTGATGAACATTGCAGATTTTCCACATGAATGTTCGAAGAAAAAATAATCTAATCATGTATGCCATCTTTAAAAATGTAGAGAGGAACCAAACTCTAGAAGCTGCGCCCAAAAAAAGATAGGGTTTGTTATGTTATAGGGAACAAAATATACCTAACTTCAGGTTAACTTTTTCTATTTTTTGATAGAGTGTTTTGATGGAGTCTTGAAGGGTTATAACCCCAGTCAGATATTTTTTGTTTATTTATTATTTATTGAATTATCTTCACTAGATAGATTGACCTTCTCTCTTGTTCCTGATGACCATTACCAGGACAAAAAGGGATTGGAAATTCCATACTTTTGAATTGTCACCAGGAAAGGAATAGAGAGGAAATCTTCCAATGGGTATCCTTATCCAGGGACAACTGTTAAGAGGGGCTTTCCCCTAACCTTGGAGATATCCCAATTGCCTGGCAGAGGTTTTAGCCATTCTCAACCTTCCCCAATCCTCCCTTCTCTAAGATAGAAATGGCCAATACAGCACCCCGATATTTTGATTATTTCCATGTTAAGGTCAATCATATAACCATGCTATCAGGATTTTATTTTATTTTTGTGGGGTGGGGGGAGGAAGGGGAAAGAAAAGTATAGACAACATTTTTAAAATGTTAGTTTAAAATAAATGGTGTTAAGAAGAAAGCTTTATTTAATAATTTGTACAGCTTTAAAGACACTAAATGACACTAAAAATTACAATTCCAGCACAAAACATTGCAAAGTTTTCTTACAAATTAATAAAAGTTGTTCTTATTTCAATTTAGCACCTTTTTTAATGCTACACTAAATTAACTAAAATTAATGAACAAAACTGATTACAATGTAAATAATAGCTTAAATATTACTGGTTTAAGAAAAAGCATAAATGAGAGAAAAACAAATAGTGGGGGGGGGGGGGAAGCTAAGAGGAGAAGGAGAGAGGAGTTAATTTGGGCTGATTATTATTGGAATTATTAGAAGTTAAATAGGAATTTTATTTATTTATTTTTTACTTTTAAGTCTAGTGGCCCAATCAGCTGCATCCATGGCATTCCTTGCCCCACATCTGCACATAACAAATGAACAGGAATGTTGGTGATATAATTGACCCAATTTGGCCACATGGCTATATTTGAACAATGCCATTACCAAATATGGCCATATATTCATATTAGAATAATTATGTCACCCATATCCTGCCCCTTTGTTTATTGATTTAGACCTTGTTTACTGATTTAGACCTTGTTTACTGATTTAGACCTTAGGGGGCCTGGGGCACATCAAATTTGGGGGCCCCTTTAACATAGACATTAAATTGTATGACAGATAAAAAAAAAAAAAGTTAACTGAAAAGAATGATAAACCGTGTTTGTTCTGAAAAATAGGTTCCGAAGAAGACACTTGTTTTTTTTGCCTCAATTGTATTGACTGTAAGAATAGACATTACGCATTGGAACTGGCAAGTCATACATCACAGTTATGCATGACACTACAATATTTACAAAAAGTCTTTCTTCCTGCACTTAGCATCTGTTAAATCTTTCTCTAACTCATCAAACTGTATCATCATGAGGACACTGCTCTCGACAGCCAGTAGGCACAGAGCACTTAATCCTTCATGGGTCATCGTGGTTCTCAGATAATTCTTTATCAGTGCCAGTTTGTTGAACGACCTTTCTCTCAAACAACTAGTGACCACCATGCTCAGATATATTCTAAAAACTATATTAACACCTGCTATCAGCAAGCCCTTTATCATGTAATAAAACTGCCTGTTGAGGTGGTGTTAGACATGACCGAAGCTTGGCAAAGGTTGCAAAATGGACAATTTCCTCAACAAACACATTACTGAAGTCTCAAGGGAAAATCAGCTTCATTTTTTTTTTTTTTTTATAAAGGAAGTCTGGGGCCTCCTCTGGCAGGGGGCCAGGGGCAATTTCCCCTTTTGCCACCTTATAAATCTGGCACTGGCTGCACGGTGGGGAATTCCATGTCCGCAGCTGATTGAGCCACCATCCTCCTGTTCCTTTAAGGGGGATTGGGCTGCCTCCAGGCCCACCTGCCCCTCATCTATCCATTTAATGCATGTGCTTCCATTGTGGAGACACTCATATATTCAGTAGCGTTTAGGACTGGAAGAGATTACACAGGGTGCCATGAAGAACCTTGCAGATTACGCATGCGTTTGCAAATGCGTGCCAACTAAACCCCTGTTTTTACCGCAGACTGTTGGACAGGTTAATTTGGTCGGTTGGCAGACTAGTTGGTGAGTTGGAATGTTCTGTTTTTTGTCTTTCATGCATTTGTCCTTCCATGTGCTCCTTGCTATGAAGACCAGATATAGGTGGGGGCAAGGGCCATTTGTTTGTGATTGAGCCAGCAGCCTGCTATCAGGTGACAGTTTCTTGTGGATATGGGTACTGGGTTTGGTCCAAGCCTTAGCTCATCATTTACTGACATCATATGCATACCAAAGGTCACTTCTCTGATCTTCATATGAATAAAACAGAGCAGACACAAAGTACCACCCAAACACCCCAAACATACTCACCTTATACCATTTATGGAGCTACGTCATAGATGGCCACCAGCACTGTGCTGAAATCCTAGCATTGAAATCTGATTTGTGGTAAAGAAATGTTTCCACAATATCTGTTTTTTGGAAAATTATCCCAAAAAAATGTGTTGGCATTTGTGGTGGAAAGGTGAGAAGGAGCTCATCTTGTGTTCTATCTCTGTTCCAGCATTGCTGTTTCACTTCCATTGCTGTGATAAATACAATTTAATTTCATCCTGGAATGTATCCAGCTCATATATAGTGTGAAGCAATCTATTCCACAGTGCTCCAGATAGTCAGCTTCTGCATCAATCTAAACATGTGAAGTGACTTCTTATAAGACAGAGTTACTGCGAGTTCTTCCATGTATAAGAGACAAGGTGAAAAATCCAATCTTTTTATTGCAAATTAAGCTTGTGATTTTTTTTATTTTAGAAAGAAGGAACAGAGTCGTCATACTCAATGCAGCAGAGTAGAGCCAAAGTGGAAACATAGCATTTGGTATTATATACATGTTTAACCACTTCAATACAGGGTTTTTATACCACCTCCATACCAGGCCTATTCTGGCACTTCTCTCCTACATGTACAAATCATCATTTTTTTGCTAGAAAAATACTCAAAACCCCCAAACATTATATATGTTTTTTAGCAGACACCCTAGGGAATAAAATGTCGGTCATTGCAACTTTTTATCTTGCATGGTATTTGCGTAATAATTTTTCAAACGTCTTTTTTTTTGGAAAAAAATGGTTTCATGAATTAAAAAATAACAAAACAGTAAAGTTAGCCCAATTTTTTTGTTAAATATGAAAGATGATGTTACGCCGAGTAAATAGATACCTAACATGTCACGCTTTAAAATTGCGCTCACTCATGGAGTGGCGCCAAACTTCGGTACTTAAAAATCTCCATAGGCGACGCTTTGAATTTTTTTACAGGCTACCAGTTTAGAGTTACAAAGGAGGTCTACTGCTAGAATTATTGCACACGCTCTAACACACGCGGCGATACCTCACATATGTGGTTTGAACAGCGTTTACATATGTGGGTGGGACTTATGTGTGTGTTCGCTTCTGAGCGCGAGCTACCGGGGAAAGGGGCAATTAAATTTTATTTATTTTTACACTTTTTTTTTACATTTTTTTTTTTTTGATCACTTTTATTCCTATTACAAAGAATGTAAATATTCCTTGTAATAGGAATGGTGTGATGTGGCTTCAATAAGACCCCACATCTCTCCTCCAGGCTAGAAATCATGAGATCGGGAAAAATAAATCACTGATCTCATGCTTACTAGCCGCAATCGCGGCTTTGTTTACTTCCAGGAACCCGGGCGTGACGTCATAAGGGAAATCTCTATGCTCGTCATCCGGTGCCGGACGATTCTTTCTCCGGACCCCAGATGGCACGGGAGAGCCCGGATGGCGGCGGCAGGGGGGGATGTCCCCTCCTGTCGCCTATAAGAACAATCAAGCGGCGTAACTGCCGCCATGATTGCTCTTATCGTGCACAGAATCACCGGCATGAAACAATGATATCTGAATGATGCCTCTAGCTGCAGGCATCATTCAAATATCCCCCACAAAGTCAAGGACATCATATGACGTCCACCCAGGATGGGAGATCCCATCTGTGGACGTCATTTGACTATGGCTGGGTAATGAAGTGGTTAAAGTGTAAACCTAAAAACAGGAATTTAATATATTGCAGTTTACCAATCCTCAGATGTGGTGGCTGCATTAATTTCCTTTTTTTTAAGCTATTATACTTTTTTTTCACATACAAGGTGCCTCCACTTTGGATGAAGGAGCACCGTAGATACCTTCGGACAGCAACATTGTCCATCTGGGGAGAGGATGGTGGTAAGCTGGCCATACATGGCTCAATTTTTATTTTTATTTTTTTCGCCCAGTCAGTGGGCTGAAAAAAAGTAACTGAACCAATTTCTAGTGCAGTGGGGATGATTCCCCCACCCACTCTGACTCTTACTAAAGAGTCAGAGTGGGTGGGGGAATCATCCCCACTGCACTATTGTATTCTGACAGAGGGGGCTCCTCTGCTGTCAGGATACACAGATCAGTGCTGCAGTCATTGACTGCAGCCACTAATCAAGCATCTTTTTTCCAACAGGTCCATTCAACAGAAGTCAATCGATAGCTCAAACTCTGTTGGGTGGCAGTGGATCATAATTTGGCCAGTCCCTCCTGAACCGGCCAAATTTTGAGACATCTATGGCGACCTCTAGATGTAACAGCAGATTTAGATGGAAAAATTAGCACCAAATTCCTTAGGCGGCAAAAGTTTTTTCTAGGGTTGCACCGATACAAATACCGGTATTGGCATCAGTGCTGATACTAAGCATTTGCAGGAGTATCGGTACTCGTGCAAATGCTCTGATACCTGAAACCGATACTTTCAGGCTTGGTTCTTTTAGCTTTCAGCGGGATTCCCCCACTGACAGTTAAAATATGAAAAAAAAAAAGACAGAAATTATTGGTTGTTAAGGAGCAGGGCCGCCATGTCCTTAAAGTGATTGTAAAGTCTTGCTTAAAAAAATAAAATAAAATAACAAACATATTGCAGTTGGTTTTGCTCTTTCCCCATGTGATCAACTGTGTCCAATCCCAGCTGATCACATGTAAACAAGGAAATGTCGGTTATCGGCTTTTCTCTCCTCACACTGACAGTGTGTGAGGAGAGGAGAGCCGATCAATGGGATATCCTCACAGGGGAGATCTGCACAGATAATCAGTGCACTGATTATCAGTGCAGCCCCAACAGTGCCCAGCAGTGATGCCAGTTAGTGCTGCATTTTGGTGCCCATCAGTGCCTGCTCATCAGGTCTGCCAATCAGTGCCCATCATTGTCGCCTATCCGTGCCGCCTATCAGTGACACTTATTAGTGCTCATCAGTACACCTATCAGTGTCGCTTATCGGTGCCCATCAGTGCTGCATATTAGTGCCTCCTCATCATTTCCATCACATCAGTGCCCTTCAGTGGCATCTCTTCAGTGCCCATCAGTGCAGCTTCATCAGCACACATCAGTGAAGGAGAAAAATTACTAATTTACAACATTTTCTACCAGAAACGAAGAAAAAAAAATTGGGAAAATTTTCTGACTTTTTTCCTTTTTTTATAGCAAAAAATAAAAAAAAACAGTGGCGATTAATTACCACCAAAAGAAAGTCTCAAAAAAATTCTAAAAATGTAATTTGGGTACAGCGTTGTATGACTGCACAATTGTCATTGAAAGTGTGACAGCGCTGAAAGCTGAAAATTGGCCTGGGCAATAAGGGGGTAAAAGTGCCCAGTATTAAAGCGGTTAAAGCAGTCTGTCAAACAAAAAAACTTTTTTATTAATTAAATGTTTCTCTGTTTAACCCCTTATTAACCCTTTATTTACTCTAATCAGCCCTAATTAACTTCTTATTCTCCTCCATTTAATTATTGTTTTCCTGCTGATCTTTTTTGTTCACTTCTATTTTTAAACTATTAATAATTAAAACTTTTTTATGTTTGCTTTGTTCGCTAATATGTTTACACCTTTAAAATATATTTACATATTTAACATATATTTACATATTCTCAATTAAAAAAATACACAAATAAAAAACAATTGTATTTCAATTGTAAATAACTTTTCCATGCTTTGTATCATTGCTGACAGCTGAAGTATACACAAGACAGTTGTGGTAGGTATCAGTAATTGGTATCGGCAAGTACTTAAAAAAAAGTATTGGTACTCGTAAAAAAAATTGTATCGGTGCATGGTTAGTTTCTTCTTTACTCTTGAGATAAATGTCTTACATGAATAAATAAAAGCTGATCATTGTAAGCACCTCTTCTAAGGTTTGTCTCAGCACTCTAACTGCCACTTTTGCTGGACAACTTAGTCGGTTAAAGCAAGTTGAAAAGTATAATCAGGTGAAAAAAAAGGGCTAAAAGCATAAAAAAAAAGAAAATAAATGCAGCCATCACATCTAAGAATTGGTAAGCTTCAATTTAATACATTTTGATTGTAAAATTTAGGCTAGGTTCACACTTATGTGGTGCGGGAAATGCAGTGAGCGTGCGCGTTTCATGCACAGCATGCAAATCGCACTGCCCTTGCAATCTGCTGCGGGTGTCAATGCACAGTTAACGGCATGCCAAACGCAGGTTGGAAAAAGCAGTGCGTTTGACTGCACCGGATCACACACAAAATTACCACGCAATCCGATTGCGGTGCAGCTCCAAAAAGTGCATGCGCTTGTTTGATGCACTGCAATTTCAGCCTGTGTGATTCACATGCGGTTCACAATATGAACCGAGCCTCAGTACAGTATTGCTTTAAAGCAAATGTAAACCTTAACTGAAACACATTTTGCTTAATAAAGGCCTGGGCCAATCCTATATTGCATGCTGACACTGGTCTAGCTTGGACCAAGGTAAGTATGCACAAAGAAAAATATAAGTATGGGACTTTGAGTGAGGCAGGCTATAACACACTGTATAAATATATCCATTTATTGAGAAAAGTAAAGAGGATGTATAACAATGTACATAAGGGGTAATACTCAAAGCATGAAAAACATCATGAGTATCAAATAAACTGAACTTGACATTAGTACATAAATACGACCATAGTATAAAACATTGGTAAGATAACATATATAGGCAAAATAGGCAAAATACATTAGTATGATGGAATAAAACCATATTGTACAGAAATAGGGTGTCAATGTGACCAATAGTAAAAATGGGGACTACATATTTTGAAGCTCGATGCGTTTCGTCAATAATCCGACTCATTAGGAATGGATGCTAGAGTGTCTGTAAGAAATGTAAAATGATGTAAATGAGAACCCATGTTGTGGGAAAATTATGTACAAAAATGTGTAGATGGTCTGATACACAAACTTACATCCCATAGAGTTCAACCTGAGTAATAAGGTAAGTATGCATATGCCATACCCAGCCAAACCCCTGGGGTCCTCCGCTTAGCACAGGCACCATTTACAGAACCCACTGCATTGTTCTTCATAGTTACATAGTTAGTCAGGTTGAAAAAAGACACAAGTCCATCCAGTTCAACCATAAAAAAACAAAACATCTACACCCACAGTTGATCCAGAGGAAGACGAAAAACCCCAGCAGAGCATGATCCAATTTTCTACAGCAGGTGAAAAAATCCTTCCTGATCCCCCGAGAGGCAATCAGATTTCCCTGGATCAACTTTACCTATAAATGTCACTACCCAGTTATATTATGTACATTTAGGAAATAATCCAGGCCTTTCTTAAAGCAATCTACTGAGCTGGCCAGAACCACCTCTGCAGGGAGTCTATTCCACATTTTCACAGCTCTTACTGTGAAGAAACCTTTCCATATTTGGAGATGGAATCTCTTTTCCTCTAGTCTAGACGTAAAGAGTGCTGCCTTGTCCTCTGTGTTGACCGTAAAGTGAATAACTCAACACCAAGTTCACTATATGGACCCCTTATATATTTGTACATGTTGATCATATCCCCCTTAATCTCCTCTACTCAAGAGTGAATAAATTCAGTTCCTCTAATATTTCCTCATAGCTAAGCTCCTCCATGCCTCTTATCAGTTTGGTTGCCCTTCTCTGCACTTTCTCCAGTTCCCCAATATCCTTTTTGAGAACTGGGGCCCAAAACTGAACTGTATATTCCAGATGAGGTCTTACTAATGATTTGAACAGGGGCAATGCATTCTGTGATTGGACAAGGTGCAGATCATGATATCACACAGCCCTTCTTCTCCACCTCATCCAATCAGAGAACACTTTGCATTCATTGATAAAAACGCAAGGCGTTCTCTGAAGAGTGCCCGTGCTGAGCAAGTGGCCCACTGTGTTCAATATGCAGCAGGGCAGCTGTTTGGCACAGGACACGGCAGACAGCGAGTAGCACTGTAGTACTGGTACATATTACAGTGATTCTCTGCTTCGTCAGGGATCCCGCAGGTATGGCATATGAATAATTTCATTGGTTCAAGCTCCAATAGTCCATGTAACTATTCAAAAAACAAACAAACCTGGAATTCAGCTTTAAATCAATTAAATTCACTATACAACATACTGAAAATTGAGCTTGGTAACAGAACAATAATAGACTTTTGATACAAAATATAATTTGCAGTTCTATCAGAAAACTGCCAGACAATCAAATAAATCAAAGTTTAATAATATCACCACTTCAAATCCAATATTATGTTCTTTAAAATCAGCAACAGAATGATTAAAAACCATTTAGCGAATTGATGGAGAACGAGCATCAAATGAAACAATAAAATCCAGTTAGCAATAAGCAGATACAATTACGTCTTCAACAATAACTAGAGGGAAATAAACTGCCTGAGAACTTCATTTAGTGTAACGAAACCAATATCAATGTTGTTGTTCTTGTTGCAGGAACACAACTTCTACAGTAAAAACTATAAAACAAAGGTTAGAGTACACCTAAAGGTAAAACTTTTTTTTCGTTTTGGATAGGGTGGAGAGTGATTAGACCCCCTGTAATGTTTTTATTGCTGTCTGTGCCCCCGTTAGGGAGATTTTCCCTATCAATTTCTCCAGTTTACCATTACCTATTTAACCAGTTCCTTACCGAGCCATTGTAAAATGACGTCGGCATGAACCTTCCCTCCCTCCGGGTGGACGTCATATGACGTCCTGGGCTTCCCGGCCATCGCATCGCATTACTCGGGACCCGGTGTGCGTGCCCAGCGGCCGCAATGTCTGCCGGGCACCCGCGATCACAGCAGGACCTTGGATCTGTGTGTGTAAACACACAGATCCAGGTCCTGTCAGAGGAGAGGAGACCGATGTGTGTTCCCAGTACAGAGGAACACAGATCGGTCTCCTCCCCTTGTGAGTCCCCTCCCCCTACAGTTAGAATCACTCCCTAGGGAACATATTTAACCCCTTCAGCGCCCCCTAGTGTTAACCCCCTCCCTGCCAGTCACATTTACACAGTAATCAGTGCAGTTTTATAACACTAATCACTGTATAAATGTGAATGGTCCCAAAAACGTGTCAAAAGTGTCCGATATGTCCGTCGCAATGTCACGGTCACAATAAAAATCGCAGATTGCCGCCATTACTAGTAAAAAAATAAAAATTCCATAAATCTATCCCCTATTTTGTAGACGCTAGAACTTTTGCGCAAACCAATCAATATACGCTTATTGCGATTTTTTTTTTTTACCAAAAATATGTAGAAGAATACATATCGGCCTAAACTAAGGAAAAAAATTGTTTTTTTAAAAAAAAAATTGTGATAGCGCAAAAAATAAAAACTGCAGAGGTGATCAAATACCACCAAACGAAAGCTCTATTTGTGGGGGAAAAGAAACATAAAGATTTCATTTGGGTACAGTGTTGCATGACCGAGCAATTGTCATTCAAAGTGCAACAGCGCTGAAAACAAAAAAATGGTCTGGGCAGGAAGGGGGTGAAAATGCCCTGTATTCAGTAGTGTATTTGGGGTTTGTGCTGCCCTAGGCCTGACTAAACTCGTGCACCCCCTATTTAAATATGACCCAACCCTTCCTGTCAAGGCCACATCCCTTGCTGTTTAAGACCCGCCCTGAAATTTTTGAGTGTAGGCACTAGTTCTAAGGGGCCTGGTGGGGGGGGGGGATGGATTCCCTTAATTTGCATAGATTTCCTCTTACTTCCTGTTTGGCTATGGGGCAGGAAGTAAAGGCAAATCTCTGCAATGGGACAGGGATGGTAGAAAAAAACTGACAGGGGCTTTAACCCTCCCTTACTCTATCCAAAATTAAAGAAAAAGTGTTGCCTATAGTTCTAATTTAAGCACAAATTTCTGATAATTTTATGGAGAGGACTAAGAAGATATAACCATGCCAATGGTGCAGCAGAAACATATAGCACAGTGATGAAGGTTTGTGGTCCAGGATGATAGGACAGTCAAAATTAGAAGCGGCCGCTTGCATACCGGAAGCAGTGCGGCCGCTTTATGGGGGCGCTAAACTAATTTGCCCAACAGTGTAGCGCAAGCCGGCGGGGACTCTTTTCGTGCTGCCCCCTGCAAAGTGCTGCCCTAGGCCTGGGCCTTGTTGGCCTAGGCAGGGATACAGCGTTGCCTGTATTGAAGTGGTTAAAAAATAAAAAAATTGTGTTGTTGCCAGAACACTCAAAGAGGGGAAATCATCCAATGGGGACACTAGTTCTGATGACCCAGGTGACACATAGGAATTCCTCTCACCAGGGCCGTCTTTAACATTGATTGAATCCTGGGTAAACATTTCCTTGGGCCCTCCTGAATCCACTTATTAACTATTGGCGAGCTCAAGGGGAAGCTGCCTTGGGCCCCACAACAATGACTGTGTCTGGGGCAGCTTTCTCTTTTGCCCTGTGTTGAAGACAGCCCTGCCTCTCATGTCCTGTTTTGGCTATGGGACAGGACGTGAAGGGAAATCTCCCCAATGGGACACAGATGGCAAAAAAAAAAACGTTTTCCCTTTAATTCTGCATTAAAGCAAAACCAAAAATGTAATATGAAACAAAATATAAGCAGAGCTATAAATATATGTGATAGGTAGTGGTTAACTTAGTGCACAGACGGAAAGGAAATCCTATAATAACAATGTACCTGGCCCTGATAAGAAGACAGCATAAATAAGGGGCAACTCAGACAATTATTATGCCCAACCTATAGCTTCCAAATGCTAATACAATGTCTATGCAATGTCTGGGTAATGGACAAGATAGGTGGATAGGTGCATAATAAACATTATTAAAATGAGTCCATAGTACAGCACTGAAGGCAGCAGGTGTAGAGGAGCTAGGAAACAAGGAGAAAATAGGATTTTTATAACAGCTTACCTGTAAAATCCTTTTCTTGGAGTACATCACGGGACACAGAGCGACATAGTCATTACTAATGGGTTATATAGTTACCGTCAGGTGCTGGCACTGGCAACTTCCAAAACCGGAAGTACCCTCCCCTATATAAGCCCCTCCCATCCGGGAGCACCTCAGTTTTGTAGCAAAGCAATAAGTGTCCCCAAAGAGGGGCGGGAGCTCTGTGTCCCGTGATGTACTCCAAGAAAAGGATTTTACAGGTAAGCTGTTATAAAAATCCTATTTTCTTTCTCGTACATCACGGGACACAGAGCGACATAGTCATTACTAATGGGATGTCCTAAAGCAATGCCAAATGAGGGGGGGGATACACCATATATAAGCTGAGCGCTATCAGACATGAGGATCTTTTGCGGCCTGCAACACACTGCGCCCAAAGGCGACATCCTCCTGACTTCTAACGTCCACCTGGTAGAACCTAGTAAACGTGTGTACCGAAGACCATGTTGCGGCCTTACAGATTTGAGCCAGGGAGGCCTGGTGATGCACTGCCCATGAAGTTCCAACTGCTCTCGTGGAGTGCGCCCTAACTTTGAACGGAGGCGGTCTACTTCTCAAGCTATAGGCTTGTATTATGACCTGTCGAATCCACTTGGCTAAAGTCGATTTTGACGCTGCCTGACCCTTTCTGGGGCCTTCCGGCAGAATAAACAAAGTATCCGTTCTGCGAATCTGAGCAGTGGCTTTTAGATAAGCTTTAACTGCTCTTACTACATCCAAAGAATGCAATAACTTTTCCTCTACCGAAGTAGGCTTGGGGAAAAAAGAAGGAAGAACCACATCTTGGTTCAAATGAAAACTCGATACCACCTTAGGAAGAAAGGCTGGATGAGGACGTAACACTACTCTGTCCTTATGGATAACCAGATATGGCTCCTTACAGGACATAGCTGCTAATTCCGATACTCTTTTAGCCGAACAAATGGCTAC
Organism: Rana muscosa; assembly: GCA_029206835.1. NCBI lineage: Eukaryota > Metazoa > Chordata > Amphibia > Anura > Ranidae > Rana > Rana muscosa. Next base: position 1,033,033,041 of record CM055117.1, read on the forward strand.
TAGAAAAATCAATTTCCTGGTGAGAAGCACTAAGGAAATATGCTGTAATGGTTCAAATGGTTGTTTCTGTAGAACCGACAGAACCAAGTTTAGATCCCATGGACATATGGGAATATTAACCGGAGGACTAATACGCATCACTCCTTGTATAAAGGCTTTGACTAGTGAATGCGAAGCCAAGGGCCTTTGAAAAAATATTGACAAGGCCGAAATCTGACCCTTGATAGTACTCAAGGCAAGCTTCCTATCTACAGCCCATTGTAGGAAGTCCAGAATCCTACCTATTACGTATTTACGTGGATGCCATTTCTTGGCTTCACACCAGGTATGTACGCCTTCCAGATTCTATAGTAGATCTGCCTGGATACCGGCTTCCTGGCATTGATCATGGTAGATACCACAGCATTAGAGAGCCCTCTCTTTTTTAGAATGTGGGCTTCAATAGCCAGGCCGTCAAACCTAGGGCTGGTAAGGAAGGGTGGTATATCGGTCCCTGCGAAAGCAGGTCCGGACGATGTGGGAGGGTCCAAGGACTCCCCACAGACATTTTTACAATCTCCGCGTACCATGCTCTTCGGGGCCACGCTGGAGCCACCAGAATCACTGGTTTCTTTTCTACCCTGATTCTGCGGAGTAATCGAGGTAACAATTGCGGCGGTGGGAATGCATATATCAGCTTGAACTGATCCCAAGGGAACACTAGGGCATCCGAGCCGCACGCTAGGGGATCCCTTGCCCAAGAGACAAACCTGTCCACTTTTGTGTTGAATCTGGATGCTAGCAGATCTACATCCGGTGTTCCCCACCGCTGACATATTGTCCGGAAAACCTCGGGATGAAGGGACCATTCCCCTGGGCATAATTGTTGGCGACTTAGAAAGTCCGCCTTCCAATTCTCCACCCCTGGAATGAATACCGCAGATATGGCTGGGACATATCTTTCTGCCCATCTCAGGATGTAATTTACTTCCCTTTGGGCTGCACGACTCCTGGTGCCCCCCTGACGATTGATATATGCCACTGCTGTGGCATTGTCTGACTGAACTCTGACAGGGGACCCTTGGAGTTTGGATGTCCATGCTACTAGGGCATACCGGGCTGCTCGTATCTCTAAGAGATTGATGGGCAGGGCCTTTTCCGCATCCGACCATCTGCCCTGGAGAGACCATTGCTCCAGTACTGCTCCCCAGCCTATAAGGCTGGCATCTGTAGTGACCACCTTCCAGGAAATCGGACTGAAGGATTTCCCTCTTTCCAGATTCTGGGGAACCAACCACCAGCGGAGGCTCTTGCGAACGGAAGGGGACAAGGACATTGGTAAGTCCAGAGCCTGAACTTTTTTGTTCCAGGCTGACAGTATGGCCCTTTGCAACTTCCTTGAATGGAATTGACCGTAGGGTACTGCTTCGAATGATGCCACCATTTTTCCCAGCAGCCTCATGCACAGGCGTATGGATGGCTGTCTTTTTGAACCCACTAAGTGGATCAAATCTCTCAAAGACGACCCCTTTTCTTGAGGCAAGAAAATCTTTCTCTGGTCTGAATCCAGCCTTAGCCCCAAGTATTCCAGACTTTTGACTGGTTTTAGGGCTGACTTGTCTTGGTTGATAATCCAACCGTGATATTCCAGATACTTGATTGTCTCGTGAACAACCACTTCTAGTTTTTCCACTGAGTGGTCTATCAGCAACAAGTCGTCTAGATATGCCATTATCGTTACACCTCGTGTTCTTAGATTGGCCAATAATGGGGCCAGAATTTTTGTGAACACTCTTGGTGCTGTGGCCAGACCGAAGGGTAAGGCTCTGAACTGAAAATGGCGCCCTTCTACCGCAAAGCGTAGAAATTTTTGGTGGGCTGGAAAGATGGGGATGTGCAAATAAGCATCTTTGATGTCGATCGAGGCTAACCATTCCTCCCCTTGTAGGGCAGTGGCTACCGATCGGATCGACTCCATCCGGAAAGTCCTGATACGTAGGAATTTGTTTAGCCCTTTTAGATTTAATATGGGCCTCACGTCCCCGTTTGGCTTCGGAACTGTAAAGAGGTTTGAGTAAAACCCGAACCCCCATTCTTCCAGGGGAACCTCTATAATTACTGCTTGAAGCAATAATTGTTCCAGTGCCAACAGGAGGGATCCTCTCTTCTGGGGATCCCTTGGCACGTTTGACCTTATAAAGCGGGAAGGAGGGGAGTTTTTTAACTCCAATTTGTATCCCAGATTTACTGCGGAGAGCACCCATCTGTCTCGGATCGTGTCCCGCCAGGTTTCTGTGAACAACTGAAGTCTTCCCCCCACCCGATTGGGTGGGGGCAACCCTTCATGCATTTGACTTTGGGGGAGGTTTTGTACCTCTCCTGCTCCAGTGCTTCTTGTTACCCTGCAACTGTCCCTGATTTTTACCTCCGGGATTTGACCGGGGAGGCCGTCGGAACTGTTTCACAGCCGATGTCCTAGGGACTGGAGAAGCCGGCCTCTTAAAGGAGGGACCTCTAACTCTATTTTTAACCGGCAAAAGTGTACTTTTACCGCTGGAAATTCTCTGGATATACTTGTCCAGGTCTTCCCCGAATAAGCGCTCCCCATGAAATGGGAAGCTGACCAGCAATTTTTTACAGGGAGCTTCAGCAGACCAGTTTTTGAGCCATAGAAGCCTGCGCATATGTACTACAGACAGCGTAAGGCGGGAGGCCTGATGGATTGAATCCTTTATAGCGTCCACCGCAAAGCATAAGGCTCTAGGTAGATCAGCTAGGGCAAGAGCCTGCTGATCCGGCAAGTCTCTTAAGACCTGTTTCAACTGATCCTTCACTGCTTGGCAGACCCCTATAGCTGCCACTGCTGGTTGTGTCACCAATCCTGCTGTAGAAAAAGCAGATTTCAATAATGACTCCATTTTTTTATCTATTGGGTCCTTGAACATTTGGACATTTTCCACCGGACATGTCAGTGATTTATTCACACAAGAGATGGCTGTGTCCACTGTAGGGACCTTCCATTTTCTGATGAACCTATCCTCCATGGGATAGACCACCGGAAATCTCTTGGGGGGAGTAAATATTTTGTCAGGATGCTCCCAATCCTGGTAAATGAGCCCCTCCAGTAAAGGATGGATCGGAAAGGAACAAACAGTCTGGGGAGCTTTTAGCGACCCCAACGAGGAGACAGAAGTGGAGGATGGCTCCGCAAGTGGCATTTTAAATGCTGATCGGACCATATTAGTCAGGGACTGAACCCATAACCTCTCAGCATGTGATGCTGAGAACGGCTCTTCCACTGTTGATTCCTCTACAACCGAATCAACCTCATCCTGATCCCCCTCAGGTAGGTCGACCTCTGTATGGGACTGTTGCTCTGTTAACAGGCACTCTGAGGGAGGAGACGGAGATCGAGCGCTTTTCTCCTGTGACAGGGAAGCAGCGATTAATGCTGACAATCTCTCTTCCAGTCCTCCCAGAGCTGAGGAAAAAACCTCCTCTGTTACATACACAGGAGCAGGTGAACTGAGGACAGCCACAGTACCAGGTACTCCTGGGGGTGCCCTACGGTCACTAACCTCTGATTCTTCAGGGGAGACTGGTGCAGCCAAAGCATGCCCAAGATCCTCAGAGCCCGATGGAGACCCCCTATTCCTCCTGAAATTTCTAGTCCCGGAGTTTTTAGACGGCATATTCCTAAGCCACAAAGCTGAGGTATTCCAGCCGAAATACACCAGTTACTGATAATAGTCTAGCATAAATGCTGCTATAATAAACAGTTGGTGTCTACTAATGTGCTTTTCTAGGGGATGCCTGTATCAACCGCTTGCTGTATGCCTTTAAATGTTGCCAGCTCTGTCTCTGTACTTCATAGCCAGCTTACTACAATATTGTGGCTTTTTAAAACCTGCTGGGACGCCCGCACATGCGCAGAAGCGCTGCGGCGCGCACAGAGCGTCATCCCCCAGGCTCCGCCCCCTTTCCCGGCTCACCTCTATATATAGAGGCGCGTGCACGCGCGCGGCCACGTGCGCCCTCGGCGCTAATTTCAAACATGGAAACCAGGGACAGGAGCCAGGGCCCCTCTTTGCCGCAGGCCGGGGGATGGACGAGCACTGCAACATGGCAGAGGAAGCAGTTTCCTATAGGAGAACTCACCAACTGCCTGGACTTTGCTCTCTGAGAAGAAACTAGTCCACATGACAAGAAAACATTCCACAGCGGCCTCTAGTGGACAAACACAGGTACCGCAGTCTAATATACTAAATATATATAAAAAAACATTTATTTATTTATTTATTTTTTTCTTGACCACCATTAAAAATTATTACATTTTTTTAGTAGTTACAGGCATGCACAGAATCTTGCGGGAATACCATTAGGTAACAGACAGAAAGACAAATTAGGCTTGGGGGTCCCCCAATAGAACCAAGTTCCTGGGGGCCCCCACTTACCTGTTCCTCGCCGCAGGACTTTGTTTGGTCCACAAAAGCCCAAACTTCACCTATCACGGCAGGCATTGTAATCAAACCTTCAGGGACCGGGTACCCAAGGATTCCACTCCCCTGGACCTGTATAGCACCCTGCACAGAAAACATCTTGGTCGTGGGTTTGACCAGAGCTCTGGATCCCAGGGTCCAGCTCTTCTAAGAGAAGCATTACAGGCAGAACCTTGCTCTTCTCTTTGCAAGGCCCGGGTACCGACCGTTTAGCTATGAAGCTTTTTTGGTCGGATCCGGAATAGCTTACTGAGGCCCAAAAGAACCTGTACGCAAGCTCAGTGAAAAACACATGTTTCTTCTTGGCCAACACCTTAGACACTGGCAAAAAACTGAGGTGCTCCCGGATGGGAGGGGCTTATATAGGGAAGGGTACTTCCGGTTTTGGAAGTTGCCAGTGCCAGCACCTGACGGTAACTATATAACCCATTAGTAATGACTATGTCGCTCTGTGTCCCGTGATGTACGAGAAAGAAAGAACACAGCCCCTCTAAGTGCAGTATGTATTGGACGGTTTAATAATAGTATAAGGTAAACTACTTAAAAAAGGGTTAAAAAAACTGTGTGTGGTAAAAGCATGTGTAGCACCCTATAATTAGTGAGTGCTAGAATAGAAGTGAGGATTTTTGACAGGGTATAAAAATTTGGGCAGGCCTAGCTTGTGGCTAGACCTGTTTGTTTTCATTCTGGGCTTGGAGTGGCTCAGAAAGAGTTGGGTGACTGACTGGTGGCATCAGCATCACCTCCCCCTTCCTTCTAGAAGGTCCTGAAAGGAGAGGAGTGGAGGAGAGGTGGAGCTGCCTGAGGTATCTGGGGATCCTTGACCAATCCCCAACTTGTATTGGCAGGGGGCAGGACTCCTTAAATACCTGTGGTCAGCCCAGCTGGGGAGGAGTTGTCCAGTGGAAGAGTTATGCCGTGTACACACGATCGGTTTTACCAATGAAAACAGTCCGATGGACTTTTCTCATCAGACAAACCGATCGTGTATGGGCCCCATCGGTCTTTTTTCCATTGGTGAGAAAAAATAGAACATGTTTTAAATTTATTCGATGGGGAAAAAAAACGATAGCAACTTCCGATCGTCTGTGTGGAACTCCATTGGAGAAAAAACCCACGCATGCTCAGAATCAAGTCGACGCATGCTCAGAAGCATTGAACTTCATTTTTCTCGGCTCGTCGAAGTGTTTTACGTCACAGCGTTTGGGACGGTCTGATTTTTGACTGATGGTGTGTAGGCAAGACTGATGGAAGTCAGCTTCATCGGATTTCCGATAGAAAAATCCATCGGATTAGAATCCATAGGAAATCCGATCGTGTGTACAGGGCTTTAGAGTGAGAGATTGTGGAGGCTGTCAGGCCCAAGGGGAGCTCCCCAGTCTGGGGGGGCGGGGGTGACCCTGGGCTGGGGCTCGGGTGCATCCAGGAGGAGTAAAGAGATCCAGGAATCAGAAGCACATGAGAGAGCAGGAGAGAGGACAGTGGGAGAGAACACTCTAAGAGTCCCCAGGAGGACTACTGCTCGCAGAGTGTGCACAGTTGGGAGGACTGGGGAGGCACGCCTAAGAGAACTGGAAGATTGCAGTTTGAGAGATGGGTGCAGAACCAGTGGAGAGAGGACTGTGGAGAAGGGCAGTGGAAAATGGTCTTTTCAGCCAGGCTGGCTGGCAGGGCCTGAAGAGAGCTATTTGGGAGTGGTAGCTGAGCAGAGGACAGCTAGCACCTGAACTATTCTACACCACAGGGGCCCGAGGTCCCTGCCTGCAAAAGGCAGTTCATGAGGCCTATCTGGAGCAGTGTCAGGCCTACCTACGTGGTGCTAGCTAGTCTGGAGAAGTGACAGTCTGCAGCAAGGGAAGTGCTGGAGAGAAGATTGAGGTGCATGAACAGGAAGTGTACATAGTAGTCCCAATTGATTGATCTACAATCCACAATTGATTGATCTACAATTCACAATTGTTTGTTCTAAAATCCTGGGCATCCCATAATTCCCTAATACCCATTCAACTTTAATCCCCTCAATAAAACAAAACAAGCTATGGACTGGTCTGTGTTACTGAGTGACTGTAAGATGGACGTTGGGCTGGGCAGGGTGACTGGTGAACCACAAATTTCAGCAACCCCTGAAAGCTCGGGGATGATGTTACCTCCAGGTACGGAGCTGGGAAGGAAGCCGCCCAGAAGTAACAACATCCCCGAGCCTTCAGCGGTCCCCTCGCCCAGACCGAGCTGCCAGTACAGGAAACCACCCGTATGAGCTGCTGGCTGGAACACCAGGGACTGGAACAGTGCGGGATTACATGCTCTTACCATGCAATGTTTTTTTAACCCTTCTGTGAGTAGTTTACCTTATACTACTATTAAACCATCCAATACATACTGCACTTAGAGGCGCTGTGTTTTCTCTCCATTAATATATGTGATCATCCAAAAAACTATGTAGCGGGGTCTCCTTTAAGGCCCCGGGACTACGTTACCCAGAACCCCGTTCGGCACCCAGAGTGCAATTGGCCACCGCAGAGACTCATGGGAGGGGCTATTTAAGAATGAGGCGAGGCGGAGCTCGGCTCTCTTTGGACACCGCGCTGCAAGCAACAGTTTCTTCCTGTGCGGATCTGCTGCAGTGCAAGGCCTGAAGCCTGGGGCCTTGCGCAACTTCCGAAGAGCCTTCCACCCCACTGCGGAGCCTGGGTGGCATCAGACTTGTCGAGTGAGGACATCAGTACGATCGGGGACCTGATCGTTGCAGACGCTGTGTGCAGAGACACAGCAGGTGGAAGTCCTGGACTGGGATCGCATCCGGAGTGGTGAGCGAGCACTTGCTCAAGCCAATAGACTGTACCGTGTTTAGGCCTATAGACTGCCTTGGCCCACCTATCGTTTGTTGTTGTTCCATTAGGAGACCAGTGGCGGGACAGAGTTAAAGGGGTCTCCAGTATAGTGTTCCCGGGGACTGTCTACCTGTGGATTACAAATACTGTTTCATCAAGTGCACCACCGAAAGTTTGCATGCAAAGAAATCCTAAGTAAAAAGACTGAGATTTCTTCTATGTGAGGCCTGACCAGGGAGGGGAGAGAGTAATATTGTTTAGTGCGCCACAGGGCGCGTACACCATAATAGCTGCGCGCAGTGGGTTACCGCGCTGGGCCATTGTTGTGTGCTACACCTATTGCTGCAAGGCTCTGTAAGCAAGTTGCATGTGTTCTGTTCTGCTTATGCCTTTTGATATAAAAGTAAAACTGTTATATTTGATCTCTCGCCTCAGTGTGTTGTCTTATTGCAAAGAGATTACGCCTTGCAATACTATATTGAATGTGATATAAGTTTAATCCTAGACTAACTGTGCCAGAGTGGGTCGAGTAAGATTGCCGGGGGTTGGCGGTGCTGTATACAGGGCCCGAAATCAAACCAGCGGGTCTCTTAACTGGGGGTAGCACTACACGTGGGGGCTCTCGAGTCCAGGATCCTGATACAGCAAGTAACGCGCCAAAAGCACCTGCATGGACCCACTAAAAGTAGGACAGTGGTGCAAAGCGGTCGGCACAGATCCAGCCAGGGTAGTAGTCATAGAACTCCCAGGGATCTGGCAAGAAGAAGCGGTGAAGCAGCTAGTGATGTCACTGTGACAGGGGGGTCACTTTGGACACAGGGTGAGCCAGGAAATAATGGACATTAAGAAATATATCTTGGACTACCTAAAATGGGTCTGTAATATTTATCCACCATATTCCCAAGGATATCTGTAAAGGACTATTTACTGATTCGGAACTCAACAGGTTAATTGAGAGATACTGAGGTGTTCAGCCTCAATCACCTGTCTGCCTAGTGTAATGCTAATCCCAGCTTCTAAAAGACCTGTTCATTGTTTGTGGTGATGTGGATTGGGGAAATTAAGTCTGTCCTTGTGCGTATTGTAAAGTAACAGACAGTCTGGTGAATATAAAGGTCATGCATAGTTATTTAAACATAAAGGGATTAGCTTTTGCCTTCTAAGAGATGGGTAGTGGGAGGCAAAAGCTAGCCTACTGTCAAATGTGTATTGGGTCTTGTTATGTTGTGGGTGGAGCTGGATCATTGTTCATTTTAGATTAATGCAGTATTGGATGTGTATAAAGGTTTCAATGGTTTTGGCAATAGAGTGAGTCTATCCCTGAAAGATACAGAGTGCGTCTCATTCTTTCAGAAGGATTAATTCCTATGGGAAGTGGTCGTCTGGCTGTGGAGGATCGACAGCGAATGTGTGTCCAGGAGAGGGAAGAGATCTAAACGGCGTTCCCCCCTTTCGTATTTGGGGTGCCGTTACATTGGTTGGCAGCTGTGGGATTTTCCCTCCAGTTCCTGGGACACTCCAAACCGCCACAGTGAATGACCAGCTATGCAGCCGAAGGATTGTGATGCAGGACCCCGGTCAGTTGAAGACTTGCTTCAGCAACGAGTTCGAGAGCGGTTGGCATTATATGGTGCTAACCCATCAGAGACCGCCATACAGGAAGCCATTAAAGGCATCCAGCTGCAGGATGCATGACAAGAGAGAGAACGACAGCGACAAGAGAGAGAACGACAGCGACAAGAGAGAGAACAAGAGCGACAAAAGAGAGAACTAGAGCGGCAACATGAGTGGAGAACGGCGGAGATACGGCAATCAGAGATCACCTACAGACAGCTGCTAGAATCTGCTCAGCAGCAGGGTGGTGCTACCTTTGCCTGGGACTATCAGGAAATACCAGTTGACAACTATGAAATCCTGGCTGAAGAATCGGCAGTGGAAAATCGGAAGATTGCCATCCCTAAAGCCGAAGTGGATGTTATGGAGTTCCAGGGAGCTAGGGCAGTTGGCTCATCTCCCCAGCCACAGATTACAGAAGGTATGGACTTAAGGGACTGTTCAGAGGATGTTATGGATTATGCATCGCCTGCCCAAGTACTGGCAGCAGGACAGAGTACTGCAGACCCCTGCTCTACACCCGTGGCAGTTTTGGAGGCCCGAGGTGAGAAGGTGATGGTTCCTCTTGCCCAGGGGATTTCAGAGATGCAGGGGGGAGAAGCAGCCCTTTTCCCTCCCCAACAGTTAGCCAGAGCAGATGGTGTGGAGTCCCCAGCAGAGGTGCTGGCAACAGGGCAGAGTGCTAGCAACCTCTGCCCAGCACCGGAAACAACTGTGGAATTTCAGGGAGCCGGGGCAGTTGGCCCCCCTCTCCAGCAACAAGCTGAGGTGGTAAAGCTTTTACCCCCAGCTGAATCACTGGCAGCAGGGCAGAATACTACTGGCTGCTGCACACAACTGCAACTTGAGCTGATGTCAGTGGATGGGACTACGGTCTCCACTCACAGCAACCCAGCGGAAGAGCTGGCAACAGAGCAGAGTGCTGCGGGCCTCTGCTCTCAACTAACAGAAGAGGGAGTTCCTGTGGGACTGGATGAGACTACGGTCTCCACTCACAGCAACCCAGCAGAAGAGCTGGCAACAGAGCAAAGTGCCGCGGGCCTCTGCTCTCAACTAACAGAAGAGGGAGTTCCTGTGGGACTGGATGGGACTTCAGTCCTCACTGACACAACCCCAGAAAATGGTGTGACACTGGGACAGGAGGATGTCAGCCTTGCTTTGCAAGCGCTGGGGGATTTTCACCTACCACAAGTGGATGGGACTTCAGTCTCCACTTGTATACCCCAGGGATGCTGGGCAGTCGGCCCAGATCCCCAACAGCATGAAAGACTGAGCCCAGTCACCCTGTCTTCTCCCCAGCGGCGGGTATGTTCTCTGAGAGAGGCAGAGGTTGGCTGGGTAAGTAATGCTCTGTTTGGAGAAATTTATTTGGGGTACTGTGTGGATACCGGCATTAGAAGAATGGACCTATGGATTAACTTCGGAGTCAACCCGTCTGGGGTCACCTCCTGTGTTAGTCTCCTGCCAAAAGGGGAGATGTGTGACAGGGGGGTCACTTTGGACACAGGGTGAGCCAGGAAATAATGGACTTTAAGAAATATATCTTGGACTACCTAAAATGGGTCTGTAATATTTATCCACCATATTCCCAAGGATATCTGTAAAGGACTATTTACTGATTCGGAACTCAACAGGTTAATTGAGAGATACTGAGGTGTTCAGCCTCAATCACCTGTCTGCCTAGTGTAATGCTAATCCCAGCTTCTAAAAGACCTGTTCATTGTTTGTGGTGATGTGGATTGGGGAAATTAAGTCTGTCCTTGTGCGTATTGTAAAGTAACAGACAGTCTGGTGAATATAAAGATCATGCATAGTTATTTAAACATAAAGGGATTAGCTTTTGCCTTCTAAGAGATGGGTAGTGGGAGGCAAAAGCTAGCCTACTGTCAAATGTGTATTGGGTCTTGTTATGTTGTGGGTGGAGCTGGACCATTGTTCATTTTAGATTAATGCAGTATTGGATGTGTATAAAGGTTTCAATGTTTTTGGCAATAGAGTGAGTCTATCCCTGAAAGATACAGAGTGCGTCTCGTTCTTTCAGAAGGATTAATTCCTATGGGAACTGGTTGTCTGGCTGTGGAGGATCGGCAGTGAATTTGTGTCTAGGAGAGGGAAGAGATCTAAACGGCGTTCCCTCCTTTCGTATTCGGGGTGCCGTTACAGTCACTGTCCCCGCACCAGAAGGCATGGGTGGTGGATGTCAGGACGAATTCCTCAATGACCCACGCACTAATAGAGTGGAAGAACGGAGTCCCAGAGCATTTCAAGAATCCAAGTGTAGAAGCAATAGATGATCAGACTTATAGCCTAATACACACGCTGCCGCTCAAGCCAGGAGGACGGGTCGCCACCTGCCACCCTCAGCGCAGAATTATGCGCAGTCCTGGGGGAAATTGTAGCCCAGTGTAAGAAGGATCCTACAGACTACCAAATGTCGGGATACAGAAAACTCAGAATATTCTCTGGAAGGAAACCTGTACCTTCGGGTGAAGAGGGGTTTGAGAAGTGGTTAGACAGTGCCACTCAGGCCTTAGAAGAATGGGAAGTCCCAGACCACAGAAAGAAGCAGAGAATTGCTGAGAGCTTGAAGGGGCCTGCTCTAGAGGCCATACGCAACCTCAAGATGAGTAAGACAGACTGTGATGCACAGGACTATCTGGACATTCTGCAGAATGTGTTCGGTGGAACAGAGAAAATCACTGAGCTCCCTTATCAGCTGGAGCACTGCTACCAAAAGACAGGAGAGAAACTGTCAGAGTTCATGAGGTGCCTGGATAAGATCCTGCATAAGATGATTCTGAAGAAGGGGATTGACCCGCGGAAGGTGGATGAGGCCCGTGTTCAGCAGGTGATGAGAGGATCTCAGCCACTGGACCCCATCGCATTGGCGCTACGCACTAGACAGGACGGGAAGAGCCTGGAGTACCCTGACATGATCCGAGTGGTCAGAGAGGAAGAAGCGATGCTGGAGGAGAAGAGGAGCCAACCAGTTGAGTCGGTAAATCCTCCTCCGGTGATGGTCAGGACGGCCATGACCCTGGAAAGAGACTCAGAGGTGGATACCTTGAAGTCGCAGATGTCCCAAGTATTGGGAATGCTTACCTCCCTGATGGAAAAGAAGTCAAGGGAACCAGAGAGGGAAAGTCAGAGGAAGGAGCTGTTTCCCAACACCTCAGCGCCCGCATCCCTGGAAGATTGGGGGGATGTGATTTGTTTCAATTGTGGAGGAGCTGGCCATTTCGCCAAAGTGTGTGCCAGTCCAAAGAAAAAAAAGACGAATAACCGCAAGCCGCCGGAAAACTTCAGCGGGCCCTGGTGAAGGAGTCAACCGGGTGCCCATCATCTCCAGTGAGCTCCAAACTGAATGAGAAGCACATGAAAAGAGTGGAGAGAACCCCTCAGAAGAAACACAAGGTTCCTCAGAGGGAACGCATCCCAAAGAAAGAGAGTAGTGTCCCTCAGCGGGTAGTTACACCCATCAAAAGGAGGGAGATCAATGCATACCAGGCCCAATAGAGACTTAAGTCCAAAGAGAAATGGAAGAAAGAAAGTCCAAAAGGAAAATGCAAAGATCAAAGGAAAGAGACCCATTCGAAGCGATATCCAGAGAAGCTGGTGGGTCCCTCCCCGATAGTACCTGTTCAAGTGGAGGGAGTCTACACAAGAGCCATATTGGATACTGGGGCGCAAGTGACCCTGTTGTACCGGGACTTTTATGACAAGCATTTAAGTCACCTAACCATCCAGAAGATTGAAGAGCTGGAGATATGGGGAATTGGGACAGAGAGTTTCCCTTATGATGGCTATCTGCCTATAAAACTGACTTTTGACCCGTCCATAGCCGGGAAGGCTGAAGTGTTTGATACCTTAGCTGTGGTATGCCCCCGACCGCCTGGAGCTAACAAGAGTTCCTTAATAATAGGGACCAACACGGATCTGGTCCGAAGACTCTTGACCCCTCTAACAAAAGGAAAAGGGCCCACAGTCACTGGGATCCACCCAATGTTGAAGACAGCCTACCAACGACTGATCTTAGAACAGAAGGCCCCAGAAGAGGGGGTAGGGAAGGTTTGGAGGCTGGGAAGAAGAGGAATAGTGCTACAGCCCAGCGAGGTGGCCTGTTTGAAAGCCACTGTGAAATTCACTTGGGAGCAGCCTGGACCCTTTGTCATGTTGGAACCCGACCCAAGGGGAGAACATTCGGGCTTAGAAGTAGTCCCAGAAGTGGTCCCGTTGAGGGCCCTGAAGAAGGCCCACTGTAAGGTACCTGTGAGTGTCAGGAATACCACAGGTGGCCCATGGAGATCCCAGCCAGGATGCTGCTGGGCCAGGTGAGCCCTGCCACCCCAGTTGTTTTGTCGGATGTGGAGAAGACAGATGGAGAAAGCACTGTGTGGGAGAAACTTTCCATGGAGAACCCGAACCTACCCAGGGCTTGGAAAGAGGGAGCCAAGGCCCAGTTGACCAGGTGGGAAAAGATCTTCTCCCAAGATGAGTTCGATGTGGGGTGTGCAAGGAGTGCCACCCATGGAATCCGCCTCCAGGAAGACAAGCCCTTCAGGGAAAGAGTCAGGCGAGTTCCGTTAGCAGACCTCGAGGACTTGAGGGAACAGCTCGCTGAGCTAAAGCGAACCGGTGTGATTCGAGAATCTAGAAGCCCCTATGCCTCCCCGATAGTGGTGGTCAGAAAGAAGAATGGATCATTGAGGCTGTGCATAGACTACAGGACCCTCAACAGGAGAACCATACCCGACCAGTATACCACTCCGAGGATAGAGGATGCCCTACAGAGCTTGTCTGGAGCCAAGTGGTTCAGTGTTATGGACCTAAAGAGCGGGTACTATCAAATCCCGATGCATCCAGAAGACAAAGAGAAGACGGCTTTCATAACCCCAGTAGGGTTCTTTGAATTTGATCGGATGCCTCAAGGTCTGTCTGAAGCCCCAGCTACCTTCCAACGTCTTATGGAGAAGACTGTAGGAGACATGAACCTCATCGAAGTCTTAGTATATTTGGATGACATCATTGTCTTCGGAAGAACCTTAAAAGAACATGAAGAGAGGCTGGAGAAAGTTTTGAAGAGACTGAGTGAGGAAGGACTCAAGCTCTCACCTGAAAAATGCCAATTCTATCAGTCATCAGTCAACTATCTGGGGCGCATAGTGTCTGAAGATGGGGTAGCCACAGACCCCGAAAAATTGGAGGCAGTCACCTCCTGGCCCAGGCCCACCACTGTGACAGAGCTCAGATCCTTCCTGGGGTTCTGTTCCTATTACAGGAGGTTTGTGGAGGGGTTTGCTCGGATAGCCAGGCCTCTGAATGAGCTGCTCAAGACAAAGGGGGAAGAGGATGACTTGGGCCCTAGAAAGCCAGGGGAGTCAGTCAAGGACCAGTGGAACGAGAAGTGTGAGGATGCCTTCCAGATGTTGAAGAAAACATTAACCACTGCCCCTGTCCTGGCCTACGCAGACCCTAAGAAGCCTTATGAACTTCATGTAGATGCCAGTCATGATGGTTTGGGAGGAGTGCTATATCAGGAGCATGAAGAGCAACTGAGGCCCGTTGCGTATGTGAGCAGAAGTCTGACTCCCTCCGAGAAGAACTACCCCACCCATAAGTTGGAGTTCCTGGCCCTTAAGTGGGCGGTAGTTGACAAACTCAGAGACTATTTGTATGGGGCGGAATTCACAGTGAAAACCGACAACAACCCCCTCACCTATCTCTTTACCACAGCAAAGTTGGATGCCACAGGACATAGATGGTTGGCGGCTCTGTCTGCCTTCAATTTCAGCTTAAAGTACAGACCTGGGGCTGGAAACCGAGATGCAGACGCCTTGTCTAGAAGATCTCATGTCTCCACCTTCAATACAGAAGAGTGGACCCAAGTGGCACCCGACGGGGTGCGGGCCCTCTGTCAAGGGGCTGAACTCCAAGCCAGTGGCGGCTCAAGAGCAGAAGAGATAGGGGTTACCATAGTCGGAGTCCCCAAGCAGTACTGTGGGGTAACCCAACTGGGGGAAGATAACTTGCCAAGACTGTCCAAGAAGGAGTTGAGATCCGACCAATTGGAAGACCCCATGGGAAAATTGGTCCTAGAGGCCCTGGAGAATCAGGACCCGAATAGACTTTTACATCACCCTTCAAAGGAAGCTCACCTGTTGAGGAAGGAGTGGGGCAGGTGCATCAGGGAGTGGTCTACCGAAGGGGCCCCTCTGATGACCTGGAAGACAAATGGCAATTGTTCTTGCCCGAGAAACACCGAGAGACTGTTCTGGTTGCTTTGCGCGACAACCATGGCCACCTAGGGGCGGAAAGGACTTTCCAACTCGTTAGGAACCATTTCTATTGGCCCTGCATGAGGGCTGAAGTTGAAGAATACTGCCACTCATGTGCACGATGCATCCAAAGAAAGACTTTACCTCATCAAGCTGCCCCAATGGGCCATCTTCAAAGTCAAAGCCCACTTGATCTGGTATGCATTGATTTTCTCTGCCTCGAACCTGACCTGAGTGGACTAGGAAATGTTCTGGTAGTAACCGACCATTTCACCCGGTATGCCCAGGCCTTCCCAACCAAGGACCAGAAGGCTTCCACTGTGGCCAAAGTGCTGATGGAGAAATACTTTGTACACTATGGGCTACCACAACGGCTCCATTCAGATCAGGGAAGGGATTTTGAAAGTCGGTTGATCCGGAAGCTCCTGGATTCTTTGGGGATCAAGAAGACAAGAACTACCCCCTATCATCCACAAGGTGATGCTCAGCCGGAGAGGTTCAACCGAACCCTGCTCAACATGCTGGGGACCCTAAGCAGTGAAAAGAAACAGCATTGGAGCAACCACATAGCGGCAGTTGTGCATGCATACAACAGCACCACCAGTGACGCTACAGGGTACTCACCCTATCGACTTATGTTCGGAAGAGAAGCAAGACTACCAGTAGATCTGGCCTTTGGCACTTCCATAGACCATTGTTCTGCTGCTTCCCACAAGGGATATGTCGATAGACTCAGACGCAATTTGAAATTGGCCTATGAACAGGCCCAGGCGGCCTCGGAGCAAAGGGGGGCCCGCAACAAGAAAAATTTTGATCTGAAAGTTAGGATTCAAGATTTGCAACCCGGAGACAGAGTGTTGCTACGGAACTTGGGGGTCCATGGAAAACACAAGCTTGCAGACAGATGGAGACCTGAACCTTATGTTGTTTGCAAAAGGCTACCGGGCCTGCCCGTTTACAGACTTAAACCAGAAGGGAAGGTGGGACCTTTGAAGACCTGCCATCGGAACCACCTACTCCCACTAGCTGAGGCAGTTTGGATACCCCCCGTGATGGATTCCCCTGAGCCAACTTCCATCCTGGATACTCCCAGACCAAACACTCGGTCCCAGACCCCTCAGATTGGGGATACAGAAACCTTGGAGATAAGTGAAGATGAGGGAGAAGAACTTGATTGGCTTTGGCCTTCACAGGCCCCAGGAACTCCTGCTATTGATCTTCCACCTGAAGAAGACACCATAGATCAGACGCTGAATGCAGAAGCTACTGAGTTCATTCCGTCCAGTCCTTGGTCAGATTCTTGGGAGAGTGCCTGTGACTTACTCCCAGAAGAAGATCCAAGGGAGTCCCTGTACCTCCCTGCTCCGGAGTTTAGTTCTCCTGAACCAGAGGAAATTCCTAAGTCGGTTCCAGAAGAAGAGCCTGTTTTAACAGAAAGCCCAAGAGGACAGAGGAAGCGAAGAGCCATAAAGCCTCCCAGAAGATTAACTTACCCACAGATGGAGAGGAGTGCGGAAGACACTGTGGTTACTGCCAGGAGGAGTATGGAAGACCCTGATCCTCCCACTGTTCATTTAGTGGGGGGCAACCCCAACTCACTCTCTGGCACAGTTAGGCAGAACACTAATGATAGTGTGACCTGTGGGCAGGGAAGTTCACTGCCTCGTTTTTGGTGGGAATTTTCTCTGCCAACATCATACGAAACTTTGATTGATGTTTTACGTTCTGTAATGTAGTGTTATGTTATCTTTGGGGACCAAAGAGTTTAAGTGGGTGGAGTGTGTAGCGGGGTCTCCTTTAAGGCCCCAGGACTATGTTGCCCAGAACCCCGTTCGGCACCCAGAGTGCAATTGGCCACCGCAGAGACTCATGGGAGGGACTATTTAAGAAGGAGGCGAGGCGGAGCTCGGCTCTCTTTAGACACCGCGCTGCAAGCAACAGTTTCTTCATGTGCGGATCTGCTGCAGTGCAAGGCCTGAAGCCTGGGGCCTTGCGCAACTTCAGAAGAGCCTTCCACCCCACTGCGGAGCCTGGGTGGCATCAGACTTGTTGAGTGAGGACATCAGTACAATCGGGGACCCGATCGTTGCAGATGCTGTGTGCGGAGACACAGCAGGTGGAAGTCCCGGACTGGGATCGCGTCCGGAGTGGTGAGCGAGCACTTGCTCAAGCCAATAGACTGTACTGTGTTTAGGCCTATAGACTGCCTTGGTCCATCTATCATTTGTTGTTGTTCCATTAGGAGACCAGTGGCGGGACAGAGTTAAAGGGGTCTCCAGTATAGTGTTCCCGGGACTGTCTACCTGTGGATTACAAATACTGTTTCATCAAGTGCACCACCGAAAGTTTGCATGCGAAGAAATCCTAAGTAAAAAGACTGAGATTTCTTCTATGTGAGGCCTGACCAGGGAGGGGAGAGAGTAATATTGTTTAGTGAGCCACAGGGCGCGTACACCATAATAGCTGCGCGCAGTGGGTTACCGCGCTGGGCCATTGTTGTGTGCTACACCTATTGCTGCAAGGCTCTGTAAGCAAGTTGCATGTGTTCTGTTCTGCCTATGCCTTTTGATATAAAAGTAAAACTGTTATATTTGATCTCTTGCCTCAGTGTGTTGTCTTATTGCAAAGAGATTACTCCTTGCAATACTATATTGAGCAAACATTTTTTTTTTCTTTTGGGATAAAGGTTTTACATAAATAATAAAATCTGATCATTGTAAGCACCTCTGCCAGTATTAAATGGTTTGTCTCACCCCTGTAACTGATACATTCTGCCGCAGAGCTTGATCTTTTGAAAAGCAACAGACTTACTGGATGAATTGACAGATGAAAAATAGAAGAAAAAAAGACTAAAAAAGAAAATGAACGAAGCCATCACATCTAATGATTGGTAAGCTGTAACATATGACATTTTTTGTTTTGGATTTTATACCACTTTAGGGTGATACAGGCTTGCTGAAAGCAACCTTTTTCCATGACGTCAGGTGTTCCCCACTACAACTAGACCCTCAGCCATGCCTGCTGGGTCCTCCTGAGTTTTTAGAATTAATCATTTATCTGTGACCTTTTTGCATGCTGTGCTGATTACTGCCAAGAAGCTAAAAAGTAAATGTGTGGATCCAATCTGCGGTGCCAGCCTTACAACATTGGAAACCAAAGAATAATAAAAGATTTGTATTAGAAAGTAATCTGTGACCACAGAAATTGCCTGAAAAAATCAGAGAAAATTTTGGACGGCAAAATCTTCTACTTAAATTTAAATGGTGGCTCCTATATGTTTAGGTCCAGTGTACTCAGGCTGCTGTACCATATACAGGCGGTCCCCTAGTTACAAACATCCGACTTACAAACAACTCCTACTTACAAATGGAGGGAAACAACAGGAAGTGAGGGGAAATCTACCCCTAGGAAGGGAAATTCTCTCCTGTAAGAGTTAATACAGGAAAAAGGTGTCTCCTCTCCACTGATGCTTTATCACCAATCCTTGTTTCCACACCAACCCAAAATTTTCAAAATCCAATTGTCATTGGGACAGAAAGTGAGGTGAAATCTTCTGAACAGGGGCACAGACAGCAAAACAAATGTTACAGGAGTGATAACCCTTCCCTATGTTTTCCAAAAAGCTTAAAAATCGATTTTTTTTGGGCTGGAGCTACACTTACAAAATGTACCTGTTCCAAATTACAAACAGATTCTACTTAAGAACAAATCTACAGTCCCTGCCTTGTTTGTAACCCGGGGACCGCCTGTAGTTATTTGTGATATCTTATGTTCACACCCTGTTCCAAATTATTATGCCAATGATATTTTTCTCATTTACCCAAATAATTGATGTAAACAACAGTCAGCATAATTCTCATGTTATCGACTATTAAGAGTACAATTCAAATTTTATTGAACAAACCTCCTAATGATAACAGTTTGTTTTTTAAAAATAAAAAACTTACAATGCACTTTTCCAAATTATTACGCACAGTAATGCCGCGTACACGCGATCGGAATTTCCAAAAACAAAACCGTGTTTTTTTTTCCGACTGATTTTCGCTCAAACTTGTCTTGCATACACATGGTCACACAAATGTTAAAAAGAAAATAGCTGGATAGCCGCACTCCAAATATTCACCTTTATTCAAAAGTATAAAATCAAGGCATCAAGGGTAGGTACAGACTAACTGCACTGCCGCTGACATGTTTCACACCAGACACGGTGCTAATGCTGGCCATACACTATACGAAAAATCGGGCGAAAATCGGTCGTTCAGACAGTTCTTTCATTTTTCGAACAGTTAATGGGCACAAAATCGATAATCTTTGGGACGTTTTTGAGCCGAAAAAACGAAGGACAAGTTTGGAAATTTTCTGCCGAACGAACGATAAATCGGAAGGTTAATGTGTTTCCCGTCCGAACTTTCTGCACTAGGTATATGTAAAAAAAAAAAAAAAAAATGTTTTTATTTATGTCCACTGGACGATTTATCGGTCATTACATGATGGCACTATCGTTTGCGCTCACGAACGAACTTTTGTTTTTCGAAAGTTCGTTCGGACGATTTTTCATAGAGTGTATGGCCAGCATTAGTCATAGCTAAAGTGCTGAATATACATACAGGTACATATATACACCTAAGTAATTAGACAAATGAAAAACACATGTATGTCGTAAGTAATGTAATAGGAAGCACCTATGAGCATCTACAATCCGAAGTGTAACCATTAAGCATATAGAGAACAACCCCCCTGCTGGAGATTCCACATATCAAAAAACATATAATAAAAAAAAAACAATCTCATATTTAGGAAGAGAGGCACCGGTGCAACCTAGAAAAGAAAGAAAAGACAAAACACATAAAATAATACCATATGTAATAAAAACTCTCATGCACCAACAAATACACAAAAAGGGAAGAAAAACAAACGTTTATCCCCCGTGTGCATCAATGCTGGTGCGTGTAGCTCAAATAATAGATGATGCCTAAATGCCTAATAATAAGATTCACTCCAGATCCTTAGATAAAGATTTTAAGGCGTCATCTTTCATCAATTGTAACACTAGGTATGTAGTGTATGTAGTCACTTTTGAACAATGTTCTGTCCAATACGTGGGGCGCACGACCCGCAGGTTAAGGGATAGGCTATATGACCATCTTTATGGTATATCCAGAAACCATTCCACTAACATAGCGAGGCATTGGAATTTATGTCATGATAAAGATGTTCGTAGCTTACGGATCCAGGGGGTTGAAAAATCCATGTTATCAAAAAGGGGAGGTGATAAGTTTAGGTTACTCTGTAAGAGAGAGGTTTATTGGATATTCCATCTCAATACCAGGCAGCCCACCGGCCTTAACTTTGAGTGGGTTATCTCATACTTTTATGAGTGATTTTTCATGATTTTATTCATACCAATCCCACACCACCTCACTGGACTTTGTACACTTTTAACACTTCACATCCAATATGCCAGTATTGATAGTGTATTTTGTTTGAGATATACGTAGGATTTCCCCATTGCAGAATAGTTACTTATTTTTACTTCTATCTTTATGATTTTTCTTGATGGGGTACCATAGTTGTTCGCTGTGTGCCAATACATTCCATCTCAGTTCTGCTTGGCTCACATATTCTTTTCTTTTTCTGCTATGTTCCCCCTTTTCTTAAATTTGGTTACCATATGATTACATGGATATGAATTAATATTGAGGAGGGACTGTATCATCTTTCAGCGGATTAGATTATTTGAGCTACACGCACCAGCATTGATGCACACGGGGGGTAAACATTTGTTTTTCTTCCCTTTTTGTGTATTTGTTGGTGCATGAGATTTTTTATTACATATGATATTATTTTATGTGTTATGTCTTTTCTTTCTTTTCTAAGTTGCACCGGTGCCTCGCTTCCTAAACATGAGATTGTTCTTTTTTTTATTATATGTTTTTGATATGTGGAATCTCCAGCAGGGGGGTTGTTCTCTATATGCTTAATGGTTACACTTTGGATTGTAGATGCTCATAGGTGCTTTCTATTACATTACTTACGACATACATGTGTTTTACATTTGTCTAATTACTTAGGTGTATATATGTACCTGTATGTATATTCAGCACTTTAGCTATGACTAAGCACCGTGCCTGGTGTGAAACATGTCAGCGGCAGTGCAGTTAGTCTGTACCTACCCTTGATGCCTTGATTTTATACTTTTGAATAAAGGTGAATACTTGGAGTGCGGCTCTCCAGCTATTTTCTTTTCATTATCTCTGTTGCAAACAGAGCCAGTACCCTGCTTCATTAAAGATGGAGACAGCTGACCTCAGGAGGGGTAATAATCCTGGAGCGGTGTATTCTCACATCGGGTCACACAAATGTTGTCGGAAATTCCGATCACCAAGAATGCGGTGATGTTCAACACTACAACGAGCCGAGAAAAATGAAGTTCAATGATTCTGAGTATGCGTCAAATTGATTCTGAGCATGCGTAGGATTTTTGTGCGTCGGAATTGGATACACACGTTTGGAATTTCCAACAACCTTACGAACTTTTGTTGTCGGAAAAATTGAGAACCAGCTCTCAATCATTTGTTGTCAGAAATTCCGACAGCAAATGTCCGATGGAGCCTACACACGGTCGGAATATCCAACCAAAAGCTCACATCGAACATTTGTTGTCGGAAATTTTGATCGTGTGTACGCGGCATAACTTTCAAAACACTTTATATAGGTTGTAAAGAACTGAAATTTGTCATTTGTTGTGTTTGCAGCATATTTACTGAAATCAAAAGCTATTTTAATCAAACTTTGAACAACATTTTAACTTTTTAAACATTTTAACAGGTCACATTGCATTTTAACATAGGACCCCTTATTTGATAGCAGCTTCACAAGTCTTGCATTCATTGAACTTGTAAGTTTTTGGACAGTTTCTGCTTGAATTTGTTTGCAAGATGTCAGAATAGCCTCCCAGAGCTGCTGTTTGAATGTAAACTGCCTCCCACCCTCATAGATCTTTTGCTTGAGGATGCTCCAAAGGTTCTTAATAGGATTTAGGTCAGGGGAGGATGGAGGCCACACAATGACTTTCTCTCCTTTTATTCCCATAGCAGCCATTGATGCAGAGGTATTTTTTGCAGCATGAGATGGTGCATTGTCATGCATGAAGATTATTTTATTACGGAAAGCATTTTTTTTCCTTCTGTACCAGGGAAGGAAGCGGTCAATCAGGAACTCCACATACTTTGCAGAGGTCATCTTTACACCTTTGGGGACCCTAAAGGGGCCGACCAGTTCTCTTCCCATGATTCCGGCCCAAAACATGACTCCACCACCGCCTTGCTGACGTCACAGCCTTGTTGGAACAGGGTGGCCGTCCACCAACCATCCACTACTACATCCATCTGGACCATCCAGGGTTGCATGGCACTCATTAGTGAACAGGACTGTTTGAAAATTAGTCTTCATATATTTTTCTGCCTAATGCAGCCGTATCTGCTTGTGAGCATTGGTTAGTGGTGGCCGAATGGAAGGTTTATGCACAGTTGCAAGACTCTGGAGGACTCTACACCTTGATGTCCGTGGGATTCCAGAGGCACCAGCAGCTTTAAATATCTGTTTGCTGCTATGTAATGGTGTTTTAGCAGCTGCTCTCTTGATCCGATGCATTGATCTGGCAGAAATCTTCCTCAATGTGCCTTTATCTGCATGAAACCCGTCTGTGCTCAGAATCAGCCACAAATCTCTTAATAGTGCGATAATCACGCTTACGTTTTCGTGAAATAGCTAATGTTTGCATACCTCATCCAAGGCATTGAACTATTTCACTCTTTTCGGCAGCAGAGAGATCCCTTTTCTTCCCCATATTGCTTGAAAATGGTGCTCTGCTTAATAATGTGGAACACCCTCCTTTAGTAGTTTTTCTTTAATTGGGCTCACCTGGCAATCTAATTATCACAGGTGTCTGAGAATGTTTTCAGTGATCAAAAGAGCCCTGAGACACAATGCCATCCATGAGTTAAACTGAAAAACAAAATATTTAATCTTTGTGACACTGAAATAGAATTTGCATAATAATTTGGAACAGGGTGTAATGTCTAGTACACACTGTGATACAGCATGAATTTGAATTGCCTGTCGGCCGCAGTCAAACAAACTCCTGCCTCCAGGACCGGCACCAATTATAGATGTCACACTGGTGCAATGACGTCTATTATAGGAGCCCTCCTTACCACTCAGATCAACCACTGGGATTAAAAAAATGCAGCCCCCCATTCCAAGTTGCTTCAGTTAGAGCTTACACAGGACTGAGGACTCTCCCCACCTTCATGTGACAGCCTTGAGCCAATCACCAAGCACCATCACTGTCACATGCTTTCCCATACCCAGAAGTTCTGGCCATTTTCTTCTGAATGGAGTGAAGGAATGGTAAGTATGTACTGCTGGAGTAAAGAGACACAAATGTGAAACTGATGTTTTCTTGGTGGTTTCTCTGTACAGATGGATATAAAGTGTATGTAAAGCCATAATACATATGCGTTATTTATAGATCTAATTTTCTCCCTCACAGTCAATTTTCTCTCTGAATAAGAAATAAAATAAAATCAGCAGGGAAGCCTGATAATTCACCTAAATATCGGGAGAAAATAGAACTTGGAGGTTACTTCTTTTGAATTAAACATGTAATTAGATTTATTGGCAACTCTCCACTT
This sequence comes from Rana muscosa, assembly GCA_029206835.1. NCBI lineage: Eukaryota > Metazoa > Chordata > Amphibia > Anura > Ranidae > Rana > Rana muscosa. The sequence goes on from CM055117.1 coordinate 1,033,056,935, forward strand.
TAGATTTAAAGGAAAACAACAGTGTTAAGTGTCTGTTACACAATTTTACATTTATGGTAAAACTCTTGTTATATGCAAAGCCTACTTGTGTTTTCTTATGTTGTTAAATTATCAGGTTGAAAACAGATACAAGCCCATCTAGTTTAACTATTAGAAAAAATAAAAATAAACAAAAAAATCCCACATACACAATCCTATACCCACAGTTGATCCAGAGCAAGGCAAAAAAAATATATATATGTATATGATCCAAATTGCTCCAGCAGGGGAAAAAAAATCCTTCCTGATCCCCCAGAAGGCAATCGAATATTCCCTGGATCAAAAATCCCTGGCGTTAACACATGAATGTTAATATCTACTTATATTTTGTGTATTTAGGAATGCATCCAGCTCTTTTTTAAAACTATCTACTGAGCTGGTCAGAAAAAAAATACATGTAAATGCCCATCAATGCAGCCTTATCAGTGTCTATCTGCAGCCTTGTCCATCATTGCAGCCTTGCCCAGTGTCCATCTGCAGCCTTGCCCAGTGCCTTTGCAGCCTTGCCCAGTGCCATTGCAGCATTGCCCTGATTTAAAATTGGTGCCGATTTCCGCTGACTGTGAACGGAGAGGAGCGAGCGGAGCCGATATACAGAAAGCCGAGTGTACTTCGGCTAGACTCGGCTCTGCTCACAGTCCCGCCCCCCTCCACTGATTGCGAGAGGAGCGAGCACCACTGACATACAGAAAGCCGAGTGTACTTCGGCTAGACTCGGCTCTGCTCACAGTCAGGGGCGGGACTGCGAGAGGAGCCAAGACTAGCCGAAGTACACTCGGCTTTCTGTATGTCAGCGGCGCTCGCTCCTCTCGCAATCAGTGGAGGTGGGCGTGACTGCGAGAGGAGCCGAGTAAAGCCGAGTGTACTTCGGCTTTGTGTATCTCGGCTCCTCTCGCTCATTTCCTCACAATCAGCAAGGGATCGGCGGGGATCCGTGTATAACAAGCACCCACGATTTTCCCCTGATTTTAAGGGGAAAAAAGTGTGTGTTATACACCGATAAATACGGTAATTAAAAGCCGAGAGGGCATGAAATATATGCTGTTAGGACACTGGCAATGTAAAACCTGCTAATAGAGCCATGAATGATAATAAACAGAACGTGTAGGGTGGATAGGACCTTGCCAGAAGACTGCGGAGAGCTCAAGACCAGTAGAGCCGCCTCCTTTGTGAATTAATGCATATCTAAAGTCAACTTTATTTTTTATTTTTGGATAGAGTTGTGAAGAGCTATAAGAGTTATTAGAATAACAGAAAGCGATTTATCCTTGTGACTTATGTCCCAAGGACTAAAAGAGGAGGAAAATCCAAAAATTATTGTCACCAGAAAAGAAATAGAGTTCCAATCTTCCAATTGAGTACTTTTTCCAATGACAATTGTATATGAGGGCATTCTCCTTAGTTTGGAGAGATTATCCTCTCACTTTTGTTTTGTCTGCAGTTGAATAGGTTAGAGAAAATTTCCTGAATAGGACAAACAAATGACAGGGTTTTTTAAACATGCCCTACTCCAGGTGTTGTTGGAATTTTTTAATTTCAGGAGCCAAAAAACTGTTACCTTCTGGGACCCAAGAAGAGAATCATTACCAAAATGTCAACAAAGACAAATGGCAAGGTTGTATAACACATTGCTGGAGCTCTTGACCATTTTTGTAAGTTTTCAGAAAGCTAAGAGAAATACATTATTATAAAATAATTTAGCCAGGTGCTTGGCTAAGAATGGAGAGTGAGAGAAACACTCATTCCTATCTATTTACTAATGCTAAGCAGCATAAGGTATAAAAATAGTCAGTGCTGACTGAGAGAGTGAAGTTCCACTTACAGAAAAAGACGAATGGATAGAATCTTGCAACATTTGGTCAAAAGATTTGTCTAAAGTTTCACAAAAATGCCCACCACATCTCCATTTTTAAAAGAACATCTGACATTAAAAAAAATATCACATAAGACCTATGATACCTCCAAAACCATGCACATGAACAAGTACTCAAAGAAAGATGCAGACATTATGACTAGCTAAGAGCTTCTCTCCCCACAAGGTTTCAAGTATTTACCAGAATCCACCAGACAGTTATCGACTGTCTTTAGCTGCTCAACCATAGTACCATTTTTGAGCCTAAAGGTCCTTTGAATGCTTTGGTCTCTTTGACACCATCTCTTGACCACAGAATTTAACATACCGATAATTTACACGGGAAGTAAGTAGAGTTGCTCTTTTGGTCTATTTCAGTGTGTTCCACAGTTTTCTGTAAGTAGTATGAGCACATACCTATTTACTTCCCGTTGTAATTTCCAGTAGCTAGCTATAACCCACCACCACCACCACCACATGCTTGGGGCCTAATCATGCAATTCCTTCTAGTCTGATAAAATGGTCTCATAGCAATTCCAAGAACTAGAGATGGAAGGTGGTCGGATGGTAGTAAGAAAAAGACTGCTCCTAAGGGCAGGGTTTCTACAATCAGAAGTGGTTGATTTATTATCCAATATTTGAAATGTAAGTCAACCTTAAATTTAATATAAATATTCATATCATTGTTATTTAGTACACAACTAAGCTTCTCCAACTCAGTTACCATCTACACTAGCAGCACACTATCTACAGCAGTAGTACAGTCTGTTGTACTGGGCCCGGCTCCATCAACTCCACAAGGGGGCCAGGCAGCATTACAGTTAATTTCTGCATTATAATAAAATAGGCCTTTTAAACTTCTCCAACACTTTTACTTGCGTGGGGGGTGTAATAAAATTTTCCTGGGCTCCATTAGGTCAACAGAGGGGCCCAGGAGGTGAGAACAGTGGAGGGAATTTTTCTTCTTTTCTGGGGCGCATGTTTAGCACCGTAGAGCACCTACTAACTGTGCTGCCTGTGTGATTTTCATGCCGATGATTATAAAACACAATGAGATGCTACTTTATACTTGCGTTTGAGGGGCAGTGAACATGTGCAGCTTGGATGCGTTTTTACCTGGTGGTCCCTCCCGCCACTGTCTTTACCGGGCTCTTCCAAGTGATCGGGTATCCTGGTAAGAATGCGTTCCCGGGACACAGTGATAGGAACTAATGTTGTCCCTCCCACTGTGCGATGTCAGAAACCGGAAGCGATGAGCATTTCATATTTTCTGGTTTCTGTTAGACGATCTTGGTTTGATCAGATGCTTTGGAGGCCAGAGTAGAGGCATGGGGTCTAATAGAGCCCAGATCTCTCCATAAAGAGGACCTGTCATGGCCCGTGCTATCACAAGGGATGTTGTTCATCCCTTCTGATAGCAATAAAAGAGATAAAGAAATATATGTATAGAGTGATTTTTTTTTAAATAAAATAAACTTGAAAACCTTTTTAAAGCCCCCGTTCCCCCGTGCTGATATGCAATTGCGAACGTGCACGTTGGTCCCATATGTAAACAATGAAAAACCTACATTTTGTTTTGAGGCGGGGCCAGTGGTGGGGTCAAGGGTTGGGTTAAAGGGGGCAAAGTCAGGTAGGCTGTATAGGACCCCATCATTTCTAACAGCAGCCATGGTCTACAGTATATATTTCAGCCAAACGACCATCTACATGGAAAATATCCATTCCACCACAAACTCCCCCCACCAACATAGATGCAGACAAGTGTAGGCAGGTGCTGTGAGCAATATGAAGAAGAAGACATTGCGTTTTATTCTTCTATCCCTCTGCGGAGATAATGGTGTTATGATGCACCATTCTCCTCCTCCCAACAGGGGGGTGCTAAAGCCAAGCAAGCCCATAGACTTCTACTGTATACAGAGCACTGAGAATCCTGGGAGGTGTACTCTGAGACAGCAGCCATATAATGGGATGAACAGACTCCTTACACTGCAGATCCCAATATGCACAGTGCAGTAGGAGGAGTGGAGAGATGATTTTTATTAAACTGCCCAAGAAAGTTCTTCCTCTTGGCACCGAGGGAGTTAGAGAGTGAGAGCACCTCTGCCTGAATATTCACCTGCCAGTGAGAGACCATACCAGAGGAAATTTAAGCCTAAGACTGGGAGCGAGGACACCCAGGGCCAGCACAGCACCACCCACATCACAGCACCTGCACTGCTGCCCCAGGGAACAAGAGGTCACCAGAGCATGCCAGTGTCTTGGGAGAGGGCTATTCGTCCATTGCTGATACTGCTAGCAAGGATTGAGCAACTGACAGCAGGACACCAAGTTTTCTGCACCCATACTGCACGCTATACTGCACCTATTCCAAACCTAGACTGCACCTATACCACATTATACCAGACCTTTACCGCATCTGAACCACATCTACCTTGCACCTGTGTCAAAACTATGCCATACATATACTGTATCTATACTACATGCAGTTTAACTGGGATTGTAATTACGTGCATCAACACTCTTACAGGGCCCCTATGATAGCTGGCAGAAGAACATATCAAAGGACTTCCTGCAATAATTATTAGGCAAGTCCTTTTTGTTGCCCTGTTCCCCCCCCCCCCCCCCCCCGTCCTCTAAAATCCTCCTTTTCTTTTGGACAATGCATACCCAGGTCTAGGACTAGCATGCATCACCGCATAAATGCATTCTGGCAGTATAGTTCCGGCACTCTGTAGACTAAACTTTACTACTGCTCACTGCTATACTTGAGGTGACCTTGCTACTGTTTTTGCTGATCTGGATGAAAAATGTCATCTTAGGCCTAGTCCCTACTGTTATTCACTTTTTATGCTAAATTGTGTTATTACCATTGTTAATCAATGTTATGCTTGCCTAGTTACCAACCATATGGGGTGACTTTATTAACTGATTTGATGTCTGTTTTCTTTGATGTAGCTGGGTATTAAGTATTACTTTCAGTGATTTCTTGTGATATTGTATGCTTGTACACTTAACCTGGTGTGTTGGAGGGGCTGAGTATCTTAGGAAGACCAAGGCAATGAACAGAGGACTTATCCTCATAATGGAACATACTCTAGTCTCTTATTTACCAGAGCTATATGGTCCTTTTTTTCAATGCCATCTTAGTCAGTTACATATATATCCTAAATTACAGTTTTATTCCTAATTTTTATAGCTCAACTTCTTACTTCCTTCTGTTCCGAACTCTTACTCCCTCAACTTTTACTTTCATGTATTACTTCCTTGTGTGTGTCTTTGCTTTTTACTAGAAAAAGTAATTGACCTCTTTGATCTAGTTTTGCAAGATTGATATAATTTCTTCTGAACTTTCTGTCTTAAAAAGTGCCGTTACCACTAGACATATTTCTTCTTAAAAAAAAATCACTTTAGAAATTGATTTCTACCTCTCTAATGCCCTGTACACACGATCGGATTTCCGATGGAATAAAATCCGATGGAATTTTCCGTCGGAATTCCGATGAAGCCGACTTCCATCAGTCTTGCATACACACCATCAGACAAAATTCCGACCGTCCAAAACACGTTGACGTAAAACACTCAGACGAGCCGAGAAAAATGAAGTTCAATGCTTCTGAGCATGCGTCGACTTGATTCGACTTGATTCTGAGCATGCGTGGGTTTTTTCTCCGTTGGAGTTCCACACAGGCGATCGGAATTTCCTATTGTTTTTTTTCCATCGGAAAAATTTAAAACATGTTCTATTTTTTTACACCGATGGAAAAAAGTCCAATGGGGCCCACACACGATCGTTTTTTCTGAAGAAAAAGTCCATCTGACTTTTTTCATCAGAAAAACCGATCGTGTGTACAGGGCATTAGAAGAGAGATTAAATATTTATCACTTCTCCCAATCATCAAGGTCACTTTCCATATCTTTTTTTTATTGTATTATACTTTCAAATAAATTGTGGAAATTAATGCTCATAATTCTCATGTCCATCTTACCCTTTAGATATTAACACATTTCACAGTATTGAAAATGTTCGGTACTTTTAATATATTTTTTTCCCTCGCCTGCCCTGTTTGTACTTACTTGATCTCTCTCCTATCTATTTAGATTTTTCCTTTCTTATCCTTTTTGTTGCCTGCTATGTCTTTTTTATTTATCTCTACCATTTTTTGTGTATAGTTTATGCTAACTGATTTGTTTCTCTTAGCTTTTAGGCCCCTTTCACACATACCGACCGTTCGTCCATTTTTCATCCATCCATTGACGGCTGTAAAACAGACATGGAAAAACGGATGTAAATGGATGATCATCCATTTACATCTATTTTCTTTTCATCCGCTTCCGTGAACATCAGTTTTTTTGAACAGATGAAAGCCCTATTTTTCATCTGTTAAAAAAATGAAATGGAGGATAAACAGATGCAAATTGCCAAGCGGTCCTTTGTCCGACTGTCACTGTCAGCTTTTAAATGTAATTTTTTTCTATACTTCATAGCGCTGAGAAGGAGATGTAATTCCGGCCTGCTACTAAATTAAACAAAGGGGCGGGGTCACTGAGTGTGATGTTACTGGTGACTCCGCCCCTTTCCTTTGATTTAGTGGCTGAATGACAGCTCCTTCTTGGCGCTATGAAGTATAGAAAAAAAAGAGCCGACAATTACATTTAAAAACTGACAGTGACAGTCAGCGTCAGCATTTGAGAGAGCCTGTCTGTACAGACTGCCCCCTCACTGTGTATACTGCTCTTCACCTGTCCTCTCCTTGCACATACTGCCCCCCCAAAGAGGACCTGTCACATATCTGCTATCACATAGGGGACTATTGGTCCCCTATGTGATAGCAATAAAATCATAAGTAAAAAAAAAACAAACATGAAAAGTAAAGAAAAATAAATGAAGCCTCCCCACACCCCCATACACAGGCATACTAGTGCTGCACGATTAATCGTTCAAAAAAATCTCGATTCAAACCCCCTCTGGATCTTAACTGGCATTTCCCTGATTCTATGTAAACAGTGCAGAGCCAGAGCTGTCAAAAAAAAAAAAAAGAAGACATTCCCGCGGAGAGATAGAGAAGAGAAACAATGCATCTCTCGGTTCTTTTATATCAAAGGGATGAACTTCGGTCTGTAAATGAGGGCAGTTTAACCACTTAAAGACTAAACCTTTTTTCTGACACTTGTTGCTTGGGGTGGAGGAACTTGACTGGCCTGCACAGAGTCCTGACCTCAACCCTGTTGGGTTGAATTAGAGCAGAGACTGCGAACCAGGCCTTCTAGTCCACATCAGTGCCTGACCTCACAAATGTGCTTCTGGAAGAATTGTCAAACATTCCCATAGACACATTCCTAAACCTTGTGGACAGTCCTCCCATAAGAGCAGAATTTGTCAGAACTGCAAAGGGTGGGCCAACTCAATATTGAACCCTACGGACTAAGGCCTCGTACACACGACCGGTGTTGGGAGAGCTTTCTTGCTGAGAAAACCGTTCGTGTGTATGGTTTCTCGTCGAGAAAACTGCCGGGAATCTTGACGAGAAAAATAGAGAACCTGCTCTCTATTTTCTCGTCAGGATTCTCGTTTTTCTCGTCGGGATTCTCGACGGTCTGTTTCCCAACGAGAAAACCGGTCATGTGTATGCTTTTCCGAGTCTTAAAAAAACATGCATGCTCAGAATCAAGTGTAGCGCCCCTTTACTTTCAGGGGAGCTAGGTACCTAAATTTAGGGGTTGATCTGGGTTGGTAGCCAGGCCCAGATCACTTCAATTGTTAGGTTTTGTTCTTCTGCTTTTGCCAAGTGGTGTTGCTGGTGCACAGTTCCCTGTGGCCTGTAGGTGGCGCTGCCATAACAGGTCAGGGTTGAACCGCTAGTGACATTACTGTACCTTTGGGTGTCCTCTCCAGGCAGCTGTACGGGGGGCATGGTTGGCCCGCTGTGCATGCTGGGAGAGGATACAAAAGGGGCGGACGCCATGCTAGCAAGGAGAAGGGAGAAGGAGGGGTACTGAGGAGCAGTACCGCCTGCATCTCGTGGCCCTCCAGGCCATGGGAGTGTGCAGGGGAAGATCAGTCTCAGGCACTTTTAGCCTGGGGCTCAAACTTTGCTTGTAGGCCCAGCACCTTTAGCTGGCCTACCATCTAAAGAGGAATTCCAGGGCACTCGAGGGTGACCCGTTCTGGAGAGGGAGCCAGGGTTACCGGTGAAGGAAGTCACTGCCTTGGATGAGACCTGGTCACCTACAGAGGGATTCCACAAGTCCGCCACAGGCATTGTAGCGTGCTTCAACTTGCACCTAGGTCCTTATGCTACAAGTGCTGGGAAGTTTGGAACTAGGCAAACGGGTTCCGATCGTATCCCTAGGATAGTAAAGTAAAGTTCGTGCATCACTCCGGCTGCTAGGACTGTGAGAGGGAACTATCCGGGTGAGCAGAGTCCACTTGGGATTGAGTGGTGATATTAAGTGCCTGAACCTGCCTCCCTGTTATTCTATTTTTCACCTTCAACTTTCCTGTCCGGTTTCAAGCATAAAGAAAATAAACCTTCAGCCATTAAGGTTTAACTTTGTCTGGACATTGGCCTTATTGATACACAAGCAACAGACTTTTCCCTACACTCTAGGGAAAGGAACCAGCCTAGAGGATGTAACTTGCTGCAGAACCCAACAACTGTGAACACCGCTGAACCTCTTCAAAGAGGAGGGTATGGGCATATAGCACGGTGTGCCTTGTCTTACAAGTGAGCCAGGTGAGAAAAAGGTCTGTGTGCTACACAAGTATGAGACGGGAGCGCTCCTTCTGGTAAAACTAGCGTTCGTAATGGAGATAGCACATTCGTCACGCTGTAAATTATTGCATCGTTTAAATGGTGCGCATTTAAATATTCTTTAGAATGGTACAATAATGAAAAATAGTGAACTTGTTTTGCTGCACATATTCACACAGAGTTCTGACTAACTTTTTGCAACATTTTTCATGCTGATCTCATTAATATTTTTTGTATTATATAGAGCAAGATCTCCTTAATATTTAATTAATTAATACATTTTTTAATTTTGAATACAGATCTTCATTTTAAATGATTATTTCATTTCTAGTGATCTCCATGATTAGAATTTTAATTTTGTTGTGTCAAGTTTACCAAATTAATATTATTATCTTGTATTTTTTGACCTTCAAGGAGATTGTTTTGTGTTATCTGTTCCTTTTTTTAAATAATTTTGTATAACTGTATCTGCCTACTCCAAAGCTAAATGTTTTATTTTTAGAAAAACACATAGGCAAGTATTAACTGTGAAAAAAAATCCATTTATTATGGTATATAACAAAATAAATAGAAGGCAGCACTGGAGAATCTGCTGCAATTTGTGCATCCTTGGGACCCCAGAGCACACATCAAAACCCTGTGTGGACACTAAAATTGGCACCTTGAGAAGCACATCCAGTTGTGAGCACAATCTGGTCCTGAACTCCCAGAGGTCAGGAACAGCAGCAGGTAAGATATATATGTCCAAAGTCTGTGGTACTACAACAGGCTGCCTTCTGTCAGACCACATTGAAGCAAGGCCATCACTTCCTGGTCTTCTTGGCAGCCTTCCCTGCAGCCTTCTCTGGAGGTGTACTCGTGTCAGGAGGAGGAGAAGGAGGTGGAGGAGAAAGGGTGGAGGAGAAGAAGAAGGAGGTGGAGGAGGAGGAGGAGGTTGAGGTTGTGTAAGTTGGGGGACCTCACATAAGGCCGTATTGGGAGTAATTCTCCCCATCACCCCCTTGTTCAGTAAGCTGAGCAGCAGGGGCTCACATAGGAGGCGTTTTTCCATGGTCATTGCTTTAAATTTTGCCCCAACTAGGCCAGCATAGGCCTCTTCTGTTGTTGTTGGCTCCTGGAGGGTGACATGTGCCTCTCTTATCAGGGCCATTGCTGCCTGGCTGGTGCTCCTCTCTCTCCTGGTTCTTCTTGTAAGGCGGATGGGAGGCACCTGCGATCTGGTTCTGCTACTTGGCCCGGCCACCTCCTGTGTGCCACTGGGCCCTGCCTCCTCCTGTATGCCACTGGGCCCTGCCTCCTCCTGGCTCACAGTGGGCCCTGCCTCCTCCTGGCTCATGACGTTCACATTATCGACTTTTCCCCGCCCCTTCTCTTTCGGCACGCAGACGATATGGCGGAGTCACAGCAGGTGCCTGGTAATTCATCTAATAACGACGAGACAAGCCCGGAGTGTGAAACGTCATGATCAAGGAGGAGATTCAAGGCATCTAATATGTCCTTTGCGGAGATGGCGGACATATTGAGAAAGTCGGATTATGATGGAAAGCATGGGCCGTATACCTACCCTAATCTAAGGAAGGCCAAAATCATGAAGAAAGTAGTAAAAAGTCTGAGGAAGAATTTCAGGGTACGACGATCAAAGGAGCAGCTTAGAAAGAGGTGGTCTGACCTGAAACTGAGGGAGCCGGAGCAGTTAAGGAGTATTAAGAGAATGCTAGCAAAAAGTAAGTACCGTATTTATCAGCATATAACATGCACAGGTGTATAACACGCACCCTAACTTTAAGAGGGAAGTTTCAGGAAAAAAACGTTCCACAGCCCCCTGCGTATAACACGTAGGCACAGTTTACCCTCTATTTTCAGGGTAAAAAAGTTAGTGTTATACGCCAATAAATACAGTACTTCTCCTGTGTTCCTATTATTGTATTTCAGAAATTGCATGTTGCTCCATGTTGTTGCTTTTTACTATTGGACCTTAGAAAATGACATCTCGCCAAATTTAGTGGGCACAGTAATCTTTCGTTACAGACACATCTTTCACCCACTACCTTCAATGTTTTTAGAAGATACAGGTGTAGCGGGCATTTAAATTTGGGGGGGAGCATCTGGGTTATTCAACCCAGATGTACTAATTGTTAGGGAGTAGGGATGAGCTCGGTGTTCGAGTCGAACATAGGTTCGACTCGAACATCGGCTGTTCGCGCGTTCGGCGAACAACAAACGATTTGGGCCATTCGCGCCAAATTCGAGTGACGCGAACGGCCCACAATACACTGCGCCATCGCAGTGTAATCCCGGCGCTGTGATTGGCCAAGCATGCACTGTGACCCCACATGCTTGGCCAATCACAGCGTCGGCAGCGAGGAGAGCAATGATTGGCCACAGGCAGGATGCCTGTGGCCAATTATTGCTGAGGGGGTTTAGTACACGCCCCACACTATAAAAGGCCGCCAGCGCGGCGGCCTCGTGTAGTGTGTTCCGGCGCAGGGAAAGAGAAGGATAGGCAGGGACAGTGTCATATTTTTTCTTTGCTAAACCTTGTGTGTAGGGACAAAGAAGGATAGGTAGGGAGAGTGTCAGTGTCATATTCTTTGCTAAACCTTGTTTGTAGGGACAGAGAAGGATAGGCAGGGAGAATGTCAGTTTCATATTCTTTGCTAAACCTTGTGTGCTGAACCATATTGCTAAACCTTGTTTGTAGGGACAGAGAAGGATAGGCAGGGAGAGTGTCAGTGTCATAATCTTTGCTAAACCTAGTGTGCTGAACCATATTGCTAAGCCTTGTGTGTAGGGACAGACAAGGATAGGCAGTCGAGAGTGTCAGTGTCATAATCTTTGCTAAACCTAGTGTGCTGAACCATATTGCTAAACCTTGTGTGTAGGGACAGACAAGGATAGGCAGTCGCGAGTGTCAGTGTCATAATCTTTGCTAAACCTAGTGTGCTGAACCATATTGCTAAACCTTGTGTGTAGGGACAGACAAGGATAGGCAGTCGAGAGTGTCAGTGTCATAATCTTTGCTAAACCTAGTGTGCTGAACCATATTGCTAAACCTTGTGTGTAGGGACAGACAAGGATAGGCAGTCGAGAGTGTCAGTGTCATAATCTTTGCTAAACCTAGTGTGCTGAACCATATTGCTAAACCTTGTGTGTAGGGACAGACAAGGATAGGCAGTCGAGAGTGTGAGGCCTCGTACACACGGCCGAGATTCTCGTTGAAAAAAACATGTCGTTTTTTTCGACGAGATTCTTGGACAAGAAACTTGTCCCGGCCGAGTGTACACACGCTCGTTTCAAAGAACCCGCGGTTCTTTGAATGGAGCGTACGCGGTGACGTCATCGACTACGACGAGCATGCGCTCGTCACATTCGATGCCGTCGCCGCCATCTTGGTATACCCTACGTATGCCTAGGAAGCTACCGCGCATGCGTCAAATTCATTTCGAACATGCGCGGGCTTCCGGGAGGACAGGTAAGTGTACACACACTCACTTTTCTCGTCGAGAAACATGCCGACGAGAATCTCGACGAGAAAATAGAGAGCAGGTTCTCTATTTTCTCGTCGAGGTTACTTGTCGGTTTTCTCGACGAGAAACCATACACACGAACGAGTTTCTCTGCAAGACATCTCTGCCAGCAAGTTTCTTGCTGGTTCTTGCCGAGAAACTCGGTCGTGTGTACGAGGCCTCAGTGTCATAATCTTTGCTAAACCTAGTGCGCTGAACCATATTGCTAAACCTTGTGTGTAGGGACAGACAAGGATAGGCAGTCGAGAGTGTCAGTGTCATAATCTTTGCTAAACCTAGTGTGCTGAACCATATTGCTAAACCTTGTGCGTAGGGACAGACAAGGATAGGCAGTCGACATTGTCAGTGTCCTTTTCTTTGCTAAACCTTGTGTGCAGGGAGAGAGAAGGATAGGCAGGGGACAGTGTCAGTGTCATTGTTGCTAAGCCTCCTGCACAGTATACACCTGAAGCTAGCCCTTATTGCTGTTTTTTCCTAGTGTGTTACACTGACAGGCATTTGCAGCACTTACAGCGGGCGGAGTGTGCTTCCTGCAAAATAAACACCTGAAGCTACCCCTTATTGCTGGTTTTCCAATCTCCCTGCTGGCAATTAGAATGTCTGGAAGGCAAACAAGGAGAGGCAGACAGTCAGGAGCCAAGAAAAGAGGGCAAGCAGGCTCTGTGTCTGGGGGCAACAGTGCTGGTCGTGGACGCGGTGCATTGTCATCAGCACATGGCCATGGGACACGCTTGTCCTTCTTTTCGGCAGCTGGACATGTTGAGCCACATCATGCCGAAGACTTGGTAGAGTGGATGACCAAGCCCTCCTCATCCTCCTCATCCTCTCTCACCCAGGCTCAGGGTACTGGCAAAGCAGCTGCCAAAGCGTCCTCTTCCCTGGTATCAATGTCATCATCAGTCACTCCTTCCCTAGACCCACCATGTCCTCCTCCTGAGGAGTCCCCCGAACTGTTTGAGCACAGTGTTGGGTACATGCTCCAGGAGGATGCCCAGCGTTTCGAAGGGTCTGATGATGATACCCAGCTAGAGGAAGGCAGTAGCGTGAGAGCAGAGAGAGGGGATGCTCAAGAAGGACACCAATCTGGCAGTCATGTTCCAGCAGCTGCAGCATACTGCCAGATTGGCTCCAGTGATGAGGAGGGAGGGGATGATGAGGTCACTGACTCCACGTGGGTGCCTAATAGGAGAGAGGAGGAGGATGAGGAGGAGGCACATCTCCAACGAGGCAGGATGCCCTTGGGTGGCCAGCGTAAGGGCAGCACACCGACGGAATCACACCGCAGAGCTCCGCCTGTGCAGGGCGCTGCCTCTGCCCGTTATTCAAAAAGTTCTTTGGTGTGGGCCTTTTTTGAGGCGAGTGCATCAGATCGCACAGCTGCTGTTTGCAACATATGTCTCAAGCGTATATTGCGTGGCCAAAACATCAGCCGCTTGGGCACCACATGCTTGACCAGACATATGTTGACCTGCCATGCAGCTCGTTGGCAAGCCTACCTTAAAGACCCACACCAAAGAACAAAGCGGACCTCTCCTTGCACCGCATCAGCTGGGATCTCCAACCCCACTATACCTTCAGTCCTCTCTGAAACCTGCACTGAGAGGAATAAGGTGTAGAATTAGGTGTGTCACAGCCAAGTACTTGCGGCCACTCTGCTAGCAGTACACCGACGTCCGATTCTAGCAGGCAAATTTCCCTGCCCCAGCTGCTGGACCGTCGAAAGAAGTTCACTCCCAGCCATCCACATGCCCAGCGGTTGAATGCTAGCTTGGCTAAATTGCTAGCGCTTCAACTGCTGCCTTTTCAGTTGGTAGACTCGGCCCCCTTCCGTGAGTTTGTGCAATGTGCGGTTCCTCAGTGGCAGGTTCCCAAACGCCACTTTTTCTCACGGAAGGCGATTCCGGCTCTCTACCAGCATGTGGAAGGCAATGTCTTGGCCTCCCTGGACAGGGCGGTCAGCGGTAAGGTGCATATTACCGCTTACTCATGGTCCAGCAGGCATGGACAGGGACATTACCTTTCTTTCACGGCCCATTGGGTCACTCTTTTGGCAGCTGGGAAGGATGCAGGACAAGGTGCAGTAGTGTTGGAGGTTGTTCCACTGCCACGCCTCCAAAATGCTACTACTGGTTGTGACACACCTCTATCCTCCACCCCCTCCTCTTCTTCTTCCTCCGTGGCCTCTTCCTGTGCTTTGTCCTCGGAACCAGCGGTGCTCCGTAGGCGTTCAAGGGGCTACGCAAGTACGCAGGCAAAAAGATGCCATGCCGTGCTTGCGCTGGTGTGTTTGGGGGACAGGAGCCACACTGGGGCAGAGGTTCTGTCTGCTCTGCAGGGGCAGGCCGAGAGGTGGTTGACGCCACGCCAGCTTAAGCCAGGAATGGTAGTTTGCGACAATGGCACCAACCTCCTCTCCGCTCTCCGACAGGGACAACTGACCCATGTGCCCTGTGTGGCTCACGTCCTTAACCTGGTGGTGCAGCGGTTCTTGGGCAGGTACCCGGGCTTACAGGATGTCCTGAGGCAGGCCAGGAAAGTCTGTGTGCATTTACCCAGATCTTATAATGCCAGTGCTCGCCTGGCTGAGCTGCAAAAGGAGTTGAACCTGCCCAAGAACCGCCTTATATGTGACATGCCCACCAGGTGGAACTCAACGTTGGCCATGCTGCAGCGGCTGCACACGCAGCAGAGGGCCATCAATGAGTACCTGTGCGACTACGGCACCAGGACAGGGTCAGGGGAGCTCGGTTTTTTTTCACCACGCCAGTGGGGCATGATCAGGGATGCATGCACTGTCCTGGCACCATTTGAGGAGGCCACGAGGATGGTGAGCAGTGACAGTGCATGCATCAGTGACACTGTACCTCTTGTCCACCTGTTGGAACATACGCTGCATGGAATAATGGACAGGGCACTTGAGGCAGAACAGAGGCAGGAAGAGGAGGACTTCCTTGCCTCTCAAGGCCCCCTTTACCCAGACAGTGTTCCTTCTGTCCCACCCATCGCACAGGAAGAAGAGGAGGAGGAGGAGGATTGTGTCAGCATGGAGGTGGAGCCTGGCACTCAGCATCATCAGCAGCAGTCTTTTAGGGATGATTTACAGTCCCAAGAAACCAGTGGACTTGTACGTGGCTGGGAGGAGGTGGCTGCGGATCATGTCGTCCTTAGTGACCCAGAGGACTCCGGACTGAATGCCTCAGCTAACCTACACTGCATGGCCTCCCTGATCCTGCAAAGTCTGCGGAAGGATCCTCGTATTCTTCGGATCAAGGAGAGGGACCATTACTGGCTGGCCACTCTCCTTGATCCACGGTACAAGGGTAAGGTTGCGGACCTTATCTTACCGTCGCAGAGGATGAGACAACTCCGGGAGGCCTTGCAGAAAGGTCTGTGCAACGCGTTCCCAGAGACTGGGAGGTTACAAACTCCTGGTCTTGGACAACGAGTTGCTGAGGCTTCGGTCAGTCAAAGAAGGAGCGGTGGGGAAGGTGGCCGTCTGACCGAAGCGTTCAGACAATTCTTTAGTCCGCAGCCCCAAGGTATGATCAGTTCCAGCAACCATCGCCAGCGTCTGATATACATGGTGCAGGAATACCTAGGGGCAAGGTCAGACTTGGACACCTTCCCCACCGAAAATCCTCTGGCTTACTGGGTCTTGAGGATGGATCACTGGCCAGAGCTTGCACAGTATGCAATTGAGCTACTGGCCTGTCCTGCATCCAGCGTTCTTTCAGAACGCACATTCAGTGCTGCTGGAGGATTTGTCACGGATCACAGGGTGCGCCTGTCCACCGACTCTGTTGATCGACTGACCTTCATAAAGATGAACCAGTCTTGGATCACCACCAGCTACCAAACACCTGAAGCTGATATAACAGACTAATTTATTTTCAAATGTCACATCCCTTCAAGACTGATGCTGAGAGTTTGTCCTGTTATGTTGACTGACTATCCTCCTCCTCCTCAATGATCCGATTGACGATGATAGCTTGGAAGAACATTTTTGTTTCTGGGTGCCGCCACCAGTGGCTAAGGCCCAATTTTTCAGCCCCTGTTTAACAGGGGTGTGTTATTACAATTTTTTATGCAATGCTTTGCAGCAGGGCTCATTCCTGCACTCCAACTAGAGTATCTGGGAGTGGTTGCAGTGTCGTGGCACCAGCACCAGTGGCTAAGGCCCAATTTTTCAGCCCCTGTTTAACAGGGGCGTGTAATTACAATTTTTGATGCAATACTTTGCAACAGGGCTCATTGCTGTGCTCCAAGTACAGTATCTGCGAGGGGTTGCAGTGTTGTGGCACCAGTGCCTAAGGCTCAATTTTTCTGCCCCTGTTTAACAGGGGCATGTAATTACAATTCTTGATCTAATAATTCACAGCAGGGCCCAGTCCTGAGCCCACCAAGACTAACTGTGAGGCCTTACAGTGTTGTGTCAACACCACCACCACCACCACCACCAAAGGCCCAATTTTTCAGCCCCTGTTCAACAGGGGCATGCAATTACAATTCTTGATCTAATAATTCACAGCAGGGCCCATTCATGTGCCCACCAAGAGTAACTGTGAGGGCTCACAGTCTTGTGGCAACACCAACATGTAAGGGGCAAATTTCAGCTGCGTATATACGGCAGGCCCTTACTTTCAAACATCCAACTTACAAACGACTCCTCCTTGCAAACGGAAGGATATAACAGGAAGTGAGAGGAAATCTACCCCTAGGAAGGCAAATTCTCTCCTGTAAGAGTTAATATGGGAAAAAAAGTGTCTCCTCTCCACTGATTCTTTATCACCAATTCTTGTTTCAATAAAAAAACCAAATTTTCAAAAAAAATTTGTCATTAGGACGGAAAGTGAGGTAAACTGTTCTGAACAGGTGCACACTGCACAGACAGCAAAACAAATGTTACAGGGGTGATAACCCTTCCCTATGTTTTCCAAAAAGCTTAAAAATATATTTTTTGGCTGGAGCTACACTTAAACAATGTACCTGTTCAAAATTACAAACAGATTCTACATAAGAACAAACCTAGAGTCCCTGTCTTGTATGCACCGCCTGTATACGGCTGTTCAGAGTATATAGGGCCTTTTTTATTTTGTGTGTAGCGGGGTTCCTTTAAATGCTCTCGAACTACTGTTCCCAGAACCCCACTGGTTCCCAGGATGTTTTGCTTCTGCCCCAGAGACTCATGGGTGGGGATATATAAGGAAGGGGCTCGGCCTGGCTCGGCCTCTTTGGACACGGGATGGCAGAGACTGATACACCTGTGCGGACCTGTGCTGGGTTAAGGCCTGAAGCCTGGGGCCTTCCACAGCCGACCAAAGAGCCTTCCACCCCACTGCGAGCCTGGGTGGCATCCGACATCTCTACTTACAGCCTGGATTGGATCGGAGACCCGATCGCATCAAACGCTGTGGGCGAGTGAAGTCACAGCCGGTGGAAGTTCCGGACGGAGATCGTGTCCGGCGGGTGAGCGAGCGTAAGCTCATTCCCTAACCTGTTTGCTAGTACTGTGCCTATAAACTGCCGAGGCCTACTACCTCATGTTAAAGACTCTCACTGGAGATCCACAGCAGGACTGATCCAGAGGATCTCCAGTGAAGTGTTGTCAGTTATCAACTTTTCCTTTTGTTCTGGATTACAATTGTTGTTTATTCTTAAGTGCACCACCTCTACAGAAGCCGGTGAAGAATCCATCATTTATACAGGACTGAGTTCTAGAGTTAGGAATCAGGCCTGATTCATTAGGAACCTAGTTTAGTTATTGCGCCACAGGGCGCCTAGTTAACAGTCGCCTCACGTGGCGTCTCCTTATCCACCCCCCCCCCCTTCTTCAGGGTGTAGTGTATTGATATTGTAATATTGCAGGGCTCTGTGAATATTCTAATGGTCAAGTTGTTATCACTGTTCATTCCCTTTGCATAGCTGAAAGTAAAATCTGTTATTCCTTTATAACTACTCCGTGTCTGAGTCTCTCATAAAGTATAAGTATTAAATGTGTATACCCCTAGACTAACTGTGCCAGAAAGGGTCGAGTAGATTGCTGGGGGTTGGCGGAGCTGTACTCAGGGCATTAGACCAAATCTGCGGCCCTCTTAGTTGAGGGTAACGCTACACGTGGGGGTTCTCGTCCGGGATCCTGATAGAGCAGAAAACCCGGCAAGAGGTACCGGCATGGACCTGAAAGACATCAGAACGTGGTGTGGAGTAGCTAAGACAGATCCAAGCCAGTCAGTGGTCATTAACATGCCCGGTCAGGAATGGTCGACCGAGACGGTGGAAGGATTAATGAAGTCAGTGACCCCAGATGGTACACCGTGGGTGATGGGAACAAAGTTAGACCCAGACACCTCACACCAGTATGCACTAGTGGAGTATTCAGATGGGAAGCCAGAAGTTTGCAAGCGCAAATATACGCAGACGTCGGATAACAGATCTTATAGTCTGGCGCATGCTATCAAGAAGGAGCCACCCCTAACGGGACCACCGCAGACTGCGGCCCGTACCTCACCAGAGAGGAGAGATGGAGCGACACCTCCGGTGACGCCTGCACCTGCCACGGCCATATCACCTGAACTGATAAAAGCGTTAGGGGACCTACTAACAAACTGTCAGAAGGCAAGCACGGTGCACGTAGAGACTAGCTACCGGAGACTAAAAGCATTCTCGGGGAAGCTTCCCGTCCCTGCGGGGGAGGAAGATTTTGACACTTGGGTGGAACAGGCATTGCAGGCAGTAGAGGCATGGGAGGTGCCTGAGGCACAGAAGAGACAGCGAGTCTTGGAAAGTCTGAAAGGTGCCGCGGCAGAAGCGGTGAAGAGCTTCCGGTTTGGAAATGAAAACTGTACAGCTCAAGATTGCCTGGCCCTGCTCTAGGAAGAGATTGGTCAGCTGGAGAAGGTGTCAGAGATGATCTATCAATTTGAACACACTCTCCAGCAGCCGAATGAGAAACTGTCAGAATATGTTAGAAGGCTGAACAGGCAGTTATGCAAGATTGTACTGAAGAAGGGAATGCTGCCCAAAGATGCAGATGAAGCACGCATGAAGCAGATCATGAGGGGAGCGCGGCGCTCAGACCCGGTCTGGCTGCACCTGAAAACCTCAGGAGGAGGGATGTCACTAACCTACTCTGATCTAATAAAAATTATTAGGGACGAAGAGGCGCTGCAGGAAGATCAGCAGGTGGCCAAGGCGAATGTCACACCTGTATCAGTGTTGGTCCATTCGGTCAAGAGCCCGGAAAGAGATGCAGAGGTTGACACTTTGAAATCGCAAATGGCCCAAGTGTTAGAGATGCTGACCTCTTTGATGGAGAAAGATCAGAGAAGACCAAGCCCAAGAAAGGAGTTGTTCCCGAACACCTCAGCACCGGCCTCCCTACAGGACCAAGAAGAGGTGATTTGCTATAACTGCGGAGGGAGTGGCCACTTTGCTAACGTATGCTCCAGCCCAAAGAAGAAGAGAACAGATAATTGCAAGCCGGCGGGAAACTCCAAAGGGCCCCGGTGAAGGAGTCAACCGGGTGCCCATTATCTTCAGTGCGCTCCAAACTGAAAAAAAAGGCCAAGAATGGAGGAGACAAAACTCCTAGGAGGAGGTATAGTAACCCCCCACCAAGATGTACCCCAGAGGGAGGGGGCAAGACCCCTCAGTGGAAATACAGTACCCCAAAGAAGGAACATCCACCTAAGAGGAACAATAACATCCCTCAGCGGGTTTGTGCCCCCATTGAGAGGGAGAAGGTCAATGCCAGGCTCAGGAAAAATTAAAGTCCAAAAGAAGCAGGGCAAGGAAAAGCCCAAAGAAGGAAGTGACCCCAGTCCGGCCATACCCAAAGGAACTGGTGGGCCCGTCTCCTACTGTGCCCATCCAAGTGGAAGGAGTCTATACTAAAGCTCTTCTGGACACCGGAGCACAGGTGACTTTACTATACCGGGACTTCTATGATAGGCACTTGAGTCATCTGCCTATCCAGAAGATAGAAGAGCTGGAGATATGGGGACTTGGAACCCAGAGTTTCCCTTACGATGGGTACCTGCTCATAAAGATGACTTTCGACCCATCCGTTGCTGGGAAGGCTGAAGTGTTTGACACCCTGGCAGTTGTGTGTCCTCGGCCGCCTGGAGCCAGCAAGATTTCCCTGATCATTGGGACAAACACGGATCTAGTCAGGAGACTCCTGACCCCTCTAGTGAAAGAGAGAAACCATTCAGCCACCAAAATCCATCCCATGCTAAAGACGGCCTACCAACGACTGGTCTTAGAGCAGAAGACCCCGGGAGAGGGGATAGGGAAGGTGTGGAGACTTGGCAGAGAAGGAGTAGTGCTACAGCCCGGAGAAGTAACCTGTCTTAGGGCCACTGTGAAGCTTTCGTGGGAACAACCTGGCCCCTTTGTCATGCTGGAATCCGACCCAAGGGAAGAGTCCTCAGGCCTGGAAGTGATACCAGAAGTGATTCCGTTCAAGGCCCTGAAGAAGGCCCATGGCAGAGTTCCGGTGAGTGTTAGGAACACTACGGGAGGACCCATGGAGATTCCTGCCAGAGTGTTGCTTGTTTAGGTGAGCCCTGCTGCCCCAGACACTTGGTCCGAAGTCAAAGGGACGGGTGACGGAGAAGATGTTTGGGAGAAGCTGTCCGTGGAAAACCCGAACCTACCCAGGGCTTGGAAAGAAAGAGCCAAGGCCCAGTTGACCAGATGGGAGAAGATCTTTTCCGAAGATGAATTCGATGTGGGGTGTGCAAGAAGTTCCACCCATCGGATCCGCCTCCAAGAAGATAAGCCCTTCCGAGAGAGGGTCAGGCGGGTCCCCCTGGCAGATCTGGAGGATCTGAGGGAACAACTTGTAGAACTAAAGAAGACTGGTGTGATCCGGGAGTCTAGAAGCCCCTATGCCTCCCCAATCGTGGTGGTCAGAAAGAAGAATGGATCGTTGAGGCTTTGTATCGATTACAGGACTCTCAACAGGAGAACCATCCCTGACCAATACACCACGCCAAGGATAGAAGATGCCCTACAAAGTTTGTCTGGAGCCAAATGGTTCAGTGTAATTGACCTCAAGAGTGGGTACTATCAAATCCCTATGCACCCAGAAGACAGGGAGAAGACAGCCTTCA
The DNA here is from genome assembly GCA_029206835.1 of Rana muscosa. Taxonomy (NCBI): domain Eukaryota; kingdom Metazoa; phylum Chordata; class Amphibia; order Anura; family Ranidae; genus Rana; species Rana muscosa. The sequence continues at coordinate 1,033,078,221 of CM055117.1, forward strand.
TAACCCCGGTGGGATTCTTCGAATTCAATAGGATGCCTCAGGGTCTGTCTGGAGCTCCTGCTACCTTTCAACGCCTTATGGAGAAGACTGTTGGAGACATGAATCTTATAGAAGTCCTTGTGTACTTGGACGATGTCATTGTCTTCGGGAGAACCTTGGAAGAACATGAAGCCAGACTGGAGAAAGTATTGAGAAGACTCAGCGAAGAGGGACTTAAGCTTTCCCCCGAGAAGTGTCGGTTCTACCAGTCTTCTTTGAACCATCTGGGGCACATAGTGTCTGAAGAAGGGGTGGCCACAGATCCTGAGAAGTTGGAAGCAGTCACTTCCTGGCCACGACCCACCACAGTAACAGAGCTCAGATCCTTCCTGGGGTTCTGCTCCTATTATAGGAGGTTTGTGGAGGGGTTTGCTCGGATTGCCCGCCCGTTGAATGAATTGCTAAAGGCAGAAGGGGAAGAGGATGACTCAGGGCCCAGGAGGCCTGGTGAGTCAGTTCAAGATCAGTGGAACCCAAGGTGTGAAGAGGCCTTTCATGCCCTGAAGAGGAGCTTAACCAGTGCCCCAGTCCTGGCCCACGCTGACCCTACCAGACCTTATGAATTACATGTGAATGCCAGCCATGAGGGTCTAGGCGGTGTGCTCTACCAAGAACATGAAGGACAACTGCGACCAGTGGCCTATGTGAGCAGGAGCCTGACCCCCTCAGAAAAGAATTACCCCACTCATAAGCTGGAATTCCTGGCCCTCAAATGGGCGGTAGTAGACAAGCTAAAAGACTACCTGTATGGGGCAGAGTTTACTGTGAAGACAGACAACAACCCCCTGACCTACCTCTCCACCACCGCAAAACTAGATGCCACCGGACACAGGTGGTTGGCCGCATTGTCTGGATTCAACTTCAGTCTGATGTACAGACCAGGAGCTGGAAATAGGGATGCAGATGCCCTGTCCCGGAGGTCTCATGCCACGACAAATGACTGGGAAGATTGGACCCAAGTGGCACCGGACGGGGTGCGGGCCCTTTGTCAAGGGGCTGAATTCCAAGCCAGAGGAGGCTCCAGAGCAGAAGAAATAGGGGTTACCATGGTAGGAGTCCCTAAACACTATTGTGGAGTAACTCAACTGGAGGAAGACAACCTACCGAGACTGTCCAAGAAGGAGTTGAGGTGTGACCAATTGGAAGACCCCATGGGGAGATTGGTCCTCGAAGCCCTGGAGAATCAGGATCCCAACAAACTCCTACATCACCCCTCAAAGGAGGCTCGCCTGTTGAGGAAGGAATTGGACAGGCTGCAGGTACATCAGGGAGTGGTCTACCGAAGGGGCCCCTCTGATGACTCAGAAGATAAGTGGCAGTTATTTCTTCCAGAGAAGCACCGAGAGACTGTACTAATTGCCCTGCATGACCATCATGGTCACCTAGGGGCAGAAAGGACCTTCCAGCTTGTCAGAAATCGGTTCTATTGGCCCTGCATGAGGGCAGAAGTAGAGGAGTATTGCCATTCCTGTGCACGATGCATTCAGAGAAAGACCCTACCCCATCAAGCTGCCCCAATGGGCCACTTACAGAGTCAAGGCCCAATGGATCTGGTATGCATTGACTTTCTCTGCCTCGAACCCGACCTGAGTGGATTGGGGCATGTTCTGGTAATAACCGACCATTTCACCCGCTATGCTCAAGCTTTCCCAACCAAAGACCAGAAGGCATCCACCGTGGCCAAGATACTTATGGAGAAGTATTTTGTCCATTACGGACTACCACAGAGACTCCACTCAGATCAAGGAAGGGACTTTGAGAGTCGGTTGATCCGAAGACTTTTGGATTCATTGGGAATAAAGAAGACCAGAACCACGCCTTACCACCCACAAGGAGATGCTCAGCCGGAGAGATTTAACCAGACCCTGCTCAACATGTTGGGAACCTTAGAAACAGAGAAGAAGCAACACTGGAGTCAACACATATCAGCCCTAGTACATGCCTATAACTGTACCACAAGTGACGCCACTGGCTACTCCCCTTATCGACTTATGTTTGGGAGAGAAGCAAGGCTACCTGTGGACCTGGCCTTTGGCACTTCTTTAGACAATACCTCAGCTACATCCCACAAGGGATACGTGGACAGACTTAGACGTAGCTTGCAGGTGGCCTATGAACAAGCCCAGGCGGCTTCGGATCAAAGGGGAGCCCGCAACAAGAGAAATTTCGATCTGAAGGTTCGAGTGCAAGATCTGCAGCCCGGGGACCGAGTACTGCTACGCAATCTGGGGGTCCCTGGAAAACACAAGCTTGCCGACAGATGGAGATCTGAGCCCTATGTCGTCTGTAGAAAGTTGCCCGGTTTGCCTGTCTACAAACTAAAGCCAGAAGGAAAGGTGGGTCCACTGAAGACGTGGCATCGGAACCACCTGCTTCCACTCGCTGAGGCAGTCAGAATACCTCCCGTGAGAGACTCCCCTGAACCGGCCTCTATCCTGGATACTCCTAGGCCAAGCACTCGGTCCCAGACCTCTCGAGCCGAAGATGGGGAGGCCTCCCAATTGAGTACAGATGAAGGTGGAGAACTGGACTGGCTGTGGCCTCCCTCGACTCTGGGAACGTCCGCCATAGATCTCCCAAATGGAGGGGATACCCCAGATGCAACGCTGAATCCGGAGGCTACTGAATTCATACCCTTCAGTCCCTCAGCTGATTACTGGGAAGATGTTCCTGACACTTGCGCAGAGGAGGACCCTAGAGATTCCATACGTCAGTCGACTTCTGAATCAGAGGTTCCAGAACCAGCAATGTTACCTGAACTTACTCCTGAAGAAGAACCTGTGGTGCCAGAGTCAGAAGCACCAAGAGAGCAGAGGGCTCGCAGAGTCATCAGGCCTCCCAAGAAACTAACTTACCCCCAAATGGGGATGAGCTCAGAGGACTCTGTTGTAACGGCTAGGAGAAGTGTTGAGCAACCTGATCCCTCCACTGTCCATTTGGTGGAGGGCAACCCCAGCTCACTCTCTGGCACAGTTAGGCAGGCCACTCATGATAGTGTGACCTGTAGGCAAGAGAGTTCCATCCCAGAGTTTTGGTGGGAATTCCCTATGCCAACATCATACTCGACACTGTCCAAAATGGTAAACAGTATTTGTTGAAGTTTATCTTTGGGGACCAAAGAGTTTTAGTGGGGGGAGTGTGTAGCGGGGTTCCCTATAAATGCTCTCGAACTACTGTTCCCAGAACCCCACTGGTTCCCAGGATGTTTTGCTTCTGCCCCAGAGACTCATGGGTGGGGATATATAAGGAAGGGGCGAGGCCTGGCTCGGCCTCTTTGGACACGGGACGGCAGAGACTGATACACCTGTGCGGACCTGTGCTGGGTAAGGCCTGAAGCCTGGGGCCTTCCACAGCCGACCAAAGAGCCTTCCACCCCACTGCGAGCCTGGGTGGCATCCGACATCTCTACTTACAGCCTGGATTGGATCGGAGACCCGATCGCATCAAACGCTGTGGGCGAGTGAAGTCACAGCCGGTGGAAGTTCCGGACGGAGATCGTGTCCGGCGGGTGAGCGAGCGTAAGCTCATTCCCTAACCTGTTTGCTAGTACTGTGCCTATAAACTGCTGAGGCCTACTACCTCATGTTAAAGACTCTCACTGGAGATCCACAGCAGGATTGATCCAGAGGATCTCCAGTGAAGTGTTGTCAGTTATCAACTTTTCCTTTTGTTCTGGATTACAATTGTTGTTTATTCTTAAGTGCACCACCTCTACAGAAGCCGGTGAAGAATCCATCATTCATACAGGACTGAGTTCTAGAGTTAGGAATCAGGCCTGATTCATTAGGGACCTAGTTTAGTTATTGGGCCACAGGGCGCCTAGTTAACAGTCGCCTCACGTGGCGTCTCCTTATCCACCCCCCCCCCTTCTTCAGGGTGTAGTGTATTGATATTGTAATATTGCAGGGCTCTGTGAATATTCTAATGGTCAAGTTGTTATCACTGTTCATTCCCTTTGCATAGCTGAAAGTAAAATCTGTTATTCCTTTATAACTACTCCGTGTCTGAGTCTCTCATAAAGTATAAGTATTAAATGTGTATACCCCTAGACTAACTGTGCCAGAAAGGGTCGAGTAGATTGCCGGGGGTTGGCGGAGCAGTACTCAGGGCCCAGACCAAATCTGCGGCCCTCTTAGTTGAGGGTAACGCTACACGTGTGCGGGGTTCCCCTTAATATCTATACAAGACCCAAAGGGGCTGGTAATGGGCTGGGGTAAGGGGGGGGGGTGTGATGGGGTAGCTATGTCATTTTTCTTAAAGATTTTCATCCATATTACCGGGACCAGACATTACATTAAAGCCGCAAGCAGTTTTAAATGGCTTTTTTTCCTTTAGAAATGTAATTTTGTGCAGGGACAGTTCTAAACACGGGAAACACGTGGCACTTCACAGGCATACTTTAGACACCCCCCAGGTACGATATTTAAAGGAATATTTGACTTTTTTTTTTTTCACTTTATGCATCATTAAAATGACTGCTCCAGAAAAACGGCAGTTTTTAAAACTTCTTTTTGCATTGATACATGTCCCCTGGTGCAGAACCCGGGTTCCCAAACCCTTTTTAGGACAATAACATGCATGATAGTCGTTATAATTAGCACTTTAGATTTCGAACGTTCGCATCCATTGTATTTAATAGGGTTCTAAAGTTCGTGCGAACTTTCGGTCCGTTCGCGGGTTCTGGTGCGAACCGAACCCGGGGGTGTTCGGCTCATCACTATTAGGGAGTCTGAGAATCCCTTTTGTGGTTCTTGGAGGACTCTGGTTGTGCAAGGTTCCCTGCGTCCTGCAGGTGGTGTTGTCGCCCTGGGCCGGAGTTGAACCCGCACCGCAAGACTGTTCCTTTTTGTCCTTTCCTGGCGCTGGTACAGCGGGGCGGGGAACCCGCTGTGACGCAAAGGGAGAGGAGATAAAAGGGGCTGACGCCCTGACCTTGGGGTTCAGAGTTGGAGGACGCAGCCGTGCCCCGGCACCTTCAGCCTGGGTGCTGGCGTTCCGGAGTTCTGGGCCCAGGTGCGCTTGACCTGGCCGGAGCGAGGGATGGAGTCCATCCCAGGCACCTTAAGCCTGGGGTGAGGTACTATGACCAAGGCCTGGGGCCCAGTAACTTTGACTGGGTTCCGCAAGGGTGGAGGAGTCCGAGGGGCCCTAAGGTGTTGGGACCCGTATCTGAGGTGAGGAGGCCGGGGAGTGAAACCCTTCCGAATAGCCCAGTACAGCATTAATCCGGTGACGGCAGGGCCTCTGGTAACTCTCTTGGAGGGATGTCTTCCCCCTGACAGGGGCTGCAACGTAGCGAAGGCAACTCCCGTTCCTGTTCATTAGAGTCGCTGTGCTTAGCAACCGTTGGTGAAACCTCAACGGTTTAGTTTTCTTTGAGGATTGTGCCTTGACCTACTCCCCACCAATACTGAACTGTTCTATGGGTCTCAAACTGTCTGCTCGCAAAGGACTATTTGTTTGCCGTTATGGAATAAATAAATGTTGGACCTTTTCAGTGTGTGGTACTCCAATTACTGGGAGAAAAGGGGGTTATCAGCAGAACAGACTTGGCTCTGAGCGTATACACAGCCCAAAGGTAATCTGGTGCTGGCCTTCACCTCTACATGCTGTAATCTAGAGGACATGGGCCGTGGCGCACCTCGCTCTCCCCTTCAAGGTACCCCTAGACCGGAGCCAAAGTAACCGCTAAAGAAGAGAGAGAGGGTGAAGCCGCTACACAGGGTTAAAATAATTTATAGACATGCCTGTTTTTTATTCCATAAATGTTATTACATTGTTGTCTAGATGATGTGTTTGGAACTAGAATGAAATGCAAACTTGAATCAGTGTAAAGGAGAGGACACTCAGCAGCTGTTTACACATCTGCACTCTGGAGCACTATAGTGTGGGCCAGTGTTGCCAACCGTCCGTTAATTTACGGACAGCACGTAAATTTAACCCCCTTTTTGGGGTGTACGTAAAGTCAGTTGTGGGCATCGGCTGCCCGTAAAAAAGATGGCCGCGAGCCGACCATCCCGGCCGGGCTCGGGAAAGCTCGTATGCATTCGGCCGAGCGGCGCATGCGCAGTAACGTAATGGTGCCGCCCGGCGCCATTTTTAAAAAGACTTTTCAGCCAGGACGGGAGTGCTCGCGGGCTACAGTGCAGTTGCCATAGTAGGAGGAGAGGACTCGGCCGAGCAGGGGTGAGGAGGAGGAGGGGGGGATATGAAGTAAGAGGAGGACTGCGCTGGAAGCGGGAGCATGCAGGGGAGGGACAGAGACTGATGTGCTCTCTCTGTCCACCATCATATAACTTCTCCTCTACATCATCAGTATGCTGTGCCCTTTTCACCTCTCCACATGTCAGAGCCAGTGTTGCCAACCCCCTGAAGTGAAATTTACTGGCAAGGATGCCAACATTTCTGTACGGCACCAATTTCTTACTGGCAAAAATAATGAAGATTACTGGCAGAGCCGGATATTTTACTGATGCTGCAAAAAAGTACCTAAAATTACGGGTTTTAGTACTAAACAGTGCAAATATCAATATTTCAACTATAAACACACAGCTAATGCTAATATCAATGTGTTTAAGTTAAACAAAAGTAAAAAAACATATTTCTCAATTCACATGAAGGTTAGGTTACTATAACCCAGCCAGCACAGAGTTCCCTCTTACATCAGAGTCTGCAGGATGCCCCCTTACAGTGCAAGGGAACTCTTATGTAAAGGGGAACGCTGCAGATCATGATGTAAGGGGGAACTCTGATGTGGAGGGGGGCTCTGGTGAATAGAGACCACCTTCTACAGAGTGAATACACTAAGGTAAGGGGGGGTACTAATATAAAGGGGGAAACCTTTATATCAGTGCCCCCTTACATTATTGTATTCATTCACCTCCTTACATCAGTGACCCCCCCCCTCAGAATGGCCTGGCGGCACTGTCACTTACCTCCTCTCGGGTGCACAGTGTGGGGCTCAGTCAGACGGCTCCAGCTTGGTGGCTCTGATCTCCTCTTCCCAGTCCACACGTCTGTTTCTTCCTGGGCCGTAACCCCCATCCCGGCGGCACTCCCACTCTTGACACCTTTCTAGGATCCCCTCAGAGACTGTAGACATGACAAGAGATGGTCAGAGGCTGCGGACACACGATACAGGAGGGGGACAGAGACTGCAGACACACTACAGGAGGGGGACAGAGGCTGCGGACATACTACAGGAGAGGGACAGAGGCTGCGGACATACTACAGGAGGTGGACAGAGACTGCGGACATACTACAGGAGGTGGACAGAGGCTGCGGACATACTACAGGAGGGGGACAGAGGCTGCGGACACACTACAGGAGGGGGACAGAGACTGCGGACACACTACAGGAGGTGGACAGAGACTGCGGACACACTACAGGAGGGGGACAGAGGCTGCGGACATACTACAGGAGGGGGACAGAGGCTGCGGACATACTACAGGAGGGGGACAGAGGCTGCGGACACACTACAGGAGGGGGACAGAGGCTGCGGACACACTACAGGAGGGGGACAGAGGCTGCGGACATACTACAGGAGGGGGACAGAGGCTGCGGACATACTACAGAAGGGGGACAGAGGCTGCGGACATACTACAGGAGGGGGACAGAGGCTGCGGACATACTACAGGAGGGGGACAGGCTGCGGACATACTACAGGAGGGGGACAGGAGGGGGACAGAGGCTGCGGACATACTACAGGAGGGGGACAGAGGCTGCGGACATACTACAGGAGAGGGACAGAGGCTGCGGACATACTACAGGAGAGGGACAGAGGCTGCGGACATACTACAGGAGAGGGACAGAGGCTGCAGACATACTACAGGAGAGGGACAGAGGCTGCGGACATACTACAGGAGAGGGACAGAGGCTGCGGACATACTACAGGAGGGGGACAGAGGCTGCGAACATGATGGTGCCCTCCTCACCCCCTTACAGTAGCCTCCTCCTCTGTCCACCACCATATTACTTCTGCACATCATCAGTGTGCTGTGTCCTCCTCCTGTACCCCTTTCACCACTCCACAGGTCAGGGCAGCACTGTGCTGCCCTGACCTGTGAAGAGGTGAAAGGGACACAGGAACCAGAGGAGGATACAGCACACTGATGACGCTGTCCCCTTGTATCCCCCGTTTCTCTGACCTTGAGTCCGTCCTCCTCACCCCTGGCTGGGCCCTGTCAGTGCTCCGCTCCACCGACCACCTATGATGAGTGCATGGCATGCACTCACTGCAGGACGGTGTCCCGCCACTGCAGCCACTGTGGCCTTTTCAAAAATGGCGCCAGCGGCGCCATCACGTTCCTGCGTGTGCGCCGCCGCCGCCCGGCCGAGTTCCGAATGCGCTCGGCCGGCGCATTCGGAACGGCGCATGCGCAGTTGTATGGCCGGCTTGCGGCCATCTTTTTTATGGGCGCCGGTGCCCATAAACGGACTTTTACGTACAGCCCGAAAAAGGGGTTAAATCGCGGGCTGTACGTAAATCTACGTACGGTTGGCAACACTGGTCAGAGCTGCCCTGACCTGTGGAGAGGTGAAAGGGGCACAGAAGGAGGACACAGCATACTGATGATGTGGAGAAGTTATATGATGGTGGACAGAGAAGGCCACTGTGAGGGGGTGAGGAGGACCCTATCATGTCCGCAGCCTCTGTCCCCCTCCTGTGTCATGTCCGCAGCCTCTGTCCCCCTCCTGTGTCATGTCCGCAGCCTCTGTCCCCCTCCTGTGTCATGTCCGCAGCCTCTGTCCCCCTCCTGTGTCATGACTCTGCAGCCTCTGTCCCCCTCCTGTGTCATGTCCGCAGCCTCTGTACCCCTCCTGTGTCATGTCCGCAGCCTCTGTCCCCCTCCTGTGTCATGTCCGCAGCCTCTGTCCCCCTCCTGTGTCATGTCCGCAGCCTCTGTCCCCCTCCTGTGTCATGACTCTGCAGCCTCTGTCCTCCTCCTGTGTCATGACTCTGCAGCCTCTGTCCCCCTCCTGTGTCATGACTCTGCAGCCTCTGTCCCCCTCCTGTGTCATGTCGGCAGCCTCTGTCCCCCTCCTGTGTCATGACTCTGCAGCCTCTGTCCCCCTCCTGTGTCATGACTCTGCAGCCTCTGTCCCCCTCCTGTGTCATGACTCTGCAGCCTCTGTCCCCCTCCTGTGTCATGTCGGCAGCCTCTGTCCCCCTCCTGTGTCATGACTCTGCAGCCTCTGTCCCCCTCCTGTGTCATGACTCTGCAGCCTCTGTCCCCCTCCTGTGTCATGTCGGCAGCCTCTGTCCCCCTCCTGTGTCATGACTCTGCAGCCTCTGTCCCCCTCCTGTGTCATGTCCGCAGCCTCTGTCCCCCTCCTGTGTCACGTCTGCAGCCTCTGTCCCCCTCCTGTGTCATGACTCTGCAGCCTCTGTCCCCCTCCTGTGTCATGACTCTGCAGCCTCTGTCCACCTCCTGTATCGTGTCCGCAGCCTCTGACCATCTCCTGTCTTTTATGTCTGCAATCCTTTCCCTTCTCTTGCCCACCACTGTGCTATCACCAGTGGCGAATAGTCACTGCCACTATGTGAAGTAGGACGTGAATTACCTTCGCTAGCAAGGCCCCTGTCAGGGGAAGGATATCCGTCCAAGGGAGATACCGGAGGCCTCTCTGTCACCAGCGATGCTGCGCCGGACTCTCCAGAGAAGTTCTGCACACCAGACCTCACGAACTCAGACACGGGCACCCAAGGAGTTAGGGCCCCCTCGGATTCCTCCACCCTCGAAGGTCGAAGGTACTGAGCCCCAGGCATCCGCCATAGTACCTCACCCCAGGCAAAAGGTGCCCGAGATGGACTCCATCTCCGCTCCGGCCAGGTCAAGGGCACCTGGGCCCGGAACACCGGAACGCCAGTACACAAGCTGAAGGTGCCTGGGTGCGGCTGCGTCCTCCGACTTAAACTCTGAACCCCGTGGTAAGGGCGTCCGCCCCTTTTATCTCCTCTCCCTTCGCGCCACAGCGGGGTCTCCGCCCCACTGTACCAGCTCCAGGGGAGGACAAAAAGGCACAGTCTTGCGGTGTGAGTTCAACTCCAGCCCAGGACAACAACGCCACATATAGGCCCAGGGAACCTCACACCCCCAGAGTCCTCCAAGAACCATAAAAGGGTCTCAGATTCCCTAGTAATCAGTGCATCTGGGTTACACTACCACCCAGATGCTTTCCTTAAATTCAAATTCCCGCTACATCAAGATTTGGCCTTTTTTTTAAAATATGTTTTCAGCTTGTAACTCTGCCCAAACAGACACTTGTACCCCACTTCCAAGCAATGTATCATGTTCCTATTTTTTCCATAAAATGTGTGATAATTCTACTTTATGTTTCAGTCTCATAGGGGAGAGAAGACTGGGAGGACACCACTCCAGGGAGCACAGGAACCCCACACCACAGAGAGAACCCCAACCTCACCAAGAACCCCAACCTGAGGATGTGGAGGAAGTAGAAGTGGAGGAAGGAGAAGTGGAGGAAGGAGAAGTGGATGACGTGGTGGAAATTGTCACCACAACAGGTCAGTGTCTGTCACCACAGCTTCAGATAAGAGATGTAGGCCTGCAGAGTTATAATACCTTTTTTTAATTTTTTTAGGGGATGAACATGTTGTTGAGGAAGAAAGTCCTCATTTCTCAAGTGATAGTGCCCAAAGAATCAGCCAGCAAGTTATGGAGTGTAGTAGTGAACTGGACATAATGAAGAAAAGGATGAATGTTATGGAGCAAACATTTAAAGACATTATTGATGTTTTGGGGCGAATTGAATGAAGCAAAAAAAAAACTTTTTCTAGTTTTCTATGTTTTATTCTAAAATTTTGCACTTTTACAATCAAGCCTAAATTTGAAGATGCACACAGTGGAGGTGATTTACTAAAGACCTGTGCCTGTGGTGCAGTGGAGAAATTGGAGCAATTGCACAAAAAACGGGACTCAAAACATTTATCAAAAATGATGGTGCACTTATATGCACCAAACCATATTTACATAGGAAGCGCTGTTGCGCACTTGCGCAATCTTTCACGCCTACCATTAGCAAGCGCAGCCAATGTAATTGTAGCGGGAATCTCCTTTAAGTATCCAGGACTACGATACCCAGAACCCCGTTCAGCACCCAAGGTGCATTGCCAACCGCAAAGACTCATGGGGTGGGCTATAAAGGTGAAGCGGAGGCGGAGCTCGGCCTCTTTGGACGCCGCCCTTCTTGCAAGAGGATCCCCTGTGCGGACTTGCTGCTGGTGCAAAGCCTGAAGCCTGGGCCTTGCGCACTTCCAAAGAGCCTTCCACTCCGCTGCGGAGCCTGTGTGGCACCTGATCTCCATTCGTTTCTTACTGACATCAGGAGGACCAAAGACCCGGCTATCGCAGACCCTGTGTGTGGATACACAGCGGTGGAAGTTACGGACGGGGACTAAGATAAAGACATTTTTCCTAAAATAGAATGTCTGATATTGCCTAGAGGTTTACAATGTTGTATTTTGTTGTATGGTAATGAGAGTTTTGTATTTTATTACCAAAAAAAAAAGGCCTGTTTATGGCCACCCCCCAAAAAATATAATAATCTTTTATAACACCAAAAATGTTATATTTACCATGTGTGAATGTGCACAGAGTAAAATTTTTGAACAACAACAAAGTGTAGCTTCTTTATCAAATCCGCTATAACCTTTTTTATGTATATTTTTGGTGTTACCAGTGAAATGGTTAGTATTTACTAAAGGAAATTACACTTGGCACTACAAGTGCACTATGAAAAACTAGGAGACAGCTAAAAGAAACACAAGCAATACATACAAAAATCAGATTAAACCAGATTTTAAATTTTTGTTTGTAAAAAAGCTTTTATGCATTGCCTGGCATAGGAATCGCCCCCCTACCCGTGAAATAGTCCACATATTTCTGCCGAACCTCACGGGCGTTTTGGGGGGGCAAGCCAGGATGGCCAGCTTCAAAAGATTGTCCCCCGAAAGTTCAGCCTCAGGCCCAATTGAGGCCATATAATTTGGTGATTTTATTCGCAAAAAATTATGCAGCAGCAACAGAACACTATGTAGTTCATTTTGTACTCCGCCAAGTTGATTGATGTCATGAAAAGGCGGAACCGGCTGGCCATTATCCCGAAGGCATTCTCCACAACTCTTCGGGCCCTGGCCAGCCGAGAAGTTGAATACCCTCCTCTCCGGGGTCAGGGTCCTCCGGGGAAATGGCCTCATGAGATGCGGTCCCAGTCCAAAGGCTTCATCAACCAAAAAAACAAAGGGGAGTCCTTCAACATTTCCTGCATCCGGTGGCAATGCAAGGTCGTCACTCTGGAGACGAAGAGCAAACTCCGTCTGGCTGAAGGCTCCCCCATCGGACATCCAGCCATTCTTCCCCAAATCCACATAGAGGAACTCATACTGTTCTGACACCATCGCCATCAGCACAATGCTATGAAACCCCTTGTAGTTATAGAAATAGGACCCAGACCGGGGTGGTGGCACGATGCGGACGTGCTTCCCATCTATTTCCCCTCCGCAGTTGGTGAAGTCCCACCGCGTGGCAAAATGGGATGCCACAGTTTACCATTCCTGTGGCGTGGAAGGAAGCTGTGGAGTCAAACAAGATAAAAAAATATTAGTACTTTTGCACATAACATTGCTAGTAGATTACACAAAAATACATTCTTGGCCAACATCATTATAACTTTTATTTTAATGTGTTTTTAAATACTAAAATAGAAGACCCAATTATCAGATTCATCACCCCCCCTCTGATGGGCCATTGTAAAAAAATTGGGGGGGGGTAGATGAGTTTGGGAACCCCCAAAAAAAATTAAGTGAAAATATACATTTGGAAACATTTTAGGGGGTGTTTAGGGGGGGGGGAGGGTAAAGCACTACAATGGAGCTGACAAAATACATTGGTAAGTGACTAGGCTAGGTGTGTTTGGGCCCAGGATAGCATGCTGGAGAGGTTAGTGAAGGGAAATATGCATGTAGGACAAAAAAGGGGCATTAAAAGCTTACAGCATGCATGGGGACAAAGGGGACATTCACAGCATATTACACTCATGGTAATTAGGGAAGGATGTAAGAAATACAGGACATTAGCATACATGAATTACATAGAACGTGATGTTAACCACTTAAGGACCGGACCATTACGCAGCTTAATGACCAGAGGTGTTTTCACAATTTGGCACTGCGCTGCTTTAACTGAAAAATGTGCAGACATGCAATGTTGTACCCAAACGAAATTTGCGTCCTTTTTTTCCCACAAATAGAGCTTTCTTTTAATGGTATTTGATTGCCTCTGCGATTTTTTTTTTTTGCGATATAAACGGAAAAAGACTGAAAATTTTGAAAAAAAATTATATTTTCTACTTTTTGTTATAAGAAAAATCGAATAAACTCAATTTTAGTCATCCATTTAGGCCAAAATGTATTCAGCCACATGTCTTTAGTAAAAAAAAATGTCAATAAGCGTATATTTATTGGTTTGCGCAAAAGTTATAGCGTCTACAAACTAGGGTACATTTTCTGGAATTTACACAGCTTTTAATTTATGACTGCCTATCTCATTTCTTGAGGTGCTAAAATGGCAGGGCAGTACAAAACCCCCCCAATGACCCCATTTTGGAAAGTAGACACCCCAAGGAAATTGCTGAGAGGCATGTTGAGCCCATTGAATTTTTTTTTTTGCCCCAAGTGATTGAATAATGACAAAAAAAATAAAAAATTACAAAAAGTTGTCACTAAATGATATATTGCTCACACAAGCCATGGTTATGTGTGAAATTGCACCCCAAAATACATTTTGCTGCTTCTCCTGAGTACGGGGATACCACATGTGTGGGACTTTTTAGGAGCCTAGCCGCGTACGTGACCCCGAAAACCAAGCACTGCCTTCAGGATTTCTAAGGGCACAAATTTTTGATTTCACTCCTCACTACCTATCACAGTTTTGAAGGCCATAAAATGCCAAAATAGCACAAAACCCCCCCAAATGACCCCATTTTGGAAAGTAGACACCCCAAGCTATTTGCTGAGAGGCATGGTGAGTATTTTACAGCTCTAATTTGTTTTTGAAAATGAAGAAACAAAATTTTTATTTTATTTTTCAATTTTCAAAACTTTGGGACAAAAAGCGAGATCTGCAAAATGCTCACCATACCTCTCAGCAAATAGCTTGGGGTGTCTACTTTCCAAAATGGGGTCATTTGGGGGGGGTTGTGCCATCTGGGCATTCCATGGCCTCCGAAACTGTGATAGGCAGTGAGGAGTAAAATCAAAAATTTCCACCCTTAGAAAGCCTGAAGGCGGTGCTTGGTTTTTCGGGTCCCGTACGCGGCTAGGCTCACAAAAAGTCTCACACATGTGGTATCCCTGTACTCAGGAAAAGCAACAGAATGTATTTTGGGGTGAAATTCCACATATGCCCATGGCATGTTTGAGCAATATATCATTTAGTGACAACTTTGTGCAAAAAAAAAAAAAAAAAATAATTGTCTTTTTTCCGCAACTTGTGTCAACATATAAAATATTCCATGGACTCGACATGCCTCTCAGCTTGGGGTGTCTACTTTTTTTTTAACTGTCCTGGCATTTTATACACAACATTAGGAAGCTTACATCCACTCTGCTAACCACTTGAAGACAAAGCCCTTTCTGACACTTTTTGTTTACATGAAAACATATTTTTTTTGCAAGAAAATTATGTTGAACCCCCAAATATTATATATTTTTTAAAGCAAAGGCCCTACAGATTAAAATGGTGGGTGTTGCATTTTTTTTCCACACAGTATTTGCGCAGCGATTTTTCAAACGCATTTGTTGGGGAAAAAATACAATTTTAATGCACTAAAACACACTATATTGCCCAAATGTTTGATGAAATAAAAAAGATGATCTTAGGTTGAGTACATAGATACCAAAAATTTAGCACAAACGTGCAGTGGCGACAAACGACAAACTACATACATTTTTAAAAGCCTTTACCACGGTTACCACGTTAGATTTACAGAGGAGGTCTACTGCTAAAATGACTGCCCCGGATCTGACCTTTGCGGTGATACCTCACATGCATGATGCAATTGCTGTTTACATATGACGCCAGACCGACGCTTGCGTTCGCCATTGCACAAGAGCAGGGCGGGACAGGGGTGCTTTTTTTTTTTTTATTAATTTTGCTTTTTTATTTTATTTTTAAACTGTTCCTTCCATATTTTTTTTAATCATTTTTATTGTTATCTCAGGGAATGTAAATATCCCCTATGATAGCAATAGGTAGTGACAGGTACTCTTTTTTTTAAAAAACTGAGGTCTATTAGACCCTAGATCTTTCCTCTGCTCTCAAAGCATCTGACCACACCAAGATCGGTGTGATAAAATGCTTTCCCAATTTCCCAATGGCGCTTTTTATATCCGGGGGCTAATTAGCCGCTAGGATTGCTTTTACATGAAAGCCGGTCGCTGGCTGAAAAGAACGATACCAAGATGATACCTAAACCCGCAGGCATCAATCTGGTATAACCATTCAAAGTCCAGCAACATACCAGTACGTTGCTGGTCCTTGTTGGACATGTATTGTAATCTTCTTTTTCATGCAGCCTGTTGGCTGAACGGAAAAAAGAGATTGATCGGTGGGTATGCCCACCATTAGAATACCTCCCTTCACCCACCCACTTCTAATGATGGGCATACATGCACCATTTATATATGCCGAAGCATGGGGGCATCCTCCCGCAAAAGTTATGCCGCGTACACACGGTCGGACTTTTCCACGGGCAAGCCTCTGTCGGAATTTTGACCGTATGTACGCGGCATTAGGAGCAAAATCGCTCCTCCGCCCCTGCTGCCCCCATGCTTTGGCATATATGTTTTTTTTTTTTAACTGTGGTGGTGAAATCACCTCCTACAGCACTGGAGTCGCAGGGATCAGGCCTGTCTCTGCGAACGCTGCAGTTATGTGTGTTGTGTTTTGTAAGTGACAGTGATCGATCGATACTGCACTTAGGTGGCCTGGGCTGGACGGAGGGGCAAAATGCAGGTGCTAGCAGGTATCTGGGCTGATCCCACTAACACTGCGTTTTTGGGAACCCTAAACTGCTAAACTGCTGGGGACGCTAGTATAAATCTGATCAGATCAGATATTGATCTGTTCAGATACTATACCACTAAGGGAGGTGTATGCTTCACGCGTGGGTGTTAGCGCTACTGGCACTAACTGGCACTAACCTGACGCTACTGGCACTCTCTGACGCTAAAACCTAATTGATATCACCCACCGGGCGATCAGGGGGTTAAACCTTTATTGGGTTATATACGGCGGGTGCCCTGACACTATAAAAAGCAAACTAACTAACCATCGTCACCCGTAACACTTATATGGTGATCACTGGTGAAAGGGTTAACTAGGGGCAATCAGGGGGTTAAACCTTTATTAGGTAATATATGGGGGTACCTGACGCTATATAAAAACCTGACGGGGAACCTAAATAACAAAATAACTAACTGGCTAACCAGTGTCACCAGTAACACTTATACGGTGATCACTGGTGAAAGGGTTAACTAGGGGCAATTAGGGGGTTAAAACCTTTATTAGATAATATATGGGGATACCTGACGCTATAAAAACCTGCGGCGAACCTAAAAAAAATAACTGACTACCTAGCGGCACCAGCATAACTAATACAGCGATCAGAAAAACGATCGCTTAGTGACACTGGCAAAAGGGGGTGAAAGGGTTACCTGGGGCAATCAAGGGGTTAAACCTTTATTAGGTAATATATGGGGGTACCTGACGCTATAAAAACCTGCGGCAAACCTAAAAAGAATAACTGGCTACCTATCGGCACCACCGACACTAAGACAGCGATCAGAAAAACGATCGCTTAGTGACAGTGGTGCTAGGGGGTGAAAGGGTTGCCTGGGGGCGATCAAGGGGTTAAACCTTTATTAGGGGGGGTTAGGGGGCTACAGTGGACCTAAAACTAACTGCCCTGACACTTTTACAGTCACAAATGTCACTGATTGCAGTGATCAGTAAATAAATGGTCACTGCAATCAGTGACACTGTGACTGGGGGCTGGGGGTGATCTGGGGGTGCCTGGGGGGGCGATCGTGTACCTATGTGTGCTGGTGTCAGTGTGCCGTTTAGTGCACTAACCTGTATGTCTTCTCTCCACGGCACTCGGTATATGTGAGCGCCGCAGGAGAGATGACATCACTTCCTCCTGCCTGTGTAAACATTACACAGGCAAAGGAAGATTCTCATTCGCCGGGAGCGATCGCGAGGGGGTGGCCGGAAACGAATGGCCATCCCCTCATCACGGATAACTCCCGGAACGATGCCGACCGCTCACTGTATAGAAGTGGGTCCGATGGGACCCCCAACTATACGAAGGCCGCCACGTACAGGTACGTGATTGTGCCTGTCCGTGCCATTCTGCCGACGTATATATACAGTGAGCGGTCGTTAAGGGGTTAAAGGAGAAAACTTACCTTAATATAGTCCTCCTGCAAGACTTGGATAATGGCAGAACAGGTGTCTGGGATTATGAGGTCCAGAGCCTGGGGAGAGATGCCTGTTGTGAACTTCAGGTCCTGCAGACTTCTCCCTGTCGCCAGATATCGCAACGTGGCGATGAGCCTCTGCTCAGCAGTGATGGCTTCCCGCATAACGGTGTCCTGCCTGGTGATATAGGGGGACACCAAAGCCAACAGATGCTGAAAAACGGGGTCAAACATCCTAAGAAAATTCCTGTAGTCATCAGGATTATTCTCCTGGATCTCCCACAGCAGAGGCATATGACAGAATTGGTCCCGCTGGAGCAACCAATTCTTGGTCCATGAACTCCTTCTCACCCTGTTCATGGACTGGTCTTGGTCCAAGACAAGCAGACCAACACCAAGCGCCCGCACAGCAAGAACTCTACGACGAGAACTTAACATGGCTAGAAGACGGTCATCTGATCAGAACGTACTAAACAGAACGCACTTAAGAACAGCAAGGCCTATGAAGAACGACCTGAAAATCAGAAATGAGCGGACAAGAACGCACTGTAAAACAGATACGACCTGACTACATGCCCTGAACGAAAAGATACGAACCCACAAGCACAAACTGAACCGCAGAAAACAAACTGAAAGCACGAAGACTGAAAAGCGCAAATCGTCTCTCCCCAAACTTTTACTAACACGCAGTAACACGAGATCAGCAAAAGCAGCCCAAGGGGTGGCGCCATTGGAATCGAACTTCCCCTTTATACTGCCGTCGTACGTGTTACAACAACGAGGTTTGGAATTGACAGTGTGTATGCAAGGAAAGCTTGACAAGAATCTCGTCGAGAAAAACAACGTTTTTTTTACGACGAGATTCTCGGTCGTGTGTACTAGGCTTCAGACTGGGATGCCATTAAAGCTCATGTGCGTGTAAAGGCAGGCCTCCCAATACTTTTGGTAATATAGTGTATGTTCATTCATTCTTTTGAGTATGTCACACAGTAAAGGACACCTGATGATCACAATCGGGATGTCATGGTCATAGGAATTAACTGGGCAGTCATACACGTGTGTGGCAGTGGCGGGCCGTTCATTAGGGGAACCCAGGCGCCGCCCCCTCTCTCCAGGCCACCCCCTATATGCATAATGGATAGATTCATGCATAGCATGAATCTATCCATGGCCGCCGTGGCCACCCCCTAGTCATGTGTCTGGCCCCTTTCAGGGGGCACCGGGCACGTGAATTAGAAAGGCTAGGGATTTTTTTTATGCCCCTGATTAGAGCCAGAGGCAGTGAAATCAGAGCAAACAAATTCTGTATAGCTGAGCAAACAAATTCTGTATAGCCTGTACAACAGTGCAAGACTGATGGTGTGGCTGGAGTTTAATAGTTTAGCTCAGATGTGTGTATGCCAGTGTGCGAATGCCAGTGGCGGCCAGAGGGGGGGGGGCGCAGACAAACTGAAAAATTCGGGGGAAAAAACAATCAATTGCAGCCTCACTGTGCCCATCAAGCGCAGCCTCTGTGCCCATCAAACGCAGCCACTGTGCCCATCTAATGCAGCCACTGTGCCTATCAAACGTAGCCACTGTGCAAATCAAACGCAGCACTGTGCCCATCAAACGCAGCCTCTGTGCCAATCAAACGCAGCCTCTGTGCCAATCAAACGCAGCCACTGTGCCCATTAAACGCAGCCACCGTGCCCCATCAAACACAGCCACTGTGCCCATCAAACGTAGCCACTGTGCCCATCAAACGCAGCCACTGTGCCCATTAAACGCAGCCACTGTTCCCCATCAAACGCAGCCACTGTGCCCCATCAAACGCAGCCACTGTGCCATCAAACACTGCCACTGTGCCCCATCAAATGCAGCCACTGTGCCTATTAAACGCTGCCACTGTGCTCCATCAAACGCTGCCACTGTGCTCCATCAAACGCTGCCACTGTGCCCCATCAAACGCTGCCACTGTGCCCCATCAACTAGTGCCTCTGTGACGACCCAACCCCTGCGCCTGCTCGCCATCTGCCCGGCACTTAGCCTGTCTCGGTGGCAGGTCAAGCAGGCATGCGGGTGACGGCGGCAAGCGGTGGGACCTTGCAGCGGGTCAGACAGCTCCTGTGTGGCGGTTCTTGTGTCCTTCGTGCATCTCCTCCCGTCCTCCCAATAGGCGTTCAATTGTAGCGCCTGTTCTTTCAGCCAATCAGGTGATGGGTATCAGACCCATGCACCTGATTGGCAGAGAGGCGGTTCACTGTTAGGAAAGTGAACATTCATTCGCTTTTCTAACACACCTGCATGCATGCATAGCGCCACGAGTTCACCTTTTTTGAATTGCCACTGCAATTCAGGCACCCGGCATCTGAAAAAGGGCCAGACGCCTGAATAGGGGGTGGCGGCAGCGGTCCTGGATAGATTCATGCAATGCATGAATCTAGCCATTATACACAGATGGGGGGTGGCTGGAGAGAGGGGGCGGCACCCGTGCGCCCTTAATGTATGCGGCACCTGTGCGCCACTGGTGTATGCTATAGCTTACTAGTAAGCACTTTTTAAAAGCTCTAACAGATGACACAAAGCAGAACAAGGGCCATTGGTTTGAATCCCAACCATGGCTCTACCCTGCCTGGGGTTTTATGTTCTCCCTATGCCTGCATGGGTTTCCTCCGGGTACTCCAGTTTCCTCAAACACTCCAAAGACATGCTGGTAGGTTAATTGGCTCCTGTCTAAATTGGCCCTAATATATGTATGTGTAGCGGGGTCTCCGTTGAGGCCCCATGGACTACGTTACCCAGAACCCCGTTTGGCACCCAGGGTGCATTGGGCTGCCGCAAAGACTCATTGGGTGGGGTATAAAAGGGGAGGGCGAGGCTAGGCCCGGCCTCTTTGGACACCGCGCGGTTGGAGAGAGGACTTCCTGTGCGGACCTGCTGCGAGTGCAAGGCCCGAGGCCTGGGCCTGGCGAAGTTCCAGAGAGTCTTTGTCATGGATATGCACTAATGTCTGTGTGCCATCTTACCTTTTCCTTTTCATGTGTTCATCTTAGAGGCTGGACTCCTTCACCTTTATAATCTCCTCCCAGCCTGACTCCACCCCAGGCCCTATCACAGAACACTATATTAACCTGTGCACTGCAAGCCTGCCTTGCTGATCAATGTGTTTGTTTAAGCATTGTGTGTTTGGGTTCCTGCCTGCCGTGTGCTACGTCTGTCTCTCTGTTACGATATTGGCTTGTTCCTGACTATCCCTGTCTGCTTGTGACCCTTGACCTTCGGCTTGTCCTTCGTTTATCCTTGCCTGCTTGTGACCCCGACCTTGGCATTTCCCCTTACTATTCTTGTATCCTGTGCTGCTGCTCCCCCTCTTTCCTCCTTACCCTATGAGGCGTGAGCTAGGAGACTCTAGGGGTCGCGACCTGGACCTAGCTGCAGCATAACATCCTCACCACTAGAGGCTCTGGAGAAGACCTGCTGGGTCTTAGACTCCGCGCCCTGGGGTATCTCGGCTCCAGCTTCCTGTGGATCCCGGTTGTGTTCCTCTGGTCCCGCTTTCCACAACCACTCAGTATCCTACCCGCAGCAGTCAGTCATAGGGTTCACTACCTTGTGGTGCACTCCTGACCCCCTACGGTGTGCATCTGTCGTCCGGCCATAGGTGACCCGACAGTCTTCCATTCATCACCCTCCCGTATTCGAATGAGATTGTACGCGCCTCTGAGATCCAACTTGGTGAAAATGGATTTTTAATAGTAACCGCGTTTAGACCTCGATAGTCGATGCAGGGTCTTAAGGTACCATGCTTTTTGGCAATGAAAAAGAACCCTGCCCCTGCAGGCGATGAGGATTTCCGGATGAAACCTCTCTCCAGATTCTCTGCGACATACTCAGACATGGCCTGGGTCTCTGGGATGGACAGAGGATAGGTACGACGCCTGGGCAGAGTTGCTCCGGGGACAAGCTCAATAGCACAGTCAAAAGACCTGTGGGGAGGAAGCACCTCAGCTGATTTCTTACAGAACACATCCCGGTAATCGCTGTATGCAGCGGGAAGATCAGAAGAAACAGAAGTGGTAGCAACCGGAAGTCTCCCCTTGGGGGCCACCTTGAGAAGACACGACGAGAAACATGAGGGACCCCAGGCCAGGACCTGCCCAGAGACCCAGTCCACATGTGGAGAGTGAAGCTGTAGCCAAGGAAGGCCCAATACAACGGGGGTAGTGGCCTTGGGTAGAATGAGAAAGGATATCCACTCCTGGTGGCGAATCCCTACCGACATCCTAACGGGTAGTGTCTGGAAGCGAATAGGGCCCCCTGGGAGAACAGTGACATCAATTGCCGAGACTACCAATGGAGTAGTGAGAAGTGAAATGGGAAAGCATCATAGAAGAAGCAGTTCTCCAATCCATAAAATTGCCGGCAGCCCTGGAATCCAGATATGCAAGGGTTGATTGAGGAGAATGGCCTACATGAAGGAACACCGGCAGGAGAAGGCGAGAAGGTGATGTTTCTGGGTCCAATACTCCACCTTCCAAATGTATTAGACCCGAGCGTTTCCCGGACGAAGCGAGCAGGAGTCACGAAAATTACCCTTGCCCCCACAATAGAGGCACAAGCCCAGGGTTCTGCGCCTAGCACGTTCTTCGGGGGTTAGTCTGGTCCGGCCCAGCTGCATATGTTCCTCAGCAGGCAGAAGATGCTCCACGGGATGAAGGGAGGGGAGCTCAGACTGGCTAGGGCCCAGGGAGTGCTGGCGTCTCTTTTCTAGGGACCTCTCCTGAAAATGAATGTCGATCTGATTGCACAAAGAAATTACATCTTCCAGACCGACGGGGATCGCTCTGCCCGCTAATTCGTCTTTCACTCGGTCAGAGAGGCCATGTAAAAAGGTAGCGACCAGGGCCTCATTGT
The DNA here is from genome assembly GCA_029206835.1 of Rana muscosa. Taxonomy (NCBI): domain Eukaryota; kingdom Metazoa; phylum Chordata; class Amphibia; order Anura; family Ranidae; genus Rana; species Rana muscosa. The sequence goes on from CM055117.1 coordinate 1,033,100,656, forward strand.
TCCAGCTCAATTCAGCTGTGTGGATACGGAACTGAAGAGCATATTGTCCCACTGAACTAGACTCTTGGCGAAGACGTAAGAGAGCACTAGCCGCTAAAGAAGGCTGAGCCGGCTCCTCGAAGATATTACGAAAGAGCTTCAAGAAGTCGGACAGGCTTGAAACCACTGGATCATTCTTCTCCCACAGGGGGGCAGCCCAGGCTAAATCTTCACCGGAGAGAAGGGAAATGATATAGGCTACCTTAGCCCGATCAGACAGGAAGTTTTGAGGCTGAAGCTCAAAATGAATCGTACATTGGCTGAGAAACCCCCTGCAGGCCTTGAAGTCCCCAGAGAAACAGAACGGAGCTGGCAGTTTTAGTGAGTGTGTGGCTGCGACTGGTGCGATAGGTGCAGCCGCTGGTTGTACTTGAGATTGCGGATTCGGGGTTCCCAAGGAGGCCTGAAGCTGCTCGAAGCGAGAAGCCAGATCCTGGAGGAATCGCATCACCTGAGTCTGATTCGATACCTGGGTCTCAAGTCTGCGAACTATGCCCTGCAATGGATCATCCGCGGGGAGCGGCATGTCAGCCGGGTTCATGGCTGATCAAACTGTCAGGTCACCTGTGGCCAGGTGACAGATGCACACCGTAGGGTGTCAGGAGTGCACCACAAGGTAGTGAACCCTATGACTGACTGCTGCGGATAGGATACTGAGTGGTTGTGGAAAGCGGGACCAGAGGAGCACAACCGGGATCCACAGGAAGCTAGAGCCGAGATACCCCAGGGCGCGGAGTCTAAGACCCAGCAGGTCTTCTCCACAGCCTCTAGTGGTGAGGATGTTACGCTGCAGCTAGGTCCAGATCGCGACCCCTAGAGTCTCCTAGCTCACGCCTCGTAGGGTAAGGAGGAAAGAGGGGGAGCAGCAGCACAGGATACAAGAATAGTGAGGGGAAAGGCCAAGGTCGGGGTCACAAGCAGGCAAGGATAAACGAAGGACAAGCCGAAGGTCAAGGGTCACAAGCAGACAGGGATAGTCAGGAACAAGCCAATATCATAACAGAGAGACAGACGTAGCACACGGCAGGCAGGAACCCAAACACACAATGCTTCAACAAACACGTTGATCAGCAAGGCAGGCTTGCAGTGCACAGATTAATATAGTGTTCTGTGATAGGGCCTGGGGTGGAGTCAGGCTGGGAGGAGATTATAAAGAAAGCCAGGTGAAGGAGTCCAGTCTCTAAGATGAACACATGAAGAGGAAAAAGGTAAGATGGCAGACAGACATTAGTGCATATCCATGACAGCCTTCCACCCTGCTGCGGAGCCTGTGCGGCTGCAGCCATCTACCTGCTCTGCAATTGTCAGTTGGACGAGAGATCCGGCGGTGACAGATCCTGCGTGTGTGGACGCAGCGGTGGGAGTCCCGAACTGGGATCGAGTCCGGAGGGGTGAGAGAGCACCTGCTCACAACCATAACTGAGTTCTTTATTAGGCCTATTGACTGCCTTGGCCCATCGTGTTATACGTGTTCCTTTTCTGTCAGGAGACTAGTAGCAGAACTGAGTTACATTAGTCTCCTGAGAGTTGCTTCCATTGCCTTAGACCCTTATTGGATTACAAATTGTTGTTCCTGTATGTGCACCACCGATCGTCTTGCATGTGAAGATTCCTCCTTTAAAGACTGAGCTTTAACTGGGTCAGGCCTGACCAGGGGGGTGTCATGATCAGTGTCATTGCCTGGGTCATCTGCTGGTGGTGCTTCTGCTTTCAGCACCAAAGGGTGCAGTTCTGGTGGCCACCAGCGGGTGTCTCCCATTTGTCTGGAGCCGAAATCATCTCCTGCAATCAGGCGTCACCTGAGACTGATTGCAGGAGGTGTGTATAAATACTCAGCAGACACTAAAGCATTTGCTCTGGTATTGTCTTGGAACCCAGACCTGTATTCCTGAACCTGAACCTTGTGACCTGTTATCTTGTACCTTGTTTCCTGTGTTCCTGAACCCTGCATCCATCCCTGGACCCCTGCCTCTGTACCTTGTGACTTATTATCCTGTACCTTGTGTCCTGTGTTCCTGAACCCTGCATCCATCCCTGGACCCCCGTCTTGCAGACTCATCCCTTCCTCCTGTTGTCCCTTCCGGCTCCCTGTTCAATCGGACTGATCTCTCGTGTATGACCCTGGCTTGATTACATTTATGCTTAAATCTCAAACCTGTATTCACGTTGGTGTAGGGAGTTGTTTTGTGTGTCACTGTGGTTGTTTGCTGGTTCCCTTATTGTTTATGAATTATCCTTTCAATAAACGCATATATATATTTACTTACCTTGTGCCTAATTCCTTTAGTGCAGCCTACTGATCTGCGTAGCCTGTGCTGGATGCCGTGTTAGGCATCTGTGACAGAATACCAGATTCAAGCAGATCGGCTGCACTTGGGAATGGGGTCTGGGTACTTGCTATTGCTTAAGAAATGCAGCTTGAAGATATTCTGTATTTGTCGCTCCTGGCAACAGAGGACAAGGAATTTTGTTCTCAGACATTAAGTGAACACACTAGAGAGCAGTTGCTGGAATACATCCGCCTAGCTCATGTTTTTGTGGATCAGGGCAGGTTCCTGTTTGAGGACGTGCAGCCATTGATTCGGATCTGTACAGAGTTGGCCCTGTCTGTTGCCTCCAGTGGAGACGATGACTATACACCCGCCTTTTAGTGCAGCTCAGGTAGAGTCCTTGGTGTGGCTGTTGGAAGATGACTTCGGCCTCGTACACACGGCCGAGATTCTCGTTGAGAAAAACATGTCGTTTTTTTCGACGAGATTCTTGGACAAGAAACTTGTCCCGGCCGAGTGTACACACGCTCGTTTCAAAGAACCCGCGGTTCTTTGAAAGGAGTGTACGCGGTGACGTCATCGACTACGTCGAGCATGCGCTCGTCACATTCGATGCCGTCGCCGCCATCTTGGTATACCCTACGTATGCCTAGGAAGCTACCGCGCATGCGTCAAATTCATTTCGAACATGCGCGGGCTTCCGGGCGGACAGGTAAGTGTACACACACTCACTTTTCTCGTCGAGAAACACGCCGAGGAGAATCTCGACGAGAAAATAGAGAGCAGGTTCTCTATTTTCTCGTCGAGGTTTCTTGTCGGTTTTCTCGACGAGAAACACGCTAGCAGCGTACACACGACCGATTTACTCGGCAAGACCTCTCTGCCAGCAAGTTTCTTGCTGGTTCTTGCCGAGAAAATCGGTCGTGTGTACGAGGCCTCGTACACACGACCGATTTTCTCGGCAAGAACCAGCAAGAAACTTGCTGGCAGAGAGGTCTTGCCGAGTAAATCGGTCGTGTGTACGCTGCTAGCGTGTTTCTCGTCGAGAAAACCGACAAGAAACCTCGACGAGAAAATAGAGAACCTGCTCTCTATTTTCTCGTCGAGATTCTCCTCGGCGTGTTTCTCGACGAGAAAAGTGAGTGTGTGTACACTTACCTGTCCGCCCGGAAGCCCGCGCATGTTCGAAATGAATTTGACGCATGCGCGGTAGCTTCCTAGGCATACGTAGGGTATACCAAGATGGCGGCGACGGCATCGAATGTGACGAGCGCATGCTCGACGTAGTCGATGACGTCACCGCGTACACTCCTTTCAAAGAACCGCGGGTTCTTTGAAACGAGCGTGTGTACACTCGGCCGGGACAAGTTTCTTGTCCAAGAATCTCGTCGAAAAAAACGACATGTTTTTCTCAACGAGAATCTCGGCCGTGTGTACGAGGCCTCAGTCTTTTTCCTTGAGCAGTACTTAACTTGTCCTACACAGGTGCTTGCAGCGTGTATTGAGTCAGTGCAGTCTCTGGTCAGACAAGCAGTGTGCAAACCTAACTTTGTGCAACCATTACTACAGGCCTGGTCAAGTTTATTGTACTCAGCCCCTGTCGGCTCCCTGCCACCCATTTTTGTGTCTAGACACCAGCCTGCTGGGATGTCTGCTTCTCCTTTACCCCCAACTACCACAGTGGCCAACCAATACACCCTCCTACCAATGAAGTACCAGTACCCTGTTTCCCCCTGCTGCACTTACCCTGCCTTTAACCCTCCTGCTTCTTCTCGGCTGCCTCCATCAGTTCCCCTAAGACCCCCTTCAAAATCTGCACCCTCTGCTTCACCATCCTTCCGCTCTTCGCCTCTACCAGCTGCATCCACCACCTACAGCCCTGTATACATATACAAATCTTCGGTGGCTAAACCAAAGAAAAAACTGAAGTTCTTTCCAACTCGCACGATCCTGCCAGTAATCCAGCCTGTTTCCGCACCAGCCGACCTGTTGCAGCCTGTCTCCGCACCAGCCGACCTGTTGCAGCCTGTCTCCGCACCAGCCGACCTGTTGCAGCCTGTCTCCGCACCAGCCGACCTGTTGCAGCCTGTCTCCACACCAGCCGACCTGTTGCAGCCTGTCTCGGTACCAGCCGACCTGTGGCCAGCTTGAAGTGCCTCTGCCCTGTGGCCAGCTTGAAGTGCCTCTGCTCGGTGGCCTGCTTGAAGTGCCTCTGCCCGGTGGCCAGCTTGAAGTGCCTCTGCCCGGTGGCCAGCTTGAAGCGCCTCTGCCCGGTGGCCAGTTTGAAGTGCCTCTGCCCGGTGGCCAGTTTGAAGTGCCTCTGCCCGGTGGCCAGTTTGAAGTGCCTCTGCCCGGTGGCCAGTTTGAAGTGCCTCTGCCCGGTGGCCAGCTTAAAGACCCAGCGCCATTTGCCCAGCCCGCTGACATGGTGCCTGCTAAACCAGTTCTCGATGCCCGGCTTGCCGCTGATTTTGCCCTGCTTGATTCCCAGCCTGACTGTGATGCCCTTGTGTTGTTCGCCTCCGTTAGGTTCATGCACATTGCCCTGCCTGTTTTCATTTCCAGATCCCAACTTCCAGACCCTGGTGGTGGGGTGCGTGTTCCATTGCCGGACTCAGGTGCCACGCCTCCCAGTAGGTTTAAGGACTCTGGCCGGAGGAGCACAAGTAGTCCGCAGACACAGGGGAGACTTTTTGGGACCTTTCCGCACCTACCAGCACTGCCAGATCAAGGGCAGAATGGAGCGTCCGGAGGCCACTCCTTGGGAGGGGGAACTGTCATGATCAGTGTCATTGCCTGGGTCATCTGCTGGTGGTGCTATTGCTTTCAGCACCAAAGGGTGCAGTTCTGGTGGCCACCAGCGGGTGTCTCCCATTTGTCTGGAGCCGAAATCATCTCCTGCAATCAGACGTCACCTGAGACTGATTGCAGGAGGTGTGTATAAATACTCAGCAGACACTAAAGCATTTGCTCTGGTATTGTCTTGGAACCCAGACCTGTATTCCTGAACCTGAACCTTGTGACCTGTTATCTTGTACCTTGTGTCCTGTGTTCCTGAACCCTGCATCCATCCCTGGACCCCTGCCTCTGTACCTTGTAACTTATTATCCTGTACCTTGTGTCCTGTGTTCCTGAACCCTGCATCCATCCCTGGACCCCTGTCTTGCAGACTCATCCCTTCCTCCTGTTGTCCCTTCCGGCTCCCTGTTCAATCGGACTGATCTCTCGTGTATGACCCTGGCTTGATTACATTTATGCTTAAATCTCAAACCTGTATTCACGTTGGTGTAGGGAGTTGTTTTGTGTGTCACTGTGGTTGTTTGCTGGTTCCCTTATTGTTTATGAATTATCCTTTCAATAAACGCATATATATATTTACTTACCTTGTGCCTAATTCCTTTAGTGCAGCCCACTGATCTGCGTACCCTGTGCTGGATGCCGTGTTAGGCATCTGTGACAGGGGGTTTATAGCATTGCTTGGCGCCATATTGCTAACGGGGAGTATAGCTATATGTTTGTGTGTGATAGAACTTTATGCACTATAGTTAACTAGTGTCAGTATAATTGCAGGGCTCTGCATGCATGTGTTATATGTGTTATTGATCGTTACCCTCTTATTCACAAGTAAACCTTTTACAGTTAATCAATCTGGTATTGGAGTCTATTACTATATCTTGCCACTGTTTAAATGTATGGGGAATTGTACATGAATTGGTATAGAGCTATACAAATATACCACACCTAGACTAACTGTGCCAGAGAAGGGTTGAGTAGATTGCCGGGGGTTGGCTGTGCTGTGTACAGGGCCCAAAACAAAACCAGCGGCTCTCTTAGTTTGGGGGTATCGCTACACGTGGGGGCATCGGTCCGGGATCCTGTATATGGCAAGCAGACATGCCAAAAGTACCAGCATGGACCCGCTAGAAGTGAAAGCGTGGTGCGCAGCAGCCAGAACAAACCCAGACACATCAGTGGTCATTAGGCTCCCGGGAGAAGAATGGTCAGTAAGCGCAGCAGAGCGACTCACAGTGTCGCTATCCCCAAATCATACACCATGGGTGATAGACCTGAAATCAGCCCCAGATACCTTGTTCCAGTAGGCACTGATAGAGTGGATGGATGGAGTACCGGAGAACTTTAAAGGGCAAAGTGTGCAGACGCTGGATAACAAAACTTATGGTCTGGCGCACGCAATAACTGTGAAGACGGAGTCACCTCCGCCATCCCCAACGGGATAACCACCAGGGATACCCCATGCAGCAGAGAGGCAGAGAAGGATGACACCTCCGGTGACACCCATTATAGTCATAGGGCCAGAACTTTTAAATGCCTTGGGGGATCTGCTCACAAAGTGTCAGCAAACAAACAGGGTAAACATAGAGGCCAGCTACAGGAAGCTGAGAACATTTTCAGGGAGGCTGCCCGTCCCTGTAGGGGAGGAAGACTTTGATACCTGGATCGAACAGGCCTTGTCAGCAGTAGAGGCATGGGAGGTGCCTGAAGCGCAGATGGAAAGTCTGAAAGGCGCGGCTGCGGAAGCTGTAAAAAGTCCCTGGTTTGGGAATGCTGCCTGCACGGCTTATGACTGCTTAGCCATGCTGCAAGAGGAGTTCGGTCAGCTGGAGAAAGTGACAGAACTGGTGTATCAGTTCGAACACACCTTTCAGCAGCCAGGAGAAAAGCTGTCGGAGTATGTCAGAAAACTGAACAAGATGCTTGGTCAAATAGTGCTAAAAAAAGGGATGGTACCCCAAGCCATAGATGCAGCAAGAATGAAACAGATCTTAAAGGGAGCGCTACGCTCGGATCCAGTCTGGCTTCACCTGAAAACCTCGGGAGGAGGCATGTCACTGAATTACCCTGATCTGGTAAAAATCATTAGAGATGAAGAGGCCCTGCAGAAGGATCAGCAAGCAATCAAGGCACATACCTCTTCTACACCGGTAATGGTAAGGTCAGCCATGACCCCTGAAAGAGACTCAGAAGTAGATACCCTGAAGTCGTAGATGTCTCAGGTGTTGGAGATGCTGACCTCTTTGATGGCAAAGGATCCAAGGATCGTAGAAAATGGGGGACCAAAGAAGGAGTTGTTCTCAGATACCTCAGCACCCACTTCCCTACAAGATTGGGGGGATGTGGTCTTCTTTAACTGCGGAAGAGTTTGCCATATTGCAAAAGTATGTTCCAGTCCCAAGAAAAAGAAGATAAATAATCGCAAGCCGGCAGAAAACTCCAGAGGGCCCCGGTGAAGGAGTCAACCGGGTGCCCATCATCTCCAGTGAGCTCCATTAGACCCAAACTGAGAAGCCCAGAAGAAAAGGGGGCAAACCCCCTCAGGAGAAGAACAGTGTTCCTCAGCGAGAATACACACCTAAAAAGAGAAATAATGTCCCTCAGCGGGAATATACACCTAAAAAGAGGAGGGAGATCAATGCATACCGAGCCCAAGAGGGACTAAAGCCAACAGCCAAACACAAGAAGGAAAGTTCCAAAGGAAAATGTAGGGATCGACAGAAAGAGACCCCTTTGAAGCCTTATCCGGAGGAACTGGTGGGCCCCTCCCCCGTAGTGCCTATTCAAGTGGAGGGGTGTCTACACGAGAGCCATCTTAGATACTGGGGCACAGGTGACCTTGTTATACCGGGACTTCTATGATAAGCACCTGAGTCACCTACCCATCCAGAGAATTGAAGACTTGGAAATATGGGGAATTGGAACGCAGAGTTTCCCCTACGATGGTTACTTGCCCATTAAACTGACCTTCGATCCCTCAGTAGCCGGGAAGGCTGAAGTGTTCGATACCCTGGCAGTGGTGTGCCCCCGACCGCCTGGAGCCAACAAGAACTCCTTAATAATAGGGACAAACACAGACCTGGTCCGGAGGCTATTGGCCCCTCTAACAGGATGGAAGAATCCCACAGTCACCAGAATCCACCCAATGTTAAAGACAGCCTATCAGCGACTAGTCTTAGAACAGAAGGCCCCAGAAGAGGGGGTGGGTAAAGTCTTGAAACTGGCAAAGAAAGGAATGGCATTGCAGCCCGGTGAGGTAACCTGTCTCAGAGCCACTGTGAAGCTTACTTGGGAGCAACCTGGCCCCTTTGTCATGTTGGAACCAGACCCACAGGAAGAATACTCAGGCTTAGAAGTAATCCCAGAAATGGTTCCGGTGAGAGCTTTGAAAAAGGCACACTGTAAGGTGCCGGTGAGCGTCAGGAATATCACGGATGTCCCCATGGAGATCCCCGCCAGGATGTTACTGGGCCAGATGAGCCCTGCTGCCCCAATTGTCTTATCAGATGTGGAGAAGACAGAGGGAGACAGGACTGTTTGGGAGAAGCTCTGCATGGAGAACCCGAACCTGCCAAGGGCCTGGAAAGAGAGGGCAAAGGCCCAGTTGACCAGGTGGAGGAAGATTTTCTCTAAGGATGAGTTCGATGTAGGGTGTGGGAAGAGTGCCACCCATCGAATCCGCCTCCAGGAAGACAAGCCTTTCAGGGAGAGGGTCCGGCGAGTTCCTCTAGCCGACCTTGAGGACCTGAGAGAACAGCTCGCCGAGCTCAAGCGAACCGGTGTCATCCGGGAATCTAGGAGCCCCTATGCCTCCCCAATAGTGGTGGTCCGGAAGAAGAATGGGTCGTTGAGGTTGAGTATAAACTACAGGACTCTCAACAAAGAGACGATACCCGACCAGTATACCACCCCGAGGATAGAGGATGCCCTACAGAGTTTGTCTGGAGCCAGGTGGTTCATGGACCTAAAGAGTGGATACTATCATATCCCTATGCATCCAGAAGACAAGGAGAAGACAGCTTTTATAACCCCTGTGGGATTCTTTGAGTTTGACCGGATGCCCCAAGGTCTGTCTGGAGCCCCTGCCACCTTTCAACGCCTCATGGAGAAAACCGTAGGAGACATGAACCTCATCGAAGTTCTCGTGTACGTGAATTACATCATTGTCTTTGGGAAGACTCTAGAGGAACATGAGGAAAGACTGGAAAAGGTACTAAGAAGGCTCAGCGAAGAGGGACTCAAGCTTTCGCCAGAGAAATGCCAGTTCTACCAGTCATCGGTCAACTATCTAGGGTACATAGTGTCGGAAGAAGGGGTAGCCACAGACCCAGAGAAGCTGGAGGCAGTTACCTCCTGGCCCCGGCCCACCACTGTGACAGAACTCAGGTCCTTTCTGGGGTTCTGCTCCTATTATAGGAGGTTCGTAGAGGGGCTTGCATGGATTGCCAGACCCCTGAATGAACTCTTGAAGATAGAAGGGGAAGAGGATGACTCAGGTCCCAGGAAGCCGGGAGAGTCACTTAAAGACCAGTGGAATGGGAAATACGAAGAAGCCTTCCACATGCTGAAGAAGAGCTTAACCACTGCCCCTGTCTTGACCTATGCAGACCCAAAGAAACCCTATGAACTCCATGTGGATGCCAGTCATGACGGTCTGGGAGGAGTGCTCTACCAGGAGTATGAAGGGCAACTGCGACCCGTCGCATATGTGAGCAGAAGTTTGACCCCCTCTGAAAAAAACTACCCCACTCACAAGTTGGAGTTCCTGGCTCTTAAGTGGGCTGTAGTTGATAAACTTAAAGACTATCTGTATGGGGCAGAATTCACTGTGAAAACTGACAACAATCCCCTTACTTATCTTTTCACCACAGCAAAACTGGATGCCACAGGCCATCGATGGCTGGCTGCACTGTCTGGATTCAACTTCAGCCTGAAGTACAGACCTGGGGCTGGAAATCGAGATGCGGATGCCCTGTCCAGAAGGTCTCATGCTCCCACTAGCCGCACAGAAGACTGGACCCAGGTGGCACCGGACGGGGTGCGGGCCCTCTGTCAAGGGGCTGAACTCCAAGCCAGTGGGGGGTCCAGAGCGGAAGATATAGGGGTCACAGTAGTGGGGGTCCCCAAGCAATACTGTGGAGTAACTCAGATAGAGGAAGATGATTTACCCAAGCTGTCAAAGAAAGAATTGAGGTGTGACCAATTGGAAGACCCTTTGGGGAAATTGGTCCTAGAGGCCCTGGAAAATCATGATTCAGATAGGCTCTTACATCACCCTTCAAAGGAATCTCGTCTGCTGCGGAAGGAGTGGGACAGGTTGCAGGTGCATCAAGGGGTGGTCTACCGAAGGGGCCCCTCTGATGACTTGGAAGATAAATGGCAGTTGTTCCTACCTGAGAAACACAGAGAGACTGTCTTGGTCACCTTACGCGACCATCATGGTCATTTAGGAGCTGAAAGGACCTTCCAACTTGTCAGAAGCCGGTTATATTGGCCCTGCATGAAGGCCGAAGTGAAGGAATACTGCCATTCATGCGCACATTACATTCAGCGGAAAACCCTACCTCATCAAGCTGCCCCAATGGGCCACCTGCAAAGTCAAGGCCCAATGGATTTGGTGTGCATTGATTTCCTCTGCCTCGAACCCGACTTGAGTGGACTAGGAAATGTTCTGGTGGTAACCGACCATTTCACCCGGTATGCCCAGGCCTTCCCAACCAAAGACCAGAAGGCTTCCACAGTGGCCAAGGTACTCATGGAGAAATACTTTGTGCACTATGGGCTACCACAGCGACTACACTCGGATCAAGGGAGGGACTTTGAAAGTCGGCTGATCCGGAAGCTCTTGGACTCCTTAGCGATCAAGAAGACCCGAACCACTCCCTACCATCCACAAGGGGATGCCCACCTGGAGAGGTTCAACCGAACCCTACTCAACATGCTGGGAACTCTAGAAAGTGAAAAGAAGCAGCACTGGAGTAGGCACAAAGCAGCAATTGTGCATGCTTACAACAGTACAACAAGTGACACTACAGGGTACTCTCCCTATCGACTCATGTTCGGGCGAGAAGCAAGACTACCCGTAGACCTGGCCTTTGGCACCTCCATAGACCATTCCTCTGCCACTTCTCACAAAGGCTATGTGGACCGGTTGAGGCATAGTTTACAGTTGGCCTATGAGCAGGCCCAAGCAGCTTCCGATCAACGGGGAGCCCGCAACAAGATAAACTTTGACCTGAAGGTCCGGATTCAGGAGCTGCAACCTGGGGACAGAGTGTTGTTACGAAACTTTGGAGTCCCTGGGAAGCACAGATGGAGGCCTGAGCCATATGTTATTTGCAAGAAGTTGCCCAACCTACCAGTCTATCAGCTGAAGCCAGAGGGAAAGGTAGAGCCTTTGAAGACTTGGCACCAGAACCATATACTTCCACTTGCCGAAGCAGTTTGGATACCCCCTGTGAAGGATTCCTCTGAGCCAACGTCCATCCTGGATACCCCTAGGCCAAATACCCGTTCTCAGGCATCTCGGTCCGAAGAAACAGGTGTCTCTGAACCTAGTGAGGATGAGAGGGAAGAGCCCCAGTGACTTCTGCTATAGATCTCCCACCTTTGGGAGACACCATAGACAGTACACTGAATGCAGAAGCTACTGAATTCATTCCATCCAGCCCTCTATCAGACTCATGGGGGAAGATGCTCTCGACTCACTCCCAGAGGAGGATCCAGGATGTTCTGTGTATTCTCCTGCTCCTGAGTTAAATGTTTTGGAAACGGTGGAGGCTGCCATGTCTGTTCCAGAAGAGGAACCCACAGTGTCTCAACCAGAAATCCCAAGAGAGCGGAGGGCGAAGAGGGCCATAAGGCCTCCCCGAAGGTTGACTTACCCACAGATGGGGAAGAGTTCGGAGGACACTGTGGCAACTGCCAGAAGGAGTGCAGAAAGCCCTGATCCTTCCACTGTTCATTTGGTGGAGGGCAACCCCAACTCTCCTCCTGGCACAGTTAGGCAGGCCACTTATGACAGTGTGACCTGTGGGCAGGGAAGTTCACCCTCTCATTTTTGGTGGGAACTTCCTCTGCCGACATCATACTCAGCTTTGTCCAATGTCGTGCGTAGTGTATGTTGACAATTATCTTTGGGGACCAAAGAGTTTAAGTGGGGGGAGTGTGTAGCGGGGTCTCCGTTGAGGCCCCATGGACTACGTTACCCAGAACCCCGTTTAGCACACAGGGTGCATTGGGCTGCCGCAAAGACTCATGGGTGGGGTATAAAAGGGGAGGGCGAGGCTAGGCCCGGCCTCTTTGGACAACGTGTGGTTGGAGAGAGGACTTCATGTGCGGACCTGCTGCAAGTGCAAGGCCTGAGGCCTGTGCCTGGCGAAGTTCCAGAGAGCCTTCCACCCTGCTGCGGAGCCTGTGCGGCTGTAGCCATCTACCTGCTCTGCAATTGTCAGTTGGACGAGAGATCCGGCGGTGACAGATCCTGCGTGTGGACGCAGCGGTGGGAGTCCCGGATTGGGATCGAGTCCGGAGGGGTGAGAGAGCACCTGCTCACAACCATAACTGAGTTCTTTATTAGGCCTATTGACTGCCTTGGCCCATCGTGTTATACTTGTTCCTTTTCTGTCAGGAGACTAGTAGCAGAACTGAGTTACATTAGTCTCCTGAGAGTTGCTTCCATTGCCTTAGACCCTTATTGGATTACAAATTATTGTTCCTGTATGTGCACCACTGATCGTCTTGTATGCGAAGATTCCTCCTTTAAAGACTGAGCTTTAACTGGGTCAGGCCTGACCAGGGGGGTTTATAGCATTGCTTGTCGCCATATTGCTAACGGGGAGTATAGCTATATGTTAGTGTGTGATAGAACTTTATGCACTATAGTTAACTAGTGTCAGTATTATTGCAAGTCTCTGCATGCATGTGTTATATGTGTTATTGATCGTTACCCTCTTATTCACAAGTAAACCTTTTACAGTTAATCAATCTGGTATTGGAGTCAATGCCGGGACAAGGTCATTTGGTGCCCAGGGCGAAGGAGGCAAACTGCGCCCCCCCAATTATCGTCGCCGTTCATCGTCACCGTTGTGACCAGGGATGAGCTTCGTGTTCGAGTCGAACATACGTTCGCCTCGAACATCGGCTGTTCGATCGTTCAACGAAGATCGAACGATTTGGGCCGTTCGCGCCAAATTCGAGTGACGCGAATGGCCCACAATGCACTACGCCATCGCAGTGTCATCCAGGCGCTGTGATTGGCCAAGCATGCACTGTGACCCCGCATGCTTGGCCAATCACAGCGCCGGCAGCGAGGAGAGCAATGATTGGCCACAGGCAGGATGCCTGTGGCCAATTATTGCTGAGGGGGTTTAGTACACGCCCCACACTATAAAAGGCCGCCAGCGCGGCGGCCTTGTGTAGTGTGTTCCGGAGCAGGGAAAGAGAAGCATAGGCAGGGACAGTGTAATTTTTTTCCTTTACTAATCCTGGATTCCTTGTGTTTAGGGACAGAGAAGGATAGGTAGGGAGAGTGTCAGTGTGTCATTCTGTGCTAAACCTTGTTTGTAGGGACAGAGAAGGACAGTGAGGGAAAGTGTCAGTGTGCTATTCTGTGCTAAACCTTGTTTGTAGGGACAGAGAAGGACAGCGAGGGAAAGTGTCAGTGTGCTATTCTGTGCTAAACCTTGTTTGTAGGGACAGAGAAGGACAGTGAGGGAAACTGTCAGTGTGCTATTCTGTTCTAAACCAATCTTGCTGAACCGTATTTGAAATCCTTGAGTTTAGGGACAGAGAAGGACACTCGTGGAAACTATCAGTGTGCTATTCTGTGCTAAATCTTGTTTGTAGGGACAGAGAAGGACAGTGAGGGAAACATATCAGTGTGCTATTCTGTGCTAAACCAACCTTGCTGAGCCATATTTGAAATCCTTGAGTTTAGGGACAGAGAAGGACACTCGTGGAAACTATCAGTGTGCTATTCTGTGCGAAATCTTGTTTGTAGGGACAGAGAAGGACAGTGAGGGAAAGTGTCAGTGTGCTATTCTGTCCTAAACCTTGTTTGTGGGGACAGAGAAGGACAGTGAGGGAAACTGTCAGTGTGCTATTCTGTTCTAAACCAATCTTGCTGAACCGTATTTGAAATCCTTGAGTTTAGGGACAGAGAAGGACACTCGTGGAAACTATCAGTGTGCTATTCTGTGCTAAATCTTGTTTGTAGGGACAGAGAAGGACAGTGAGGGAAACATATCAGTGTGCTATTCTGTGCTAAACCAATCTTGCTGAACCATATTTGAAATCCTTGAGTTTAGGGACAGAGAAGGTCACTCGTGGAAACTATCAGTGTGCTATTCTGTGCTAAATCTTGTTTGTAGGGACAGAGAAGGACAGTGAGGGAAACTATCAGTGTGCTATTCTGTGCTAAACCAATCTTGCTGAACCATATTTGAAATCCTTGAGTTTAGGGACAGAGAAGGACACTCGTGGAAACTATCAGTGTGCTATTCTGTGCGAAATCTTGTTTGTAGGGACAGAGAAGGACAGTGAGGGAAAGTGTCAGTGTGCTATTCTGTCCTAAACCAATCTTGCTGAACCATATTTGAAATCCTTGAGTTTAGGGACAGAGAAGGACACTCGGGGAAACTGTCAGTGTGCTATTCTGTTCTAAACCAATCTTGCTGAACCGTATTTGAATTCCTTGAGATAAGGGACAGAGAAGGACACTCGTGGAAACTATCAGTGTGCTATTCTGTGCTAAATCTTGTTTGTAGGGACAGAGAAGGACAGTGAGGGAAAGTGTCAGTGTGCTATTCTGTCCTAAACCAATCTTGCTGAACCATATTTGAAATCCTTGAGTTTAGGGACAGAGAAGGACACTCGGGGAAACTGTCAGTGTGCTATTCTGTTCTAAACCAATCTTGCTGAACCATATTTGAAATCCTTGAGTTTAGGGACAGAGAAGGACACTCGGGGAAACTATCAGTGTGCTATTCTGTGCTAAATCTTGTTTGTAGGGACAGAGAAGGACAGTGAGGGAAACTATCAGTGTGCTATTCTGTGCTAAACCAATCTTGCTGAACCATATTTGAAATCCTTGAGTTTAGGGACAGAGAAGGACACTCGTGGAAACTATCAGTGTGCTATTCTGTGCTAAATCTTGTTTGTAGGGACAGAGAAGGACAGTGAGGGAAACTATCAGTGTGCTATTCTGTGCTAAACCAATCTTGCTGAACCATATTTGAAATCCTTGAGTTTAGGGACAGAGAAGGACACTCGGGGAAACTGTCAGTGTGCTATTCTGTTCTAAACCAATCTTCCTGAACCATATTTGAAATCCTTGAGTTTAGGGACAGAGAAGGACACTCGGGGAAACTATCAGTGTGCTATTCTGTGCTAAACCTTGTTTGTAGGGACAGAGAAGGACAGTGAGGGAAACTGTCAGTGTGCTATTCTGTGCTAAACCAATCTTGCTGAAGCATATTGCAAATCCTTGTGTTTAGGGACAGAGAAGGATAGGCAGGGGACAGTGTCAGTGTCTTTGTTGCTAAGCCTCCTGCACAGTATACACCTGAAGGTAGCTCTTATTGCTGTTTTTCCCATCTCCCTGCAGGCCATCCATTAAAATGTCTGGAAGGCAAACAAGGAGAGGCAGACAGTCGGGAGGCAAAAAAAGAGGGCAAGCAGGCTCTGTGTCTGGGGGCAACAGTGCTGGTCATGGACGCGGTGCATTGTCATCAGCACATGGCCATGGGACACGCTTTTCCTTCTTTTCGGCAGCTGGACATGTTGAGCCACATCATGCCGAAGACTTGGTAGAGTGGATGACCAAGCCCACCTCATCCTCCTCATCCTCTCTCACCCAGGCTCAGGGTACTGGCAAAGCAGCTGCCAAAGCGTCCTCTTCTCTGGTATCAATGTCATCATTAGTCACTCCTTCCCTAGACCCACCATGTCCTCCTCCTGAGGAGTCCCCCGAACTGTTTGAGCACAGTGTTGGGTACATGCTCCAGGAGGATGCCCAGCGTTTCGAAGGATCTGATGATGATACCCAGATAGAGGAAGGCAGTAGCGTGAGAGCAGAGAGAGGGGATGCTCAAGAAGGACACCAATCTGGCAGTCATGCTCCAGCAGCTGCAGCATACTGCCAGATTGGCTCCAGTGATGAGGAGGGAGGGGATGATGAGGTCACTGACTCCACGTGGGTGCCTAATAGGAGAGAGGAGGAGGAGGAGGATGAGGAGGAGGCACATCTCCAACGAGGCAGAATGCCCTTGGGTGGCCAGTGTATGGGCAGCACACCGACGGAATCACACCGCAGAGCTCCGCCTGTGCAGGGCGCTGCCTCTGCCCGTCATTCAAAAAGTTCTTTGGTGTGGGCCTTTTTTGAGGCGAGTGCATCAGATCGCACAGCTGCTGTTTGCAACATATGTCTCAAGCGTATATCGCGTGGCCAAAACATCAGCCGCTTGGGCACCACATGCTTGATCAGACATATGTTGACCTGCCATGCAGCTCGTTGGCAAGCCTACCTTAAAGACCCACACCAAAGAACAAAGCGGACCTCTCCTTGCACCGCATCAGCTGGGATCTCCAACCCCACTATACCTTCAGTCCTCTCTGAAACCTGCACTGAGAGGAATGAAGGTGTAGAATTAGGTGTGTCACAGCCAAGTACTTGCGGGCACTCTGCTAGCAGTACACCGACGTCCGATTCTAGCAGGCAAATTTCCCTGCCCCAGCTGCTGGACAGTCGAAAGAAGTTCACTCCCAGCCATCCACATGCCCAGCGGTTGAATGCTAGCTTGGCTAAATTGCTAGCGCTTCAACTGCTGCCTTTTCAGTTGGTAGACTCGGCCCCCTTCCGTGAGTTTGTGCAATGTGCGGTTCCTCAGTGGCAGGTTCCCAAACGCCACTTTTTCTCACGGAAGGCGATTCCGGCTCTCTACAGGCATGTGGAAGGCAATGTCTTGGCCTCGCTGGACAGGGCGGTCAGCGGTAAGGTGCATATTACCGCTGACTCATGGTCCAGCAGGCATGGACAGGGACGTTACCTTTCTTTCACGGCCCATTGGGTCACTCTTTTGGCAGCTGGGAAGGATGCAGGACAAGGTGCAGTAGTGTTGGAGGTTGTTCCACCGCCACGCCTCCAAAATGCTACTACTGGTTGTGACACACCTCTCTCCTCCACCCCCTCCTCTTCTTCTTCCTCCATGGCCTCTTTCTGTGCTTTGTCCTCGGAACCAGCGGTGCTCCGTAGGCGTTCAAGGGGCTACGCAAGTACCCAGGCAAAAAGATGCCATGCCGTGCTTGCGCTGGTGTGTTTGGGGGACAGGAGCCACACTGGGGCAGAGGTCCTGTCTGCTCTGCAGGGGCAGGCCGAGAGGTGGTTGACGCCACGCCAGCTTAAGCCAGAAATGGTGGTTTGCGACAATGGCACCAACCTCCTCTCCGCCCTCCGACAGGGACAACTGACCCATGTGCCCTGTGTGGCTCATGTCCTTAACCTGGTGGTGCAGCGGTTCTTGGGCAGGTACCCGGGCTTACAGGATGTCCTGAGGCAGGCCAGGAAAGTCTGTGTGCATTTCCGCAGATCTTATAATGCCAGTGCTCGCCTGGCTGAGCTGCGAAAGAAGTTGAACCTGCCCAAGAACCGCCTTATATGTGACATGCCCACCAGGTGGAACTCAACGTTGGCCATGCTGCAGCGGCTGCACACGCAGCAGAGGGCCATCAATGAGTACCTGTGCGACTACGGCACCAGGACAGGGTCAGGGGAGCTCGGGTTTTTTTCACCACGCCAGTGGGGCATGATCAGGGATGCATGCACTGTCCTGGCACCATTTGAGGAGGCCACGAGGATGGTGAGCAGTGACAGTGCATGCATCAGTGACACTGTACCTCTTGTCCACCTGTTGGAGCACACGCTGCGTGGAATAATGGACAGGGCACTTGAGGCAGAACAGAGGCAGGAAGAGGAGGACTTCCTTGCCTCTCAAGGCCCCCTTTACCCAGACAGTGTTCCTTCTGTCCCACCCATCGCACAGGAAGAGGAGGAGGAGGAGGAGGATTGTGTCAGCATGGAGGTGGAGGCTGGCACTCAGCATCATCAGCAGCAGTTTTTTAGGGATGATTTACAGTCCCAAGAAACCAGTGGACTTGTACGTGGCTGGGAGGAGGTGGCTGCGGATCATGTCGTCCTTAGTGACCCAGAGGACTCCGGACTGAATGCCTCAGCTAACCTACGCTGCATGGCCTCCCTGATCCTGCAAAGTCTGCGGAAGGATCCTCGTATTCTTCGGATCAAGGAGAGGGACCATTACTGGCTGGCCACTCTCCTTGATCCACGGTACAAGGGTAAGGTTGCGGACCTTATGTTACCGTCGCAGAGGGAGCAGAGGATGAGACAACTCCGGGAGGCCTTGCAGAAAGGTCTGTGCAATGCGTTCCCAGAGACTGGGAGGTTACAAACTCCTGGTCCTGGACAACGAGTTGCTGAGGCTTCGGGCAGTCAAAGAAGGAGCGGTGGGGAAGGTGGCCGTCTGACCGATGCGTTCAGACAATTCTTTAGTCCGCAGCCCCAAAGTATGATCGGTTCCAGCAACCATCGCCAGCGTCTGATATACATGGTGCAGGAATACCTAGGTGCAAGGTCAGACTTGGACACCTTCCCCACCGAAAATCCTCTGGCTTACTGGGTCTTGAGGATGGATCACTGGCCAGAGCTTGCACAGTATGCAATTGAGCTACTGGCCTGTCCTGCATCCAGCGTTCTTTCAGAACGCACATTCAGTGCTGCTGGAGGATTTGTCACGGATCACAGGGTGCGCCTGTCCACCGACTCGGTTGATCGACTGACTTTCATCAAGATGAACCAGTCTTGGATCACCACCAGCTACCACACACCTGATGCTGATATAACAGACTAATTGATTTTAAAATGTCACATCCCTTCAAGACTGATGCTGATGCTGAGTGCCTGTGCTGTTATGTTGACTGGCTATCCTCCTCCTCCTCCTCAATGACTAGATTAATGATGATAGCTTGGAAGATCATTTTGGTTTATGGGTGCCGCCACCAGTGCCTAAGGCCCAATTTTTCAGCCCCTGTTCAACAGGGGCATGCAATTATAATTATTGATCTAATAATTCACAGCAGGGCCCATTGCTGCGGCCACCAAGAGTAACTGTCAGGCCTTACAGTGTTGCGTCAACACCACCACCACCACCACCACCACCACCAAAGGCCCAATTTTTCAGCCCCTGTTCAACAGGGGAAGTGCAATTATAATTATTGATCTAATAATTCACAGCAGGGCCCATTGCTGCGCCCACCAAGAGTAACTGTCAGGCCTTACAGTGTTGTGGCACCAGCACCACCATCAAAGGCCCAATTTTTACTACCACTGTTCAACAATTATATGTTATTACAATTCCTGATATAATAGTTGACAGCAGGGCGTTCCAGCACCCACCAAGAGTAACTGTGAGTGCTTACAGTGTTGTGCCAACACCAACACCTAAGGGGCCAATTTCTGCAGAGTATATACGGCAGGTCCCTACTTTCAAACATCCAACTTACAAACGACTACTACTTGCAAACGGAAGAAGACAACAGGAAGTGAGAGGAAATCTACCCCTTGGAAGGAAAATTCTCTCCTGTAAGAATTAATATGGGAGAAAGCTGTCTCCTCTCTACTGATGCTTTATCACCAATCCTTGTTTCAATAAAAACACCACATTTCAAAAACAGTTGTCATTGGGACGCAAAGTGAGGTGAAATGTTCTGAACAGGGGCACAGACAGCAAAACAAATGTTACAGGGGTGATAACCCTTCCCTATGTTTTCCAAAAAGCTTAAAAATAGGTATTTGGGCTGGAGCTACACTTAAACAATGTAGCTGTTCAAAATTACAAACAGATTCTACATAAGAACAAACCTACAGTCCGTGTCTTGTATGCACCGCCTGTATACGGCTGTTCAGAGTATATAGGGCCTTTTTTATTTTGTGTGCGGGGTTCCCCTTGATATCCATACAAGACCCAAAGGGGCTGGTAATGGGCTGGGGTAGGGGGGGGGGGGGGTGATGGGGTAGCTATGCCATTTTTCTTAAAGATTTTCATCCATATTACCGGGACCAGACATTACATTAAAGCCGCAAGCAGTTTTAAATGGCTTTTTTTTCCTTTAGAAATGTAATTTTGTGCAGGGACAGTTCTAAACACGGGAAACACGTGGCACTTCACAGGCATACTTTAGACACCCCCCAGGTACAATATTTAAAGGAATATTTGACTTTTTTTTTTTCACTTTATGCATCATTAAAATGACTGCTCCCGAAAAACGGCCGTTTTTAAAACTTCTTTTTGCATTGATACATGTCCCCTGGTGCAGAACCCGGGTTCCCAAAGCCTTTTTAGGACAATAACATGGATAATAGTCGTTATAATTAGCACTTTAGAATTCGAACGTTCGCATCCATTGTATATAATAGGGTTCTAATGTTCGTGCGAACTTTCGGTCCGTTCGCGGGTTCTGGTGCGAACCGAACCCGGGGGTGTTCGGCTCATCCCTAGTTGTGACTATCTGTGCCTCTCTGGAGAGTTCCACAGGTATTCTTGCCCACTCAGAACCCTTCCCTTTTGCTAAAAGGTACTTCTTCCTTATAAAGTACTTACATTCAATGCAAAGCATCCCTTGTGCTGAGGTATATGCAGCATATAGCCCTGTGTACAGAGTGCAGGGGTCAGGAATATGTAACAGAGGGTATCACACAGTGTGCAGTGGTAAAGCGCATGTAATATGCAGATCAGCATACAGAATGCAGGGCCCAGGAGTATGTAACGCAAAACCCATTGTACAGAATACAGCATGCAGTAGTACCATCCCAAGGCCTTTAATATGTAACATACAGCCATGCATTACATACTCTTGCTCACTGAACTCTGAATGCTTTACTGTCCCCCATCCCTGGTCTTCCCCAAGCAAAAATCCCCCTTCCCTCAAGTATTCTACCTCTGTGTCCCCTCTTCCACAGCTCACCTTTGCCCCTCCCCATCAACATCTCACTTCTACACCCCCAGTCCAAAACTCACCTCTGCACCCCCATCCACATTATCTCTGCACCTCAATCTAAAGCTCACCCTAATCCACAGCTCTCACCTTTGCCACCCCCCATGTTTCACTTCTGCACCCCCAGCTTCCCCCATGGCTCTCGCCTCTGCACAACCTGTCCCACCCTCCACAGCTCTCACTTTGCACAACCTGCCTTCTGCAGCTCTCCCCTCTGCACAGAGCTCCACCTTCCCAGTTCTCCTCTCCCTCTCTGCACAAATCCACCCCCCTCCACACGTTCCCAGTTCTCCTCTCTGCACACATCCCCCCAGCTCTTCCTCATGTGTAAATCCCCCCCAGATCACCTCTCTGCACACATTCCCCCAGATCCCCTCTCTGCACACATTCCCCCAGATCCCCTCTCTGCACACATTCCCCCAGATCCCCTCTCTGCACACACCCCCCAGATCCCCCTCTGCACACATTCCCCCAGATCCCCTCTCTGCACACACCCCCCAGATCCCCTCTCTGCACACACCCCCCAGATCCCCTCTCTGCACACACCCCCCAGATCCCCTCTCTGCACACATTCTCCCAGATCCCCTCTCTGCACACACCCCCCAGATCCCCTCTGCACACATTCTCCCAGATCCCCTCTCTGCAAACACCCCCCAAATGCACACATTCCCCCAGATCCCCTCTCTGCACACACCCCCCAGATCCCCTCTGCACACACCCCCCAGATCCCCTCTGCACACACCCCCCAGATCCCCTCTCTGCACACACCCCCCAGATCCCCTCTCTGCACACATTCCCCCAGATCCCCTCTCTGCACACATTCCCCCAGATCCCCTCTCTGCACACACCCCCCAGATCCCCTCTCTGCACACATTCCCCCAGATCCCCTCTCTGCACACACCCCCCAGATCCCCCTCTGCACACATTCCCCCAGATCCCCTCTCTGCACACACCCCCCAGATCCCCTCTCTGCACACATTCCCCCAGATCCCCTCTCTGCACACACCCCCCAGATCCCCCTCTGCACACATTCCCCCAGATCCCCTCTCTGCACACACCCCCCAGATCCCCTCTCTGCACACACCCCCCACATCCCCTCTCTGCACACATTCCCCCAGATCCCCTCTCTGCACACACCCCCCAGATCCCCTCTGCACACATTCTCCCAGATCCCCTCTCTGCAAACACCCCCCAAATGCACACATTCCCCCAGATCCCCTCTCTGCACACACCCCCCAGATCCCCTCTGCACACACCCCCCAGATCCCCTCTCTGCACACACCCCCCAGATCCCCTCTCTGCACACACCCCCAGATCCCCTCTGCACACATTCCCCCAGATCCCCTCTCTGCACACACCCCCCAGATCCCCTCTCTGCACACACCCCCCAGATCCCCTCTCTGCACACACCCACCAGATCCCCTCTGCACACATTCCCCCAGATCCCCTCTCTGCACACATTCCCCCAGATCCCCTCTCTGCACACACCCCCATCTCTTCTTCATGTACACACCCCCAGCTCTCCTTTCTGTACAAATCCACCCCAGATCCCCTCTCTGCACACATCCCCTCAGCTCTCCTTTCTGTACAAATCCACCCCAGATCTCCTCTCTGCACACATCCCTCCAGCTCTCCTCTCTGTACAAATCCACCCCAGATCTCCTCTCTGCACACATCCCTCCAGCTCTCCTCTCTGTACAAATCCATCCCAGATCTCCTCTCTGCACACATCCCTCCAGCTCTCCTCTCTGTACAAATCCACCCCAGATCTCCTCTCTGCACACATCCCTCCAGCTCTCCTCTCTGTACAAATCCACCGCAGATCTCCTCTCTGCACACATCCCTTCAGCTCTCCTCTCTGTACAAATCCACCCCAGATCTCCTCTCTGCACACATCCCTCCAGCTCTCCTCTCTGTACAAATCCACCCCAGATCTCCTCTCTGCACACATCCCTCCAGATCTCCTCTCTCCTCTCTGTACAAATCCACCCCAGATCTCTTCTCTGCACACATCCCTCCAGATCTCCTCTCTCCTCTCTGTACAAATCCACCCCAGATCTCCTCTCTGCACACATCCCTCTAGCTCTCCTTTCTGTACAAATCCACCCCAGATCTCCTCTCTGCACACATCCCTCCAGCTCTCCTCTCTGTACAAATCCACCCCAGATCTCCTCTCTGCACACATCCCTCCAGCTCTCCTCTCTCCTCTCTGTACAAATCCACCCCAGATCTCCTCTCTGCACACATCCCTCCAGCTCTCCTCTCTGTACAAATCCACCCCAGATCTCCTCTCTGCACACATCCCTCCTGCTCTCCTCTCTGTACAAATCCACCCCAGATCTCCTCTCTGCACACATCCCTCCAGCTATCCTCTCTGTACAAATCCACCCCAGATCTCCTCTCTGCACACATCCCTCCAGATCTCCTCTCTCCTCTCTGTACAAATCCACCCCAGATCTCCTCTCTGCACACATCCCTCCAGATCTCCTCTCTCCTCTCTGTACAAATCCACCCCAGATCTCCTCTCTGCACACATCCCTCCTGCTCTCCATTCTGTACAAATCCACCCCAGATCTCCTCTCTGCACACATCCCTCCAGCTCTCCTCTCTGTACAAATCCACCCCAGATCTCCTCTCTGCACACATCCCTCCAGCTCTCCTCTCTGTACAAATCCACCCCAGATCTCCTCTCTGCACACATCCCTCCAGCTCTCCTCTCTGTACAAATCCACCCCAGATCTCCTCTCTGCACACATCCCTCCTGCTCTCCACTCTGTACAAATCCACCCCAGATCTCCTCTCTGCACACATCCCTCCAGCTCTCCTCTCTGTACAAATCCACCCCAGATCTCCTCTCTGCACACATCCCTCCAGATCTCCTCTCTCCTCTCTGTACAAATCCACCCCAGATCTCCTCTCTGCACACATCCCTCCAGCTCTCCTCTCTGTACAAATCCACCCCAGATCTCCTCTCTGCACACATCCCTCCAGCTCTCCTCTCTGTACAAATCCACCCCAGATCTCCTCTCTGCACACATCCCTCCAGCTCTCCTCTCTGTACAAATCCACCCCAGATCTCCTCTCTGCACACATCCCTCCAGCTCTCCTCTCTCCTCTCTGTACAAATCCACCCCAGATCTCCTCTCTGCACACATCCCTCCAGCTCTCCTCTCTGTACAAATCCACCCCAGATCTCCTCTCTGCACACATCCCTCCAGCTCTCCTCTCTGTACAAATCCACCCCAGATCTCCTCTCTGCACACATCCCTCCAGCTCTCCTCTCTGTACAAATCCACCCCAGATCTCCTCTCTGCACACATCCCTCCAGCTCTCCTCTCTGTACAAATCCACCCCAGATCTCCTCTCTGCACACATCCCTCCAGCTCTCCTTTCTGTACAAATCCACCCCAGATCTCCTCTCTGCACACATCCCTCCAGCTCTCCTCTCTGCACAAATCCACACCAGATCTCCTCTCTGCACACATCCCTCCAGCTCTCCTTTCTGTACAAATCCACCCCAGATCTCCTCTCTGCACACATCCCTCCAGCTCTCCTCTCTGTACAAATCCACCCCAGATCTCCTCTCTGTACAAATCCACCCCAGATCTCCTCTCTGCACACATCCCTTCAGCTCTCCTCTCTCTGTACAAATCCACCCCAGATCTCCTCTCTGCACACATCCCTTCAGCTCTCCTCTCTCTGTACAAATCCACCCCAGATCTCCTCTCTGCACACATCCCTCCAGCTCTCCTCTCTGTACAAATCCACCCCAGATCTCCTCTCTGCACACATCCCTCCAGCTCTCCTCTCTCCTCTCTGTACAAATCCACCCCAGATCTCCTCTCTGCACACATCCCTCCAGCTCTCCTTTCTGTACAAATCCACCCCAGATCTCCTCTCTGCACACATCCCTCCAGCTCTCCTCTCTGTACAAATCCACCCCAGATCTCCTCTCTGCACACATCCCTCCAGCTCTCCTCTCTCCTCTCTGTACAAATCCACCCCAGATCTCCTCTCTACACACATCCCTCCAGCTCTCCTCTCTGTACAAATCCACCCCAGATCTCCTCTCTGCACACATCCCTCCTGCTCTCCTCTCTGTACAAATCCACCCCAGATCTCCTCTCTGCACACATCCCTCCAGCTCTCCTCTCTGTACAAATCCACCCCAGATCTCCTCTCTGCACACATCCCTCCAGATCTCCTCTCTCCTCTCTGTACAAATCCACCCCAGATCTCCTCTCTGCACACATCCCTCCAGATCTCCTCTCTCCTCTCTGTACAAATCCACCCCAGATCTCCTCTCTGCACACATCCCTCCAGCTCTCCATTCTGTACAAATCCACCCCAGATCTCCTCTCTGCACACATCCCTCCGGCTCTCCTCTCTGTACAAATCCACCCCAGATCTCCTCTCTGCACACATCCCTCCAGCTCTCCTCTCTCCTCTCTGTACAAATCCACCCCAGATCTCCTCTCTGCACACATCCCTCCAGCTCTCCTCTCTGTACAAATCCACCCCAGATCTCCTCTCTGCACACATCCCTCCTGCTCTCCACTCTGTACAAATCCACCCCAGATCTCCTCTCTGCACACATCCCTCCAGCTCTCCTCTCTGTACAAATCCACCCCAGATCTCCTCTCTGCACACATCCCTCCAGATCTCCTCTCTCCTCTCTGTACAAATCCACCCCAGATCTCCTCTCTGCACACATCCCTCCAGCTCTCCTCTCTGTACAAATCCACCCCAGATCTCCTCTCTGCACACATCCCTCCAGCTCTCCTCTCTGTACAAATCCACCCCAGATCTCCTCTCTGCACACATCCCTCCAGCTCTCCTCTCTGTACAAATCCACCCCAGATCTCCTCTCTGCACACATCCCTCCAGCTCTCCTTTCTGTACAAATCCACCCCAGATCTCCTCTCTGCACACATCCCTCCAGCTCTCCTCTCTGTACAAATCCACACCAGATCTCCTCTCTGCACACATCCCTCCATCTCTCCTTTCTGTACAAATCCACCCCAGATCTCCTCTCTGCACACATCCCTCCAGCTCTCCTCTGTACAAATCCACCCCAGATCTCCTCTCTGTACAAATCCACCCCAGATCTCCTCTCTGCACACATCCCTTCAGCTCTCCTCTCTCTGTACAAATCCACCCCAGATCTCCTCTCTGCACACATCCCTTCAGCTCTCCTCTCTCTGTACAAATCCATCCCAGATCTCCTCTCTGCACACATCACTCCAGCTCTCCTCTCTGTACAAATCCACCCCAGATCTCCTCTCTGCACACATCCCTCCAGCTCTCCTCTCTGTACAAATCCACCCCAGATCTCCTCTCTGCACACATCCCTCCAGCTCTCCTCTCTGCTAACCCTCCCTTTCATGGTTCCCTCTCTCAGCACATATTCCCCCTTCCCCCTTCCCCCACACCTTTACAGTGCACTCCTCTCTGCACAACCTCAGGCTTTGGCAAACTCTCACCTCTTCTGACGGCCACAGGTCTCTATGGTATGCGCAGGCTTTTTTTTTCTTAATTCAGCAGAGTACAGAGAGCTCTGCCTGCTGTAGCACAGAGCCGGAGGAGGAGTTTCAGAGCTCCTCGGCTCCGCGCTGCAATGTATCAATAGTAGCAGCAAGCAGGGACAAGCTGCTTCTGGAATCACTGCTGCTGTAGCTTAGTGCTGGGATCAGAATTGTGCTCGAGGGCAGCATCAGTGAGTGCCCAGAGCTAACACAGAAAAGCCAGTTGAGGAAGTGAGCTGTGCAGAAAACTTCCTCTACTGGCTATGTGTTACATGACAGGTCGGAGAGGAGAGGGCTGCCAGAGGTGAAAAAGCACTGGTGGCGATACACACTTTGTTGCTGAACTTCTGCTGGTTCCTCCTCGGCAGGTCCTCCCGCAGCTTCGGCAGCAGCTCTCTACTCTCCTCCTATCCCGCCTCCGGCCGTGAGTGATGTCACGCCGCCGGGACGGGACCACAAAGTCCATTCATAGGGGGAGAGAAGGGGCAGCGCTGACAGGTATGGCTGGTGTGGACTGTGTAGGCTTGTGCTGGGTGCAGGAGCGCATTCGGCACATTACAGCAGTAAGGTACAGATGACTACAGTACAGCTAGCGGCGCCTGCTAGTGTGTACAGTAAAGCACACTGCCGGCACTTCACCTGTGCCCCCCTCCTGCCTGCAAATTGTACCGCCCAGGGCATCCGCCCCTTCCGCGTACCGTAGGGTGACCAGACATCCCCGGTTTCAGGGGACAGTCCCCTGATTTAGGACACTGTCCCCGGATCAAGTCTGTCCCCAGTTTTGTCCCCGAACTGGATTTGAACAGGGGCTGTGGCAATTTCAAAGACAGTCAGTGCAGAATAAAAAAAAAAAAAATATTATGAATTTCACACCCCTGCTCCACCGCACCTACTAGCTTGGGGGGGGGGGGGTGTAACTTTTCCATTATCTGTGCCCCATTCTGATGATCATGTGCTTGTCGGAGCGGAGGGACCATTTCTTTAGTTTCGGGTGCATGCCCATTCAGCTCCGCTCGCATGTTCTTCTGCCTTGGCTCAAGTCCCGACCAGCCGCTTGTCTGTTTTATCTCCATGCCTTCCCTGGTGAAGTGATCTTCCTCCGCTCCCCACCAAGTAGTAGCCAGGGCCCGGAGAGTGAGACTTGAGAGGCTGTGAGGCGGGCAGGGGGCGTGCGGCAGTAACGGGCAGAGAGAGGCAGCTGGGCTCAGCTGACGGTGTCCAGCAGCAGGTACAGAGGGGAAGAGGATCCGATCGTGGGGCTGCTAGTGCGTTCAAGGCTTTAACACAGGAGTGCTTTCGGGGGGGCTGTGAATAAATTACATTGCACTGTGTCTGTCTCTCTGGCATCATGGATGGTATCATAACTCACAGGCAGCATGGCTCTGACTGGCTCTGTCACAGTGTGTCACATAACATGTCTCTGGGTGCTGATTTTGGTAACTTGTTGGTCATATGTATCAGCACCCAGCAGCCATGTTAAGTGACACACTGTGACAGAGCCAGCCAGAGCCACGATAGAGTGCCTGCTGCCTGTGAGTTACCATAATGCTGATGATGTTAACCAGTTGCTGATCGCCTGATAGCAGATTTACTACTATAAGACGGCCTCACTGCGCAGGATCACATACAGTATATACGTCATCCTGTATTTCTGGGTATGAAAGCCAATTAGCGGCTTGGGCGGACTCGATGTCCACCGGTACCCGCTGATTGTTATGTTCAAAGACAGAACTGTGGTCTGCCTATGTAAACAAGGCAGATTGCCGTTCTGTCAGTATGGAAGACATTGATCCTGTGTTCCTGCAAAGCAGGTACAGGGATCTCTGCCTTCCCTTAGTAAAAGCACCTCCCCACAGTGAAAAAACACTTGTTAGGCACACATTTAACCCTTTGATTGCCCTAGATGTTATCCCCTTCCCAGCCAGTGTCATTAGTACAGTGACGGTGCATATTTTTAGCACTGATCACTGTATTAGTGTCACTGGTTCTCACAAAGTGTCAGTAGTGTCCGATTTGTCCACCGCAATATAGCAGTCCTGCTATGAGTCGCTGATCGCCGCCATTACTAGTAAAAAACAAAATGTCCCCGGATTTCATTTAAAAAATCTGGTCACCTTATTGTACCGGCCCTGATTGGAGTCTATTACTATATCTTGCCACTGGTTAAATGTATGGGGAATTGTACATGAATTGGTATAGAGCTATACAAATATACCACACCTAGACTAACTGTGCCAGAGAAGGGTTGAGTAGATTGGCTGTGCTGTGTACAGGGCCCAAAACAAAACCAGCGGCTCTCTTAGTTTGGGGGTATCGCTACATATGTATGAATGTGAGTTAGGGACCTAAGATTGTAAGCTCCTTGAGGGCAGGGACTGATGTGAATGTACAATATATATGCAAATCACTAGATAAAATTGATAGTGCTATATAAGTACAGTACCTGTATTAAATAAAAAGTTAAGAAAAAAGCATACATAGAGCTTTATTACTATCTCTAAATAAGCTTAGATGTTCTCTTTTACCCCCTCGCATCGCTCATACACATAGGTAAATAATTGTTCTTTTATCCACTACAGGACCCCAAGTAAATTACATTTTCCAGCCTGGTCAATCAATACAAGATAGGAAATCCAAAAGAAGCCTAGGAGCGTGTTCCTTCTGGCTGTTCTCTGGACTCTTTGATAAAATCATTTCTACAGAAACATGGGGTGCAGGAGTGTGACTTTGCCAGGTGTTAGGAGGTTAAATGAATCGAAAAAACATTTTTACCAGTTACCTTTTAAGAAGCCTTAGGCGGTGTTACATAACTTGGTCAGAAAAACTTTCTTTCCTTAAACATTGGGTCATCTAGTTTTATGAAATGTAAAGTTTCTCTGTAATAAAATAAGAATTTATCATATATTTATTTCATATTATTTTGAAATACATTATTTCTTGTGAAGAGTACCTGTCAGAAAGAAAAACAGTGGGGTTGATTTACTAAAACTTGAGAGTGCAAAATCTGGTGCAGCTCTGCATAGAAACCAATCAGCTTCCAGGTTTTATTGTTAAAGCTTAATTGAACAAGCTGAAGTTTGAAGCTGATTGGCTACCAGACACAGTCAAACCAAATTTTGCACTCTCCAGTGTTAGTAAATCAAACACCACTGTTTATGTATGCAAATATAATCCTCATAATGTTAACAACCTTAAAGTGACGATAAAGTCTTGTTTTTGTGTGTTTAAAAATAACAAGCATGTTATACTTACCTTCTCTGTGTAATGGTTTTGCACAGAGCAGCCAGATCCTCCTCTTCTCGGGTCCCTCTTTGGTGCTCCTGGCCCCTCCCTCCTAATGAGTGCCCCCACAGCAAGCAGCTTTCTATGGGGGCACCTGAGCCGAGCCACAGCACAGTTTGTCCATTCAGACACGGAGCCGTGACTAGGCCCCCGCCCCTCTCTCTATTCATTGGGGTGGATTTTGATTGACAGCATTGGGAGCCAATGGAGCTCCGCTGCTGTCTCAGCGAATCAGGTAGAGTCCTGGGCAGTCTCTCCTGCAACATCGCTGGATAGAGATGGGCTTATGGAAGGATTAGGGGGGCTGAGGGGGGCTGCTGCACACAGAAGGTTTTTTATCTTAATGCATTAAGATAAAAAACACTTCTGACTTTACAACCACTTTAAAGTGTAGGGAATGTTTACTGGGTTTGTATGTATTTTATTTTGCAGTTTACAATTGGCAAGACTAAACAATACAATTGTAATAAATCATTT
Source organism: Rana muscosa (assembly GCA_029206835.1). Taxonomy (NCBI): domain Eukaryota; kingdom Metazoa; phylum Chordata; class Amphibia; order Anura; family Ranidae; genus Rana; species Rana muscosa. The sequence goes on from CM055117.1 coordinate 1,033,131,107, forward strand.
TCTTTGATTTAGTAAGGTGAATGTGATATATTCCAAAGGAATACTTGCCATTCTCATTTCCAGTCAGCAGGAGGCACTTTGTTTCCATTCACGTATTTTTCAGATAACTATTATCTACTTTGTTTAAAAAAAAAAAAAAAAAAAAGAAGCCATTTATGGAGCTCAGCAGGTCCGGACTGGCCATAGGGCATACCGGGCAAATGCCCAGTGGCCCGCGACGGCCCGCGGAGGCCCCCGGCCGCCGGACAGCATGTCACGTCTTCCCCATCATCCCCAATGTCTCCGGACGCAGCCGGAGTTGGTGGGCGGAGCTGGGGGTGTGGCTGCCCCCTCCACTCCTCCCACAGACTCGTTCACTCTGGCTGATCCCACAACTGAAGGAGAAAGAAACGAGGACACAGCAGCCAGAGTGTCTTCATCTCCAGGCATGCTGTAAGTTACTGCACTGCTGCACATGTCACTACATAGAGTCCTAACCTGGCACCATACCACCCCAGCCTGCCCTATGCGTGCCACCCCAACCTGCCCTATGCCACCGCACCCTGCCCTATGCCACCACAACCTGCCTTATGCCACCGCAACCTGCCCTATGCCATCGCAACATGCCCTATGCCGTCGCAAACTGCTCTATACCACCCCAACCTGCACTATGCCACCACAAACTGCTCCATACCACCCCAACCTGCCCTATGCCACGCAACCTGCCCTATACCACCGCAAACTGCACTATACCACCCCAGCCTGCCCTATGCCACCGCAATCTGCTCTATACTACCCCAATCTGCCCTATACCACCGCAACCTGCTCTATGCCACCGCACCCTGCCCTATATCACCCAAACCTGCCCTATGCCACCCAGCCTGCCATATACCACCGCAAACTGCCCTATACCACCGAAACCTGCTCTATACCACCCCAGCCTGCCCTATACAACCCCAACCTGCCCTATGCCACCCCAGCCTGCCCTATATCACCGCAACCTGCCCCATATTACCCCAACCTGCCCTATATCGCCCCAGCCGGCCCAATACCACCCTATACTTTAATTAAACAGGGTCATTTGGGGGTGCGCCTGGTGACCGTGCGCTGCCTGCAGGGCACTGGGCAGGATAGACAGGAGGGTGTGACACCATGTTTTGCCGCACCAGGTGACACCAACCCTAGTTACGGCACTGCCCCAGTGCACTCTCAGCTGCGAGTCGGAGCCGCACTCGAGTGACAGTGACACCCGTCGGCACATCAGGGGGCCGGGACCCCGCAACGATCCCCTTCTCTCTGGCAAGGTAGCCGGGGCACTGATGATCTGATCAGTCTCGGCTCGGCTGTCTCACACAGCCGAGCAGAGTGAAGACGCCTCTCCCTCCTCCTTTATGTCCACACAGGGGGAGGGGACCCAACATGCAGTCCCGCGCTGATCTGAGGTACATTATGGGTCTGAAGGGGAGGTCTGTATTGTAGGGGGGGTTTCTGTATTGTAGGGGTGGTCTGAAATGTAGGGGGTTCTGTATTGTAGGGGGGTCTGTGATGTAGGGGGGTTCTGTATTGTAAGGGGGTCTGAAATGTAGGGGGTTTCTGTATTGTAGGGGGGTCTGTAATGTAGGGAGGTTCTGTATTGTAGGGGGGGTCTGAAATGTAGGGGGGTTATGTATTGTAGGGGGGTCTGAAATGTAGGGGGGTTATGTATTGTAGGGGGGTCTGTAATGCAGGGGAGTTCTGTATTGTTGGGGGGGGGTCTTAAATGTAGGGGGGTGCTGTATTGTAGGGGGGTCTGAAATGTAGGTGGGTTCTGTATTGTAGGGGGTCTGTAATGTAGGAGGGTTCTGTATTGTAGGGGGGTCTGAAATGTAGGGGGGTTTTGTATTGTAGGGGGGGGTCTGAAATGTAGGGGGGTTCTGTATTGTAGGGGGGTCTGTAATGTAGGGGGGTTCTGTATTGTAGGGGGTTCTGTATTTTAGGGGGGTCTGTAATGTAGGGGGGTCTGTATTGTAGGGGGGTCTGTATGGTAGGGGGGTTCTGTATTGTAGAGGGGGGTCTGTATTGTAGGGTGGTCTGTATTGTAGGGGGGTCTGTAATGTAGGGGGGTCTGTACTGTAGGGAGGGGGTCTGTAATGTAGGGGTCTGTAATGTTGGGGGGTCTGTATTGTAGAGGGGGGCTGTAATGTAGGGGGGTCTGTACTGTAGGGAGGGGGTCTGCACTGTAGGGAGGGGGTCTGCACTGTAGGAAGGGGGTCTGTACTGTAGGGAGGTCTGTGTAACATGCAGGGGGTCCAGAACTGCTAGGGGGTGTCTGTGTAACAAACTGTGGGGGGCTGAGTAATGTAAAGGGGTCCAGAGGCTCGGTGCTATGTAATGTAAAGGGGTGCAGGGTGCTGTGTAATGTAAAAGGGTCCAGAGGTGCAGGGTGCTGTGTAATGTAAAGGGGTCCAGAAGTGCAGGGTGCTGTGTAATGTTATAGGGGTCCAAGGGTGCTGTGTAATGTAAAGGGGTCCAGAGGTGCAGGGTGCTATTTAATGTAAAGGGGTCCAGAGGTGCAGGGTGCTGTGTAATGTAAAGGGGTCCAGAGGCACAAGGTGCTGGAACCCCACATCCCATCATTAACCTCCGCAGTAATTCGCCGCTGCTGCGCCCCCCTTTTCCACGGGCTGCTCAGTCTAAAATGCCTGGGCCTATTTTGCTCAGTAGCGCAAGCTGACATTTGCATATTGAACCAAATAGGTCAGACAGTAACTTCTTCCCATCTCTTCCTGACTGTATTAGCACAGCTAAGAGGGTGACACCAATTTCTCTATTGGAGCTAAAGGAGTACTAAAGTCACATTCATTACATTATGTATTAATAAACAGCATTAAACACTGACTGAAAAATGCGTGCATATCCTTCCTGTAGCTGCATCTGCTGTGTTTTAGTATTTCTGGTTCTTCCTAAAAACCATTGGGGGGAAGGGGGTGAGATACATCAGCTGCCTGCTGATTGCAAAACCGAAAGAATACTTTTCCCGCTCCCTTTAGGTGTGCATTTTCCAGATAGGGATATGACCTGGTTGGTGTAAACTTTAGTTATGTAATCTGCCATCAGTTGCTTGATTACAGTCTAGCAGACTTACTTCTGTAACATTGATCAAGCAACCAATCAGCAGAGCACAGCTAATGTCTGCACCATCCAGTAACCAGCAGGGGGGGGCATTCTCATACAAAGGGATGCCCGCCACATGTTCTTTAACTCATCACTCGTTATCACTTAAGCCCTGTACACACGATAGGTTTTACAGATGAAAACAGTCCGATGGACTTTTTTCATCGGACAAACTGATCGTGTATGGGCCCCATTGGTCTTTTTTCCATCAGTGTTTAAAAATAGAACATGTTTTAAATTTATCCGATGGTTAAAAAAGCGATAGCAAATTACTATCGTCTGTGGGGAACTCCATCGGATAAAAAACCCACGCATGCTCAGAATCAAGTCGACGCATGCTCAGAAGCATTGAACTTCATTTTTCTCAGCTCATCGGAGTGTTTTACGTCACCGCGTTTGGAACGGTCGGTTTTTTGAGTGATGATGTGTAGGCAAGACTGATGAAAGTCAGCTTCATCAGTTTTCCGATGGAAAAATCCATCGGTTAAGAAACCATAGGAAATCCGATCGTGTGTACAGGGCTTTACACTTTCTGCTCTCAGTGCATCTGAATGAGTGGCTACAAAGGGAGATTTTGAGAAAACAGAATGAATTGAAGACACAGCCATAAAAGTATTCATGGGTAGTAAATGTACACAAATAAACAGGTTGACAAAACTGAGAATTAAAGCGGAAGTAAACCCATCGATTTAACAGTTTCAAAAAGCAGTTTCATTCCCGGCATGCCAGGAATGCTAACTGTCACATTGGTTGTGCTCTCAACCAAACTGTCAAACCATCCAATGGCTGGTGTCATAACTGATCACATGTGCAGCATCATGGCAGTTGAAGATTAAACAGAGGCCAAGATGGCAGCTTCCTTGCCTGAAAATGATAGGAGGGTTTACTTCCACTTTAAGGCTTGAAGCATATGTGTAATTTATGTTTTTTTACTTTATTTACACTTTAAGGGTGTTATTCCCCAGACTGCTTACTGCTGATTGGACAATGATGGGGCAGCAATACAATAACAAGCCATTAATTCTGCTCACTCTACAGGTGTGCAAAAGTTCATTCATTTCACTATTGCAACTTAAAAGATGAAACTAATATATGAGATAGACTCATTACATCCAAAGCAAGATAGTTCAAGCCGTGATTTGTCATAATTGTGATGATTATGGCTTACAGCTCATGAAAACCCCAAATCCACAATCTCAGAAAATTAGAATATTGTGAAAAGGTGCAATATTCTAGGCTCAACGTGTCCCACTCTAATCAGCTAATTAAGCCATAACACCTGCAAAGGGTTCCTGAGCCTTTAAATGGTCTCTCAGTCTGGTTCAGTAGGAATCACAATCATGGTAAAGACTGCTGACCTAACAGTTGTGCAGAAAAACATCTTTGACACCCTCCATAAGGAGGGAAAGCCTCAAAAGGTAATTGAAAAAGAAGTTGGATGTTCCCAAAGTGCTGAATCAAAGCACATTATTAGAAAGTTATGTGGAAGAAAAAGGTGCACAAGCAGTAGGGATGACCGCAGCCTGGAGCGGATTGTCAGGTAAAGGCCATTCAAAAGTGTTAGGGACTTTCACAAGGAGTGGACTGAGGCTGGAGTCAGTGCATCAAGAGCCACCACACACAGACGGATCCTGGACATGGGCTTCAAATGTCGTATTCCTCTTGTCAAGCCACTCCTGAACAACAAACTTCAGAAGCGTCTTACCTGGGCTAAAGAAAAACCGACCTGGTCTGTTGCTCAGTGGTCCAAAGTCCTCTTTTCTGATGAGAGTAAATTTTGCATCTCATTTGGAAACCAAGGAGCCGGAGTATGGAGGAAGAATGGAGAGGTACACACTGCAAGATGCTTGAACTCCAGTGTGAAGTTTCCACAGTCTGTGTTGATTTGCTGGTGTTGGTCCACTGTGCTTCATTAAGTCCAGGGTCAAGACAGCCGTCTACCAGGAGATTTTAGAGCACTTCATGCTTCCTTCCGCAGACTAGCTCTATGGGGATGCTAAATAAAACGGGGGGGGGGGGGTTTGCGCTAAAGGATATATTACACAACTCCACAAAATAATACTAAACCATAAATGATCACTTAGTCCAATGTAGTTTAAAATGTGCTAAACAGATGAAGTACTAAAAAATTTTAATTAAATACTCAAGTATAAGCTTACCCGAATATAAGCAGAGGCACCTAATTTTACCACAAAAAATGGAAAAACGTATTGACTCGAGTATAAGCCTAGGGTGAGAATGCAGCAGCTACTGTAAGTGGAAATAAGGGTCAACAATGCCCATTTGCAGCTTCACTTTGCATGCCTTACTGTGCCCATCTGCATGCCTCATGCCTCAGCCTTACTGTGCCCATCTGCATGCCTCAGCCTTACTGTACCCATCTGCATGCCTCAGCCTTACTGTGCCCATCTGCATGCCTCAGCCTTACTGTACCCATCTGCATGCCTCATGCCTCAGCCTTACTGTGGCCATCTGCATGCCTCAGCCGTACTGTGCCCATCTGCATGCCTCATGCCTCAGCCTTACTGTGCCCATCTGCATGCCTCATGCCTCAGCCTTACTGTCCCCCTCTGCATGCCTCAGCCTCAAGTACCTTGATCAGCGTCGTGCGGGCGTTATCATCTCCTGGCGCTGTGCCTATTTGCAGTCTTATCCCCCGGCGCTGTGATACATTCAATCTAATCGGCAGCCATGTAGTATAACCAAGCGTCGCCTCCTCCTCGTCCGTGTCCTCCTCCGTGATGGAACACTGACTCGGTTACCCAACAGTGAGTCAGTGTTCAGCCTATCACGGAGGAGGAGGCGGCGCTTGGTTACACTGCATGGCCGCCTATTAGATTGAATGTATCACAGCCTTGGGGAATAAGACTGCAAATGGGCACAGCGCCAGGAGATGATAACGCCGGCACGATGCTGATCAAGGTACTAGGGGATTAGGCTGCAGAGGAGGACTCGAGTATAAGCCGAGGGGGGATTTTCAGCACAAAAAAATGTGCTGAAAAACTCGGCTTATACTCGAGTATATACGGTAATCCTAAAAATGGGTCAGGAGTATTGAACCATTGAAATGTAGCTCCAGCCAAAAAATCTATTTTTAAGTTTTTTGGAGAACATAGGGAAGGGTTATCAGTCACCCCTGTAACATTTGTTTTGCTATCTGTGCCCCTGTTCAGAACATTTCACCTCAGTTTCTGTCCCAATGACAATTGGATTTTGTAAATTTGGGGGTTTTATTGAAACAATGATTGGTGATAAAGCATCAGTGGAGAGGAGACACCTTTTTCCCATATTAACTCTTAGGCCTCGTACACACGACCAATTTTCTCGGCAAGAACCAGCAAGAAACTTGCTGGCAGAGAGGTCTTGCCGAGTAAATCGGTCGTGTGTACGCTGCTATCGGGTTTCTCGTCGAGAAAACCGACAAGAAACCTCGACGAGAAAATAGAGAACCTGCTCTCTATTTTCTCGTCGAGATTCTCCTCGGCATGTTTCTCGACGAGAAAAGTGAGTGTGTGTACACTTACCTGTCCTCCCCGAAGCCCGCGCTTGTTCGAAATGAATTTGACGCATGCGCGGTAGCTTCCTAGGCATACGTAGGGTATACCAAGATGGCGGCGACGGCATCGAATGTGACGAGCGCATGCTCGACGTAGTCGATGACGTCACCGCGTACGCTCCTTTCAAAGAACCACGGGTTCTTTGAAACGAGCGTGTGTACACTCGGCCGGGACAAGTTTCTTGTCCAAGAATCTTGTCGAAAAAAACGACATGTTTTTTTCAATGAGAATCTCGGCCGTGTGTACGAGGCCTTACAGGAGAGAATTTCCCTTCCTAGGGGTAGATTTCCTCTCACTTCCTGTCGTCTCCCTCCGTTTGCAAGTAGGAGTCATTTGTAAGTTGGATGTTTGAAAGTAGGGGCCTGCCGTATATACTCTGCAGAAATTTGGCCCTTAGGTGTTGGTGTTGCCACAACACTGTGAGCCCTCACAGTTACTCTTGGTGGGCGCTGGAACTCCCTGCTGTGAACTATTATATCAGGAATTGTATTTACATGCCCCTGTTGAACAGTGGTAGGAAAAATTGGGCCTTTGGTGGTGGTGGTGGTGCTGGTGCCACAACACTGTAAGTCCTCACAGTTACTCTTGGTGGGCGCAGTTCAGCTTTACATTTCTAACTCTCTAGCTGAAAGCTGCCTGAAGAAAAAAGCTGTGGACAATGTTCTTTGCTGGTAACTGCAAATAACTAATACAAATGGCAGCACCCAGGGTGAGTTTTCTGTTTCCTCCTAATGTTGATCCCTACCAGGACTGCCAATGCCTCCTACTACATAACAGGGCTAATTTTGTAGGGGCAAATAGGGAAGTTTTCTTAGCTTAGTAAGTATGGTGACAATTTAACTTTGCAAAAAATAACCATTTACAAGAAAAATAAAACATTTATTGTACTTTGCTTGCACGTGATTGGATAATGGAAGTCAGCAGGCACTAATCATCCGATCACTGCCACTGTGCTATTGTATTCTGACTTCCCCGGTGTCAGAATACAATGACCAGTGTTGCTGGCTAAAGCCAGCAGCACTAATGGATCAGGAATAATCTGACAGGTTGGTTGTACAGAATCGATATATTGACTTCTTTTCAACCAGTGTGCCCATACATGGATCAAAATTCAGCCAGTCTCTGCTGAATCAAACTAATTTCAATCCACGTATAGCCGGCTTAAGGGAAAATTCCCTTGCAAAGGGTAGAGCTTATTTGTCTTTATTTAATCAACCTCAACGTCTCTTTGAAAGCACTTTCAGTTTTTATTTTATTTTAATACACTCCTCCTTAATATTTCACTTCTGATGTAAAACTCCTGTCAATAAAGAGTTGTACCTTCTTATAGGGCTAAATGCCAGGATTTAGCCCACAGTTGTCCTGCCTGTGTACTTCTTACCTCCTTGCTGCAGTGCTTCTCGTAGTCCTCTGATTCCTTTCACATGTGTTGTTTGGCTTCTGTGCTTACCTATGTGGGTTTCTATTTCTCTTCCCTTCCATCACTTCCTTGCCTACCTCCCAGCTTCTCTATACATCCTTAGATCAGCCCGCGTTGCCTGAGCAACTTCCCAGTTCTCTGAGCTCCTACTCCTTACTATTTTGTGTATTCTGTGTCTTGCCTGCTACCCACCCTGACCTCAGCTTGTTTCCTGGATTTCCTTCTGTCTTGTTCCATTGTATTATGCACACATGCGTTGTCTCCGCATCCTCAGCTGGGCTTATCTGTGGATTGTGACCTGGGACCAGCTTGCTGCAAGTCCACCTCCACCATCAGGGGCCCTGGTGAAGAAGCAGGCTGGGCCTTAGACTCTGCACCCTGGGGAACCATGAGTTGGTGATCTATAGAGGCTTACCATCATAGACAGCTGACACTAAGGTGTTACTATGTCTTTCTGTGGCTGTAAGGTAAAATTCCAGTTTCAGCCAGGGATTATGAACTATTTTATAAAGTTGACTGAAGACTTACTTCTGTCTAAAGCTGGCCGTACATCAATAGATCAACTTGTGTACAACCAGCCTGTTGGGAAAACTTCTCTTAATCAACACTGCCGGCTTTAGCCAGTGGTGCTGATCAGTGTATTCTGACAGCGGGGAAATCTCTCAACTGTCAGAATATGATACCTCAGCGGTAGGGATTCCACCAGTGGCGATGCATGAACCTATATATTGTCACCGCCGCTGCCGACCACTATTCAGATGGCCGGCCCCCTGTTGAGCGCCGGCCATCTGAATAACAGCAGCTGGTTGGTGTTTGGAAGTGGTTCTAATAGGCTTTCCGATAACAGCCTGAGGGCTGTAATCGGCTTCCAAATCGATAACCAGAGGATGCACGGGGGATGCGTTCCATGGTTAACAATGACAGGCGTTTCAGCCAATCAGGTTCACCGGGTCTGGTTACCGGTAACCTGATTGGCTGAAGCGACATCGAGGGCGGGAGAAGACATCGAGGACGGAAGAAGGACAGACCCGAGGAAGGTAAGTGCAGGGCTGGGGGGAAACTGTCTGCATTTGGGGACAAACTGGCTGTATTTGGGGACAAACTGGCCTCATTTGGGGACAAACTGGCTGCATTTGGGGGGAAACTGGCTGCATTGGGGGGGAAACTGGCTGCATTGGGGGGGAAACTGGCTGCATTTGGGGGGAAACTGGCTGTATTTATGGACAAACTGGCTGTATTTGGGGACAAACTGGCTGTATTTGGGGACAAACTGGCTGCATTTGGGGGACAAACTGGCTGCATTTGGGGGACAAACTGGCTGCATTTGGGGGCAAACTGGCTGTATTTTGGGGGAAACTGGCTGCATTTGGGGACAAACTGGCTGTATTTGATGGGAAACTGGCAGCATTTGGGGACAAACTGGCTGCATTTGGGGACAAACTGGCTGCATTTGGGGACAAACTGGCTGCATTTGGGGGAAACTGGCTGCATTTGGGGGGAAACTGGCTGCATTTAAGGGGGCAAACTGGTGGCGTTTGGGCACAGTGGCTGCGTTTAATGGGCACAGTGGCGGCAATTGATGTTTTTTTTTCAGTTTGTTTGCGCCCCCCCAAAAATTTTGAGCACCAGCCGCCACTGGATTCCACCATTTACATTGAGTGTGTGGATGGGGGAATCAACTCAATTTCTTTTGTTCAAATTGTTGAATGGAAAGAAAATGACTGATTGGCCAGCCTCGGCAGTGGCTCTTTCTTTGCATGACAGGGGATGTCAATGTATTGTAAAAAATACTGCTTTGTCCTAAAAAAACATCGCCCTTTGCCTCTTATTGTCAAATGGAAGAGACATTAAAAAGTCTACACTGCATGGAAGCACTTTGTAACTGTCCAAATAATAAATTTATTTAAAAGAGCAGTTAAAGTGTTTTGCTGAGCACCATTTTACTCCCAAAGGCACAAAATAGTCCTGGTCATGAGAGGGTTAAACTGAACTGCAATGTATAAACCAGTTGTAAATTTGCATTTTCCATGGTCTAGGTCGACATAAATGTGTCCTATATTGGTGTTCCACATCATTTATCTCCATTTCATAGTATGGCTGGAAACATTTCTATGAATAATGCCCTTTGCTAGAATGTTTTGTAAGGGCTATCTCGGATATGTATATCCACTGTTCATTTACATAAATGAAAGATGAGAATCTCTGGCTACATCCCTTACTTCCAATCTTTATATTTCAGATGAATGAGTTGCACATATTAAGAAGGAATTCAAATGTGCAGATGGGCTGTGACGATTTTCAGAGAGTGACCTGAAGCTTTTCTTAAAGCGACTTTGTCAGTTATATACAAGTCCAAATAAATCTTGTTCCCATAAAGAAGAATTAAATGTTATGTAGAGACAAAAGTCAAATGATCAGACAAACAGCAATGTGTAGCTTTAGGTTAACTGATTGAATGCAGGATGAAATGACATTGCCTACAGGATACGAACAGAGGTATGCAATAATAAGCACAGAACAAATTACAAAATATGCAACTATTATAGTACTAGACTGCCTAGGAGAAGTTCCTACTAAAGCCTCAAGGTGGCAGCACGATACAGAATGACAGTATCTAAAAGAACACAGTATAAGAAGAAATCACTAGTAATAAATAGTAGGGCTGCAACTAACGATTATTTTCATAATCGATTAGTTGGTCGATTGTTTCGATTAATCGACAAATCGGATAAAAACCTAAAAAAAAAAAAAAAAAAGTGTATAATTTATGTAGCGGCCTCAGTCTCTCCTCATGTGAATCGGGTTTCCGATAGCTCTTTTCTAGGGGTATCTTGTATGTGAGAGTGAGATGCGCTACGGCCCAGGTCCTCGCCATTGCAGCGGGTGAGGTGAAGGCCAGTACCTATTGTTTTCCTCGGGCCTGTGTGTTTCTGCAGGAATACAAAGTCCTTCTGTGCTGACACTTCCCTTCCCTCCCATTAACCAGAGTACCACACACCGATAAGGATCTAACACTTGTTTTGTTGTAACACACACAATTAAACAGTTCTTCGTCAGCCGACTGGTTGGGACCCATAAACAGTTCAATACGGTGGGGTGAGCAGGTCGAGGCACTGTCCTGATAATAAACTAAACCACTGTGGTTTCACCAGCGGTTGCTATAGCCATTGGCTAGAGAGAGAAACTTGAAACCTTTGAGTCTTTACCAGCGACTCTGGAGAACACGAACTGGAATACCTTTGCTGCGTTGTGGCCCCTGTCAGGGTGAAGATGTCCCTCCAAGGGAGTTACCAGAGGCCCCTCCGTCACCGGGTTGATGCTGCTCCGGGCTCTTCAGACGGGTAACCTCTCCGGCCTCCTCACCTCAGACATGGGCCCCATCCACCTCAGGGTCCCTCGGACTCATCCGCCCTTGCGGAGCCCAGTCGAAGTCACTGGGCCCCAGCCCTCCGGTGTAGTACCTCACCCCAGGCTTAAGGTGCCTGAGATGGATGCCAACACTGCTCCGACCAGGCCATGGGCGCCTGGGCTTGAACTCCGGACCGACCGCACCCAGGCCTAAGGTGCCTGGGCGCCGGATGCAGAAGACCTCGTGGCGAGGGCGTCTCTCCCCTTAATCTCCTCCCGTGACGCCACAGCAGGTTCTCCGCCCCCGCTGTACCACCGCCGGAACGGGACAAAAAGGACAGCACTGCGGCAGTGATTCTACCTCGACCTGTGGGAACACCGCCACCCCCAGGCCAAGGAGAATAGTACACCACCAAAGTCCTCCACGACTGAAAATGGTCTAAATCCTCTTATGATTTATACACACCTGGGTCATACTACCACCCAGGTGTACCCCCTAGATTTAGACCCCCGCTACACTCTCCCCCCAGTAATTTGACGCTGGTCCCCAGCGTCTGGTGCAAACCCATGTTTCCCAAGGAGTGGTAACATAAGCTTGACCCCAGAGGCCATCCCTCAAATTTGAATCCTAATTGTGCCAAGACCTGCTCAAGGGAAAGGGAACATGAAATAGTAACTTTGAAATAAAACCATCTGACCATGTACACATATACAATCCCTTACACCCCATACTCAGCAGCCTTGACAGATGGATCTCCTGCAGAAGGGAAACAAAAACACAACATCCTAACACATTTGTGTTAATTTGGAATGAATGGGTCTATCAGCCGAGAGACCCATTCGCTCCAATGAGTAAGGTGGTGCAAGTGAAAAAAACAAACAGCCGTTGCGCAACACTGCCACCTGGTGACAGTGCCGCGGTAATGACACTTGGAGGAATCTTCCAGGCAACCTTCCTTCTTCTACCTGTGTCCCTACTCTGATTCTACCCCAAAGTCTTTGCCTCGGATGTATGAAGAAAGAGAGAACGAAACAAACAGCTCCCATTTCTAAAAAAAAGTAGCAAAACCCAAATAAAAAAACTAGGGCACAGTTCTGATATTCTGGCAAAGGTACTTCCAGAAAGTTCAACAGCAGAAAGAACATACAAGAGAGTTTTTTTTTTTCTTCTCTCCTTACAGATAAAACTTCAGATGCGGCAAGAACAGGGGCCTGAGATGCTCATCAAAAGTTTCCACAGCATAGTCAATGTCCTCTCCATCCTTTCGGCAGATAAGCACCTTGTCTGCATGAATATGACGCCCCAGCATCCACTCTGCTCTGCAGTCCCTGAATTTTTTCGAAACAGGTGGCGAGCAGGACAAGTACCGCCGGGCATGAGGCACTTTAAGTTTCTCCCAAACAAACTCGTCATACCATCGCTGCCGCAGGACTTTGACCTCAAAAAGTAAGTCCCGAGGCAAGTAAGGATATTCCCATCCATACTCACGGGCGACCCTCTGACAGAAGAGCCGCTGCAGTCGGGCCAAAGGAGGCATCGTGGCCCACTCACCTTCTCCCGGCGGAACAATGGCCTCTGGGTGCCGAGGTACTTTACCTACCTCCGTTGGTTTACATCTTGGTGCCCGCAGTGATGCGCGCTGTGTCCCCGCTACCTGAACGGGTGATGTTACGGGTGGTGGCAAAGGACTAGGCTTCCTCGTAAGCTCCGGGGCTCCCGCCCGGGGCGTACTGTCTCCTGTGGACATCGGCAGATCCTGTGGTGTACGTAACACAGGCAACGACCTTCTGTCCCAGCCCTTGCGGTGAAAAAGTTTGTCTATTTCACCATCATCTCCACAGTCCGACAGCGATTCTAGGTCTTATGATTTATACACACCTGGGTCATACTACCACCCAGGTGTACCCCCTAGATTTAGACCCCCGCTACATTTAGTTATGTAAAGTTTAAAAAAAAAAAACGTATTCTTGAATATCTATATGAGGTGGTAAATCTAGATATCCAGCTATATGGTTGGGGAACAAGATATCTAAATCACTCTGAAAATAACATACAGAAGATATAAGATATAAATATATATTCAGAAGTAGGATATAGAGGATATTTTAACTGGGAGTCAGAATAAAGCTACATGAAGGGTGGGGATATAAAACATTTATATTAAAATAGCACTAAAGACAGACTTTTTTTTCATAGATATGATCATTTTAAATATAATGCAAAATAATAGTAAACTTTTACTTTAAATGTAATAACTTATATTACCCTCCAGTCTATCAGCCTCCACCTTCCCTGGGTTCAGATGCTGATCTTCCCTGCACATAGCTCTTAAAGTCATTGTAAACAATAGATTTTTATTTATTTTTTAAACAACAAACTTGTCATACTTACCTTCTCTGTGCAACAGTTTTTGCACAGAGCAGCCCTGATTCTCCTCTTCTGGACACCCAACAGTGCTTCTGGCTCCTCTTGCATTCAGAGTGCCCCTATAGGAAGCCGCAAAGTATAGTATGAAGTACACCTATAGCAAGGTAAAAAAACGTCTGCCTTTAGAATCACTCACTTCCTTCTCTTGTTCAGGACTACATGTCCCATGAGGCATCGCTCCTCACACATTCACAAGTAATCAATGATAAAAAATGATTGACAACTATTTAAATCATCGATTATAATCGATTATGTCTATTAGTTGTTTCAGCCCTAATAAATAGTACATTTTAGTTTCGTGCAGGGATCTCTAAATAAAGGGTCAGTTTATTGTCTTCCAGACTTTATGGGACCCAGACTGTGCCCAATGGGAGTAAGCAAAGTCCAATCTTTAGTATTAGGGGTAAATAGTTGGTGTCATTGGGAGGAATAGTGCCTCATCGATGATGTCAGTGGAAACAATAGTGCCTCATCGTTGGTGTCAGTGGGAGGAATAATGCCCCATCATTGGTTTCAGTGGGAGGAATAGGAAAGGTGGAAAAAAACACCTGATATCGGCACTGCGGAGGGGGAGCAGGATGGAGAGGAGGAGAGTGCCAAGGGAGGGTGAAGGTCCGCTTTAAGGGGAAAAAGCCCATTTTAGCTGCTGTCCCTTCCAAATCAAACTGCTTTTTTCTCTGCAATTCTTTACATTAAAAATTAAATGGGTTTAACCACTTGCCGACCGCGCCATAGCCGAAAGACGACTACAGCGCGGTTGAGTTATCCAGGGTTCACGTCCCTGGGACGTCCTCGTGCACTCGCGCTTCCCGCGCGCCCCCTGGGGCGCGCTCGCGGAAGTGTCCGTGCTCGCCGAGTACAGGGGACCCAGCGCAACAAGGATCGTGGTGAAGAGCCAATGATAGCGGCTCTTTACTACCTGATCGCTCCCTCCAATGAGGGAGCGATCAGAATGTAAACAAACTGAGGTCACACAGAGGTCCAGCTCTCTTCTCTCCTCACACCGATACAGCGTGTGAGGAGAGAAGAGAGATCATTTAACAGTGAGTGTTTATCTCAATACTGTAGTGAACTACAGTGCCCAGCAGTGCCCTTCAGTACCACACAAGTGCCAATCTGTGCCCTACAGTGCCACTACACTACCCATCAGCGCCCCTACAGTACCCATCTGTGTCACCAGTGCCACAAAAATACTCATCAGTGCCACTACAGTGCCCATCAGTGCCATCAGTGCCACCAGAGTACCCATCAGTGCCACTAGTGTCCATCAGTTCCACCACAAGGCTGATCAGTGTCACTACAAGGCTGATCAGTGTCACTACAAGGCTCATCAGTGCCATCAGTGCCACCTCTGCCACTTCAGTGCCCATCGGTGCCGCCAGTGCTCCACCAGTGCCACACCAGTGCCACTACAGTGCCCAGTGCCACTACAGTGCCCCATCGGTGCCATCAGTACCACATCAGCGCCACTATAGTGCTCATCTGCACCACTACAGCGCTCAACTACAGCGCTCATCAGTGCCACAGTAGTGCCCATAAGTGAGTGCTCATCAGCGCCGCCTTATCAGTGCATATCAGTGTGGTGCATTAGTGTACATCAGTTCACCCTCATCAGTTCCCATCAGTGCACCCTCATCAGTTCCCAGCAGTGCACCCTCATCAGTTACCAGCAGTGCACCCTCATCAGTTACCAGCAGTGCACCCTCATCAGTTACCAGCAGTGCACCCTCATCAGAACCCAGCAATGCACCCTCATCAGTTACCAGCAGTGCACCCTCATCAGTTACCAGCAGTGCACCCTCATCAGAACCCAGCAGTGCACCCTCATCAGAACCCAGCAGTGCACCCTCATCAGAACCCAGCAGCACCCTCATCAGAACCCAGCAGCACCCTCATCAGAACCCAGCAGTGCAACCTCATTAGACCAGCCTCATCAGCACCCATCAGTGCAGCCATATCTGTTCCAGTTTTCCTACCACAGTTTGTCAGGGTATGCCTCGTGGCGCGTTGGCCAATATGGCTGATCTCCTCGGAACTCCTCTGGGCAGCAAAGTTCAAACTCTGAAAGTCTCGGCTCCATCAACACAAACACAGATCCCGGACCCAGAGCCCCCACGTGTAGCGACCTCACCTCTCCCTCCCTCTTTCTCTTCTCGGTCAATGGCTCTCATCTAGGGGACCAGGGAGGAGAGTGTGGTGCACCACCAGCTCGTATCCTCTTGTGTGCAGAGGTGTGAGCTATAACTTTTTACCTTTGGGACTGTGTCCCCGTCCAGAGCCAAAACTTCCCTCGAGGATGACTCCCACCCTCCACGTAGGTGGAGGTAGGACCCTTTAGCTCCCAGAAAGTCAAGTTCCACACCACTGAAAGTCCAAAACTTATTTATTCTTCAGAGCAATAAATAGTCCTTTGAGAGCGACTGGCCAGACACAGAACAGTTCAGACAAAGTGGGATGGAGGTCCAGGCACAATCCTATCAATGAAACTAAACTGTTAGGATTTCACAACAGTTATGGCGCACAGTCGCTGCCACCGACCGTGAGGTTGGTCCCTGCCACGGACCAGGTGAAATAAGGTCCCTGCCACAGACCTGATTCACGTTGGGTCCCTGCCACAGACCATGAAAACGTGGACTACCTTCAAAAAGTTGCGACCCCTGTCAGGGAGAAGACATCCATCCGGACAATCACCAGAGGCCCCACCGTCACCAAATTGCTGCAATGGGTCTTCGGGAAGGGTAACCTCTCTGGTCCCCCTCATCCTAGATTCGGGTTCCCTCACTCGGTGGACCCCTAGGATTCCTCGATCCCTTGCGGGACCCAGTCGAAGGTACTGGGCCCCAGGCCTTCTTAAGCAGTACCTCACCCCAGGCCGAAGGTGCCTGGGATGGCATTCAATCCTCTACACCCAAGCCAAGGGCACCTGGGTGCGGGCGAACCGGAACAGCAGCCCCAGGCTGAAGGTGCCTGGGACTCGGCCCTGTGTGGAAGATGGCCGTCCCAGCAGGCACAGCGGGTTCCCCGCCCCGCCGTACCACCACCGAGAGGGGACACAAAAAGGCACAACCTTACAACGATGGTTCAACCCCAGTATGCAAGGACATAGAGGCCCTCGGTGTGATTTGTCCCTGCTGCTCGGGACTGGTGGTTCAGCTAAAGCCGTTCGGGAGATGTGAGGCCTGTAAAGAGTTCATTTTTGAGGTGGAGCAACCCACGGAAAGCCTTCCACCTCAACTGTATAACAGGCGCCACCACTCTGGAAGGAGAAGTCAGAGCTTGTACAGCCATCCCTACGCACACTGACCGGGCTCTGGAGGAAGCGCCAGCGGAGATTGAGACTGAGACTGAGAAACCTGAATATGCTGCTTCGGTCACCACGGAATTCCTGCTCCCACCCCCAAAGAGGAAAGTCGGTTTGGTCAAGGCTTCCTGTGGCCGTGGGGGAGTCACACCCCAGCGCTAGCCTGGCCTGGATGGATCCGGAAGGAAGAGCCCCGGACATCCTAGCTCAAGTAAAGGCCGAGGTAAGCCGAGGGATGGGACCTGGTGTGTGGTTGGAGGTGTCGGGGATCCAGAGGCCCTGGAACCTGTCCAAGGGGCTGACTCCACGTCTACACGGAGTTACTGGCCCGCGGAGGAGTATGACACCTCCGACCTGGAGTCGATCTCCGATGTAGGAGACGACGTTCTAATAGACAAACTTTTTGCTCAGAAGGGCTGGGACAAGATACCCCTATCCTCGTCCCGTGTGAAAAGGGACCCACCCATGTCCACTGGGGATAGTACACCCCGGGTGGAGGCCCCGGCGCCCGAGGAGGGATCTGGTCCCCTGCATGCCTCTCCACCCCCGGAGTCGCCTACGCCCATTGCTGGGGCGAAGTGAGTTTCACTGCGGGCTCCTATGCCCAATCTACAGGTGGTGAAGGTGCCCCGGCACCCGGATGCTATAGTGCTGCCTGGTGAAGGAGACCGTGCTACAATGCTACCCCTTTCCCGATTGCAGAGACTTTTCGGTCAGAAAGTTGCCAATGAGTATGGGTGGGAGTACACATATTTGTCCAATAAACTTTTGTATGAAGTGGAGGCCTGCAGACAGCGGTGGTATGATGACTTCATTTGGACACATATCAAGGTGCCCCACCCTCGCAGGTACCTCTCATGTTCCCCTGCAGCCTCCAAAAGGTTCAAAGACTGCAAGGCAGAGTGGATGTTGGGTCGGCACATCCATGCTGACCGGGTGCTTATTTGTCGGAGGGAGGGGGATGATGTGGAGTATCACATGGAGACTTTCGACAGGTATTTGAAACCCTTGGTACTGCCGCACCCAAGGTTTTATTTGTAGGAGAATAGACTCCTTGCTGTTGTTAAATTTTCCGGTGTGCCTTTATTGGGACCCAGGGACTTTTACCCTGCAAAGGGTGGTCTATTTCAGAAGGGCTGGGAGCAGTTTGTTTGTCGTTCTCCCTGTGTTTTTCCTTTCTTCACCATAATGTTGCTTGAGAAGACCTGGAGCCCAGTACCTTCGACTGGGTCCCGCAAGGGATCGGGGAATCCTAGGGGTCCACCGAGTGAGGGAACCCGAATCTAGGATGAGGGGGACCAGAGAGGTTACCCTTCCCGAAGACCCATTGCAGCAATTTGGTGACGGTGGGGCCTCTGGTGACTGTCCGGATGGATGTCTTCTCCCTGACAGGGGTCGCAACTTTTTGAAGGTAGTCCACGTTTTCATGGTCTGTGGCAGGGACCCAACGTGAATCAGGTCGGTGGCAGAGACCCAACAACCAGGTCTGTGGCAGGGACCTTATTTCACCTGGTCCATGGCAGGGACCAACCTCACGGTCGGACTGTGCGCCATAACTGTTGTGAAATCCTAACAGTTTAGTTTCATTGATATGATTGTGCCTGGACCTCCTTCCCACTTTGTATGAACTGTTCTGTGTCTGACCAGTCGCTCTCAAAGGACTATTTATTGCTCTGAAGAATAAATAAGTGTTGGACTTTCAGTGGTGTGGAACTTGACTTTCTGGGAGCTAAAAAGTCCTACCTCCACCTCCTCGAGGGAAGTTTTGGCTCTGGACGGGGACACAGGCCCAAAGGTAAAAGGTTATAGCTCACACCTCTGCACACAAGAGGATACGAGCTGGTGGTGCGCCACACTCTCCTCCCTGGTCCGCTAGACGAAAGGCATTGACCGAGAAGAGAAAGAGAGAGTAAGAGGTGAGGTCGCTACACATACATAATAATAACTACAGAATCCTCTCTTCTGCCCTCTTTCCATATTTGAAAAGGAGAGTTCACTTCTAGAGACGGTTCTGGGTTTTGAAGGTTTGTCCCTAGAAATATCCCTGACATTTAATTATGATTCACAATTGCATAAAATCCCTTTTTCAGGATTATAAATTCAGTTTTTATCATCCATTATTGAAATCTTGGGCTTTTCAAGTTCATAGCTGCTGACAAGCAGTATTCAAAATACAAAAAACTTTATGCCTAGGGCACTGAGATTTCTCAGGTCAGCAGACTAACCCTTTCATCATTTTTTTTTTTAGGGAGAAAACATGTCAAAGTTAACATTTCACAGGAGTAATGAACTTATTTATAGTATTTGAAATGTATGAAAATGGGCAGTCATGTAGACTTGGGTTCATAGAAGGAGACACAATAATATTGGCTCGGAAATAATTGCAAAATTTCCCTGATGCCTGTCAACACCTATCAACAAAGGAAAACATGTTCTTTTTATTGCTATTTTTTTAATCAATCTATAGTAATGTTTTAAAAAGATTTAGTAGGCAGATACCAAAAGAATCGGGCATTTATCTAATGCAAATCCCACTGCCTTTCATTTAACATAAAAAAAAATATGATTAAAATGTATCTTACTTACATATACTTACAATTGTTTCTAAAGTGGTTGTAAAGGTTTCATTTTTTTCTTTGCAATGGTTTTGTGCAGAGCAGCCCCGAACCTCCTCTTCTGGGGTCCCCTACCGGCAGTCTTGGCTCCCGTCTTCCCTCAGTGTCCTCATAGCAAGCTACTTGTGTAGGCTCGACCCCTAGCCACACTGTGTGAGCCTATTGACACACACAGTGCGGCTCAACTCCACCCCCTTGCTCTCTGCTCACAGGATTTGATTTGACAGCGTCAGGAGCCAATGGCTTCCGCTGCTGCCGAGCTTCCTGTGAGAAGGGGGGAGAGAAGAGCAGCACTGCTGCAGATGGGCTCAGTTCTGGTGTTTAACCACTTGCTGCCCGCCATATAGCAGAATGACAGCGGCAAAGTGGTTGTGTTATCCTGATCGGACGTCAAATGACATGATCAGGATAACACAGCCGGCGCGTGACGCGGCAATCGGAGGTGCTGTGTGTCAGTCTGACACACCGCAACTCCGATCGTAGTATAAAACCTCTGACAGAGGCCTCTTACCATGTGATCAGCTGTGACCAATCAAAGCTGATCATCGCGTAAACCAGGAAGTGCCGGTAAACGTCTCTCCTCGGTTCAGCCCATCGGTGGCTCTCACTGTCAGAGGGGGTGGTCTGTGATGATAATTAACGTATTAATTATCAGCACAGCCCCCATCAAATTATCAGCTACCAATCAGTGCCCAACACCTGCCACCCTGTCCCCATATTAAATGGATGCCAGTACCAATCAGTACCCACAAGAGTGCCCACATCAGTGCCCAAAAAAGTGCCAGTGCCCCATCAGCAATGCCTGTCAGTGCTCCATCAAAGTGCCAATCAGTGCCACTCAGTAATGCCTGCCAGTAGCTTCTCATCGGTGCTG
This sequence comes from Rana muscosa, assembly GCA_029206835.1. Classification (NCBI taxonomy): domain Eukaryota; kingdom Metazoa; phylum Chordata; class Amphibia; order Anura; family Ranidae; genus Rana; species Rana muscosa. The sequence continues at coordinate 1,033,151,782 of CM055117.1, forward strand.
CCTATCCAGCGTCACCTATCAGTGCCCATCAGTGCTGCCTATCAGTACCCATCAGTGCCGCCTATCAGTACCCATCAGTGCCGCCTATCAGTACCCATCAGTGCCGCCCGCCAGTGCTGCCTATCAGTGCCCACCAGTTTTTTTTTAATTGTTGGTCTTTTTTCATTTATAGCGCAAAAATTAAAAACCGCAGAGGTGATCAAATACCACCAAAAGAAAGCTCTATTTGTGGGAAGAAAATGATAAAAATTTAGTTTGGGTACAGTGTTGCATGACTGCGCAATTGTCATTCTAATTGCGACAGCGCTGAGAGCTAAAAATTGTCCTGGGCAGGAAGGGGGGAAAGTGCCTGGTATTGAAGTGGTTAAGACAGAGAAAAAGCCCCCAAAATTGAATTATATGGGCCCACAATTTACAAAAAAATAAATAAGAGAAAGATATATTTTAAAAAGTAATAATACAAATGTTATTGATACAATAGTGTTAAAAAGGACAAAACCATAGCATGGCTGACTTGGCAACTAAAACACTAATAAGAAACACAACATAGATGCCTAGGATTGCACAAATGTAGTTGACCTCATAGTTGGTGAGTGAGGCATAACCATAACATGCACCAAACCCTGACGCGTTTCAGAATATCAATTCCTTCTTTAGGGTTCAGGATAGTAACGGTGAGGTAAGTGTCTGTACAGAGAATGTGGACCATTAGATTATAAATGGTCGCATACCATTCAAAAATGTCTCCCACTATAAGGTATTCCGGCCTGAGATTCTTCTTCAGCCTGGATCCTCTCCGCCACCATCAGATGTCAATGATAAAATAACATTCTCTGCAAAGGCTCAGCCTTCTTTTTTTGCAGGGCTGACAATGGCATTTCGATCTCCCGATCACCTGCTGTCACAGGGTGCACCTTATGGTGCAAGACATTTTTGAACGCTATCCAACCATTTATAATCGAATGGTCTACATTGTCTTTACAGATACTTACCTCACCATTACTAACCCCCTGAAGAAGGAATTGATATTCAGAAACGCGTCAGAGTTTGGTGCATGTTATGGTTATGCCTCACTCATGCTGAGGTCAACTACATTTATGCAATCCTATATACAGTATCTATGTGGGTTTGATCACACCAAATATTGATTTAATTTGGATTTCTCTTCTGTTTATTTACTTTCCATTTTGGTAATTGATAAAAATAAACAATTATCATGTCTAGTTATGAAAGTATTCTATATTTAAAAAAAATCACACCTGCCTGAAACTCTTGCACAGTACTGTACATGTATATATACAGTACAATCCTGTAAACAACTAAAAACAGTATTTTTTTTTTCAAGAGAGTTACCTAAAAAGACAGCACAACAGACTATGCCTGCTTTGAGGTTAGGTTTGTCTGATTGAGTAGTTTGATATTGAATGATATCCAAAAGGAAACAGCGAAAACCCCCTATAGAGTTTGGAGTGGAGCAGAGGCCAGTTTTCCAGAAAAGCGTTCACTCGCTCAGCCTCTGCTCCACTCCAAGCCTCTAGTGCTCTGACGTGCAACTTAACAACATAAACAAGGGTAGTTGAGAAGAGGAGCTGAACACAGACAGCAGAAAAATCAAGTTACATGGATTGTCGGGCTGCACATTTGGCTTCATCAAAGAAGTGGTTCAGACTGGGGAAGAGCGTTGTGGCCTTTTGTTAACCACAGGTGCACTCCATGGTCTGAAGACAGCAGATGTGGACTATATAATTCATTTTGTTTCTCTACATACATTTTTGATTTTGCATTACATGAAAATTACATCATTTCATTGCGTCTAGCTGCATTTTTTCATAAATGGCTGTTGCTATGCGGTCCCTCGAAATCTTCCTCCCTAATCGCCAAGGCTCCTTTTGTCACTTCCCTCGGTGCCTCCGCTCGCGACTGTTCCTGGGAGATGTGTGTCATCATTTCCCAGGAGTCAGTGGGCAGCTCCGAGGGCTAGTTGGCCATAATAACGGGCCAGGCACTTCTGACGCCCCCGCCGCTCGTTGTTATGGCAACCTGTATACTTTACAGCACCGCTACGGCGCATTACTGCGCATGTGGGAGAACGGGGCGCAGTATCCCGGAACTAAATGCTTGTGGGCTTCACATGTCCACAAGCAACATGACAACTGCCATAGCACAGTCATCAAAGTTTTTTTAAAAGATGAAACCGGACATCGGGGGACAATTTTAATAGGAGACGTGAGTGTTAATTGTACATTGTAAACGCTTGTGAAAGGTTCTAAAAAAAAATAATTGAGATTGTAGTTGGTACTCCGCTTTAAATCGATTTTTGGGATTTTTTTTCAAATTTATTTTAATAAAATGCTTTTGGAGTAAAAATCTATCTAAAGATAGTTTTCTATTTAAGATACATTAATAATTTAGTTTATTCAGCATGAAATGGAGCTTAGTTATGTAGCATGAGGCTGTATATTCTGCAATATTTACATTTTTGGTAAACCCATTCAATGAATACAAGCTCTGCAAGCTGAGATAACATGCACTGCATTGATGCAGTCACACAATTTCACAGTAACCATGAGATAAACCAAAGTTCAGGATTATTCCTTTATCCCATTGTTTTGCAAATCTATGTACACTACAAACTGTATGATTGAATCGGTTCTGATATCACTGTTTTACTAGCCTGCCAGCTAATTATTCTAAATAGGAAACCTTCATTTTGTTTGCAAATATTAAAGATTCTAACTACCAGTAAGAATGATTCCTTACATTTAAAGAGCACCTGTCATTTCAGATCCATCATGGCAGCGCCTGTTAGCGGGCATCCACTCACCTTCTGCCACCACGTCCCTCACCTTGTTGTGTCACTGCCGCATCACCCGCCGTCCTATTAAAGTGAATGGAGCTGTCGGTGAGTCAACAGCGGGTCAGAGGAGGAACCCCTGTGAGACAGAGATGACAGTTGCTCTTTAAAAATTATGATTTAAATAAAGTTGATTTAAATCAAGCCTTTTTACTAGTGATATAAATTATGATTTAAATCAAATCCACCCTGCTTCTAAACCAGTGAGTGATTTTGCTCTGTGTAGAAGTCTATACCGGGTTCCAATGGACGTATTTACAGCTGCATTCGCTGTAACTCTCATTTTTTGCGGTGCTCTGGTTGGAGGAAATATGTAAATATTTTTTTCTGTTTTTGTACTGATAGTGAATCACAGCAAAAAAATCGCTGCTCTGACTAATTTACTTCTGTATTTACAATCTCAGCTTTTGCTGAGAAGAAGAATATGACATATTATGCTACATTTACCTAATTATTTTATTTGTATTTTTACATATTTAAAAAAAAAAATCTCTTGACACTATGAAAAAAAAAAATTGTACGTACAAAACTATCACGTAAATACTGCTATTTTACCTTAAATGGTATAATATAAACATACAGTATCTCACGAAAGTGAGTACACCCCTCACATTTTTGTAATTATTTTATTATATCTTTTCATGTGACAACACTGAAGAAATGACACTTTGCTACAATGTAAAGTAGTGAGTGTACAGCTTGTATAATGCCCCGTACACACGATCGTTTTTCATGCCATTTTTTAAACCGACGTTTTTCTCGTCGTTTTTTTTCATGTTTCCTCTCAAGCCTGTCTTGCGTACACACGATCATTTTAAAAAACGTTCAAGCAAAGCGCGGTGACGTACAACACGTACGACGGCACTATAAAGGGGAAGTTCCGTTCGGATGGTGCCACCCTTCATGTTAGTAAAGTTTGTTGAGCGACGATTCGCGCTTTTCAGCCTCCTGCTTTTCAGTCCGTTACAGCGTGACGAATGTGCTATCTCCATTACGAACGCTAGTTTTACCAGAACGTGCGCTCCCATCTTGATTCTGAGCATGCACGTTTTTTTTCACCCCGTCAAAGCATACACACCATCGTTTTTCACGTCGTTAAAAAAAATGACATGAAAAACGGCGTGAAAAAATAGAGCATGTTCGAAATTTTTAATGGCCGTTTTTCTCTTCGTTAAAAATGCTCTGGAGCATACACACGATCGGTTTTAATGCCCATTTTTAAAAATGGCATTTTTAACGGCATGAAAAACGATCGTGTGTATGGGGCATAACAGTGTAAATTTGCTGTCCCCTCAAAATAACGCAACACACAGCCATTAATGTCTAAACCGCTGGCAACAAAAGTGAGTACACCCCTAAGTGAAAATTTTCAAATTGGGCCTAATTAGCCATTTTCCCTCCCCGGTGTCATATGACTCGTTAGTGTTACAAGGTCTCAGGTGTGAATGTGTGTTAAATTTGTGTGCTGGTGAGTTATATTTGGTGTTATCGCTCTCACTCTCTCATACTGGTCACTGGAAGTTCAACATGGCACCTCATGGCGAAGAACTTTCTGAGGATCTGAAAAAGAAGTGTTGCTTTTGCTCTTCTAGGATATAAGAAGATTAGCAAGACCCTTAAACTGAGCTGCAGCATGGTGGCCAAGACCATACAGCGGTTTAACAGGACAGGTTCCACTCAGAACAGGCTTCACCATGGTCCACCAAAGAAGTTGAGTGCACATGCGTAGCGTCATATCCAGAGGTTGTCTTTGGGAAATAGATGTATGAGTGCTGCCAGCATTGCTGCAGAGGTTGAAGGGGTTGGGGGGTCAGTCTGTCAGTGCTCAGACCATACGCTGCACACTGCATCAAATTGGTCTGCATGGCTGTCGTTCCAGATGGAAGCCTCTTCTAAAGATGATGCACAAGAAAGCCTGCAAACAGTTTGCTGAAGACAAGCAGACTAAGGACATGGATTACTGGAACCATGTCCTGTGGTCTGATGAGACCAAGATAAACTTATTTGGTTCAGATGGTGTCAAGCATGTGTGGCGGCAACCAGGTGAGGAGTACAAAGACAAGTGTGTCTTGCCTACAGTCAAGCATGGTGGTGGGAGTAAAAAAACAAAACAAGCTGCACTAGAAAATTGAGTTACAGTGACAAAGAATATTTTGAGGAACAGCAGCTGCCTTTGAAATGCTGGACAACATAGATAAAAATAAAAACCGAACAAAAGTGCGGCGCTTGAAAACAGATTAACAGTCCTGAAATGGTAATATATATAGTCTCTATATGGAACCATTACCCCAGTAAACCACTTGTATATCGCAAATAACAGCAAATAATATATAAGTGGTTAAAATAAAAAAGAAAATTAAAAAAGGCCAAGGCGTATGGGTAAACAAAGAATATCAGATCAAAAGATATTAACCACTTCAGCTGCGGAAGGATTTACCCCCTCAATGACGAGGCCATTTTTTGCGATACGGCACTGCGTCGCTTTAACTGACAATTTCACGGTCGTGTGACGTTGTACCCAAACAAAATTGATGTGCTTTTTTTTCCCACAAATAGAGCGTTATTTTGGTGTTATTTGATAACCTGTGCGGTTTTTATTTTTTGCGCTATAAACAAAAAGAGACCGATAATTTTGAAAAAATAAATAAATATTTTTTACTTTTTGCTATAATAAATATCCCCCCAAAAAAGTAAAAAAAACGAATTTCTTCATCAGTTTAGGCCAATACGTATTCTACTACATATTTTTGATTAAAAAAAAATCGCAATAAGCGTATATTGATTGGTTTGCGCAAAAGTTATAGCGTCTACATAATAGGGCATATATTATGGCATTTTTATAAAAAAAAAATCTTTTTTTTACTAGTGATCAGCGATTTTTAGTGGGATTGTGGCAGAAAGATCGGACACTTTTGACACTTTTTTTTTGGGACCAGTGACATTTATACTGCGATCAGAGCTATAAATAGCCACTGCTCCCTGTATAATTGACACTGGCAAAGAAGGGGTTAAAACTAGGGGGCGATCAAGGGGTACAGTGTTCCTTGGGAGGTGTTTCTAACTGTGGGGGGAGGGGACTGACTGGAGGAGGAGAGAGAGATCGCTGTTCCTGATTACTAGGAACAGACGATCTCTCTCTACTCCCCTGTCAGAATGGGGATTTGTTTGTTTACACTGACAGATCCCCGTTCTGGCTCTCTGTGGATCGTTCGCGGGTGGCCATGTGCATCGGCTCCGGGGACGCGCCGGGGGCGCACACACCTGCTAAATCTCTTACAGCGGCTGACGTACAGCTACGGCGATTTGCACAGCAGTGCCAACCTGCTGCAGTATAATGACGGCGGCTGGTCGGCAAGTGGTTAATAATGACATTTCTTGCACTCTATTAACCACTTGCCGACCGCCGCATCGCACTTATACGTCGACAGAATGGCACTCCTGTGCAAAAGGACGTACCTGTAAGTCCCCTTTAAGGAAGCGGCATTGTGGATGCGCGCCCGCCACGAGCCCCGTGAGCCCGACCGCGGGTCCCGCAGACTCGATTGTTGCGGGGATACCCGCGATCGTCTCACGGTGAGGAATAACGGGGAGATGCTGCTGATGTAAACAAGTAACTCCCTGCTCTGCCTAGTGACAATGACACTAATCACCACTTCCTGTAATCGGAAGCGGTGATCACTGTCTTGACACACATAGCCCATCCCCCCTACAGTAAGAATCACTCCCTAGGGTACACTTAACCCCTACAGCGCCACCTAGTGGTTAACCCTTTGACTGCCAGTGTAATTTTCACAGTAACCAGTGCATTCTTATAGCACTGATCGCTGTAAAAATGACAATGGTCCCAAAAATGTGTCAAACGTGTCCGATGTGTCTGCCAGTCACAATAAAAATCGCTGATCGTCGTCATTACTAGTAAAAAAAAAAATATTAATAAAAATGCCATAAAACTATCCCCCATTTTGTAGACGCTATAACTTTTGCGCAAACCGATCAATAAACGCTTATTGCGATTTTTTTTACCAAAAATATGTCGAAGAATACGTATCGGCCTAAACTGAGGAAAAAAAAGTTTTTTTATATATATTTTTTTGGGGATATTTATTATAGCAAAAAGTAAAAAATATTGCATTTTTTTCAAAATTGCCGCTCTATTTTTGTTTATAGCGCAAAAAATAAAAACCGCAGAGGTGATCAAATACCACCAAAGAAAAGCTCTATTTGTGGAAAAAAAAGGACGTCATGTTTGTTTGGGAGCCACGTCGCACGACCGCGCAATTGTCAGTTAAAGCGACGCAGTGCCGAATCGCAAAAAGTGACCAGCAAAATGGTCCGGGGCTGAAGTGGTTAAAGGAAGCTTGCAGAAGTTCTCCCACTCCTCCACTCTAAAAAGTTTTGGATGTTGTTCTACTTTAATACATCATTTTTTGCATTCACACATGTGGGATTTTTATTGTTGAATAAATATATACAAAAAACAGAACAATAGACTTATTGTTTTTTTTTTTTTCAGTCTTGGAAAACAGAGCAGCATAGGACAAGATATAAGATATTGGATATTGTATTCAATGCTGTATATTCCTTCTTACCACCTAACACATGATGGAAGACTGGAGATCATCTTATCGATAGCCCAGAGCTACATAAGTTTGGAGTCCATTAATTAGTCCAACATAAACAAAAGGGATTTCTGTGGGCTGAATTAATGATTTGTGTCTAAGCTCTTCATTGTATTACTGGGGTTCAGAAGATACCGAGCTTCCAGGCTGTTATTTATTGGATGGGCAAGTAGTAAATTATTCTTGTTCTAGAAAGATTTCTAGAATAATTTCTTCTACGTACTTTCAGATATGTATAGATCTTTACCTCTTGGGAAAAGGGATGCTGAAATCAAAGAGGACCTGTCCTCTTGCATGGACCTAACCATGCAAATTCACATTAGTCAATCTATAGTCTTTTTTTGTAAATATAAAGGAGAACGAGAATAGGGTCAACGTATTGTAAATTATCCTATTATTGTGTTAACCACTTCAATAACGGGCATTTTCACCCCCTTCCTGCCCAGGCCAATTTTCAGCTTTCAGCGCTGTCACGCTTTGAATGACAATTGCGTGGTCGTGCGACGTGGCTCCCAAACAAAATTGACGTCTTTTTTTTCCCACAAATAGAGATTTCTTTTGGTGGTACTTGATAATCTCTGCGATTTTTATTTTTTGCGCTATAAACAAAAAAACTGTGACAATTTTGAAAAAAACACAATATTTTTAACTTTTTGCTACCGTATAATAAATATCCTATTAAAAAAAATAAAAAAAAAAATTCTCAGTTTAGGCCGATACGTATTCTTCTACATATTTTTGTTTAAAAAAAAAAAAAAAAAAAAAATCGCAATAAGCGTATAGTGATTGGTTTGCACAAAAGTTATAGTGTCTACAAAATAGGGGATAGATTTATGGCATTTATTTTTTTTTATTTTTTTTTAGTAATTGCGGTTATCTGCGATTTTTGTCAGGACTGCGATATTGCGGCGGACAGATCGGACACTTTTGACACTATTTTGGGACCATTCACATTCATACAGCGAACAGTGCTTTAAAAATGCACTGATTACTGTATAAATGTCACTGACAGGGAAGGGGTTAACACTAGGGGGCGATCAAGGGGTTAAATGTGTTCCCTGGGAGTGATTCTTACTGTGGGGGGAGGGGACTGAATGGGGGAGGAGACCGATCTGTGTGCCTATGTACAAGGGACACACCATCGGTCTCCTCTCCCTGACAAGACGTGGATCTCTGTGTTTACACACAGAGATCCACGTCCCTGGCTCTGTAAATGCCGATCGCGGGCACCCGGCGGACATCGCGGCCGCTAGGCCCTCGCATTGGCACCCACGTGACACGGCGGGCACAGATTTTCACAGATATGCGCCCCCGGCAGGGAGAAAGTAAACAGGAGGACGTCCAGGGACGCCCTCCCGGCAATTGAGCGCCTCGCTGTAGATGTCTTTCGTCTATAGCGCCAGCACAAAGTGGTTAGGGGCAGGGATGAGCCGAACACCCCCCTGTTCGGTTCGCACCAGAACCTGCGAACAGACAGAATGTTCGCGTGAACTTTAGAACCCTATTAAATACAATGGACTCGAACGTTCAAAATCGAAAGTGCTAATTATAAAGGCTAATATGCAAGTTCTTGTCCTAAAAAGTGTTTGGGGACCCGGGTCCTGCCCCAGGGGACAAGTATCAATGCAAAAAGAAGTTTTAAAAACGGCCGTTTTTTCAGGAGCAGTGATTTTAATAATGCTTAAAATGAAAAAATAAAAGTGAAATATTCCTTTAAATTTCATACCTAGGGGGTGTGTATGATATGCATGTAAAGTGGTGCATGTTTCCCGTGCTTAGAACTGTCATTTTTGAAGGAAAAAAGTAATTTAAAACTCACTCGCGGCTATTAATGAATTGTCGGCTCCCGGCAATACATACAAAAGTCATTGATAAAAAATAAAAAAAAGCGTGGGGGTCCCCCAGAATTCAATTAGCAGGCCCTTCAGGTCTGGAATGGATATTAAGGGGAACCCCGCCGCAAATTTAAAAAAAAATGCGTGTGGTTCCCCCAAATATCCATACCAGGCCCTTCAGATCTGGCATGGATTTTAAGGGGAACTCCACCCCAAATGTAAAAAAAAATGGCATGGAGTCCCCCCAAAAATCCATACCAGACCCTTATCCAAGCACGCAACCTGGCAGGCTGCAGGAAAAGAGGGGGGGACGAGAGAACGCCCCCCCCACCTGAACCGTACCAGGCCACATGCCCTCAACATGGGGAGGATGTCCCCATGTTGATGGGGACAAGGGCCTCATCCCCACAACCCTTGCCCGGTGGTTGTGGGGGTCTGCGGGCGGGGGGCTTATCGGAATCTGGAAGACCCCTTTAACAAAGGGGACCCCCAGATCCCGGCCCCCCCTATGTGAATTGGTAAGGGGTACATTGTACCCCTACCATTTCACGAAGAAAGTGTAAAAAAAAAACAAAAAAACACACCACCACTGTGGAAAAGTCCTTTATTAAAAAAGAAAAAATAAGTAAAAAAAAAACCATTCCAGCGGTGAAATCCAGTGTCCCGCGGCGATCCGATGTCCAGAGCTGTCCGTCATTGGCTGAGCCTGAGCGGACCTGATGGGGAACTTCCTCCGCAGTCTATTACATGCATAGACCCGCCCCTTCTAAAGTTCCCCATCAGGTCCGCTCAGCCAATGACTCTGTGTAAGGCTGAGGACCAGATGCGGAACATGAGAAGGGGCGGGTCTATACATGTATTACCACAGTGAGAGAAGTTCCCCATCAGGTCCGCCCCCTCGGTATGTCGGACCCCGCCTACATCATTGGCCTGAGCGGGGAACTTCCTTCACTGTGTAATTTAAATTTACACAGTGAAGGAAGTTCCCCATCAGGTCCGCTCAGGCCAATGACGTAGGCGGGGTCTGACATACCGAGGGGGCGGACCTGATGGGGAACTTCCCTCACTGTGTAATACATGTATAGACCCGCCCCTTCTCATGTTCCGCATCAGGTCCTCAGCCTTACACCGAGTCATTGGCTGAGCGGACCTGATGGGGAACTTTAGAAGGGGCGGGTCTATACATGTAATAGACTGCGGAGGAAGTTCCCCATCAGGTCCGCTCAGGCTCAGCCAATGACGGACAGCGCTGGACATCGGATCGCCGCGGGACACTGGATTTCACCGCTGAAATGTTTTTTTTTTACTTATTTTTTATTTTTTAATAAAGGACTTTTCCAAGGTGTGTGTGTTTTTTTTTGTTTTTTTTTTACACTTTCTTTGTGAAATCCTAGGGGTACAATGTACCCCTTACCAATTCACATAGGGGGCGGGATCTGGGGGTCCCCTTTGTTAAAGGAGTCTTCCAGATTTCAATAAGCCCCCTGCCCGCAGACCCCCACAACCACCGGGCAAGGGTTGTGGGGATGAGGCCCTTGTCCCCATCAACATGGGGACATCCTCCCCATGTTGAGGGCATGTGGCCTGGTACGGTTCAGGGGGGGGGCGCTCTCTCGTCCCCCCCTCTTTTCCTGCGGCCTGCCAGGTTACGTGCTTGGATAAGGGTCTGGTATGGAATTTTTGGGGGACTCCATAACATTTTTTTTTAATTTGGGGTGGAGTTCCCCTTAAAATCCATGCCAGATCTGAAGGGCCTGGTATGGATATTTGGGGGAACCGCTCGCATTTTTTATTTTATTTGCTGCGGGGTTCCCCTTAATATCTGTACTAGACCTGAAGGGCCTGGTAATTGAATTCTGGGGGACCCCCACGCTTTTTTTTTTTTATCAATGACTTTTCTATGTATTGCCGGGAGCTGACAATTCATTAATAGCCGCGAGTGAGTTTTAAATGACTTTTTTTTCCTTCAGAAATGACATTTTATGCAGGGACAGTTCTAAGCACGGGAAACATGCGCCACTTTACATGCATATCATACACACCCCCCAGGTACGAAATTTAAAGGAATATTTCACTTTTATTGTTTCACTTTAAGCATTATTAAAATCACTGCTCCCGAAAAAACGGCCGTTTTTAAAACTTTTTTTTGCATTGATACATGTCCCCTGGGGCAGGACCCGGGTCCCCAAACACTTTTTATGACAATAACTTGCATATAAGCCTTTATAATTACCACTTTAGATTTCTCCCATAGACTTTTTGAATTTGCCGCAAACACCCCAATTTGTTCGCTGTTCGGCGAACAGGCAATGTTCGAGTCGAACATGAGTTCGAGTCGAACTTGAAGCTCATCCCTAGTTAGGGGACGTGTTTTATTCATGTTTTTCTCTACATTTACATGCAGACCAAGCTGGCCAGCAAAAGGGAAGTTGAGTTGCAATTGGTTTGGCATACTTAAAACGTAACTCCATTTCTGTTGTGAACCCCCCCGGGTGACCTATGTACATTGTAAGGATTTTAACTAAGTTTGTTGTCAAATTCCTACCTTTTGTTATTCTGAAGAAATTCATGTGTGTTTGTGCCCATGGGGGAAAGTGAGTCTAATGGGAGTGGTTTTATAATTATCAGTCAGCTGTGGAAGCTGCAGAGCACTAATAAGAATAGCTGCTGAGCCTGCATCCCTTTAGACGTGTTCCTTTTTGGAGTATCTCATCAAAAATGTTATTTGTCTTCCAGGGATGCCTAAAATCTGACTTGAGTCTTAAGCCCCGTACACACGGTCGGACTTCCATTGGACTTTTCCGTCCGAACGGAGTTGGTCGGGAACACCCATAACATACACACGCTCTGACTTTTCTGCAAACTTTCCCAAAACTTTTTGCAACATCACGTGGTTTTTCTGCTCTTTTCTGCTCTTTACCGCCACCCTTTGGTCAACCTCTGCTCTTGTTGGTTGATTTTAACATTAGTTGTTTAGTCCATCGGACAAAAGTCTGATGGTTTCCTGTACACACGGTCAGACTTTTCTCCATCGGACTTTTGTTGGGCAAAAGTTTGTCCGTTTGCAGACCCAACATTTGTCCGATGAAATCCAAAACCAAACGAAAAAAGTTTGTCCGATGGAGCGTACACACGGTCGGATTGTTGGTCCAACTTGCTTAAAATGAAGTTTGTTGGCCAAAAGTCCGACCGTGTGTACGGGGCTTTAGTGTAGACTTCTGGGAAAATCGTGAGCCAATCACACAAGCAGGAAATTATGTTTCTAAGGGGCATTCTGTACACATTCTGTGTAGAGAATACCTCCAGGTAGAGCTTAACGATTAATCGTTAAAGAATCAAAATCACGATTCTACCCCCCTTCCCGATCTTAAAACAGCATGTAACAAGTGAAGAGAGTTATCTGCTTCTGACAGCTGACAAAAAAATTAAAAAATACAGGCAGCCTGCCAAGTTTATTTTAACATTGGAGATAAAGAGATACATTGTAACATTTGGTTCTTAGATAAGAGGAATGAACTTAAATGAGGTCAGTTTAAAGTGGTCGTAAAACCCGAAAAAAAAAAAAAACAAACCCTGTAAGACAAAGGCATAATGAGCTAGTATACATTGCATACTAGCTCAATATGAAATGCTTACCATAGATCGAAGCTGTTGCAGCGGCCCTGCACACCGCTGTGACCTGCGACATGTCACCCGGACTTATTTCCGAGTTCGCGGGCTTCGGCACTGTGATTGGCTGCAATGACGTCACTCCTGCGCATGCGCGTGGGAGCCGCCGGTCGCGGCACAGGCCCTTTAGAAACGTCACGAGCGAGCCGTTTCTTCAGTGACGTCGGCGCGAGCACATGTGGTAAATATCTCCTAAGCCGTGCAGGTTTAGGTGATATCTACAGTGCCTAGGTATGCCTTATTATAGGCTTACCTGTAGGTAAAAGTGGTGTAACTGGGTTTACAGCCACTTTAACCACTTAACCACTTGCCGACCGCCGCACGCCGATGTACGTCGGCAGAATGGCATGGCTGGGCATATTGGCGTACAAGCACGTCCCCTTTAATATGCACAGCCGTCGGGTAGTCCGTGACCACGCCCGCGGGACCCGCGGACCCGATCGCCGCCGGTGTCCCGCGATCGGGTCACGGAGCTGAAGAACGGGGAGAGGTAAGTGTAAACAAACCTCTCCTCGTGCTTCCTAGTGAGCCTGTCACTAATCGTCTGTTCCCTGTTATAGGGAACGACGATCAGTGACGTCACACGCCAAGCCACGCCCCCTACAGTTAGAATCACACATTAGGTCACACTTAACCCCTTTAGCGCCCCCTACAGGTTAACCCCTAAACTGCCAGTGTAATTTTCACAGTAATCAGTGCATTTTTATAGCACTGATCGCTGCAAAGATGACAATGGTCCCAAAATAGTGTCAAAAGTGTCCGATGTGTCCGCCATAATGTCGCAGTCACGATAAAAATCGCTGATCGCCGCCATTACTAGTAAAAAAAAAATATTAATAAAAATGCCATAAAACTATCCCCTATTTTGTAGACGCTATAACTTTTGCGCAAACCGATCAATATAAACGCTTATTGCGATTTTTTTTACCAAAAATATGTAGAAGAATACGTATCGGCCTAAACTGAGGAAAAAATGTTTATTTTTTATTTTTTGGGGATATTTATTATAGCAAAAAGTAAAAAATATTGAATTTTTTTCAAAATTGTCACTCTATTTTTGTTTAATAGCGCAAAAAATTAAAACCGCAGAGGTGATCAAATACCATCAAAAGAAAGCTCTATTTGTGGGGAGAAAAAAAGAATGTCAATTTTGTTTGGGAGCCAAACAAATTTTGTTTGGGGCGCGCAATTGTCAGTTAAAGCGACACAGTGCGGAATTCGCAAAAAGGGGCCTGGTCCTTTAGCAACAAAATTGTCCGGGGCTTAAGTGGTTATTAAAGACTAAACCTTTTTATGACATTTGTTGCTTACAAGTTAAAATCTGTATTTTTTGCTAGAAAACTACTTAGAACCCCAAACATTATATATATTTTTTTAGCAGAGACCCTAGAGTATAAAATGGCGGTTGTTGCAATATTTCATGCCTCACTGTATTTGCGCAGCAGTCTTTCAAACTTAATTTTTTGGGAAAAAATACACTGTAATGAATTGAAAAAAAAACAAACAAACAGTAAAGTTAGTGTAGCGGGTATCAATATTTAGGGGGAGTGTCTGGGAAGTAGCATGGCCCAGATGCACTAATTATTAGGGTTTTATGGCCGTTTTGGTTCATGGAGGATATCAATGGTGTCCAGTTCCCTGCAGTCCTTGGGTGGCGCTGTCGCCTTTGGCTGGGGTTGAACCACCATTGTAGGGCCGTGCCCTTTGTGTCCTCTCGCGGCAGTAGTACAGCGGGGCGGGGAACCCGCTGTGCCTGCTGGGAGAGGGTATAAAGGGGCGGACATCTTGCGCACAAGGTCCGAGCCCCAGGCACCTTCAGCCTGGGGGCTGCTGTTCTGGTCGTCCGTGCCCAGGTGCACTTGGCCTGGGCGCGAGGGAGTTCGAGTTCCATCCCAGGCTCCTTAAGCCTGGGGTGAGGTACTAACACAAGGCCTGGGGCCCAGTACCTTTGACTGGGTCCCGCATGGGAGAAGATACCTAGGGGCCCACCGAGTGAGGGGACCCGAGTCTTGGGCGAGGAGAACTAGGGATGTGACCTGTCTGAAGAGCCAGCGCAGCATTTGCTGTTGACAGTGCAGGCCTCTGGGGACCGTCCGGATGGATCATCTCCCTAACAGGGGTCACCACTAGAAGGTAGTCCATGTTCTATGGTCTTTGCAGAGACCAAACTACATCAGGTCGGTGGCAGAGACCTATCAAAAGGTCTGTGGCAGGGACCTCATCGTTCACCCAGTCTGTGGCAGGGACCAATCTCACGGTCCGTGGCAGCGACCGTGCGCCAAAAGTTGTTGTGAACCCCTAATGCCGCATACACACGACCGTTTTTCACAACGTTAAAAATGCCATTTTTAAATTGGGCATTAAAAACAATCGTGTGTAGGCTCCAGAGCATTTTTAACGACGTGAAAAATGGCCTAAAAAAAATGAGAACCTGCTCCATTTTTTCACGTCGTTTTTTTTAACGATGTGAAAAACGGTAGTGTGTATGCTTTTACGAGGGGAAAAAAAACGCGCATGCTCAGAATCAAGTATGAGACGGGAGCGCTCGTTCTGGTAAAACTAGCGTTCGTAATGGAGATAGCACATTCGTCATGCTGTAACGGACTGAAAAGCACGAGGCTGAAAAGCGTGAATCGTCGCTCAACAAACTTTACTAACATGAAGGGTGGCGCCAATCAAACGGAACTTCCCCTTTATAGTGCTGTCGTACGTGTTGGACGCCACTGTGCTTTGCTCAAGCGTTTTTTTTAATGAACGTGTGTATGCAAGACAGGCTTGAGAGGAAACAAGAAAAATCACGTAGAGAAAAACGTTGTTTTTGAAAATGACATTAAAAACGATCGTGTGTACGCGGCATTACAGCTTCTCTAATCCGAAAAGGATTGTGCCTGAACCCTCTCCCCACCAAGTTGTGTTTGTATCAACCTGTCTGCTTGCAAAGAGGCATATTTATCTCTGCAGAAATAGATATAGATGTTGGACTGTCACCTGGTGTGGGCTTACTTTTCTGGGAGCAAAGTGTTCTACATTCATCTATCCACCTGCAACAGAGAAGTGGAGGCTCCTGACAGGAACACAGACCCGAAAGGTAAAGAACTTAGCTCAAACCTCTACACATACACACGAGGTGAGAGCTGGTGGTGTACACCTCACCCTTCTCCCTGGTACCCCTAGACGAATCAACCAGCCGTAAAGAGAAAGGGAGAAAGCGGATGAGGGCGCTATATTAGCCCAATTATTTTGTATAATGTGAAAGATGATGTTACGCAGCAAGAATTGTGATCTTAATTCTAAGCAAAAAAATCGTGATTCTCATTTTAGGCAGAATCGTGCAGCTCTACCTGCAGTTTTCGAAAATTATATTGGCTGCAGATTGAAAAGGAAAAGTAATTTATTAACAACATTCAATTACAATATGACTTGTGTCGTAATTGTATACGCTATATTATTTTTTCTTTATTTGCTATTTTTTTCCACCACGAAACCGGAGTTACCCTTTAAAGTGGCAGTAAACTACCACCTTAAACTTGTACTTACAGGTGAACTTACAATATGCCTTACCTGCAGAGGCGTACTAAGTGGGGGGCGGGGGGGGCGGGACGCACCGGGGTGCCACACACTGGGGGGGGTGTCAGGCCGGCGCCCCCCCCCCGTGACTGAAGCGCACAGACAGCATCAGCGCCACGGGACTTAGGCAGCGGCAGTCGGCGGCGATACGGCGATACAGGGGGGGAGGGGTGCGGGGTGACACCGCTGCACCATTCATCCCCTCCTTTCACAGCCGCGGGCTGTGAGCGGTGTTCGGCACAGTGGCACTTGCTTCACCTGTGACTAACTTCACAGAAGCACAGCCGAATGAAGCCGCCTCCCCCTCCTCTCTGTTTATGTGTACGGAGGGGGAGGGGACCCGACCTTCTGTCCATGTGCCGCCGCTGTGCTGATCTGAGGTACTGAATGGGGAGGGGGAGTTGCACTGAGGGGGGTCTTGCACTGGGTGGTGTTTGCACTGAGGGGTGTTTGCACTGGGGGGTCTTGCACTGAGGGGGGTCTTGCACTGGGGAGTGTTTGCACTTTGGGGTCTTGCACTGGGGGGTCTTGCACTGGGGGGTCTTGCACTGGGGGGTGTTTGCACTGAGGGGTCTTGCACTGGGGGGTCTTGCACTGGAGGGTGTTTGCACTGAGGGGGTCTTGCACTGGGGGGTGTTTGCACTGAGGGGTGTTTGCACTGAGGGGTGTTTTCACTTTGGGGTCTTGCAATGGGGGGTGTTTGCACTAAGGGGTGTTTGCACTGGGGGGTCTTGCACTGAGGGGGGTCTTGCACTGAGGGGTGTTTGCACTTTGGGGTGTTTGCACTTTGGGGTGTTTGCACTTTGGGGTCTTCCACTGGGGGGTGTTTGCACTGGCGGGTCTTGCACTGAGGGGGGTCTTGCACTGGGGGGTGTTTGCGCTGAGGGGTGTTTGCACTTTGGGGTCTTGCACTGGGGGGTCTTGCACTGGGGGGTGTTTGCACTGGGGGGTCTTGCACTGAGGGGGGTCTTGCACTGGGGGGTGTTTGCACTTTGGGGTCTTGCACTGGGGGGTGTTTGCACTGAGGGGGGTCTTGCACTGGGGGGTGTTTGCACTGAGGGGTGTTTGCACTTTGGGGTCTTGCACTGAGGGGGTGTTTGCACTAAGGGGTGTTTGCACTAAGGGGTCTTGTACTGAGGGGGGTCTTGCACTGGGGGGTGTTTGCACTGAGGGGTGTTGCACTGAGGGGTGTTTGCACTGAGGGGTGTTTGCACTGGGGGGTCTTACACTGAGGGGGGTCTTGCACTGGGGGGGTCTTGCACTGGGGGGTGTTTGCGCTGAGGGGTGTTTGCACTTTGGGGTCTTGCACTGGGGGGTGTTTGCACTGGGGGTCTTGCACTGGGGGGTGTTTGCACTGAGGGGTGTTTGCACTTTGGGGTCTTGCACTGGGGGGTCTTGCACTGGGGGTGTCTGCACTGTAGGGGGTGTTTGCACTGGGGGTCTTGCACTGGGGGGGGGTTTGCACTGGGGGGGTTGCACTGGGGGTCTTGCACTGGGGGGGTTTGCACTGGGGGGGTCTTGCACTGGGGGGGTTTTGCACTGGGGGGGTTTCACTGTGGGGTCTTGCACTGAAGGGGGTGTCTGCACCGAAGGGGGATGTGAACTGAATGGGGTCTGTGTAACATGCAGGGGGTCCAGAGCTCTGGGGGCTGTATAATGTAAAGGGGTCCAGAGGTGCAGGGGGCTGTGTAATGTAAAGGGGTCCAGTGATGCAGGGTGCTGTGTAATGTAAAGGGGTCCAGAGGTGGTGCAAGGGGGCTGTGTAATGTAAAGGGGTCCAGTGGTGCAGGGTGCTGTGTAATGTAAAGGGGTCCAGTGATGCAGGGTGCTGTGTAATGTAAAGGGGTCCAGAGGTGGTGACGGGGGCTGTGTAATATAAAGGGGTGCAGGGGGGCTGTGTAATGTAAAGGGGTCCAGTGGTGCAGGGTGCTATGTAATGTAAAGGGGTCCAGTGATGCAGGGTGCTGTGTAATGTAAAGGGGTCCAGAGATTCGGGGTGATGTGTATTGTAAAGGGGTGCAGGGTGTTGTGTAATGTAAAGGGGCCCAGAGGTGCAGGGTGCTGTGTAATGTAAAGGGGTCCAGTGATGCAAGGTGATGTGTAATGTAAAGGGGTGCAGGGTGCTGTGTAATGTAAAGGGGTGCAGGGTGCTGTGTAATGTGAAGGGGTCCAGAGGTGCAGGGTTTTGTGTATTGTAAAGGGGCCCAGAGATGCGGGGTGCTGTGTAATGTAAAGGGGTCCAGTGATGCAGGGTGCTGTGTAATGTAAAGGGGTCCAGAGGTGTCCAGAGGTGCAGTTGTGGAGAGGGAGTACACAGTAGCGACAAAGAGATATTTGTTGATGCAGAGGTATGCCGGGGCACAGTGGGGTGTTTTTACATTTTAATGTGGGGGGGGGGGTGCCAGATATAGGATCCGCCCCGAAATGCTCTAGGTACGCCCCTGCTTACCTGTAGGTACAATGCATAGCTTTTAAACATGCACTGTTTAGGAGATTTTCACATCGCTAATAGCAGATGATGTCACCAGAATTGAGTGTACCATGGAATGCAGAGCGTTGTGCTCCAATTGTGACTCCCACATGCATGGGAGCCGCTGTTCAGCCATTTATACAGCCAGATCTCACAAACTCAGAAGGAAGACCGGGAGAAGATCGAAGAGGTGACAACACGCCACTGGAGGGCTTCACTTGAAAGGTAAATCTACCACAATGTGCTAGTATGCGATGCATTGTTCTGTCCTCGCTACAAATTTCCCTGTGTGTAACTCGACATGCAGCTAAACCCTTCTATTCTGCAATAATTTTGAATCTTTATTCACAAAACAGAGTGGGTGAAACTATAAAAAATATATATAATCGGTATATAAAATATACAGAAAATACAATTAGGCTGTGAATGGCAGTAAGTATTTCTCACTAGGGATCATAGGTGTGCGCAGCCTATTACATTAGGGTGTGCACCCCAAAGCCCAAACACACTAACGATCACCCACGATGTTCATTCAGAAGGGGAAGGGGCCAGTAAATTATATATTTACTGGCCCCTTCCCCACTCCTAAAACATCCCAGCAGCAACAGCCAATAGGAGAGGAGGGAAGCTGGCTGCGCTGCAGGGGGAAAGTTGGGACCCAGGGCAGTAGGGGGAATCTGTGCTGCTCAGGGTGATTAGGGTGTGCCTGGGCACACCTGGCACACCCTGTGCGCATGCCTATGCTAGGGATGCTGCGATTAGCAGATGTAAAGAGATGCATATTCCAATCCAATATGTGCTCTGAAAGCTAGTTCATTCTCTCTAGTCTCTAGGATGGAGTCTGAACTCCCAGGATGCACCTGTTTTCTTTTCTTAGACTGAAGCTGAACAGTTTCTAGATTCTGCAAAAACAGTAAATTTACCACTGACTCCATCTTATGGTCAAATCTGATATTGCAGGCAGAACAACTTCATGAATATCATGCTGGAGGCAGAACATGCATACTAGCGCAATATAGCATGAAGCTGCATTGGGCCTATATACACTATATTACCAAAAGTATTGGGTCACCTGCCTTTACACACAGATGAACTGTATAATGATGTATAATATTTTTTTAAAGACTTTACTATACCTTTATAGTCCATTTAAACTACATGTAGTAGTACCCCCACAGGAGCTGCTGGAAATAATTTTGGGTCCTGCCGTTACTCCACACTTCACCGTCCCAGAACTTAAGAGTCTATGTTAGTAGTTTTGAAAAAGGTGATTGCCAGTCACTTAGTCTTTTTCCCAATTTCTTTATTACACAACTTCAGGTAGGGGATAGAGGGTTAGGGGAAGTTCAGATACCTTGGTTTCTTTCAGATCACTAATACGATTCTTGAATCCAGATGACACAGCTTTCTGCCTCTGGTTCTAGTGTAGCGGGGGGTTTAAATTTAGGGGGATACACCTGGGTGGTAGTATGACCCAGGTGTGTATAAATCATAAGAGGATTTAGACCATTTAAATCATGGAGGACTTGGTGGTGTACTATTCTCCTTGGCCTGTGGGTGGCAGTGTTCCCACGGGTCAGGGTAGAATCACTGCCGCAGTGCTGTCCTTTTTGTCCCGTTCCGGCGGTGGTACAGCGGGGGCGGAGAACCTGCTGTGGCGTCACGGGAGGGGATAAAGGGGAGAGACGCCCTCGCCACGAGGTCTTGTCGAGCGCGCGCCCAGGCACCTTAGGCCTGGGTGCGGGCGGTCCGGAGTTCCAGCCCAGGTGCCCTAGGCCTGGTCGGAGCGGAGTTGGCGTCCATCCCAGGCACCTTAAGCCTGGGGTGAGGTACTACACCGGAGGCCTGGGGCCCAGTGACTTCGACTGGGCTCCGCAAGGGCGGATGAGTCCGAGGGACCCTGAGGTGGATGGGGCCCTTGTCTGAGGTGAGGAGGCCGGAGAGGTTACCCGTCTGAAGAGTCCGGAGCAGCATCAACCCAGTGACGGAGGGGCCTCTGGTAACTCCCTTGGAGAGACATCTTCCCCCTGACAGGGGCCACAACGCAGCGAAGGTACTCCAATTCATGTTCTTCAGAGTCGCTGGTAGAGACTCACAAGTTTCAAGTTTTCTCTCTCTAGCCAATGGCTATAGCAACCGCTGGTGAAACCACAGTGGTTTAGTTTATCGTTAGGACAGTGCCTCGACCTGCTCACCCCACCGTATTGAACTGTTTATGGGTCTCAACCTATCGGCTGACAAAGAACTGTTTTAATTGTGTGCTACAATAAAACAAAGTGTTGGATCCTTATCGGTGTATGGAACTCTGGTTAATGGGAGTGAAGGGGAGTGTCAGCACAGTAAGACTTGGTTTTTAATAGAAACACACAGGCCCGAGAAGAATACTGGTACTGGCCTTCACCTCACCTGCTGCAATGGGGAGGACATGGGCCATAGCGCATCTCACTCTCACAGACAAGATACCCCTAGAAGAGAGCTATCGGAAAACCGATTCACAAGAGGAGGGAGTGAGGCCGCTACACGTGGGGGCTCGTAAGTCCGGGATGATGTGTGTTTTAACCATGGAACTGAGAACGGCTGTGTTTGAACTTTGCTGCCTGGAGGAGTTTCGAGTGGGTCGGCCATGTGATCGGCCAGAGTGCATCCCTGCTCAAAGTCGTGGACATGACCCTAAGATGGGAAAGGCCCATGCAGAAGAGCGAGAAGAGGGAGAAGTCCAGCCGTGTGACGTACTACATGTGGGGGCTTTTACTGCACTGCGCCATGAGGCACCCCATAGCTGCGCAGTTCGTGGGCGGAGACTGTTGGAAGCCCGCGAAAACGTGCACGTTGTGGAAGGAGTCTGGCCATGTGAGGAGATACACGTGGAGACTTTGGCGCGTGGTCAGTGCGTGATGGAGCAGCAGATAGTCGGGATGACCTCAAGTTCCCCATGGATTCCGGTTCCCTACCCCACGAAGATGACTGCTTTTGCTGCTTCCCTTACAGACACAAGGATAAGACTTAGACCCCAAGGGCAGTTGGCTCTGTACACCTGCAGAGACACGGAGGCCCTCGGCGTGATCTGTCCCGGGTGCTCGGGACTGGTGGTCAACTTGAAGCCATTCGGGCATTGCGAGGCATGCAAGGAGTTTCTATTCGAGGTGGAGCCATCCACAGTAAGGCCCCGGGCCCTTCGCCTCAACTGCTTCACAGGTACCGCTACTCCGGAAGGGGAGATCCAGGCCTTTGCGGAGGTCCCTGTACGCACTGACCAGGGCGACGTGACTGCCCAACCAGAGACTGGGAAAGAAAAATCCGAGGATGCTGCTTCGGTCGCCACAGATTCCATGCTCCCACCTCCGAAGAGGAAAGTCGGCCTGGTACAGGCGTCCTGTGGTCGTGGTCGAGCTTCACCCCGTCGCTTGCCGGGCCTGGATGGATCCGGTTGGAAGAGTCCTGGACATCCCAGTTCTTCGAAAGGTCAAGGTGAGCCAGGGGCTGGGACTGTGGTGGTGGTTGGACGTGTCAGGAGTCCACAGCCGGTGGAGCCCGCTAGGGAGGGTAGTTCCACGTCTACTAGGGACTACCTCCCCGCAGAGATGTATGACACCTCCGACCTAGAATCGCTGTCGGACTGTGGAGATGACGGTGAAATAGACTAACTTTTTCACCACAAAGGCTGGGACAAAATGCCATTGCCTGTGTTACGTGCACCACAGGATCTGCCTATGTCCACGGGAGACAGCACGCCCCGGGCGGAAGCCCCAGAGCTCACGAGGAAGCCTAGTCCTTTGCTTGTCATTTCACCACCCGCAGCATCACCCGTTCCGGGGGCGGGGACACAGCGCGCATCACTACGGGCACCAAGATTCAAACCGACGGAGGTAGTGAAAGTACCTCGGCATCCAGAGGCCCTTGTTCCACCAGGAGAAGGTGAGCGGACCACAATGCCTCCTTTGGCCCGACTGCAGCGGCTCTTCTGCCAGAGGGTCGCCCGTGAGTACGGATGGGAATATCCTTACTTGCCTCGGGACTTACTTTTTGAGGTCGAAGTCCTGTGACAGAGATGGTATGACGAGTTTGTTTGGGAGAAGCTTAAAGTGCCGCATGCCCGCCGGTACTTGTCCTGCTCACCATTAGTGATGAGCCGAACACCCCCGGGTTCGGTTCGCACCAGAACCCGCGAACGGACCGAAAGTTCGCACGAACATTAGAACCCTATTAAATACAATGGATGCGAACGTTCGGATTCTAAAGTGCTAATTATAACGACTATTATCCATGTTATTGTCCTAAACAGAGTTTGGGAACCCGGGTTCTGCACCAGGGGACATGTATCAATGCAAAAATAAGTTTTAAAAACGGCCGTTTTTCGGGAGCAGTCATTTTAATGATGCATAAAGTGAAAAAAAAAAGTCAAATATTCCTTTAAACATTGTACCTGGGGGGTGTCTAAAGTATGCCTGTGAAGTGCCACGTGTTTCCCGTGTTTAGAACTGTCCCTGCACAAAATAACATTTCTAAAGGAAAAAAAAGCCATTTAAAACTGCTTGCGGCTTTAATGTAATGTCTGGTCCCGGTAATATAGATGAAAATCTTTAAGAAAAATGGCATAGCTACCCCATCACACCCCCCACCCCAGCCCATTACCAGCCCCTTTGGGTCTTGTATGGATATTAAGGGGAACCCCGCACACAAAATAAAAAAGGCCCTATATACTCTGAACAGCCGTATACAGGCGGTGCATACAAGACAGGGACTGTAGGTTTGTTCTTATGTAGAATCTGTTTGTAATTTTGAACAGCTACATTGTTTAAGTGTAGCTCCAGCCCAAATACCTATTTTTAAGCTTTTTGGAAAACATAGGGAAGGGTTATCACCCCTGTAGCATTTGTTTTGCTGTCTGTGCCCCTGTTCAGAACATTTCACCTCACTTTGCGTCCCAATGACAACTGATTTTGAAATGTGCTGTTTTTATTGAAACAAGGATTGGTGATAAAGCATCAGTAGAGAGGAGACACCTTTCTCCCATATTAATTCTTACAGGAGAGAATTTTCCTTCCAAGGGGTAGATTTCCTCTCACTTCCTGTTGTCTTCTTCCGTTTGCAAGTAGTAGTCGTTTGTAAGTTGGATGTTTGAAAGTAGGGACCTGCCGTATATACTCTGCAGAAATTGG
This sequence comes from Rana muscosa, assembly GCA_029206835.1. NCBI lineage: Eukaryota > Metazoa > Chordata > Amphibia > Anura > Ranidae > Rana > Rana muscosa. The sequence goes on from CM055117.1 coordinate 1,033,175,955, forward strand.
CCCCTTAGGTGTTGGTGTTGGCACAACACTGTAAGCATTCACAGTTACTCTTGGTGGGTGCTGGAACGCCCTGCTGTCAACTATTATATCAGGAATTGTAATAACATATAATTGTTGAACAGTGGTAGTAAAAATTGGGCCTTTGATGGTGGTGCTGGTGCCACAACACTGTAAGGCCTGACAGTTACTCTTGGTGGGCGCAGCAATGGGCCCTGCTGTGAATTATTAGATCAATAATTATAATTGCATGCCCCTGTTGAACAGGGGCTGAAAAATTGGGCCTTTGGTGGTGGTGGTGGTGGTGTTGACACAACACTGTAAGGCCTGACAGTTACTCTTGGTGGGCGCAGCAATGGGCCCTGCTGTGAATTATTAGATCAATAATTATAATTGCATGCCCCTGTTGAACAGGAGCTGAAAAATTGGGCCTTTGGTGGTGGTGGTGGTGGTGGTGGTGGTGGTGTTGACACAACACTGTAAGGCCTGACAGTTACTCTTGGTGGGCGCAGCCATGGGCCCTGCTGTGAATTATTAGATCAATAATTATAATTGCATGCCCCTGTTGAACAGGGGCTGAAAAATTGGGCCTTAGGCACTGGTGGCACAACACTGCAACCCCTCACAGATACTGTACTTGGAGCACAGCAATGAGGCCTGTTGCAAAGTATTGCATCAAAAATTTTAATTACACGCCCCTGTTAAACAGGGGCTGAAAAATTGGGCCTTAGCCACTGGTGGCGGCACCCATAAACCAAAATGATCTTCCAAGCTATCATCATTAATCGGATCATTGAGGAGGAGGAGGAGGATAGCTAGTCAACATAACAGCACAGGAACTCAGCATCAGCATCAGTTTTGAAGGGATGTGACATTTTAAAATCAATTAGTCTGTTATATTAGCATCAGGTGTGTGGTAGCTGGTGGTGATCCAAGACTGGTTCATCTTGATGAAAGTCAGTCGATCAACCGAGTCGGTGGACAGGCGCACCCTGTGATCCGTGACAAATCCTCCAGCAGCACTGAATGTGCGTTCTGAAAGAACGCTGGATGCAGGACAGGCCAGTAGCTCAATTGCATACTGTGCAAGCTCTGGCCAGTGATCCATCCTCAAGACCCAGTAAGCCAGAGGATTTTTGGTGGGGAAGGTGTCCAAGTCTGACCTTGCCCCTAGGTATTCCTGCACCATGTATATCAGACGCTGGCGATGGTTGCTGGAACCGATCATACCTTGGGGCTGCGGACTAAAGAATTGTCTGAACGCATCGGTCAGACGGCCACCTTCCCCACCGCTCCTTCTTTGACTGCCCGAAGCCTCAGCAACTCGTTGTCCAGGACCAGGAGTTTGTAACCTCCCAGTCTCTGGGAACGCGTTGCACAGACCTTTCTGCAAGGCCTCCCGGAGTTGTCTCATCCTCTGCTCCCTCTGCGACGGTAACATAAGGTCCACAACCTTACCCTTGTACCGTGGATCAAGGAGAGTGGCCAGCCAGTAATGGTCCCTCTCCTTGATCCGAAGAATACAAGGATCCTTCCGCAGACTTTGCAGGATCAGGGAGGCCATGCAGCGTAGGTTAGCTGAGGCATTCAGTCCGGAGTCCTCTGGGTCACTAAGGACGACATGATCCGCAGCCACCTCCTCCCAGCCATGTACAAGTCCACTGGTTTCTTGGGACTGTAAATCATCCCTAAAAGACTGCTGCTGATGATGCTGAGTGCCAGCCTCCACCTCCATGCTGACACAATCCTCCTCCTCCTCCTCTTCCTGTGCGATGGGTGGGACAGAAGGAACACTGTCTGGGTAAAGGGGGCCTTGAGAGGCAAGGAAGTCCTCCTCTTCCTGCCTCTGTTCTGCCTCAAGTGCCCTGTCCATTATTCCACGCAGCGTGTGCTCCAACAGGTGGACAAGAGGTACAGTGTCACTGATGCATGCACTGTCACTGCTCACCATCCTCGTGGCCTCCTCAAATGGTGCCAGGACAGTGCATGCATCCCTGATCATGCCCCACTGGCGTGGTGAAAAAAACCAGAGCTCCCCTGACCCTGTCCTGGTGCCGTAGTCGCACAGGTACTCATTGATGGCCCTCTGCTGCGTGTGCAGCCGCTGCAGCATGGCCAACGTTGAGTTCCACCTGGTGGGCATGTCACATATAAGGCGGTTCTTGGGCAGGTTCAACTCCTTTTGCAGCTCAGCCAGGCGAGCACTGGCATTATAAGATCTGCGGAAATGCACACAGACTTTCCTGGCCTGCCTCAGGACATCCTGTAAGCCCGGGTACCTGCCCAAGAACCGCTGCACCACCAGGTTAAGGACGTGAGCCATACAGGGCACATGGGTCAGTTGTCCCTGTTGGAGGGCGGAGAGGAGGTTGGTGCCATTGTCGCAAACCACCATTCCTGGCTTAAGCTGGCGTGGCGTCAACCACCTCTCGGCCTGCCCCTGCAGAGCAGACAGGACCTCTGCCCCAGTGTGGCTCCTGTCCCCCAAACACACCAGCGCAAGCACTGCACCTTGTCCTGCATCCTTCCCAGCTGCCAAAAGAGTGACCCAATGGGCCGTGAAAGAAAGGTAACGTCCCTGTCCATGCCTGCTGGACCATGAGTCAGCGGTAATATGCACCTTACCGCTGACCGCCCTGTCCAGCGAGGCCAAGACATTATAACAAAGGGAAAAAAACCGCGCTTACTACGAAAAATAATTAATTAAATTAAATTAATAATACAATAATAAAGTCCTTACAGCAGCAATAAAAGTGGGATAAACACAAATAGAAATAAAAAAGAAAATCGCGCTAAGGAATCACAAATTATTGAATAAAGTCCAATTTGGCAGGCTGGTGTGAAAGGAACACAAAAATCCCAATTACTGAATAAACCTGGAAGAATTCATGCTTACCAGATAAGTAAGCCAATAGAACATATGGCTTTTACCCAGCCAGGGCCTTTCAATTCCCACAAGGTTGATTCGTCAGAGAATTATTGGGTATGGTCGCTTGAACTATGACTCCATATTATGTATTACATTCGACCGAAAAAGGAGAGAGAAAAAAACATAGCGTGATCCTGTCTCGATAATTAGTCAATAGAAATCAGCATTGTGAACAACACTCGATGTGGGAAGTATGCAAAAAGTGAACCACCACCTCACAGTCAATCTCCTTACCAGATTGCACTACATAAGGAGCTTTAAGCCAAAAAAACACCCCAAACACAGAAGGTTGTGATCCACCACCTCTCATGCAATCTTCTTACCAGATAGCTAGTGTAATACAGCCTGATGTATGTAGGTGACGATCCGTAACCGAAATCCTATAGATAGCTGCAGGCTCGAATGATAAGGGGGTGAAATCAGATTCTCCCCACTGGGACCGTAAATCCACGTATGCAGTGTGATCATTTATTACCCAAGAGAAAGAATGAAGGAGATCGATAGTGTAATACCTTCAGTACATTTAATAAAATAAGGCAATTACACTTACATGAAATCGTATAAAAACAAACAGAGAAAAACGAAGCCGGCCGGCTGCAATATAGAACTCCCGTCCTGCGAACGTGGTGACGTCAGCACGTACCCCCTCAAACGCGTTTCGTCACAAAGGACATTCTCAACAAGAGGCCAAGACATTGCCTTCCACATGCCTGTAGAGAGCCGGAATCGCCTTCCGTGAGAAAAAGTGGCGTTTGGGAACCTGCCACTGAGGAACCGCACATTGCACAAACTCACGGAAGGGGGCCGAGTCTACCAACTGAAAAGGCAGCAGTTGAAGCGCTAGCAATTTAGCCAAGCTAGCATTCAACCGCTGGGCATGTGGATGGCTGGGAGTGAACTTCTTTCGACGGTCCAGCAGCTGGGGCAGGGAAATTTGCCTGCTAGAATCGGACGTCGGTGTACTGCTAGCAGAGTGCCCGCAAGTACTTGGCTGTGACACACCGAATTCTACACCTTCATTCCTCTCAGAGCAGGTTTCAGAGAGGACTGAAGGTATAGTGGGGTTGGAGATCCCAGCTGATGCGGTGCAAGAAGAGGTCAGCTTTGTTCTTTGGTGTGGGTCTTTAAGGTAGGCTTACCAACGAGCTGCATGGCAGGTCAACATATGTCTGATCAAGCATGTGGTGCCCAAGCGGCTGATGTTTTGGCCACGCGATATACGCTTGAGACATATGTTGCAAACAGCAGCTGTGCGATCTGATGCACTCGCCTCAAAAAAGGCCCACACCAAAGAACTTTTTGAATGACGGGCAGAGGCAGCGCCCTGCACAGGCGGAGCTCTGCGGTGTGATTCCGTCGGTGTGCTGCCCAAACGCTGGCCACCCAAGGGCATCCTGCCTCGTTGGAGATGTGCCTCCTCCTCATCCTCCTCCTCCTCCTCTCTCCTATTAGGCACCCACGTGGAGTCAGTGACCTCATCATCCCCTCCCTCCTCATCACTGGAGCCAATCTGGCAGTATGCTGCAGCTGCTGGAGCATGACTGCCAGATTGGTGTCCTTCTTGAGCATCCCCTCTCTCTGCTCTCACGCTACTGCCTTCCTCTATCTGGGTATCATCATCAGATCCTTCAAAACGCTGGGCATCCTCCTGGAGCATGTACCCAACACTGTGCTCAAACAGTTCGGGGGACTCCTCAGGAGGAGGACATGGTGGGTCTAGGGAAGTATTGACTAATAAAGATAATGATACCAGAGAAGAGGACGCTTTGGCAGCTGCTTTGCCAGTACCCTGAGCCTGGGTGAGAGAGGATGAGGAGGATGAGGTGGGCTTGGTCATCCACTCTACCAAGTCTTCGGCATGATGTGGCTCAACATGTCCAGCTGCCGAAAAGAAGGACAAGCGTGTCCCATGGCCATGTGCTGATGACAATGCACCGCGTCCACGACCAGCACTGTTGCCCCCAGACACAGAGCCTGCTTGCCCTCTTTTTTTGCCTCCTGTCTGTCTGCCTCTCCTTGTTTGCCTTCCAGACATTTTAATAGATGGCCTGCAGGGAGATGGGAAAAACAGCAATAAGGGCTACCTTCAGGTGTATACTGTGCAGGAGGCTTAGCAACAATGACACTGACACTGTCCCCTGCCTATCCTTCTCTGTCCCTAAACACAAGGATTTGCAATATGCTTCAGCAAGATTGGTTTAGCACAGAATAGCACACTGACAGTTTCCCTCACTGTCCTTCTCTGTCCCTACAAACAAGATTTAGCACAGAATAGCACACTGATAGTTTCCACGAGTGTCCTTCTCTGTCCCTAAACTCAAGGATTTCAAATATGGTACAGCAAGATTGGTTTAGAACAGAATAGCACACTGACACTTTCCCTCACTGTACCTCTCTGTCCCTAAACTCAAGGATTTCAAATATGGTTCAGCAAGATTGGTTTAGAACAGAATAGCACACTGTCAGTTTCACTCACTGTCCTTCTCTGTCCCTACAAACAAGATTTAGCACAGAATAGCACACTGATAGTTTCCACGAGTGTCCTTCTCTGTCCCTAAACTCAAGGATTTCAAATATGGTACAGCAAGATTGGTTTAGAACAGAATAGCTCACTGACACTTTCCCTCACTGTACCTCTCTGTCCCTAAACTCAAGGATTTCAAATATGGTTCAGCAAGATTGGTTTAGAACAGAATAGCACACTGTCAGTTTCACTCACTGTCCTTCTCTGTCCCTACAAACAAGATTTAGCACAGAATAGCACACTGATAGTTTCCACGAGTGTCCTTCTCTGTCCCTAAACTCAAGGATTTCAAATATGGTTCAGCAAAATTGGTTTAGAACAGAATAGCACACTGTCAGTTTCACTCACTGTCCTTCTCTGTCCCTACAAACAAGATTTAGCACAGAATAGCACACTGATAGTTTCCACGAGTGTCCTTCTCTGTCCCTAAACTCAAGGATTTCAAATATGGTACAGCAAGATTGGTTTAGAACAGAATAGCTCACTGACACTTTCCCTCACTGTACCTCTCTGTCCCTAAACTCAAGGATTTCAAATATGGTTCAGCAAGATTGGTTTAGAACAGAATAGCACACTGTCAGTTTCACTCACTGTCCTTCTCTGTCCCTACAAACAAGATTTAGCACAGAATAGCACACTGATAGTTTCCACGAGTGTCCTTCTCTGTCCCTAAACTCAAGGATTTCAAATATGGTACAGCAAGATTGGTTTAGAACAAAATAGCACACTGACACTTTCCCTCACTGTACCTCTCTGTCCCTAAACTCAAGGATTTCAAAAATGGTTCAGCAAGATTGGTTTAGAACAGAATAGCACACTGACACTTTCCCTCACTGTACCTCTCTGTCCCTAAACTCAAGAATTTCAAATATGGTTCAGCAAGATTGGTTTAGAACAGAATAGCACACTGACACTTTCCCTCACTGTACCTCTCTGTCCCTAAACTCAAGGATTTCAAATATGGTTCAGCAAGATTGGTTTAGAACAGAAGAGCACACTGACACTTTCCCTCACTGTCCTTCTCTGTCCCTACAAACAAGGTTTAGCACAGAATAACACACTGACACTCTCCCTACCTATCCTTATTTGTCCCTAAACACAAGGAATCCAGGATTAGTAAAGGAAAAAAAATGACACTGTCCCTGCCTATGCTTCTCTTTCCCTGCTCCGGAACACACTACACAAGGCCGCCGCGCTGGCAGCCTTTTATAGTGTGGGGCGTGTACTAAACCCCCTCAGCAATAATTGGCCACAGGCATCCTGCCTGTGGCCAATCATTGCTCTCCTCGCTGCCGGCGCTGTGATTGGCCAAGCATGCGGGGTCACAGTGCATGCTTGGCCAATCACAGCGCCTGGATGACACTGCGATGGCGTAGTGCATTGTGGGCCGTTCGCGTCACTCGAATTAGGCGCGAACGGCCCAAATCGTTCGATCTTCGTCGAACGATCGAACAGCCGATGTTCGAGTCGAATGTATGTTCGACTCGAACACGAAGCTCATCCCTACTCACCATCAGTGTCTAAACAATTCAGGGACTGCAGAGCAGAATGGATGTGGGGCCGTCATATCCACGCAGACATGGTGCTTATCTGCTGGAAGGATAATAATAAGGACATTGATTATTCGGTTGAAACCTTTGATAAGAATCTGAAGCCCCTGTTCTTGCCGCATCCGAAATTTTATTTGTGAGGAGAGAAAAAAAAAAAAAAACCTCTCCTGTATGTTCTTTCTGCTGCTGAACTTTCTGGAAGTGTTTTTGCCAGAATATCAGAACTAGGCCCTAGTTTTTATTTGGGCTTTTCTACTCTTTGGAGGAATGAGAGCTGTTTGTTTTGTTCTCTCTTTCTTCATACATCAGAGACAAAGACTTTGGGGTAGAATCAGAGTAGGGACGCAAGAAGAGGGAAGGTTGCCTGGAAGATTTCACCAAGTGTCATTACCGCGGCACTGTTGCGCAACGGCTGTTTGTTTTTGTTTTTTTACATTTGCATCACCCTACTCAATGGAGCGAGTGGGTCCCTCGGTTGATGGACCCATTCATTCCAAGTTAACACAAATGTGTTAGGATGTTGTGTTTTTGTTTCCCTTCTGCAGGAGATTCATCTGTCAAGACTGCTGAGTATGGGGTGGTCCTTAGACAGTGATGGGAGGGATTGTATATGTGTATATGTTCAGATGGTTTTATTGAAAAGTTTTATTATTTTATGTTCCCCTTCCCTTGAGCAGGTCGTGGCACAATTGGGAAATTTTTTTTTTTGAGGGATGGCCTCTGGGGTCAGGCTTATGTTACCACTCCTTGGGAGACATGGGCTTGCACCAGACGCTGGGGACCAGCGTCAAATCACTAGGAGGAGAGTGTAGCAGGGTTTTATATTTAGGGGGATACACCTGGGTGGTAGTATGACCCAGGTGTGTATAAATCATAAGAGGAATTAGACCATTTAAATCGTGGAGGACTTGGTGGTGTACTATTCTCCTTGGCCTGTGGGTGGCGGTGTTCCCACGGGTCAGGGTAGAATCACTGCCGCAATGCTGTCCTTTTTGTCCCGTTCCGGCGGTGGTACAGCGGGGGCGGAGAACCTGCTGTGGCGTCATGGGAGGGGATAAAGGGGAGAGACGCCCTCGCCACGAGGTCTTGTCGAGCGCGTGCCCAGGCACCTTAGGCCTGGGTGCGGGCGGTCCGGAGTTCCAGCCCAGGCGCCCTAGGCCTGGTCGGAGCGGAGTTGGCGTCCATCCCAGGCACCTTAAGCCTGGGGTGAGGTACTACACCGGAGGCCTGGGGCCCAGTGACTTCGACTGGGCTCCGCAAGGGCGGATGAGTCCGAGGGACCCTGAGGTGGATGGGGCCCATGTCTGAGGTGAGGAGGCCGGAGAGGTTACCCGTCTGAAGAGTCTGGAGCAGCATCAACCTGGTGACGGAGCGGCCTCTGGTAACTCCCTTGGAGGGACATCTTTCCCCTGACAGGGGCCACAATGCAGCGAATTCATGTTCTTCAGAGTCGCTGGTAGAGACTCACAAGTTTCAAGTTTTCTCTCTCTAGCCAATGGCTATAGCAACCGCTGGTGAAACCACAGTGGTTTAGTTTATCATTAGGACAGTGCCTCGACCTGCTCACCCCACCGTATTGAACTGTTTATGGGTCTCAACCTATCGGCTGACAAAGAACTGTTTTAATTGTGTGCTACAATAAAACAAGTGTTGGATCCTTATCGGTGTGTGGAACTCTGGTTAATGGGAGTGAAGGGGAGTGTCAGCACAGTAAGACTTGGTTTTTAATAGAAACACACAGGCCCGAGAAGAATACTGGTACTGGCCTTCACCTCACCTGCTGCAATGGGGAGGACATGGGCCGTAGCGCATCTCACTCTCACAGACAAGATACCCCTAGAAGAGAGCTATCGGAAAACCGATTCACAAGAGGAGGGAGCGAGGCCGCTACACTTGCGACTACCGGATAGGCCTCTCACACCGACCTAGCAGCCGGTATGAAGCACGGACAAAGTCTCTGCCACAGACTTGAGTGAAACGGACAAAGTCTCTGCCACAGTCTTGTGTGATAAGTGAACAATGTCTCTGCCACAGACTTTAGCAATAAATGGAAACTCCTGGACAATCCCCTGCCACAGGATTGTTAGCCAGTAGTCAGTTAGTTAGGTCAGCTGCACAGTACCTGAACCTTTAAGCCATCCGGCAGTACTGTGAGGTAGGTTACTTGGGTGCATCCTTTAAACGAGTCACCAGGCCCTCCCTGAGATACCAGCCCTCAGCTCGGTCCTCTCCAGTAGGGTCCTCCCCCGGAATATTCTCTGCTTGAGTGGCTTCTTCCCACAGGACAGACAGCACAGGATCACCTTTCGTTAAGTAGGCCCCAGATAGGCTTCTGGCCCTACTGGCAACAAACACAGCAGCATAGCCTCCGGCCTGGAGGGCCATGAGGCAAGAACAAACCCCGGAGCACATGGCACTGCCCCTTAAATATCCTTCCCCCAGCATGCCCAGCTACAAAGAAGCTCCTGATTGGGCTGTTTTCTGGGAGAAAGAATATCCAATACACTTCAGCTGGCTGTATTTCTCACACTGGTCTGTGATAACAGTGACACCTATTGGCAACAGTGGGAAATACGTACAAACAGCCAAAGCTGGAACAGAACCAACAATTTACATAATCAACTCTGAGCTATTTACAGCTCAGATAACCCCTAAATTTACACATAGTGCATACTTGAAAAGTAGCAGGGTGCTACACACTCCCCCCACTACAATAGACGATGTTCAATCCTGAGAGTCGGTATCTGAACCACAAAAACTTAGATAGGGAAGGGAAGGGTGAGGTAGTAAGAAAACAGTTACAGAATTAACATGAACACACAGTAAAATTACATCACATATGTTACCAACCCTCACTCTCTATCTAACCACCCACTCTCCAGCAGCTTGATAGGAGATCCGGTCACCTGAAAAACATAATTATGCACACACAAAAATATCACAGCACACCTGATAAACATAGGAGCAAATCTTCACCCTTTTGTAAGAATGAAACCTCCCTCCAGCTTTAGATGTAAAAGAAGACTAAACTGTGAACTTCAAAGTCCAGCCCTCTCTATGAGCAAACTTCCACCACCTAGTGGCAGAAATCAATATGACAAGAGTCCTTGAATGCAAAGTATTGAAGCAGGTGAAGAAATCTTGACCGCAAAGTTCTCCAACCTGACACTATCTAGCTATGTATCCCATAGTCCATTTTTAGCAAGAGAAATTTATTTTTTATTTTTTAGTCTCTTGGCAACTAAACGTTAGAGCAGTCATTTCTTTCGTTTAAATTATCACCAATAGAACCGGGGATCTGGCAAAGTCACTGGTTTTCCTTAGCTATCCACGGTGGTAACAAAATAGACAACATTGTCTTTTCCTGGTCTGCGCATGACCACCTTATCAGCATAGATGTGCCTGCCATAGTTCCACTGTAGCAAGCATCCGTTGAAACGCTCATCCATGGCAAAAGAATATCCAGCTTTTCTAAAAGGTTTTGGCACAGACAAATGGTCCCAAATGGCTTCACTGTACCATTGTTCCCGTTTGGACTCGATTTCCTGCATGAGCTCTTTGGGAACATAAGGAAACTCCAGACCATACTCATGGCAACTTTCTTTATGAGCACTCTCTGCAACCGGGCAAGTTTTGGCAAAGCTCTAGTGTTTCCCAATCCAGGTAGCACACATGGATTTGGCGACTTCCGCACCATGGATCTGGCATACAACTTCTCAGATACAATTGGGCTAGTAGGATTTGACACAGTCTCTCTGATAAAACTGGGGGGTTCCACACCGGGTGATGTCTTCCCCAAATCTAATGCTGCCCATTCTGAGAAGGTAAAGGCCGAGGCAACATCCTCACCATTGGCCCATAACAGCTCCTGTGACATAGTCTCAAATAAGTCATCATCTCCAGAAACATCTGACATCTGAAAGGGTAGTCTGAGCCTGTAGTTGGGCTCAGACCAATTGTATATCAATTCTCTGTTCCGTTCAGGGTGTGATACTGCCCGGCAGTGTTGTTCTCTTTTGCCTGCAGGTGGCGCTGTCACCGCCGGCACGGGCTGAACCACAGGGGTATCACAGCACCTTGGGTGTCTTCTCTTGGCAGCCGTGCATTGGGCGTGGTCAACCCACTGTGCATGCTGGGAGAGGGTACAAAAGGAGCAGACGCCTTTTGGCGTGAGGCGATTCCAGGTGGACCCCAAGGAGTACAGGGGGACCTCTGGTCCGGTGAATGTGCTTCGTGGCCCTCATGGCACGAGGTACGCTTGTGTGTTTGGGCCTTGGGCACCTTCAGCCCAAGGCTCTGTCGCTGCATTGTAGGCCCAGCTCCGCTGGCAAGGGCCTATGCTTCAGAGGAGGATCCCAGGCTGCCCGATTGTAGGGGGCCCATCTTTAGGGAAGGAGTTCAGGGGGAAGAACGGTCCTGATGGAGATTAGCAAAAGGTACTGCTAATCTCAGGGAGAGGCCTGGAGGCCTACCTAAAGGGGGATCCATTATCTCTGACATCCGTGCTCCATCCCGGCTGCTAGGACCGCTCTCATAGGGACTATCCGGGTGAGCAAATACCCACTCAGGCTTGAGTGGCGACGAGTGTAAATACTGGATTTAAGTGCTGCATGCCTGAACCTTCCCCTACCTCTTCAACTTCCTACTCTTCCTATTGACTGTTATGCAAAGCAAAAGAATAAAACCTTGTTGATTGGGTTTTAATTGTGTGTGTGGACATTGGCCTTATTCCTGAAAGACATTGTGCACCTAGACAACGCAGCTGGAGGATCCACTCGTGAGAGGTAACTCGCGCAAGACCCAAAAATCTAACACCGCTCACCTCTCTACAAATAGAGATGGATACCGGGCAAGTAGCAGGTGTGCCTTACTGCGAATGGGGTGAAGCAGAAGGGTCTGTGTGCTACACTACATAATCAGCAAAACCTTTTAAGACAAAAGTATATATAAATAAGCATAGTGATGCAGAAACATACAGTGCAATATACAGTAATGGCGTTACCAGAGGATGGCTTTAGCTAGGAGGGGTAATGTTTCTTCAGAAGTTGTATGTAGGAAACGAAAACATTTCACACTGGCGCCATATCTCCACTTTGAACTCTAGATTAACAGCAATGACCAAAGTGTCTGAGCTCACTCTACTCTTCAAGAACCTTTTCCTACCCTTTTGCTCTCTCCCTTTCAACTAGGTTTCTGTCCCTGTCCTTACACTCACCAGAATCGCACCAAAATTATGTGGATTCCCTAATTTAGAAGGTTCATTCACCTAAAATGGCCACCAAAGTCTTTCAAGTGTTCAGTGTCCAATCAGGCCACTTCTCTCAAGGCACTCTATGGAATCTCTAAGGGTTCAATTCCCGTATGAGGCACCTCTTCCCAGGAAATAATTGCATAGAGCCTACAAATGTATTATTTGTATAGTTCCCATTTTTCCAGGCTTATCCCCCATGGATAAATGTCATTGGAGCAAATGTCTCTATAGAATAAACTTGACTATACATATAACCATTAAAAAAATTCTGTAATTTCCATCCCTACTTACTTACTTACCTCCTCCCATTACATCTGTCCTATACCTGACAAGGGTAGCTAAGAGCTAACCATGCCACTTAACCATAACCCTTAATTGCTATTCCAGATACCCGCGCCTTCACCTGAGTAAGAGACCACACCAGCTTTCTTTTGGGGTAAATGGCCGAGCCCGGCCTTTTATTAACAAAGCAAAATGTTATCATTATATTAACCATCATAACATTTCAATTGACCAAACAAAAAACAGACATAATGATTTTTAAGGTCCTTGACGGTACCACTCCAACATCCCCCTTTTTATTGTGTCCGAGGCACCACCTAGCTGAGTTGCCACCCCAGTCGCTACTTATAGACTCAGGGCCTAAACCCAGCTGACCTCAGCCACCCAGGGTCCTTACTAGACTTGTGCACAACGGAAAAATTCGTTCCGTTTCGGTTCGTTTCTTTCCGGTCCTGTTGATTCGTAATCATTCGTAATTTTGCTAGACGGGATTTTTCGTGTTCGGACTCATTCGTATTTTTGCAAGCGACATTTTTCGTTGAATTTTTTGTTGCTTTATAATTCGTACTTTCGGTAGAGTACGTTGTTTTTCGTTGATTCTGGACACAACTCCTACTTTCGTAACTTTTTTTGGGTTCGTACTTTCGGTAGAGTACGTTGTTTTTCGTTGATTCTGGACACAACTCCTACTTTCGTAACTTTTTTTGGGTTCGTTGATTCGTAATTTTCCGTGTCTCTCTCACAACGACGCTGCCTATTATGCCTAATGTGCTTCGAATGGATTTGTACTTTTCTAAATACATTGCGGTTATTTGTAACGATTCGAAATCTCGTATTTTACTTTCGTTTTTTACATGCGGCTATAGCCTCTGCCCCTGTACACCATTTTGAGAGGGTTCAGCACGGTGAGGGAGAAGCAGAGAGCAGAGCAGAGTGTTATTGTGCTTCGAATGGATTCGAAATCTCGTATTTTACTTTCGTTTTTTACATGCGGCTATAACCTCCGCCCCTGTACACCATTTTGAGAGGGAGTTCAGCACGGTGTGGGAGAAGCAGAGAGCAGAGCAGAGTGAGTGTTATTGTGCTTCGTATGGATTCGTACATTCGTAACTTTTTCATAACGAATTATGCCGAAGACATTCGGGCATTCGCTATTTGCGGTATAATTTATTTCGGATTCGGTCTTATTCGTAATTGCTTTGTTCGGAAATTCGAATGCTTCCGAATGTCCGAAAGTTGCTAAATTCGGACGAATTTCAATTCGTTACGAAACGAATTGCACAAGCCTAGTCCTTACCGCTCTCCGTTCACTAGCCAGTGAATCGTTCCCACTCGAGGATACCATACCTGAGATGGTTCCCCACCGCTTACCCAAATGAACCTAATTATACCACCGCCAAGGACCCCAAAAACGCCAAATTAAAAAGCAAAATTATTTACAACACCCACACAGACTATTAGGGCGGGAGGGAGGGATGTCCTTCACTGGCTGCCCGGCTAAACTGTTAGAGCTCCACCCACTTCCTCAGCCTAATAACTGTACTGCTCCACCCCCACACACCCCCTGATTGACCAATAAGGACACCTGTATTACCACCTCTACATGCCTTAACCCTCTACTGCCTGGATACCCTTACCACCCTGTCATGTTCCCCCTACACTGACCCTGTTCCAGTTGCAGTTCCGGGGGTTTCTTGACAAGGGTAGCTAAGAGCTAACCATGCCACTTAACCATAACCCTTAATTGCTATTCCAGATACCCGCGCATTCACCTGAGTAAGAGACCACACCAGCTTTCTTTTGGGGTAAATGGCCGAGCCCGGCCTTTTATTAACAAAGCAAAATGTTATCATTATATTAACCATCATAACATTTCAATTGACCAAACAAAAAACAGACATAATGATTTTTAAGGTCCTTGACGGTACCACTCCAACATCCCCCTTTTTATTGTGTCCGAGGCACCACCTAGCTGAGTTGCCACCCCAGTCGCTACTTATAGACTCAGGGCCTAAACCCAGCTGACCTCAGCCACCCAGGGTCCTTACCGCTCTCCGTTCACTAGCCAGTGAATCGTTCCCACTCAAGGATGCCATACCTGAGATGGTTCCCCACCGCTTACCCAAATGAACCTAATTATACCACCGCCAAGGACCCCAAAAACGCCACAGCGCCGCAGGTGTGACTCCTTACACCTGCGCGCCCCCACCAAACCCGAAAAAGCCCTCTGCACTCCATCCTCCAAACCCAGCCACCATAAATCCATGCCCCACGGCGTTAAGGTGAACGCCCTCCCCCCTACAGAAAAACGCCACGTGTCCTCCCACCAAGTCCAAATGACGAACCACCAGACCACTATTCCTAACAAAAACGTCCCCACTTCTCTGTCAACTGTCACCCAATCTTTGTTGATCCTTGCCACCAATCTGGCCTCTCGCCACACAGTGCGATCCACGATATCCGACCAGACCAATAATGTACGCCGAAAATCACACTAAGCCGGAGAAAATAAAAATGGATGTCGCGAATGAGCTCTCTGGAAGCCCTGACGCCCAGATCATTGCCCCCTGAGTGAACAACTAAAATGTCAAGTGGCCTACCTCAACGGGCAAACCTATTAGCTTCGGGCACCACCTGATTCCATATCACGCCCCGGACCCCTATCCAGCGGACACTGCCTAATTCACGGGGAATGCCCCAGTTGCCTGGCCCCAAGCCTGACTTCCGCCCCCCTGGCTCACCAGTATACGTAAGAGTGCCCCCCAAATTCCCACGAGGCATCTCCGACCTGTAAGCAAAACCATACAACACAGTCCCACCCACCGGCAAACTGGGAAACACAGTAATACACAACATACACAAACAGAAGAGAAAGGGTGGAAACACACACAAGACCCTGGCAGGGCACAACCCGATCCACGAACCAGCACCCCCCCTATTACCTACATAAAATGTGGCATGAAGTACAACCGGTACCTGTCGAACTCCCACCTCCTAAATATACTGTCACCAGGATTAGAACCCACAACTTCACCGATGGAAGCCTACCATCCTGACCACTATGCTATCTCTGCACTAGCTCAAGCCACCGGACCGCAGCCACGGCCAACCCCAGCGAAACGCCTCGGTAGCCGCACCGATGCGACAAGAGTGAGACCCACAATGCTTGGGATCCAAACCTACCACCCCCAGACACTTCCTAAAGACAGCCCCAAACTTGAATCGCGATAAACGAGACCCATCTGCAGGCACCAAGAACGGACCTGCTATATGCGGACGGAAGTCCGCGAAGTGAACAAACGCACCCATCGGGCAAAGGCCGGTCTCCGTGCCCCGGAACAATTCCAACTGTGCCCCCTTCCATAACTGATCCGTCTTGGCAAGACGTATTCCCATCTGACCCGAATACTCCGAGTACACCACCTCCTCCCACAAAAGCCCCACCCGTGACAGCTCTAGAAGGGCTGGCCAGCTCACCCAGCCTAAGAAAGCCAATAAAAAAAGGCTGCCTGGAACAAAGCCTGTTCATAGCCATACGAACAAACCAATCCCAGCCGTCCCAGGGCCGCCCTCAACACGGCAAACGACACTGGCCGCATGGAATCCCGGGACCTACAGCCCTTGCGGTATCCCTTCCTAGCCTGGCGAACCATAAAAGAGTTTGTGGCATCCCCCACACCCCGCCACTTAAACCGAAACGCCAGGCCCGCCACTTTCCATTCAAGCGCTGATGCAGACACGCCCCGAACACAATTCCACAGAATGAAATAGACCACCACAGAAAAAGTATCCCCCCATCCCCAACCTCCGCCAGTAATGCATTCCACTCCTTCCACGCTCCGAAATACGCTTCCCACGTAGCTGCACTCAGGGAATCCTAGATCAATCCTGCGGCGACTCCAACACTATCCTCCAAATCCTCGGTCGACAAGGTGTTCCACGCCGCTCCGCCTCCGGGGCCAACACTCGAAACTCCGTCCACTGCGAACGAGACCAGTCATCCGAAATCTTGTTATGAACCCCCGGTACATGACCAGGATGTATCAAAGCCCCCTATCGGAGACACAACAAAACCAAATGGCGCAAGAGGCGCACCCCCGGCAGTGAGGAGGCCGAGATGTTGTTATCAATGGTCCGCACCACCGTCCACCGAACCTGCCGCATCCGTAAGCACAGCAAACCGGATTGCTCACCGGCCCTGACATCCAGAGCGACCGTCCCTTGTAAGTCAGCAAAAAGTTGACCCCCAGAGACTCCCAGACAAACGGACGCAATGCCGCGGTCCACTGACTCCCGCCGTAGCCCAAGATAGCTGTCGGCAAAAATTCCTGCCCATCGGACGTATCCAACAAGCAAAATTCAGTTTCCCAGCAGCGACTGCAATTCCCGCACCCTGACCTTCCGCCTGCCGGCCCTGCTAGCCACCCCGTGCCGCAGCGCCCTCAGCTTGTCCTCGGGCAAACGACACTCCATGTCCACGAAAACTATCTTAATGCCCAGAAAATCAGCTCCGTCGTCGGGCCTTCTGTCTCGTCCGGAGCCAAAGGAATCCCGAAACAGCCCGCAATGCGCTGAAGCGTCCCCCAGCAACACCGCACGTATGGAAGAAATCCGGTGGCCCAACACACAAGAAATCATCCAGGTAGTGGATGACGGAGCCAAGGCCAGACACATCCCGCATGACCCAGTCGACAAACGAGCTGAATGCCTCCAACAGTGCACCAGAAATGGAACACCCCATAGGCAGCAACGATAGACAAACTAAGAATCGTTCCGCCTACCACCCAAGAGGTGCATACTGTCCAGATGAACAGGAAGCAGGCAGAACGCCGCCTCCACGTCCGCCTTGGCCAACAACGATCCCCGTCCGTACCTCCGAACCCATGCCACCACCACGTCCAACGACGTATAGGTGGCCGCCCAGGCTTGCGGATCAACACCATCATTGACCTAGCCCCCTGTCGGATGGGAAAGATGATGGCTCAAACGGTACTTCCCGGTTCCTTCCTGATAACCACCCCCAGAGGAGGCACCACCAGGCCCGGAAGTGGAGGAGCGGAAAATGGCCCGCTCAGCCCACCCAGAGAAACCCCTTTAAGAAGTGTCCCCGACACCCCCATCGGGATCTGGAGAGCCCACCGCCAGTCCGGAGCCACGGGAGGCACAACTGGCAACGCGCAAGGGATATGGAAACCCACCGTAAACTCCTCCCCCAAGAGTCGAGCCGACTCCCGATCCGGAAACCCACTTGGGAAAGGAAGCATCCTTCCCCCCCCCACCGGAGTCGGCCCTCTTACCAGGCGCCCCGCCTGCATGCCCCTTTCCAGCCTTGAAACACCCTGCGTGCGAATGGTTCCCGCCACACCCAGAACATTCGTGCTTGAAACGACAGGTGGGCCCGAATCGGCAAGAGCTGTCATTAAATTGCCAGCAAACCCCTTTCTTCCTAGCGGCCGATGGTACCCAGTGGAAGCTCCACCAGCCCCGCCTGGAAACGACTGGCTCCCCACCTTAGCCGGGGTCATCGGCTGCATCCAGAGGCCAATGTCCTTGTGATCCCAGCGAATCGCAGAGCAAACCGCCTTGCGTTGCCGGAACTGTTTGTCCTAGCCAAGCCACCCCAAACTCATCCAAAACAATACAAGGCCGAACAGCCTTCCGGCATCTTCTCGCCGACCACCCCCGCCAAAAATCGCAAACGCCGGCAACCAGTAGGCAAACGTGCGAGGAATAAGTCTGTACCCACGCTTCTACCTCGCTCTCCTTCCTGCTCTCCTCCGATTTCACCCGATCAAGGTCGAATTTTCTAGCGAGAGAAGGGAAAGATTTTTCACACACTCCCCCTGCCAAATCTGTTATTTTCCTTTCCCCCACTTCCGGCTGAAGGTGCGCCCCAAGGGGCCCCTCAACCTAGACCTCGCACTTGGTCAGTCCGCCAAACTCATCCAGACCAATTCATTGTCCTTGTTGGACTACTCACCCCAAGCCGCAGGGCACAGTGCCTGCGGCGCCTCCATAAACTGCTGCGGCGCAGCAGAGAGAATGATGTACGGCGTCGACTCCCCCAAAGTTCCTGGGTTGTCCCACGGTGTCACTACTGCACCACCCTGCACCCCAACCCCTTATCCAAGTTCAGCAACATCACCCTCAAGCCCTCCAGCACTTCCCGGGGGAGCCCCTCTGAGTCCTGGACCCCAGTCCCCCCACCCCGGGCCTAACCCCCAGCCAACAGAGAGAGAGAAAGGAAAGGAAGAATCCCAGAATCACACTCACCAGGCTGCAAGGGGCAGGGAACCCCGCCAGCCGCCGGATCGAACTCCCCCGCCGCCCCTGCATCCTCATCAGCCAGGTCCCCGTCCTCTGCGCTGCTGTAGTCCGCTCCCGACTGACGCACTGGCACCACGGGCTACACCGACCTCCGCTCGGCCGACTGTCCTCTTCCGCCGCCTGCCGCAGACGTGCTCCTCACAGCTGAAGCGCTGGGTTCCTTCCACCGATCTGAACGCTGCCTCCCGCCACCACCGACGACAGGCGCCCCGTCCAGTCCCGAACTCCCGGACACAGCGCGTGACCCGGAGGTGGGCGCCGCCATCTTGACTCCACTGCAGGCAGACGTGCCCGCCCTCCATCGCCGCTCCCCATGCCATCCGGGCCGAGCGTCCGGCCGCACCAGGCGACAGGCCAGAGGCCGCATCTCTCCCCCTCCCACGCCGGGCAGACGTGCCGACCGGTACCTCGCCAGCCACGCCAGCCGCTCGCTCCGGTAACCGGACGATGGAGGATGGGCCCGAATCGGCTCACCGGGATGACCCCATCCCCCGCGGGCTCCGCCTGAGATGGGGATTCCTCCCAGGCGAACCCCCCGCCCCAGCCAGCGGTGCTTGGCAGGGGGGCCTGAAGGGTCCGTAGGCGGGCTCCCGGTGCGGCGCTGAGCCCGAGGGGTCCTGTCATGACTGAAGCGCTCCGGCGGCCTGGACCGCCAAGCACGTGGTAGCGCAGGCCCCCGGCTGGGGATGCCTCTGCGGGACCCCTTGTGGGGAAGCCACGACCTGGCTATGCACCCACGCTGCGCCGTGGACATCGACCGCAGCCCTGAGCTGAGATATGAGGCTCTCCAGCTCCCTCATGACCAAACTAACTAACACCACCCAGGAGTCCTGATGTCCTTCACTGGCTGCCCGGCTAAATTGTTAGAGCTCCACCCACTTCCTCAGCCTAATAACTGTACTGCTCCACCCCCACACACCCCCTGATTGACCAATAAGGACACCTGTATTACCACCTCTACATGCCTTAACCCTCTACTGCCTGGATACCCTTAACACCCTGTCATGTTCCCCCTACACTGACCCTGTTCCAGTTGCAGTTCCGGGGGTTTCTTTCCTCAAAATCCTCACAATGCTCAATGTGAAAAATTATCCCGAATTTCGTTCCCCTTGCTTATATTCCAGTAGACTCAAGGTCAGGAAACAATATTGCAATTCCTATTGGATAAACAACATGACACTAAATGCAGTTTACATTGTTTTGTTGTGTACAGTTCTCAATAAGTGTACTGAATAGCATCTTCTATCTTATCTTGGAACAACTGTTAATTGTATTACACTCTCATATACTTATTCTGGGTCTCATAAATAAAATAATTGACAAAAAAATCTGTCAAATATAAAGTACAGGCAAATAGATGGCACCCTCCAAAATTCTGTAGCTATGGTGGAATCATGGGGGCATTTTGATCAGCAAAGCTCTGACATTTCTTAGTAATCATTCTTGAAGCTCCATTGCATCCTCCACACATTGCTCTTGGTTCATCACTATGATGGGATATCTTACTGGCCAATAGGATTGTGCAGGAGGCAAAATGAGGCAAGGAAGCTCCACTAATACCAAGAATGTTCTGCCTATCAAAATGACTGGGGATTTGGCACTAGCAGCAGCTGCAGGCAGGGCTGGCACTACAGCTAGGCAATCTAGGCAGCCGCCTAGGGCGCAGTGCCACCTAGGGCACAGCAAACCCTTGCCTCACCTCTTGCTCCTCCTTATCCCCCCAGGCTCCCGGTGTCAGTGTTCAGAGGAGTCCCAGGGTACAGGACCGGTGTAGGACTGTTGGCTACAAAGTTTTCATGAGATCCTAGCTCATCACGTCGACTGGAGAGAGAGGAGGGCGTTCTGGTTTACTGATTGCTGCTGCTCAGGGCCGCCGATAGTGGGCTAGCACTGGTCCTCCTGTAGGGGAACCAGGCACACAGGGGGCCCAAACAGTAGGGAAAACCAGTTGTGAGCAAGACAGGGAGGGGGGAGCAATCACAGGAACGATGCCCTATGTCTCCTTTCCCGTCTGCTTTTAGCTGCTGCAGGGAGAGGCACAAGGCATCGTTCCTGTAATTGCTCCCCCCCCCCCACCACATTTTCCAGCCTGGACTCAGGAATTCTAGGGGTCTCTGTAGTGGGCGTTCCCCAGGTGTCTCACTAGCCTGCACTAAAGTGCTGCTCTCCCCAGTGTTCATCCCGGCCTCCCCGGTGACTTGCACTCCAACATCTCCACTTCCTGGGCATTAGCTGGCTGGGAACTTTGATGGCCATGCCTCTTTCCCAGAGGACATGTTTCTGCTCTGCACATGGACATCACTCTGTTGTTCAGGGCTAGTGTGAAGGTGTCCCTGCCGGAGACAGATGTGCTGAGGAAGACCTGGCCCCGGGGGACCATCAGTGCCAAAGCCCAGGATGTGGTGAATGGAGGCTGGAGGCCAACTATGAGCTGCAAAGTTGACCTGTCTCCTGCCATCTGTTGTGAAACCAGAACTCCCACTTTCACAGGAGCTGGGGAGACCTGTCTGGGATTCACCCGGACAATCCAGGTTTTCAAGCATTTTTCCAGGTTTCAGTCGACCTGTATCCTGGACACATTATTCAGACCAGACCAGAGGTGTAGCTTCAGGGAGCTGGTGCCGCTTTCCTGTCACACCTGGACAGCAGGGGTGGCAGTGTGGCATTTATTAGAACAACTCATCTGCATTTTCCTCCAGCAGCAGCTGATTGTAGTCTTCTCTCCCTCTCCCCCCTACCGGCATTCAGCCGCTGCAGGAGAAAAATACAGGTGAACGGTTCTAGTAAATGCTACCCCTCCTGCCGAGCTTCGTCTTACTTCTGCTTCCCGCCCCCCACAGTGTTGCCGCTGCTGTGGAGGATGTTGCAGGATGGAGATTGGGGGGAAGGGCTGGTAAATATGTAATTTACCAGCCCCTTCCTTTTCTGAATGGATGGATGGGGTGCCAATCCCCCACTGTGTTCATTCATAACTTACGTATAGTAAGTTATGTAATGTTTGTGTCCGCTAATAATGATTTGAATGTATTTGTTTTTTTTTTTTAATCAACAAAAAGGTTTTTATTATTGAGAACACAAGGATTTAAATGTATTTGTAGTGAAAATATAATCTTGATAGGCTGTACAGGGCCCTGTGATTTTTAGAAGAAGCCCTGCTACTACTGCACACCTTGTCCACATAGGCAGCTCAGGGGAAGCGGTCAACGTTCTTGGCTGTCTTGTACAGGTTGTCAGCTCTACCTGGCCCTGTCACTGCTCATGGATCGGCACCCTGTCACATCTCGACCAGCTGATTGGTGTCTTGTCAGCTCCCTCCAGTCTGGGCCCAGCATCGTGATGATGTTGCTATTATTATTATTCTTAACTGGCATTCCGTTTCCATACTGCCTTGCCTGTTATAACACAAGTATGGGCATTAGGGTTGCCACCTGTCCAGGATTCACCCGGGTAGTCTGGGTTTTAAATCATGTGTCTGGGTTTCAGTCTGCCTGAAACCCGGACACATTATTCAAACTGGGCTGTGGCTCCCCATGTAACCAAAATAGCTATGGGCGGCTGTCTAGGGGCAGGTTTGGCATCACTGGGAGGCAGGGCAACGATGTCAGCAAGAGCAATTTGGCCATACCCACTGTTCTCTGTGGCACCCTATGCGCACTGCATTACTACTATCCTTGGGGCACCCAAAGGTGTCCCAGGCCAGTAAAGTGTTCAGGTTTGGCTTGAGGAAAAGGTGGCAACCCTAGTGGGCATGGCCACGGTTCTCATCTACATTATCCCCAGCAACCTCACCTACAAGGGGGGTGGTCTAAACGTAAGTACTTTAATTGTAATTAAGATTATGAGTAAGCCTAATTGTCCTGACAGATTTGTATGGCTGTCATCATGACTCCGCTACCCGCCCTTTTCCCCCTTTCTTCGTAGCCATTGAAGCAGGTGTCTCCAGGTGTTGGGAGCTCAGTGACCAGTACGTGGCAGAGGTGAACCGGATAACACACAGGCAATTTTTTATTTTTTTATATATTTTTTGGTGGGTGGGGGTGCAAGTAGCTGGTCCTACCTAGAGCACAAAATAGTCTAGCACCGGCCCTGGCTGTATGGTCTTACGTTTTATTCGAAAATCTACTGTACTTAAAGTGGAGTTCCAACCAAAAATGGAACTTCCACTTTAAAGAAAGGTGACCCTCTGACATGCCACATTTGGCATGTCCTTTTTTTTGGGGGGGGGAGCGGAAACCCTCTTTTTATAGGGTTTCAGCTCCCACTTCCTCCCGGGCCACCATGGCGGCGGCGGTGGAAGTAAGCTCACCTCTCCCCCAATCATCTGCGACAC
Source organism: Rana muscosa (assembly GCA_029206835.1). NCBI lineage: Eukaryota > Metazoa > Chordata > Amphibia > Anura > Ranidae > Rana > Rana muscosa. Next base: position 1,033,199,145 of record CM055117.1, read on the forward strand.
GTCACAAGTCCTAGGTGATTGCTCCGCCAGTCACGGTGCGCAGCCCGGCTTGCGCATGCGCAGTGCGTGCCCACAGTGACAATGCCGGCGCCACGGAAAGGAGGGGGAGACAAGCGGGGCTTCGTTCCCCTGCATTGCTGGACCCTGGGACAGGTGAGTGTCTGATTATTAAAAGTCAGCAGCTGCAGTATTTGTAGCTGCTGACTTTTAATATTTTTTAAGGCGGAACTCCGCTTTAAAAATTTTGTTTGGTTTTGAAATTCGGTTTTGGAGTAAATGGACTTTTCAGAACAAAAAACAGATTCATCTTTTGTTAATACAAGAAAAATGTTACATCCTGGTCCTTCAAATTTCCCCATCACTGTTGTCGAATAACATCAGCCTGACCCCACTAATGGCTGGAAAATCAAACAAACGTTCTTAAAAAGAAGAATTTAGAAAGAAATTCTACTCACGTACTTTTTCCAGCAGACAGACAACATTTCCGTGTTCCTGCTTTAGATGTTTTTCCATTCAGTGCTGCATTCCAGGCATCAACCTACAGATTTTCAATACACAATGGTAATCACATTCAGACTCCACAGAAATGTCTTATCTAAAGTATATAAACCCCAGAGATTCTCGAGGTTTTCTGATTTTTTACCAGGAGTTATATAAAAGTAGGATGAGAGATCAGGAGGGGAGGATGATCAGACTATTAATTTGCCAATGCTACTAAATGATGAGAAAGAGGTACTAGAGAGACCATTAACACTGGAAGAGTTGAGAAATGCAGCAGCCAATCTAACCAACAATAAATCACCTGGATCAGATGGCCTGCCAGGGGAAATTTATAAAACTTACGGAGACGTGTTACTACCTGATCTCCATTCAGTCTTTAATCACGGCTTCGAAGTGGGGTCTTTGCCCCCTTCGATGAATGAAGCAGTGATCATCTCTATTTTAAAACCTGGCAAAGATCCAACTAAGCCTGATGCATATTGTCCAATTTCGTTGTTGACATCTGATGTTAAACTTTTGGCAAAGGTAATGGCAACTAGACTCTCAAAATACATTGGCAAATTAATATATCGTGATCAGTCAGGATTTATCCCCAACAGATCAGCAGCTAATAATATTAGATGATTCTTTTTAAGTCTACAATTACCCATAGATAATACAGGAAATAGAGCTATTGTGTCTTTAGACGCATCCAAAGCTTTTGATAGTATGGAGTGGGAATTCCTATGGGCATGCCTAAGAAAATTTGCAATAGGACCAAGATTCAAAAAGTGGGTACAACTGTTATATAGTGCTCTGAGCGCAAGAGTACAGATCAATGGATCTATATCCTTACCACCTTTTTTAGAAAGAGGAACGAGACAGGGTTGCCCAGGGCACGGAGTCTAAGATCCAGCAGGTATTCACCAGAGCCTCTAGTGGTGAGGATGGACTGAGCTGCAACTGGATCCAGGTCGCGGCCCCCAGAGTCCCCTAGCTCACGCTCCGTAGGGTATAGAGGATAGAGGGGAAGCAGCAGCTCAGGATACAAGAGATAGTGAGGGGATAAGCCAAGGTCAGGGCGACAAGCAGACAAGGATAAACAAAGGACACGCCAAAGGTCAAGGTCACAAGCAGACAGGGATAGTCGAGAACAAGCCAAGATCGGTAACACAGACAGACGTAGCACACGGCAAGCAGGACCCCTAACACACAATGCTTAACAAACAACGTTGATCAGCAAGGCAGACTTGCAGTGCACAGGTTAATATAGAGTTCTCTGATAGGACCTGGGGTGGGGCCATGCTTGGAGGAGAGATTATTAAAGCAGCCAGGTGAGAGTGTCTGGCCTCTAAGGTGAACACATGGAGAGGAAGGTAAGCTGACAGACAAACATTACTGCATATCCATGACAGACACCCTCCATCCCTATGAACATATACAACAAAACAGAATTTAGCCCTGGGACTTTAAATAAGGTGGACACTGATGGCCACTTTATGTAGATTAAACATATTTTATGAATTCATTAAAAGGTTAACAAGATAATCATCATACACAAAGTGCATAGAAAATGCCATACCGATTAGTTAGTGAAAAAGAAAAAAACAACAAAGGCTCATTAGTGAAGTTAGTTGGTTGTTTTTTTTTCTTTTTCACACACATATATTCATTGTTCCTTTTTTTTTTCCTTGGGATGCACCTCATTTAACCACTTAAGCCCTGGAAAAATTGACCCCCTTCCTGACCAGAGCACTGCGATTTTTATCGTGACTGCGACATTATGGTGGACAGATTGGACACTTTTGACACTATTTTGCACAGCGATCAGTGCTATAAAATGCACTGATTACTGTGTAAATGACACTGGCAGGGAAGGGGTTAAACACTAGGGGGCGATCAAGGGGTTAAGTGTGTCCTAGGGAGTGATTCTAACTGTGGGGGGATGGGCCACCACTGACATGACAGCGATCACTGCTCTCGATGGCAGGGAGCAGTAGATTCCTGTCATGTCACTAGGCAGAACAGGGAAAGGCCTTGTTTACATAGGTATCTCCCCGTTCTGCCTCTCCGTGTCACGATCACTGGCCGCCGGCGAACATCGAGTTCGCGGGGCCCGCAGGCACAGTCACGGAGAACGCCGTGGGCGCACGCGCCCGCTGAACAGCAAATTAAAGGGGACGTACTTGTACGCTAATTTGCCTTCCCGTGCCATTCTGCCAACGTATATCGGCGTGCGGCGGTCGGCAACTGGTTAAAGTCCCAGGGCCAAATTCTGTTTTGTTGTATAATCCCTTTAATGCCTAAGCCTATTTCTGCCATTTGTTGCTTACAAGTTAAAATCTGCTATATTTAGGGGGAGTATCTGAGTGGTAATCAGGCTCAGATACAATAATTGTTAGGTTTCATGGACCATTTTATGCTCATGGACCATATGTCCACGCCCAGGCACCTTCGGCCTGGGGGTGAGGGAGGGTCGTCTCCGGGTGCCCTAGGCCCGGAGACGGAGCTGCTGTTCCATCCCAGACACCTTCGGTCTGGGGTGAAGTACTTTGGAGAAAGGCCCGGAGCCCAGCAACCTTCGGCTGGGATCCGACAGGGACCGAGGCTCCCAGATATCTGCCTTGCGAGGGGACCCGTATCCAGGATTGAGGAGGCCAGGGATATGACCCTTTCTGAAGACCCAGCGCAGAGTCGTTGTGATAGATGGGGCCTCTGGTAACTCTCCAGGGGGATGTTCTTGTCCTAAAAAGGGGCCAAGTTACTAAAGGAAGGAAGTGCGTGTTCTGTATGTCACAGTGGCAGTGACACTACGCACACAAGGTCAGTGGCAGTGGCTTTCATCTTTTCCACCCGGTCAGTGGCAGTGACCAACCTCATGGTCTGTGGCAGGGACCCTGCGCCAAGCCTGTTCGTGCTAATCAGAACAGGAGAAAACCCAAATCAAGTTTGTGCCTGGACCTTCTCCCACCTTATCTGACCTGTATCTTGTGCCAACCTGTCTGCTCTCAAAGAGACTATTTATTGTGCTGAGAAAATAAATAAGAAGTTGGACCTTGCAGTTGGTGTGGACAGTTGCTTACTGGGGAGAACTAAAGGCTTGTTTCTGACTACCACAGAAACAAGGTCAGCACTGGAGGTTTTTAAACACTGGCTGCAAGCAGGCCCGAGAAACTAACACCGCTCAACCTCCCCATCCAGGAGGGTATGGGCTTGTGGTGCGGTGTGCCTCATTCTTTCCTGCGGAGGAGCCAAGCAGAAGAAAAGCAGGTAAAGTCTGGGGTTGGTGCGCTACAATCACTTAGAACCCCCAGACATTATATATATATATATATATATATATATATATATGTAGCGGAGCCTCACTCTCCTTCTCTGGTCTTCTCGTCTGAGCGGCTTGTGTCTAGGGGTACCTAGGAGAGGAGATTGCAGGAACACTACGCCAAGCTCTCCCCTCTTGTGTGTATGAGGGTTGAGCCAAGTTACATTGAATTACCTCCGGGTCTGTTCATTGCATACGGAGCTTCTTCCATGGAGATGTGTCTGCCAATAATAGTAGAGCCCCACACCAATCGAAAATTCAATACTCCTTTATTTCTCTGGTTTCATGGTGAACACAATCAGTTGAACTTTCCGTAACAGACAAACAGGGGTGTGGATACGAGTAGGCCCAGGCACAACTGAACTCTCCTATTCCTCTGCTAGCGAATAGGCCTGGCGCACGGTCACTGTCACTGACCGTGAGATTTGGTCGCTGCCACCGACCGGATGAACTGTTGAGGCCCCTACCACTGACCTGAGTTGAATAGTTGGACCGCTGCCACCAGTCATTGAACATGAATCACCTTCCTCCTTGAACTTGGCCCCTGTTCGGGAGAAGATATCCCTCCGGGCGGTCTCCAGAGGTTCACCCGGCACTGGCAATCTGCTGCACCAGATCTTCGGGTGAGTCCCTCCTCCGGTCCCTTACGCCTCTGGATTCGGGTGCCCCACTCCCGGGCCCCCTAGGACAATCCCTCCCTTGTGGGACCCAGCGGAAGGTACTGGGCCCCAGGCCTCCGGGTGAGTACCTCACCCCAGACTGAAAGTGTCTGGGATGGAACACGAACCTCGGGTGTCCAGGCCTAGGCCGCCTGGACACCGACCGCGAATCGCAGCCCTCAGGCTGAAGGTGCCTGGGACTCGACCCCGTGGCGAAGATTCCGCCCCCCTTTATACCCTCTCCCAGCAAGCACGGCGGGCTCCCCGCCCCGCCGTACAACCGCTGCGAGAGGCCACAAAGGGCACGGCACTGCAGCAATGGTTCAACCTCGGCCCAAAGTGACAGCGCCACCTGCTGGGCCGCAGGGAACCATGCATCACTGATACCTTCACCAGTTTCAAAAGTATATACCCGCTACACTCTCCCCCCGGTTTTTGGACACTGGTCCCCAGTGTCTGGAGCAAGCCATGCCCAAAGGATCCATCATAGCCTGATCCAGAAACCGACTAACAATTTCAAAAATACAAAAGTTTTGGAAAATAACCAAACAGTTGTGCCTGAACCTGACATAAAAGGGGAAGGGAACAAACAACACAAAACAACATTATTTGAAACACATGTTCACAATAACATTCCTCCCCATCCTGACTAAGACCCACCCCAATCTCAGTGGTCTTGATGAGATGTTCTCCTGCAGAGGGGAAAAGAAACGTTAAACACACATATCCCTGACACATATGTTCGTGTGAGAATGAAAGAATCTCTCCGTAGAGAAATCCTTTCCTTCTATAAGTGTGTGAGTGAACAGTGAATGTCGGTGCGCAACACTGCCACCTGGTAACAGTGCCGCGGTAACTGCACTGGTTGAAGATCTTCTTCTCTCTTTTTTTTTTCTGCGGCTCTAACTACCCCAAAGTCCATAATTACTTTGTGGGACAGAAGAATGAAGAACAAACAACGGCAACAGTCCTTCAATTCCTCCAAAGAGCACAAACACCCGTTAACACGGGTACAGTCACTGAGTTTTTCTTTCTCCTGGGGGCAACCCCGGAAAGTTCAGCAGCAACAAGGGAAAGCAAGAACGGAGTCCTTTTTTTTTCTCCTACAAATAGAACCTTGGGTGCGGCAAGACAAGGGGTTTCAAGTGCTGGTCCATTGTCTCTAGATGGTATTCGACATCCTCCCCCTCTTTGCGCCGAATTAACACCTTGTCGGCGTGGATATGCCGGCCCAGCATCCATTCTGACTTGCAGTCCTTGAACCGATGAGAGGCTTTAGGGGAACGCGCGAGGTACCTGCGGGCATGTGGGACCTGGAGGTGCGTCCACACAAAATCGTTGTACCAGCGTTCCCGACAGACTTCCACTTCATATAGAAGCTCCTTAGGTAAGTACGGGTACTCCCACCCGTACTCGTTAGCAACTTTTTGACCAAAGAGGCGCTGTAGTCTCGCCAGCGGAGGCATAGTGGCCCGGTCTCCCTCACCCGGTAGGACGATGGCTTCTGGGTGGCGAGGTACCTTGACCACCTCCACTCTGGGCATAGGCGCCCGCAGCAACAGTCTCTTTCCCCCGGTGCCAGATGCAGGAGGCACCGGAGGTAGAAGGGCAGACTGGGGACTAGGGATGAGCCGAACACCCCCGGGTTCGGTTCGCACCAGAACCTTCGAACGGACCGAAAGTTTGCGCGAATTTTCGAACCCTATTCGTTATAATGGACGCGAACGTTCGAAATCAAAATTGCTAATTACAACGGCCAATATGCATGTTAATGTCATAAAACAGGTTTGGGGACCCGGGTCCTGCCCCAGGGGACATATATCAATGCAAAAAGAAATTTTAAAAACTAAAGTTTTTTCGGGAGCAGTCATTTTAATGATGCATAAAGTGAAAAAAAAAAAAGTGAAATTTTCCTTTAAATATGGTACCTGGGGGGTGTCTAAAGTATGCCTGTGAAGTGGCATGTGTTTCCCGTGTTTAGAACTGTCCTTGCACAAAATGACATTTGTAAAGGAAAAAAAGAAGCCATTTAAAACCACTTGCGGCTTTAATGTCATGTCTTGTCCTGGCCGCCATATGGCTGAAAATCCTTGAGAAAAATGGCATGGCTACCCCATCACCCCCCCCCCCACCCCAGCCCCTTTGGGTCTTGTATGGATACTAAGGGGGACCCCGCACCCAAAATAAAACCCTATACCTACAACCCTATATACTCTGAACAGCAGTATATAGGTGGTGCAAACAAGACATGGACTGTAGGTTTGTTCTTAAGTAGAATCTGAACAGGTACATTATGAAGTGTAGCTACATCCCAAAAAAATCAATTTTTAAGCTTTTTGGAGAACATAGGGAGGGGTTATCACCCCTGTAACATTTGCTGTCTTTGCACATCTGTTCAGAACATGTCACCTCACTTTCCGTCCCAATGACAAATGTTTTTGGAAAAGTGGGGTTTTAATTGAAACAAGGATTGGTGATAAAGCATCAGTAGAGAGGAGATACCTTTTTCCCAAATTAAATCTAACAGGATAGAATTTTCCTTCCTAGGGGTAGATTTCCTCTCACTTCCTGTTTTCTCTTGCCGTTTGCAAGTAGGAGTCGTTTGTAAGTTGGATGTTTGAAAGTAGGGGCCTGCCGTATATACTCTGCAGAAATTTGCCCTATTAGATGTTGGTGTAGCCACAAGACTGGTGGGCACAGAAATGGGCCCTGCTGTGAGTTAATAGATCAAGATTTGTACTTGCATGCACCTGTTGAACCGGGCAGAAAAATTGGGCCTTTGGTGGTGGTGGTGGTGGTGGTGGACGGTGTTGCCACAAGACTGTAAGCCCTCACAGTTACTCTTGGTGGGTGCAGGAATGGGCCCTGCTGTGAGTTATTAGATCAAGATTTGTAATTGCATGCACCTGTTGAACAGGGCAGAAAAATTGGGCCTTTGGTGGTGGTGGTGGACGGTGTTGCCACAAGACTGTAGGCCCTCATAGTTACTCTTGGTGGGCGCAGGAATGGGCCCTGCTGTGAACTATTAGATCAAGATTTGTAATTACACGCCCAGGGGCTGAAAAATTGTGCCTTAGGCACTGGTGCTGGTGCCACAACACTGCAACCCCTCACAGATACTGTACTCTGAGCACAGCAATGAGACCTGTTGCAAAGCATTGCCTAAAAATTGTAATTACACGCCCCAACAGGGGCTGAAAAATTGTGCCTTAGGCACTGGTGCTGGTGCCACAACACTGCAACCCCTCACAGATACTGTACTCTGAGCACAGCAGTCAGACCTGTTGCGAAGCATCTTTTTAAAAAATTGTAATTACACGCCCCTGTTATACAGGGGCTGAAAAATTGTGCCTTAGGCACTGGTGTGGTGGCATGGATCATTGAGGAGGAGGAAGAGGATAGTCAGTGAACATAACAGGACAGTCACTCAGCATCAGCATAGGCAGTCTTGAAGGGATGTGACATTATAAATTATTCCGTTATATCCGCTTCAGGTGTCTGGTAGCTGGTGGTGATCCAAGACTGATTCATTTTTATGAAGGTCAGTCGATCAACCGAGTCGGTGGACAGGCGCACCCTATGATCGGTGACAAATCCTCCAGCAGCACTGAATGTGCGTTCGGAAAGAACGCTGGATGCAGGACAGGCCAGTAGCTCAATTGCATACTGTGCAAGCTCTGGCCAGTGATCCATCCTCAGGACCCAGTAAGCCAGAGGATTTTCGGTGGGAAAGGTGTCCAAGTCTGACCTTGCCCCTAGGTATTCCTGCACCATGTATATCAGACGCTGGCGATGGTTGCTGGAACCGATCATACCTTGGGGCTGCGGACTAAAAAATTGTCTGAACGCATCGGTCAGACGTCCACCTTCCCCACCGCTCCTTCTGCTACTGACCGAAGCCTCAGCAACTCGTCGTCCAGGACCAGGAGTTTGTAACCTCCCAGTTTCTGGGAATGCGTTGCACAGACCTTTCTGCAAGGCCTCCCTGAGATGTCTCATCCTCTGCTCCCTCTGCGACGGCAAGATAAGGTCCGCAACCGTACCCTTGTACCGTGGATCAAGGAGAGTGGCCAGCCAGTAATGGTCACTCTCCTTGATCCGAAGAACACGAGGATCCTTCCGCAGGCTTTGCAGGATCAGGGAGGCCATGCAGCGTAGGTTAGCTGAGGCATTCGGTCCGGAGTCTTCTGGGTCACTGAGGATGACATGATCGCCAGCCACCTCCTCCCAGCCACGTACAAGTCCACTGGTTTGTTGGGACTGTACATCATCCCTAAAAGACTGCTGCTGCTGATGCTGAGTGCCAGGCTCCACCTCCATGCTCACACAATCCTCCTCCTCCTCCTCCTCCTCCTCCTCCTCTTCCTGTGTGATGGGTGGGACAGAAGGAACATTGTCTGGATAAAGGGGGCCTTGAGAGACAAGGAAGTCCTCCTCTTCCTGCCTCTGTTCTGCCTCAAGTGCCCTGTCCATTATCCCACGCAGCGTATGCTCCAACAGGTGGACAAGAGGTACAGTGTCACTGATGCATGCACTGTCACTGCTCACCATCCTCGTGGCCTCCTCAAATGGTGAGAGGACAGTGCATGCATCCCTGATCATGCTCCACTGGCGTGGGGAAAAAAAGCCAAGCTCCCCTGACCCTGTCCTGGTGCCGTAGTCGCAAAGGTACTCATTGATGGCCCTCTGCTGCGTGTGCAGTCGCTGCAGCATGGCCAACGTTGAGTTCCACCTGGTGGGCATGTCACATATTAGGCGGTTCTTGGGCAGGTTCAGCTCCTTTTGCAGCTCAGTCAGCTGAGCACTGGCATTATAAGATCGGCGGAAATGCACACAGACTTTCCTGGCCTGCCTCAGGACATCCTGTAAGCCTGGGAACCTGCCCAAGAACCGCTGCACCACCAGGTTGAGGACGTGAGCCATACAGGGCACATGGGTGAGCTGCCCCTGTCGCAGGGCGGAGAGGAGGTTGGTGCCATTATCAGAAACGACCATTCCTGGCTTAAGCTGGCGTGGCGTCAACCACCTCTCGGCCTGCCCCTGCAGAGCTGCCAGAACCTCTGGCCCAGTGTGGCTCCTGTCCCCCAAACACACCAGCGCAAGCACGGCATGGCATCTTTTTGCCTGCGTACTCGCGTAGCCCCTTGTACGCCTACGGAGCACCGCTGGTTCCGAGGACAGAGCACTCGAAGAGGACATGGAGGAAGAAGAAGAGGAGGGGGTGGAGGAGAGAGGTGTGTCACAACCAGTAGTAGCATTTTGGAGGCGTGGTGGCGGAACAACCTCCAACACTACTGCACCTTGTCCTGCATCCCTCCCAGCTGCCAATAGAGTGACCCAATGGGCCGTGAAAGAAAGATAACGTCCCTGTCCATGCCTGCTGGACCATGAGTCAGCGGTAATATGCACCTTACCGCTGACCGCCCTGTCCAGCGAGGCATGGACATTGCCTTCCACATGCCAGTAGAGAGACGGAATCGCCTTCCGTGAGAAAAAGTGGCGTTTGGGAACCTGCCACTGAGGAACCGCACATTGAACAAACTCACGGAAGGGGGCCGAGTCTATCAACTGAAAAGGCAGCAGTTGAAGTGCTAGCAATTTAGCCAAGCTAGCATTCAACCGCTGGGCATGTGGATGGCTGGGAGTATACTTCTTTCGACGGTCCAGCAGCTGGGGCAGGGAAATTTGCCTGCTACAATCGGACGTCGGTGTACTGCAAGTACTTGGTTGTGACACACCTAATTCTACACCTTCAGTCCTCTCAGAGCAGCTTTCAGAGAGGACTGAAGATATAGTGGGGATGGAGATCCCAGCTGATGAGGAGCAAGGAGAGGTCCGCTTTGTTCTTTGGTGTGGGTCTTTTATGTGTGCTTGCCAACGAGCTGCATGGCAGGTCGACATATGTCTGCTCATGCTTGTGGTGCCCAAGCGGCTGATGTTTTGGCCACGCGAGATACGCTTGAGACAAATATTGCAAATAGCAGTGGTGCGATCTGATGCACTCGTCTCAAAAAAGGCCCACACCAAAGAACTTTTGTGATAACGTGCAGAGACAGCGCCCTGCACAGGCGGAGCTCTGCGGTGTGGTACAGTTGCTGTGCTGGCCTCTAGCTGGCCTCCAGGGGGCATCCTGCCTCGTTGGACATGTGACGCTGCATCCTCCTCCTCCTCCTCCTCTCTCCCTTCAGGCACCCACGTGGAGTCAGTGACCTCATCATCCCCTCCCTCTTCACCACTAGAGCAAACCTGGCAGTAAGCTGCAGCTGGTGGAACACTACTGCCAGATTGCTGTCCTTCAGCATCCCCTCTCTCTGCGCGCACACTACTGACTTCCTCAAGCTGGGTATCATCATCCGAGCCTTCGAATCGTTGGGCATCCTCCTGGAGCATGTACCCAACACTGTGCTCAAACAGTTCGGGGGACTCCTCAGGAGGACATGGTGGGTCTAGGGAAGGGGTGGCTGATGATGCCATTGAGTACGCGTTGGCAGCTGCTCTGCCAGTACCCTGAGCCTGGGTGAGAGAGGATGAGGAGGATGAGGAGGGCTTGGTCATCCATTCTACCAAGCCTTCGGCATGATGCGGCTCCACATGTCCAGCTGCCGAAGACAAAGACAAGCGTGTCCCATGGCCACGTGCTGATGACGATGCACGACCACGTCCACGGCCAGCACTGTTGTCTCTAGAAACAGAGCCTGCCTGCCCTGTGTTCTTGCCTCGGCACGCTCTGCCTCTCCTTGGCGGTCTTCCAGCCATTGTAGTCGGTAGTGTATATAGTATAAAAAATAGAACTCCTATGTGTGCTCACAACACACTGTAGGTCCTATGGGTGCTGACACTAACACACTATAGGTACTATGTGTGCTGCTGACAAGAAAATATAGGAGCTCTGTTTGCTGCCACTAACACACTAGAAGTCCTATTGGTGCTTCTGAGATGAAAATATAGGAGCTCTGTGTGATGCCACTAACACACTAGAAGTCCTATGGGTGCTGCTGAGAAGAAAATATAGGAGCTCTGTGTGATGCCACTAACACACTAGAAGTCCTATGGGTGCTTCTGAGATGAAAATATAGGAACTCTGTGTGATACCACTAACACACTAGAAGTCCTATGGGTGCTTCTGAGAAGAAAATATAGGAGCTCTGTTTGCTGCCACTAACACACTAGAAGTCCTATGGGTGCTGCTGAGAAGAAAATATAGGAGCTCTGTGTGATGCCACTAACACACTAGAAGTCCTATGGGTGCTTCTGAGATGAAAATATAGGAACTCTGTGTGATACCACTAACACACTAGAAGTCCTATGGGTGCTTCTGAGAAGAAAATATAGGAGCTCTGTTTGCTGCCACTAACACACTAGAAGTCCTATGGGTGCTGCTGAGAAGAAAATATAGTGGAGTCAGTGACCTCATCATCCCCTCCCTCCTCATCACTGGAGCCAATCTGGCAGTATGCTGCAGCTGCTGGAACATGACTGCCAGATTGGTGTCCTTCTTGAGCATCCCCTCTGTCTGCTCTCACGCTACTGCCTTCCTCTAGCTGGGTTTCATCATCAGACCCTTCGAAACGCTGGGCATCCTCCTGGAGCATGTACCCAACACTGTGCTGAAACAGTTCGGGGGACTCCTCAGGAGGAGGACATGGTGGGTCTAGGGAAGGAGTGACTGATGATTTGTCTGACATTGATACCAGGGAAGACGACGCTTTGGCAGCTGCTTTTCCAGTACCCTGAGCCTGGGTGAGAGAGGATGAGGAGGAGGAGGAGGGCTTGGTCATCCACTCTACCAAGTCTTCGGCATGATGTGGCTCAACATGTCCAGCTGCCGAAAAGAAGGACAAGCGTGTCCCATGGCCATGTGCTGATGACAATGCACCGCGTCCACGACCAGCACTGTTGCCCCCAGACACAGAGCCTGCTTGCCCTCTTTTATTGCCTCCTGACTGTCTGCCTCTCCTTGTTTGCCTTCCAGACATTCTAATAGATGGCCTGCACGGAGATGGGAAAAAAGCAATAAGGGCTACCTTCAGGTGTCCTTCTCTGTCTCTTGAAACAAGGACTTTCACAGTGAAAGAAACTGACACTCTCCCTACCTACAGTTTTCTGTCCCTAGAAAAAATGTTTTTTTTAATCACAATATAGCACAAGAAAAATTCACTCACTGTCCTTACAGGTCCCTGGAAACAAGGACTTGCAGAGTGAAAGAAAAAAAACACTCTCCCTACCTACAGTTTTCTGTCCCTAGAAAAAATGTTTTTTTTAATCACAATATAGCACAAGAAAAATTCACTCACTGTCCTTACAGGTCCCTGGAAACAAGGACTTGCAGAGTGAAAGAAAAAAAACACTCTCCCTACCTACAGTTTTCTGTCCCTAGAAAAAATGTTTTTTTTAATCACAATATAGCACAAGAAAAATTCACTCACTGTCCTTACAGGTCCCTGGAAACAAGGACTTGCAGAGTGAAAGAAAAAAAACACTCTCCCTACCTACAGTTTTCTGTCCCTAGAAAAAATGTTTTTTTTAATCACAATATAGCACAAGAAAAATTCACTCACTGTCCTTACAGGTCCCTGGAAACAAGGACTTGCAGAGTGAAAGAAAAAAAACACTCTCCCTACCTACAGTTTTCTGTCCCTAGAAAAAATGTTTTTTTTAATCACAATATAGCACAAGAAAAATTCACTCACTGTCCTTACAGGTCCCTGGAAACAAGGACTTGCAGAGTGAAAGAAAAAAAACACTCTCCCTACCTACAGTTTTCTGTCCCTAGAAAAAATGTTTTTTTTAATCACAATATAGCACAAGAACAATTCACTCACTGTCCTTACAGGTCCCTGGAAACAAGGACTTGCAGAGTGAAAGAAAAAAAACACTCTCCCTACCTACAGTTTTCTGTCCCTAGAAAAAATGTTTTTTTTAATCACAATATAGCACAAGAACAATTCACTCACTGTCCTTACAGGTCCCTGGAAACAAGGACTTGCAGAGTGAAAGAAAAAAAACACTCTCCCTACCTACAGTTTTCTGTCCCTAGAAAAAATGTTTTTTTTAATCACAATATAGCACAAGAAAAATTCACTCACTGTCCTTACAGGTCCCTGGAAACAAGGACTTGCAGAGTGAAAGAAAAAAAACACTCTCCCTACCTACAGTTTTCTGTCCCTAGAAAAAATGTTTTTTTTAATCACAATATAGCACAAGAAAAATTCACTCACTGTCCTTACAGGTCCCTGGAAACAAGGACTTGCAGAGTGAAAGAAAAAAAACACTCTCCCTACCTACAGTTTTCTGTCCCTAGAAAAAATGTTTTTTTTAATCACAATATAGCACAAGAAAAATTCACTCACTGTCCTTACAGGTCCCTGGAAACAAGGACTTGCAGAGTGAAAGAAAAAAAACACTCTCCCTACCTACAGTTTTCTGTCCCTAGAAAAAATGTTTTTTTTAATCACAATATAGCACAAGAAAAATTCACTCACTGTCCTTACAGGTCCCTGGAAACAAGGACTTGCAGAGTGAAAGAAAAAAAACACTCTCCCTACCTACAGTTTTCTGTCCCTAGAAAAAATGTTTTTTTTAATCACAATATAGCACAAGAAAAATTCACTCACTGTCCTTACAGGTCCCTGGAAACAAGGACTTGCAGAGTGAAAGAAAAAAAACACTCTCCCTACCTACAGTTTTCTGTCCCTAGAAAAAATGTTTTTTTTAATCACAATATAGCACAAGAAAAATTCACTCACTGTCCTTACAGGTCCCTGGAAACAAGGACTTGCAGAGTGAAAGAAAAAAAACACTCTCCCTACCTACAGTTTTCTGTCCCTAGAAAAAATGTTTTTTTTAATCACAATATAGCACAAGAAAAATTCACTCACTGTCCTTACAGGTCCCTGGAAACAAGGACTTGCAGAGTGAAAGAAAAAAAACACTCTCCCTACCTACAGTTTTCTGTCCCTAGAAAAAATGTTTTTTTTAATCACAATATAGCACAAGGACAATTCACTCACTGTCCTTACAGGTCCCTGGAAACAAGGACTTGCAGAGTGAAATAACCTGACACTCTCCCTACCTACAGTTTTCTGTCCCTAGAATAAATGTTTTTTTAAGCACAATATAGCACAAGGACAATTCACTCACTGTCCTTCCAGGTCCCTGGAAACAAGGACTTGCAGAGTGAAAGAAAAAAAACACTCTCCCTACCTACAGTTTTCTGTCCCTAGAAAAAATGTTTTTTTTAATCACAATATAGCACAAGAAAAATTCACTCACTGTCCTTACAGGTCCCTGGAAACAAGGACTTGCAGAGTGAAAGAAAAAAAACACTCTCCCTACCTACAGTTTTCTGTCCCTAGAAAAAATGTTTTTTTTAATCACAATATAGCACAAGAAAAATTCACTCACTGTCCTTACAGGTCCCTGGAAACAAGGACTTGCAGAGTGAAATAAACTGACACTCTCCCTACCTACAGTTTTCTGTCCCTAGAATAAATGTTTTTTTAAGCACAATATAGCACAAGGACAATTCACTCACTGTCCTTCCAGGTCCCTGGAAACAAGGACTTGCAGAGTGAAAGAAAAAAAACACTCTCCCTACCTACAGTTTTCTGTCCCTAGAAAAAATGTTTTTTTTAATCACAATATAGCACAAGAAAAATTCACTCACTGTCCTTACAGGTCCCTGGAAACAAGGACTTGCAGAGTGAAAGAAAAAAAACACTCTCCCTACCTACAGTTTTCTGTCCCTAGAAAAAATGTTTTTTTTAATCACAATATAGCACAAGAAAAATTCACTCACTGTCCTTACAGGTCCCTGGAAACAAGGACTTGCAGAGTGAAAGAAAAAAAACACTCTCCCTACCTACAGTTTTCTGTCCCTAGAAAAAATGTTTTTTTTAATCACAATATAGCACAAGAAAAATTCACTCACTGTCCTTACAGGTCCCTGGAAACAAGGACTTGCAGAGTGAAAGAAAAAAAACACTCTCCCTACCTACAGTTTTCTGTCCCTAGAAAAAATGTTTTTTTTAATCACAATATAGCACAAGAAAAATTCACTCACTGTCCTTACAGGTCCCTGGAAACAAGGACTTGCAGAGTGAAAGAAAAAAAACACTCTCCCTACCTACAGTTTTCTGTCCCTAGAAAAAATGTTTTTTTTAATCACAATATAGCACAAGAAAAATTCACTCACTGTCCTTACAGGTCCCTGGAAACAAGGACTTGCAGAGTGAAAGAAAAAAAACACTCTCCCTACCTACAGTTTTCTGTCCCTAGAAAAAATGTTTTTTTTAATCACAATATAGCACAAGAAAAATTCACTCACTGTCCTTACAGGTCCCTGGAAACAAGGACTTGCAGAGTGAAAGAAAAAAAACACTCTCCCTACCTACAGTTTTCTGTCCCTAGAAAAAATGTTTTTTTTAATCACAATATAGCACAAGGACAATTCACTCACTGTCCTTACAGGTCCCTGGAAACAAGGACTTGCAGAGTGAAATAACCTGACACTCTCCCTACCTACAGTTTTCTGTCCCTAGAATAAATGTTTTTTTAAGCACAATATAGCACAAGGACAATTCACTCACTGTCCTTCCAGGTCCCTGGAAACAAGGACTTGCAGAGTGAAAGAAAAAAAACACTCTCCCTACCTACAGTTTTCTGTCCCTAGAAAAAATGTTTTTTTTAATCACAATATAGCACAAGAAAAATTCACTCACTGTCCTTACAGGTCCCTGGAAACAAGGACTTGCAGAGTGAAAGAAAAAAAACACTCTCCCTACCTACAGTTTTCTGTCCCTAGAAAAAATGTTTTTTTTAATCACAATATAGCACAAGGACAATTCACTCACTGTCCTTACAGGTCCCTGGAAACAAGGACTTGCAGAGTGAAATAAACTGACACTCTCCCTACCTACAGTTTTCTGTCCCTAGAATAAATGTTTTTTTAAGCACAATATAGCACAAGGACAATTCACTCACTGTCCTTCCAGGTCCCTGGAAACAAGGACTTGCAGAGTGAAAGAAAAAAAACACTCTCCCTACCTACAGTTTTCTGTCCCTAGAAAAAATGTTTTTTTTAATCACAATATAGCACAAGAAAAATTCACTCACTGTCCTTACAGGTCCCTGGAAACAAGGACTTGCAGAGTGAAAGAAAAAAAACACTCTCCCTACCTACAGTTTTCTGTCCCTAGAAAAAATGTTTTTTTTAATCACAATATAGCACAAGGACAATTCACTCACTGTCCTTACAGGTCCCTGGAAACAAGGACTTGCAGAGTGAAATAAACTGACACTCTCCCTACCTACAGTTTTCTGTCCCTAGAATAAATGTTTTTTTAAGCACAATATAGCACAAGGACAATTCACTCACTGTCCTTCCAGGTCCCTGGAAACAAGGACTTGCAGAGTGAAAGAAAAAAAAACACTCTCCCTACCTACAGTTTTCTGTCCCTAGAAAAAATGTTTTTTTTAATCACAATATAGCACAAGAACAATTCACTCACTGTCCTTACAGGTCCCTGGAAACAAGGACTTGCAGAGTGAAAGAAAAAAAAACACTCTCCCTACCTACAGTTTTCTGTCCCTAGAAAAAATGTTTTTTTTAATCACAATATAGCACAAGGACAATTCACTCACTGTCCTTCCAGGTCCCTGGAAACAAGGACTTGCAGAGTGAAAGAAACTGACACTCTCCCTACCTACAGTTTTCTGTCCCTAGAATAAATGTTTTTTTAAGCACAATATAGCACAAGGACAATTCACTCACTGTCCTTCCAGGTCCCTGGAAACAAGGACTTGCAGAGTGAAAGAAACTGACACTGTCCCTACCTACAGTTTTCTGTCCCTAGAATAAATGTTTTTTTTAAGCACACTATAGCACAAGCACAAAACACACTGACACTCTCCCTACCTATCCTTCTCTTTCCCTAAACTAAAGGAATCCAGGTTAAGCAAGCAAGCAAGCAAGCAAAGAAATAACAGTCACTGTCCCTGCCTATGCTGCTCTATCCCTGCTCCGGAACACACTACACTAGGCCGCCGTGCTGGCGGCCTTTTATAGTGTGGGGCGTGTACTAAACACCCTCAGCAATAATTGGCCACAGGCATCCTGCCTGGGGCCAATCATTGCTCTCCTCGCTGCCGGCGCTGTGATTGGCCAAGCATGCGGGGTCACAGTGCATGCTTGGCCAATCACAGCGCCTGGATGACACTGCGATGGCGTAGTGCATTGTGGGCCGTTCGCGTCACTCGAATTTGGCGCGAACGGCCCAAATCGTTCGATCTTCGTCGAACGATCGAACAGCCGATGTTCGAGTCGAACGTATGTTCGACTCGAACACGAAGCTCATCCCTACTTCTGAGATGAAAATATAGGAACTCTGTGTGATGCCACTAACACATTAGAAGTCCTATGGGTGCTGCTAAGAAGAAAATATAGGAGCTCTGTTTGCTGCCACTAACACACTAGAAGTCCTATGGGTGCTGCTGAGAAGAAAATATAGGAGCTCTGTGTGATGCCACTAACACACTAGAAGTCCTATGGGTGCTTCTGAGATGAAAATATAGGAACTCTGTGTGATGCCACTAACACATTAGAAGTCCTATGGGTGCTGCTGAGAAGAAAATATAGGAGCTCTGTTTGCTGCCACTAACACACTAGAAGTCCTATGGGTGCTGCTGAGAAGAAAATATAGGAGCTCTGTTTGCTGCCACTAACACACTAGAAGTCCTATGGGTGCTTCTGAGATGAAAATATAGGAGCTCTGTGTGATGCCACTAACACACTAGAAGTCCTATGGGTGCTGCTGAGAAGAAAATATAGGAGCTCTGTTTGCTGCCACTAACACACTAGAAGTCCTATGGGTGCTGCTGAGAAGAAAATATAGGAGCTCTGTGTGATGCCACTAACACACTAGAAGTCCTATGGGTGCTGCTGAGAAGAAAATATAGGAGCTCTGTTTGCTGCCACTAACACACTAGAAGTCCTATGGGAGCTGCTGAGAAGAAAATATAGGAGCTCTGTGTGATGCCACTAACACACTAGAAGTCCTATGGGTGCTTCTGAGATGAAAATATAGGAGCTCTGTGTGATGCCACTAACACACTAGAAGTCCTATGGGTGCTGCTGAGAAGAAAATATAGGAGCTCTGTTTGCTGCCACTAACACACTAGAAGTCCTATGGGTGCTGCTGAGAAGAAAATATAGGAGCTCTGTTTGCTGCCACTAACACACTAGAAGTCCTATGGGTGCTTCTGAGAAGAAAATATAGGAGCTCTGTGTGATGCCACTAACACACTAGAAGTCCTATGGGTGCTTCTGAGATGAAAATATAGGAACTCTGTGTGATGCCACTAACACACTAGAAGTCCTATGGGTGCTGCTGAGAAGAAAATATAGGAGCTCTGTTTGCTGCCACTAACACACTAGAAGTCCTATGGGTGCTTCTGAGAAGAAAATATAGGAGCTCTGTGTGATGCCACTAACACACTAGAAGTCCTATGGGTGCTTCTGAGATGAAAATATAGGAACTCTGTGTGATGCCACTAACACATTAGAAGTCCTATGGGTGCTGCTAAGAAGAAAATATAGGAGCTCTGTTTGCTGCCACTAACACACTAGAAGTCCTATGGGTGCTGCTGAGCAGAAAATATAGGAGCTCTGTTTGCTGCCACTAACACACTAGAAGTCCTATGGGTGCTTCTGAGAAGAAAATATAGGAGCTCTGTGTGATGCCACTAACACACTAGAAGTCCTATGGGTGCTTCTGAGATGAAAATATAGGAACTCTGTGTGATGCCACTAACACATTAGAAGTCCTATGGGTGCTGCTGAGAAGAAAATATAGGAGCTCTGTGTGATGCCACTAACACACTAGAAGTCCTATGGGTGCTGCTGAGAAGAAAATATAGGAGCTCTGTTTGCTGCCACTAACACACTAGAAGTCCTATGGGTGCTGCTGAGAAGAAAATATAGGAGCTCTGTGTGATGCCACTAACACACTAGAAGTCCTATGGGTGCTGCTGAGAAGAAAATATAGGAGCTCTGTTTGCTGCCACTAACACACTAGAAGTCCTATGGGTGCTGCTGAGATGAAAATATAGGAACTCTGTGTGATGCCACTAACACACTAGAAGTCCTATGGGTGCTGCTGAGAAGAAAATATAGGAGCTCTGTTTGCTGCCACTAACACACTAGAAGTCCTATGGGTGCTGCTGAGAAGAAAATATAGGAGCTCTGTGTGATGCCACTAACACACTAGAAGTCCTATGGGTGGTGCTGAGAAGAAAATATAGGAGCTCTGTGTGATGCCACTAACACACTAGAAGTCCTATGGGTGCTGCTGAGAAGAAAATATAGGAGCTCTGTGTGATGCCACTAACACACTAGAAGTCCTATGGGTGCTGCTGAGAAGAAAATATAGGAGCTCTGTGTGATGCCACTAACACACTAGAAGTCCTATGGGTGCTGCTGAGAAGAAAATATAGGAGCTCTGTTTGCTGCCACTAACACACTAGAAGTCCTATGGGTGCTGCTGAGAAGAAAATATAGGAGCTCTGTTTGCTGCCACTAACACACTAGAAGTCCTATGGGTGCTGCTGAGAAGAAAATATAGGAGCTCTGTTTGCTGCCACTAACACACTAGAAGTCCTATGGGTGCTGCTGAGAAGAAAATATAGGAGCTCTGTTTGCTGCCACTAACACACTAGAAGTCCTATGGGTGGTGCTGAGAAGAAAATATAGGAGCTCTGTGTGATGCCACTAACACACTAGAAGTCCTATGGGTGCTGCTGAGAAGAAAATATAGGAGCTCTGTTTGCTGCCACTAACACACTAGAAGTCCTATGGGTGCTGTTGGGGTGCAATGCTGTGCTAACAGCACTGCGGTTGGTACTACTGCAATACTGTACTAACAGTAAGCACGCACCAGACTAATCCCCAGCAGCAGCTAATAACACGCTAACTGTGCAATCAGCAGCAATGAACGATCAATGACTTAGGTAGCAATGGTTTAGCAAAGAAATAGCCAATGGTTTAGCAAAGAAGAGCAAATCTTTCAGTATCAAGCAAAGACAGAATCAGCAGACTGATCTCTCCTAAAGCCGGAACTCATGTGACCGGGGCCGATGGCGTGGCGGCCTTTTAAATGGTGGGGCATGTACTAAAGCCCCTGAGCTGTAATTGGCTACAGGCGTCCTGCCTGTAGCCAATTATTGCTCTCCGAGTTTCGGGCGCTGTGATTGGCCAAGCATGCGGGGTCACAGTGCATGCTTGGCCAATCATCAGCCAGCAATGCACTGCGCCGGCCGCGCCGGCCGCAATGCATTGCGGGGCCGCTCGCATCACACGAATGTGATGCGAACGGCCCAAATAGTTCTGGGCTCGACGAGCGAGCGAACGCCCGGTGCTCGATTCGAACATGGGTTCGAATCGAGCACCGGGCCCATCCCTACTGGGGACGGGGTCCCTCCTCAGGCACTGGTGCGTCCACCCGGGGTGTACTATCCCCTGTAGACATGGGTGGATCCCAGACTCTGCGGGACGAGCGACTCTAGGTTGGAGGTGTCACACTCCTCCGCGGGCAGGTTGCCTGTAGTAGAGGCTGAATTGCTACCCCCCACGGGCACACAGGGCCGTGACTCCCCGACACCTCCGCCCCAACACCAAGTTCCTCCGCCCGGCTTACCTCCACCCAAAGTAGAGAGGGGATGTCCCGCAAACTTTTTTTTTGCTAAAGGCACAAAATAAAAAGTAATAAAGAAAATCAGTATAAGACAGCAGACAGAGAGATAATTAAAGAGATATGGTAACATACAGTAATAGCGACAGGAATAAGGCAGTAATTAAAACTTTTGAAACATTGAATAAATTGAGGTGAATGCAATCTTTTAGGCCAAATCAATTGCTTTTAATTAAAGCAGAACTAACTTTAATAAGGTTTATGGCAGACAAATGATTTTTGTGCTGTATCTGTTTTAATTGGATATACGTTGCTTGTAATATAAATTAGCTATTAGATTAGTTACAGTAGACCCTGCCATATTGAGTTGCTGGCAATTTACTCAATGATAAGGATTATTGTAAAGCAGTTGTCCCCGCTGTGTGGAATCCAATGCCACGCGGTTCTATGACTAGATCATTATTGCTGTCACACTGAAAGACGCGTCCAATCCTCGAATGTTGCAGGAGCACAATACCACACTTGATTCCCCTACAGCAGCCTTTCTCAACTGGGTTTCTCCAAGGGTTGCCATGGGTTCCTTGAACAGTGGCAGATTTAACTACTGCCTGATGGTACCAGGGCTGGTGCAAGGATTTTTGACACCCTAGGCGAAGCCTCATTTTGCCGCCCCCCCCCATTGGCTCCGCCCCTCAGAGATTTTTGCGGTGCCTCTTCACCTATTTCTTCAGCCGTGGTCCACAGGCCTGCACCTGTGCCTCTGGACCCGGCCCGAAGACAATTAGGGGATGGCACCGGCTCACTTCCTCAAGCCAGCCGTGGTCCACAGGCTAGAGCAGTATACAGAGAGGCTAACTGCCTGTCTGTACGAGAAGACAGACACACTGACAATGCTTTACAGGCTTCTACTAAAAACAATAAATCCACAATTTTTTGACCTGCAAAAAGATCTGCATTTATAATTTTTTTTTACAAAAGTGGATTTGAACCTCCACACCTCAGATCACCCCAATTTCTGTATTTTCAGGTCTCAGATCACCACAATTCTTCCACCTTCACACCTCAGATCACCCCATCACTGTATCATCCTGAACGCCTGTTCCCCTCTGCACCCCCCACCTTTGTTCCCCTTAAGCCCCCCACACACACATATCAGTTCCTATATGTACCCCCCTGCACATCTGCCCCCCCACACACACACACACCAGATCCCACTCTGTACCCCCCTGCACATCTGCCCCCCCACACACACCAGATCCCCCTCTGTACCCCCTGCACATCTGCCCCCCCCCACACACACCAGATCCCCCTCTGTACCCCCCTGCGCATCTGCCCCCCCACACACACACACACCAGATCCCCCTCTGTACCCCCCTGCACATCTGCCCCCCCCACACACACACACCAGATCCCCCTCTGTACCCCCTGCACATCTGCCCCCCCCACACACACACACCAAATCTCCCTCTGTACCCCCCTGCACATCTGTCCCCCACACACACACACGCACCAGATCCCCCTCTGTACCCCCCTGCACATCTGTCCCCCCCTACACACACCAAATCCCCCTCTGTACCCCCCTGTACATCTGCCCCCCCCCCACACACAGACCAGATCCCCCTCTGTACCCTCCTGCACATCTGTCCCCCCCACACACACACCAGATCCCCTTCTGTACCCCCTGCACATCTGCCCCCCCACACACACACACACACACCAGATCCCCCTGCACATCTGCCCCCCCACACACACCAGATCCCCCTCTGTACCCCC
The DNA here is from genome assembly GCA_029206835.1 of Rana muscosa. Lineage (NCBI taxonomy): Eukaryota > Metazoa > Chordata > Amphibia > Anura > Ranidae > Rana > Rana muscosa. Next base: position 1,033,222,064 of record CM055117.1, read on the forward strand.
CTGCATATCTGTCCCCCCCACACACACACACCAGTTCCCCCTCTGCCCCCCCTGCACATCTGCCCCACCCACACATCTGCCCCCCCCACACACACACCAGTTCCCCTTCTCCCCCCCCACACACACCAGTTCCCCCTCTGTACCCCCCCCCTGCACATCTGCCCCCCACACATCTGCCCCCCCGACAAAACCACCAGTTCCCCTTCTGCCCCCCCGCACATCTGCCCCCACACACACCAGTTCCCCATCTGCCCTCCCACACACACACCAGTTCCCCCTCTGCCCCCCTGCACATCTGCCCCCCCACACACACACTAGTTCCCCCTCTGCCCCCCGCACATCTGCCCCCCCCACACACACACACACACCAGTTCCCCCTCTGCCCCCCCTGCACATCTGCCCCCCCACACACACACACCGGTTCCCCCTCTGCCCCCCTGCACATCTGCCCCCACACACACCAGTTCCCCATCTGCCCAGCACACACACACACCAGTTCCCCCTTTGTCCCTCTGCACATCTGTCCCCCCCACACACACACACACACACACACACCAGTTCCCCCTCTTCCCCCCTGCACATCTGCCCCCCCCCACACACACACACACACCAGTTCCCCCTCTGCCCCCCCCGCACATCTGCCCCCACACACACCAGTTCCCCCTCTGCCCCCCGCACATCTGCCTCCACACACACCAGTTCCCCCTCTGCCCCCCCCCCGCATATCTGCCCCCACACACACACACCAGTTCCCCCTCTTCCCCCCCGCACATCTGCCCCCCCCCACACACATACACCAGTTCCCCCTCTGCCCCCCCACACATCTGCCCCCACACACACCAGTTTCCCCTCTGCCCCCCCCGCACATCTGCCCCCACACACACCAGTTCTCCCTCTGCCCCCCGCACATCTGCCCCCCCACACACACAACAGTTCCCCCTCTGCCCAGCTACTTATCTGCCCCCACACACATACATCAGTTCCCCCTCTACCCCCCGCACATCTGCCCCCACACACACCAGTTCCCCCTCTGCCCCCCCCACACATCTGCCCCCCCACACACACACCAGTTCCCCCTTTGCCCCCCCGCATATCTTCTCCCACACACATACACCAGTTCCCCCTCTGCCCCCCCGCACATCTGCCCCCACACCAGTAGTGTATTTAGGTTTTGTGCTGTCAAGGCCACACCCCTTTCTGTTTAAGACCCGCCCTGAAATTTTTGAGTGGGGACACTAGTCCTGAGGGCCTGGGGGGGCAATGGATTCCCTTAATTTTCATAGATTTCCTCGAACTTCCTGTTTTGCTATGGGGCAGGGATGGTAAAAAATAAACTGACAGGGGCTCTAACCCTCCCTTACTCTATCCAAAATGAAAAAAAAAAATGTTGCCTATAGTTCTACTTCAAGCACAAATTTCTGATAATTTTATGGAGAGGACTAGTGATGAGCCGAACACCCCCGGGTTCGGTTCGCACCAGAACCCGTGAACGGACCGAAAGTTCGCACGAACGTTAGAACCCTATTAAATACAATGGATGCGAACGTTCAAAATCTAAAGTGCTAATTATAACGACTATTATGCATGTTATTGTCCTAAAAAGGGTTTGGGAACCCGGGTTCTGCACCAGGGGACATGTATCAATGCAAAAAGAAGTTTTAAAAACGGCCGTTTTTCGGGAGCAGTCATTTTAATGATGCATAAAGTGAAAAAAAAAAAAAAGTCAAATATTCCTTTAAATATCGTACCTGGGGGGTGTCTAAAGTATGCCTGTGAAGTGCCACGTGTTTCCCGTGTTTAGAACTGTCCCTGCACAAAATTACATTTCTAAAGGAAAAAAAGCCATTTAAAACTGCTTGCGGCTTTAATGTAATGTCTGGTCCCGGTAATATGGATGAAAATCTTTAAGAAAAATGGCATAGCTACCCCATCACCCCTACCCCAGCCCATTACCAGCCCCTTTGGGTCTTGTATGGATATTAAGGGGAACCCCGCACACAAAATAAAAAAGGCCCTATATACTCTGAACAGCCGTATACAGGCGGTGCAAACAAGACAGGGACTGTAGGTTTGTTCTTATGTAGAATCTGTTTGTAATTTTGAACAGGTACATTGTTTAAGTGTAGCTCCAGCCAAAAAATTTATTTTTAAGCTTTTTGGAAAACATAGGGAAGGGTTATCACCCCTGTAACATTTGTTTTGCTGTCTGTGCAGTGTGCACCTGTTCAGAACAGTTCACCTCACTTTCCGTCCTAATGACAAATGTTTTTTGAAAATTTGGGGTTTTTATTGAAGCAAGAATTGGTGATAAAGCATCAGTGGAGAGGAGACACTTTTTTTCCCATATTAACTCTTACAGGAGAGAATTTGCCTTCCTAGGGGTAGATTTCCTCTCACTTCCTGTTGTATCCTTCCGTTTGCAAGGAGGAGTCGTTTGTAAGTTGGATGTTTGAAAGTAGGGGCCTGCCGTATATACTCTGCTGAAATTTGCCCCTTACATGTTGGTGTTGCCACAACACTGTGAGCCCTCACAGTTACTCTTGGTGGGCGCATGAATGGGCCCTGCTGTGAATTATTAGATCAAGAATTGTAATTGTATGCCCCTGTTGAACAGGGGCTGAAAAATTGGGCCTTTGGTGGTGGTGGTGGTGGTGGTGGTGGTGTTGACACAACACTATAAGGCCTCACAGTTACTCTTGGTGGGCGCAGGAATGGGCCCTGCTGTGAATTATTAGATCAAGAATTGTAATTACATGCCCCTGTTAAACAGGGGCAGAAAAATTGGGCCTTAGGCACTGGTGCCACAACACTGCAACCCCTCACAGAGACTGTACTTGGAGCACAGCAATGAGCCCTGTTGCAAAGTATTGCATCAAAAATTGTAATTACACACCCCTGTTAAACAGGGGCTGAAAAATTGGGCCTTAGGCACTGGTGCTGGTGCCACGACACTGCAACCTCTCCCAGATACTCTAGTTGGAGTGCAGGAATGAGCCCTGCTGCAAAGCATTGCATAAAAAATTGTAATTACATGCCCCTGTTAAACAGGGGCTGAAAAATTGGGCCTTAGCCACTGGTGCTGGTGCCACGACACTGCAACCTCTCCCAGATACTCTAGTTGGAGTGCAGGAATGAGCCCTGCTGCAAAGCATTGCATAAAAAATTGTAATTACATGCCCCTGTTAAACAGGGGCTGAAATATTGGGCCTTGGCCACTGGTGGCGGCACCCAGAAACAAAAATGTTCTTCCAAGCTATCATCATCAATCGGATCATTGCGGAGGAGGAGGATAGTCAGTCAACATAACAGGACAGTCACTCAGCATCAGCATCAGTCTTGAAGGGATGTGACATTTGAAAATAAATTAGTCTGTTATATCAGCTTCAGGTGTTTGGTAGCTGGTGGTGATCCAAGACTGGTTCATCTTTTTGAAGGTCAGTCAATCAACCGAGTCGGTGGACAGGCGCACCCTGTGATCCGTGACAAATCCTCCAGCAGCACTGAATGTGCGTTCTGAAAGAACGCTGGATGCAGGACAGGCCAGTAGCTCAATTGCATACTGTGCAAGCTCTGGCCAGTGATCCATCCTCAAGACCCAGTAAGCCAGAGGATTTTCGGTGGGGAAGGTGTCCAAGTCTGACCTTGCCCCTAGGTATTCCTGCACCATGTATATCAGACGCTGGCGATGGTTGCTGGAACCGATCATACCTTGGGGCTGCGGACTAAAGAATTGTCTGAACGCATCGGTCAGACGGCCACCTTCCCCACCGCTCCTTCTTTGACTGACCGAAGCCTCAGCAACTCGTTGTCCAGGAGCAGGAGTTTGTAACCTCCCAGTCTCTGGGAACGCGTTGCACAGACCTTTCTGCAAGGCCTCCCGGAGTTGTCTCATCCTCTGCTCCCTCTGCGACGGTAAGATAAGGTCCGCAACCTTACCCTTGTACCGTGGATCAAGGAGAGTGGCCAGCCAGTAATGGTCCCTCTCTTTGATCCGAAGAATACGAGGATCCTTCCGCAGACTTTGCAGGATCAGGGAGGCCATGCAGCGTAGGTTAGCTGAGGCATTTGGTCCGGAGTCCTCTGGGTCACTAAGGACGACATGATCCGCAGCCACCTCCTCCCAACCACGTACAAGTCCACGGGTTTCTTGGGACTGTAAATCATCCCTAAAAGACTGCTGCTGATGATGCTGAGTGCCAGGCTCCACCTCCATGCTGACACAATCCTCCTCCTCCTCCTCATCCTCCTCCTCCTCCTCTTCCTGTGCGATGGGTGGGACAGAAGGAACATTGTCTGGGTAAAGGGGGCCTTGAGAGGCAAGGAAGTCCTCCTCTTCCTGCCTCTGTTCTGCCTCAAGTGCCCTGTCCATTATTCCACGCAGCGTATGTTCCAACAGGTGGACAAGAGGTACAGTGTCACTGATGCATGCACTGTCACTGCTCACCATCCTCGTGGCCTCCTCAAATGGTGCCAGGACAGTGCATGCATCCCTGATCATGCCCCACTGGCGTGGTGAAAAAAACCAGAGCTCCCCTGACCCTGTCCTGGTGCTGTAGTCGCACAGGTACTCATTGATGGCCCTCTGCTGCGTGTGCAGCCGCTGCAGCATGGCCAACGTTGAGTTCCACCTGGTGGGCATGTCACATATAAGGCAGTTCTTGGGCAGGTTCAACTCCTTTTGCAGCTCAGCCAGGCGAGCACTGGCATTATAAGATCTGCCGAAATGCACACAGACTTTCCTGGCCTGCCTCAGGACATCCTGTAAGCCCGAGTACCTGCCCAAAAACTGCTGCACCACCAGGTTAAGGACGTGAGCCACACAGGGCACATGGGTCAGTTGTCCCTGTCAGAGGGCGGAGAGGAGGTTGGTGCCATTGTCGCAAACCACCATTCCTGGCTTAAGCTGGCGTGGCGTCAACCACCTCTCGGCCTGCCCCTGCAGAGCAGACAGAACCTCTGCCCCAGTGTGGCTCCTGTTCCCCAAACACACCAGCGCAAGCACGGCATGGCATCTTTTTGCCTGCGTACTTGCGTAGCCCCATGAACGCCTACGGAGCACCGCTGGTTCCGAGGACAAAGCACAGGAAGAGGCCATGGAGGAAGAAGAAGAGGAGGGGGTGGAGGAGAGAGGTGTGTCACAACCAGTAGTAGCATTTTGGAGGCGTGGCAGCGGAACAACCTCCAACACTACTGCACCTTGTCCTGCATCCTTCCCAGCTGCCAAAAGAGTGACCCAATGGGCCGTGAAAGAAAGGTAACGTCCCTGTCCATGCCTGCTGGACCATGAGTCAGCGGTAATATGCACCTTACCGCTGACCGCCCTGTCCAGCGAGGCCAAGACATTGCCTTCCACATGCCGGTAGAGAGCCGGAATCGCCTTTCGTGAGAAAAAGTGGCGTTTGGGAACCTGCCACTGAGGAACCGCACATTGCACAAACTCACGGAAGGGGGCCGAGTCTACCAACTGAAAAGGCAGCAGTTGAAGCGCTAGCAATTTAGCCAAGCTAGCATTCAACCGCTGGGCATGTGGATGGCTGGGAGTGAACTTCTTTCGACGGTCCAGCAGCTGGGGCAGGGAAATTTGCCTGATAGAATCGGACGTCGGTGTACTGCTAGCAGAGTGCCCGCAAGTACTTGACTGTGACACACCTAATTCTACACCTTCTTTCCTCTCAGTGCAGGTTTCAGAGAGGACTGAAGATATAGTGGGGTTGGAGATCCCAGCTGATGCGGTACAAGGAGAGGTCCGCTTTGTTCTTTGGTGTGGGTCTTTAAGGTAGGCTTGCCAACGAGCTGCATGGCAGGTCAACATATGTTTGGTCAAGCATGTGGTGCCCAAGCGGCTGATGTTTTGGCCACGCGATATACGCTTGAGACATATGTTGCAAACAGCAGCTGTGCGATCTGATGCACTTGACTTAAAAAAGGCCCACACCAAAGAACTTTTTGAATAACGGGCAGAGGCAGCGCCCTGCACAGGCGGAGCTCTGCGGTGTGATTCCGTCGGTGTGCTGCCCTTACGCTGGCCCCCCGAGGGCATCCTGCCTCGTTGGAGATGTGCCTCCTCATCCTCCTCCTCCTCTCTCCTATTAGGCACTAGGCTTGTGCAATTCGTTTCGTAACGAATTGAAATTCGTCCGAATTTAGCAACTTTCGGACATTCGGAAGCATTCGAATTTCCGAACAAAGCAATTACGAATAAGACCGAATCCGAAATAAATTATACCGCAAATAGCGAATGCCCGAATGTCTTCGGCATAATTCGTTATGAAAAAGTTACGAATGTACGAATCCATACGAAGCACAATAACACTCACTCTGCTCTGCTCTCTGCTTCTCCCACACCGTGCTGAACTCCCTCTCAAAATGGTGTACAGGGGCGGAGGTTATAGCCGCATGTAAAAAACGAAAGTAAAATACGAGATTTCGAATCCATTCGAAGCACAATAACACTCTGCTCTGCTCTCTGCTTCTCCCTCACCGTGCTGAACCCTCTCAAAATGGTGTACAGGGGCAGAGGCTATAGCCGCATGTAAAAAACGAAAGTAAAATACGAGATTTCGAATCGTTACAAATAACCGCAATGTATTTAGAAAAGTACAAATCCATTCGAAGCACATTAGGCATAATAGGCAGCGTCGTTGTGAGAGAGACACGGAAAATTACGAATCAACGAACCCAAAAAAAGTTACGAAAGTAGGAGTTGTGTCCAGAATCAACGAAAAACAACGTACTCTACCGAAAGTACGAACCCAAAAAAAGTTACGAAAGTAGGAGTTGTGTCCAGAATCAACGAAAAACAACGTACTCTACCGAAAGTACGAATTATAAAGCAACAAAAAATTCAACGAAAAATGTCGCTTGCAAAAATACGAATGAGTCCGAACACGAAAAATCCCGTCTAGCAAAATTACGAATGATTACGAATCAACAGGACCGGAAAGAAACGAACCGAAACGGAACGAATTTTTCCGTTGTGCACAAGTCTATTAGGCACCCACGTGGAGTCAGTGACCTCATCATCCCCTCCCTCCTCATCACTGGAGCCAATCTGGCAGTATGCTGCAGCTGCTGGAACATGACTGCCAGATTGGTGTCCTTCTTGAGCATCCCCTCTCTCTGCTCTCACGCTACTGCCTTCCTCTAGCTGGGTATCATCATCAGACCCTTCGAAACGCTGGGCATCCTCCTGGAGCATGTACCCAACACTGTGCTCAAACAGTCTGGGGGACTCCTCAGGAGGACATGGTGGGTCTAGGGAAGGAGTGACTGATGATGACATTGATACCAGGGAAGAGGACGCTTTGGCAGCTGCTTTGCCAGTACCCTGAGCCTGGGTGAGAGAGGATGAGGAGGATGAGGAGGGTGTAGCAGAACTCCAACGTCTGCTGGGAAATCCTTGAGCTGAGGAAGTACAGACTTATCCAAGGCACCTGTTACCCCCCAGTAACTGGACGACACACAGTTCTGGGAGTAAATCAACACTTTATTTAGCCCCAGCTGGCTTTTTATATCATTTCCCATGCAAGGGGTTTCTTAACTCATTTTCCAGGGGCATTCCCTTCAACAATTAACAGATGACAGTGATTTAATTACCTGGAACTATTTCTAACACATTTGGTAGGCGTGAGACGTTTGTCTCCCCATGAACAGAGCTCCACATATTTACCCATAACAATGAAACCGTGCCAGACACATTATTAGGAGTGTAATTACATCCCGTAGCAGATAATAGGTGGTCATTAACACACTGACAATAGATGAATGGAACGCTACCTCAGACCCCCCAATTAACCCAATTTACTTATTCAGACATCAGTAGACATTCTGTCTCTACATTTCCTGGAATGAATCTTTGCTGTCACCTTTGAAGTGATCCAAACCATTTCTCAGTTTCAGTATTTTGCTACACTTCTCCCCCTTACCCACAAGCCGGCATACACAGTCTGATCCTTAACGGATCGGCTTGGGGATGTCCGGAGAGTACTCACGGATCACTTTTCCAGTTCAGTTGCCGCGATAATCCGTCAGCATTGCCGTTCTGTTTCCCGGGTCAGTAGCTGATGGTGAGGTTGTAAGGTTGCAGGGCGAATAATGGAATTCAGTTCTGGAACAGTCACTTGCTTTGCTCTCTCAATGGCTCCCAAAACTTGCTGCTGATGCTCTTGGGAGAGGTACGGCAAAACCTGGGCACAAATCCCATTTAACCTTTTGCAAATTTCCGCCTGTTTGTGCATTTCAATGTTCAAGCCATGTGACATTTCATAATACATGACGTAGTGTCGTTGCATCTCCGATTTCTCACTGGCCAACTTGTCACATTCCAATTTTAGACTGTGATATTGTGCCTGATCTACGGTACCTGTCGGGAAAGATAGTCTTACCCAGGTCTCAGCAGCACGTGGGTCGGTTCCAGCAGCACGGGTCGGTGCACAGGTAGTCACGGGGTTGGCTTCAGCGGGGCCCATCGGGGCGTAAGCCGAAACGAGGGGGGCCAAATCATTTCCCAGTAGTACATCCGCTGGCAAATCCTTCATCACCCCCACATTCACGTGTCCCGAACCAACCCCCCAATCCAGGTGAACACGGGCAACGGGTAGCCGGAAGACGGTGCCCCCCGCTACTCTTACGGCTACAGTGTCTCCGGTGTGTTGGCTCTCTGGGATGAGGTTCCTCTGTAGTAGGGTCATGGTGGTATCAGTATCACGTAGGCCATTGGCTACCTTTCCATTGACCCGGACAGTCTGCCTGTGTTGCTGCCAGTTGTCCCGGTTAGCTGCTTGTATTGGATCAGCCTCGTGCAGGACGCCCCATTGTTCCTCCAATTCTTCAGCTCCGCGGTTGTCTGGGGCCCCTTCCGTGTGATAGCAATGAGCGGCAGCCCATGCTGGAGGGGGTGGCCCTGGTTGAATCCATGCCGCTTGGTCCTGGTTCTGAGTGCAGTCTCTCTGATAGTGCCCAAATTGCTTGCACGAATGGCACTGCACTCCCTTGCGCCCGAAGTATCGATTTGCAGGGGGGGTAGGGATTAGCCCGGGTCGTTGTGTAGCTGGGGGCCCTGGGTTATGGTTCAGTTGTCTGGTGCTTGGTCGGAAGCTAGTCTGTGATGGCCGGCGGGCATCTTGATATTCATCAGCTTGCCTGGCCGCTTCCGAGAGAGTGGTAGGTTTGCGATCCCTTACCCACTCCTGTACCTCTGGGTTTAGTCCACTAAAGAATTGCTCCAGTAAAATCAGCTGGGTGATCGCATCTGCTGTGGTTGCCTGACAGGCTTGTAGCCAAGCTAGGGCTGCCCTTTGCATTCGGCAAGCCCATTCGGTGTGGGAGTCCTTCTCCTGTTTCTTTGTATCCCGGAAGCGTCTCCTGTATGCTTCTGGGGTGATGGCATACCTTGCCAAAATAACTTCCTTTACCCGGCTATAGCTTGCGATTTCCTCCTCTGGCACGGCTCTGTAGGCTTCTGCTGCACGGCCTGACAGCTTACCAGCTAAGATCCGTACCCAGTCTGTCTGGGGTACTTGGTACAGCTTGCATTGCCGTTCAAAATCCTGCAGGAAGCTATCGATCTCTTCCTCTGCTTCCACAAACTTTTTAAAGGCATCATGGGGTACTTTTAGTTTTGTCTCTGGTGCCGGTGTAGTCGTTAGCAGTCTCTCAGAGGCACGCTGTTCCGCCAGCCGGAGTTGGGTCTCCCGTTCTTCTCTCGCCGTGATAAAGGCATCCACTTGGGCTAACGTTGCCTGTACCAGCTCGGTGGAGGGGTTTTCTCCATAAAACGCTAGCCTGCGTTTCACTTCTTGGTCAAACTCGGTCTCCATGGCTTCTGTAGCCATACTGTGTGCCCGATCTCCCTCGGTTAGTTCTGCAATCAGCTCGGTTTTGGTTTTATTGCTGGCGCTCTTCCCTCTTGCTTCCAGCAAATCCTTTAACGTTGCTCGTTTTAATCCAGCATAGTTTGTCTCCATTCACACTTCCATTCGTGTAACCGAATTTGCATGAACGCTGCTTCCTCTTGCTGCAAGGCTTTAATCCCACTGCTGCCACCAGTGTAGCGGAACTCCAACGTCCGCTGGGAAATCCTTGAGCTGAGGAAGTACAGACTTATCCAAGGCACCTGTTACCCCCCAGTAACTGGACGACACACAGTTCTGGGAGTAAATCAACACTTTATTTAGCCCCAGCTGGCTTTTTATATCATTTCCCATGCAAGGGGTTTCTTAACTCATTTTCCAGGGGCATTCCCTTAAACAATTAACAGATGACAGTGATTTAATTACCTGGAACTATTTCTAACACATTTGGTAGGCGTGAGACGTTTGTCTCCCCATGAACAGAGCTCCACATATTTACCCATAACAATGAAACCGTGCCAGACACATTATTAGGAGTGTAATTACATCCCGTAGCAGATAATAGGTGGTCATTAACACACTGACAATAGATGAATGGAACGCTACCTCAGACCCCCCAATTAACCCAATTTACTTATTCAGACATCAGTAGACATTCTGTCTTCACATTTCCTGGAATGAATCTTTGCTGTCACCTTTGAAGTGATCCAAACCATTTCTCAGTTTCAGTATTTTGCTACAGAGGGCTTGGCCATCCACTCTACCAAGTCTTCGGCATGATGCGGCTCAACACGTCCAGCTGCCGAAAAGAAGGACAAGCGTGTCCCATGGCCACGTGCTGATGGCAATGCACCGCGTCCACGACCAGCACTGTTGTCTCTAGACACAGAGCCTGCTTGCCCTCTTTTATTGGCTCCTGACTGTCTGCCTCTCCTTGTTTGCCTTCCAGACATTCTAATGGCCTGCAGGGAGATGGGAAAACCAGCAATAAGGCCTGGCTTCAGGAGTATATTTTGCAGGAAGCACACTACGCCCGCTGTAAGTACTGCAAATGCCTGTTGGTGTAACACACCAGGAAAACACAGCAATACGGGCTAGCTTCAGGTGTATAATGTGCAGGAGGCACACTCCGCCCGCTGTAAGTGCTGCAAATGCCTGTTAGTGTAACACACCAGGAAAACACAGCAATATGGGCTAGCTTTAGAAGTATATTTTGCAGGAATCACACTACGCCTGCTGTAAGTGCTGCAAATGCCTGTTGGTGTAACACACCAGGAAAACACAGCAATACAGGCTAGCTTCAGGTGTATAATGTGCAGGAGGCACACTCCGCCCGCTGTAAGTGCTGCAAATGCCTGTTAGTGTAACACACCAGGAAAACACAGCAATACGGGCTAGCTTCAGAAGTATATTTTGCAGGAATCACACTACGCCTGCTGTAAGTGCTGCAAATGCCTGTTGGCAGAGGCGTACTAAGTGGGGGGCGGGGGGCGGGCCGCACCGGGGTGCCACACACTGGGGGGGTGTCAGGCCGGCGCCCCCCCGTGACTTAAGCGCACAGACAGCATCAGCGCCGCGGGACTTAGGCAGCGGCAGTCAGCGGCGATACGGCGATACGGCGATACAGGGGGGGAGGGGTGCGGGGTGACACCGCTGCACCATTCATCCCCTCCTTTCACGGCCGCGGGCTGTGAGCGGTGTTCGGCACAGTGGCACTTGCTTCACCTGTGACTAACTTCACAGAAGCACAGCCAAATGAAGCCGCCTCCCCCTCCTCTCTGTTTATGTGTACGGAGGGGGAGGGGACCCGACCTTCTGTCCATGTGCCGCCGCTGTGCTGATCTGAGGTACTGAATGGGGAGGGGGAGTTGCACTGAGGGGGGTCTTGCACTGGGTGGTGTTTGCACTGAGGGGTGTTTGCACTGGGGGGTCTTGCACTGAGGGGGGTCTTGCACTGGGGGGTGTTTGCACTTTGGGGTCTTGCACTGGGGGGTGTTTGCACTGGGGGGGTCTTGCACTGGGGGGTGTTTGCACTGGGGGATGTTTGCACTGAGGGGTCTTGCACTGGGGGGTCTTGCACTGGGGGGTGTTTGCACTGGGGGATGTTTGCACTGAGGGGTCTTGCACTGGGGGGTGTTTGCACTGAGGGGGGTCTTGCACTGGGGGGTGTTTGCACTGAGGGGTGTTTGCACTGAGGGGGGTCTTGCACTGGGGGGTGTTTGCACTGAGGGGTGTTTGCACTTTGGGGTATTGCACTGGGGGGTGTTTGCACTAAGGGGTGTTTGCACTGGGGGGTCTTGCACTGAGGGGGGTCTTGCACTGAGGGGTGTTTGCACTTTGGGGTCTTGCACTGAGGGGTGTTTGCACTTTGGAGTGTTTGCACTTTGGGGTCTTGCACTGGGGGGTGTTTGCACTGGGGGGTGTTTGCACTGGGGGGTCTTGCACTGAGGGGGGTCTTGCGCTGAGGGGTGTTTGCACTTTGGGGTCTTGCACTGGGGGGGTCTTGCACTGGGGGTGTTTGCACTGGGAGGTCTTGCACTGAGGGGGGTCTTGCACTGGGGGGTGTTTGCACTTTGGGGTCTTGCACTGGGGGGTGTTTGCACTGAGGGGGGTCTTGCACTGGGGGTGTTTGCACTTTGGGGTCTTGCACTGGGGGGTGTTTGCACTAAGGGGTGTTTGCACTCGGGGGTCTTGCACTGAGGGGGGTCTTGCACTGGGGGGTGTTTGCACTGAGGGGTGTTTGCACTGAGGGGTGTTTGCACTGGGGGGTCTTGCACTGAGGGGGGTCTTGCACTGGGGGGGTCTTGCACTGGGGGGTGTTTGCACTTTGGGGTCTTGCACTGGGGGGTGTTTGCACTGGGGGTCTTGCACTGGGGGGTGTTTGCACTGAGGGGTGTTTGCACTGGATGGACTTTGTCTTTTTTCAACCTGACTAACTATGTAACTATTATAGAATTGGGTATATGGGATTGCACGATATTTTTTTTATTTTATTTTAGTTATTTTTTTATGGTTGAACTGGATGGACTTTGTCTTTTTTCAACCTGACTAACTATGTAACTATGTAACTATGTAACTATGTAACTTTGGGGTCTTGCACTGGGGGGTCTTGCACTGGGGGTGTCTGCACTGTAGGGGGTGTTTGCACTGGGGGTCTTGCACTGGGGGGGTTTGCACTGGGGGGGTTGCACTGGGGGTCTTGCACTGGGGGGGTTTGCACTGGGGGGGTTTGCACTGGGGGGGGGGTTTGCACTGGGGGGTCTTGCACTGAAGGGGGTGTCTGCACTGAAGGGGGATGTGAACTGAAGGGGGTCTGTGTAACATGCAGGGGGTCCAGAGCTCTGGGGGCTGTATAATGTAAAGGGGTCCAGAGGTGCAGGGGGCTGTGTAATGTAAATTGTCCAGTGATGCAGGGTGCTGTGTAATGTAAAGGGGTCCAGAGGTGGTGACGGGGGCTGTGTAATATAAAGGGGTGCAGGGGGGCTGTGTAATGTAAAGGGGTCCAGTGGTGCAGGGTGCTGTGTAATGTAAAGGGGTCCAGTGATGCAGGGTGCTGTGTAATGTAAAGGGGTCCAGAGATTCGGGGTGATGTGTATTGTAAAGGGGTGCAGGGTGTTGTGTAATGTAAAGGGGCCCAGAGGTGCAGGGTGCTGTGTAATGTAAAGGGGTCCAGTGATGCAAGGTGATGTGTAATGTAAAGGGGTGCAGGGTGCTGTGTAATGTAAAGGGGTCCAGAGGTGCAGGGTGTTGTGTATTGTAAAGGGGCCCAGAGATGCGGGGTGCTGTGTAATGTAAAGGGGTCCAGTGATGCAGGGTGCTGTGTAATGTAAAGGGGTCCAGAGGTGTAAGGTGCTGTGTAATGTAAAGGGGTCCAGAGATGCAAGGTGCTGTGTAATGTAAAGGGGTCCAGTGATGCAGGGTGCTGTGTAATGTAAAGGGGTCCAGAGGTGCAGTTGTGGAGAGGGGGTACACACTAGTGACAAAGAGATATTTGTTGATGCAGAGGTATGCCGGGGGCACAGTGGGGTGTTTTTACATTTTAATGTGGGGGGGGGGCCAGATATAGGATTTGCCCCGGGTGCCAAATGCTCTAGGTACGCCCCTGGCTATTCTACATATTTGTGGCCAGTCTCTTATTAACTCATTCCACTGAAAGCTAAATGAGGCTGATCGAGCAAAAAATGTTTTGCAGTGTGGAAAAAAAAAAAAATTTTGCTTCACACTTAAAGTCAGTGCAATTATCAAAGCTCATGATCCCTGATGACTGGAGAGCTCTAGCATGGGGCTTGTTGGAATTCTGCAGCAAGACAATTGCTTCCACACAGGGAGCTAGGCTTCTGGTAGAGGATAGGCTTTTCTACTCAGGTTGTGGCTAATTTCTAAAACAAAACAACTACAGATCTTTTTTTTTAGAAAGCAGCCACAATATAATGTAGCACCCTGGTCCTAAATAGGGATGAGCCGAACACCCCCCGTTCGGTTCGCACCAGAACCTGCGAACGGATCAAAAGTTTGTGCGAACTTTAGAACTCTATTAAATACAATGGACGCGAACGTTCGAAATCTAAAGTGCTAATTATAACGGCTAATATGCATGTTATTGTCCTAAAAAGGGTTTGGGGACCGGGTTCTGCCCTAGGGGACATGTATCAATGCAAAAAGAAGTTTTAAAAACGAACGTTTTTTCGGGAGCAGTCATTTTAACCACTTAAGCCCCGGACCATTTGGTAGCTAAAGGACCAGAGGTGATTTCAGAATTTTGCACTGCGCTGCTTTAACTGTAAATTGTGCGGACATGCAATGTTGTACCCAAACGAAATTTGCATCCTTTTCTTCCCACAAATAGAGCTTTCTTTTAATGGTATTTGATTGCCTCTGCGATTTTTATTTTTTGCGATATAAACGGAAAAAGACCGAAAATTTTGAAAAGAAATGATATTTTCTAATTTTTGTAATAAGAAAAATCGAATAAACTCAATTTTAGTCATACATTTAGGCCAAAATGTATTCAGCCACATGTCTTTAGTAAAAAAAATGTCAATAAGCGTATATTTATTGGTTTGCGCAAAAGTTATAGCGTCTACAAACTAGGGTACATTTTCTGGAATTTACACAGCTTTTAATTTATGACTGCCTATCTCATTTCTTGAGGTGCTAAAATGGCAGGGCAGTACAAAACCCCCCCAAATGACCCCATTTTGGAAAGTAGACATCCCAAGGAAATTGCTGAGAGGCATGTTGAGCCCATTGAATATTTTTTTTTTTTGTCTCAAGTGATTGAATAATGACTAAAAAAATAAAAATAAAAAAGTTGTCACTAAATGATATATTGCTCACACATGCCATGGTTATATGTGCAATTGCACCCCAAAATACATTTTGCTGCTTCTCCTGAGTACGGGGATACCACATGTGTGGGACTTTTTGGGAGCCTAGCCGTGTACGGGCCCCCGGAAACCAAGCACCGCCTTCAGGATTTCTAAGGGCGCAAATTTTTGATTTCACTCCTCACTACCTATCACAGTTTCGAAGGCCATAAAATGCCAAAATAGCACAAAACCCCCCCAAATGACCCCATTTTAGAAAGTAGACACCCCAAGGAAATTGCTGAGAGGCTTGTTGAGCCCATTGAATATTTTTTTTTTGTCCCAAGTGATTGAATAATGACAAAAAAAAAACAAATTACAAAAAGTTGTCACTAAATGATATATTGCTCACACATGCCATGGTTATATGTGGAATTACACCCCAAAATACATTTTGCTGCTTCTCCTGAGTACGGGGATACCACATGTGTGGGACTTTTTAGGAGCCTAGCCGCGTACGGGACCCCGAAAACCAAGCACCGACTTCAGGATTTCTAGGCACAAATTTTTGATTTCACTCCTCACTACCTATCACAGTTTCGAAGGCCATAAAATGCCAAAATAGCACAAAACCCCCCCAAATGACCCCATTTTGGAAAGTAGACACCCCAAGCTATTTGCTGAGAGGCATGGTGAGTATTTTACAGCTCTCATTTGTTTTTGAAAATGAAGAAAGAAAATATATATATATTTTTTTTTCAATTTTTAAAACTTTGTGACAAAAAGCGAGTAGGGATGAGCTTCGTGTTCGAGTCGAACATACGTTCGACTCGAACATCGGCTGTTCGATCGTTCGACGAAGATCGAACGATTTGGGCCGTTCGCGCCAAATTCGAGTGACGCGAACGGCCCACAATGCACTACGCCATCGCAGTGTCATCCAGGCGCTGTGATTGGCCAAGTATGCACTGTGACCCCGCATGCTTGGCCAATCACAGCGCCGGCAGCGAGGAGAGCAATGATTGGCCACAGGCAGGATGCCTGTGGCCAATTATTGCTGAGGGTGTTTAGTACACGCCCCACACTATAAAAGGCCGCCAGCATGGCGGCCTAGTGTAGTGTGTTCCGGAGCAGGGATAGAGCAGCATAGGCAGGGACAGTGACTTTTATTTCTTTCTTGCTTAACCTGGATTCCTTTAGTTTAGGGAAAGAGAAGGATAGGTAGGGAGAGTGTCAGTGTGTTTTGTGCTTGTGCTATAGTGTGCTTAAAAAAAACATTTTTTCTAGGGACAGAAAACTGTAGGTAGGGAGAGTGTCAGTTTCTTTCACTGTGCAAGTCCTTGTTTCTAGGGACCTGGAAGGACAGTGAGTGAATTCTCCTTGTGCTATATTGTGCTTAAAAAAAACATTTTTTCTAGGGACAGAAAACTCTAGGTAGGGAGAGTGTCAGTTTCTTTCACTGTGCAAGTCCTTGTTTCCAGGGACCTGGAAGGACAGTGAGTGAATTCTCCTTGTGCTATATTGTGCTTAAAAAAAACATTTTTTCTAGGGACAGAAAACTGTAGGTAGGGAGAGTGTCAGTTTCTTTCACTGTGCAAGTCCTTGTTTCTAGGGACCTGGAAGGACAGTGAGTGAATTCTCCTTGTGCTATATTGTGCTTAAAAAAAACATTTTTTCTAGGGACAGAAAACTGTAGGTAGGGAGAGTGTCAGTTTCTTTCACTGTGCAAGTCCTTGTTTCCAGCGACCTGGAAGGACAGTGAGTGAATTCTCCTTGTGCTATATTGTGCTTAAAAAAAACATTTTTTCTAGGGACAGAAAACTGTAGGTAGGGAGAGTGTCAGTTTCTTTCACTGTGCAAGTCCTTGTTTCCAGGGACCTGGAAGGACAGTGAGTGAATTCTCCTTGTGCTATATTGTGCTTAAAAAAAACATTTTTTCTAGGGACAGAAAACTGTAGGTAGGGAGAGTGTCAGTTTCTTTCACTGTGCAAGTCCTTGTTTCTAGGGACCTGGAAGGACAGTGAGTGAATTCTCCTTGTGCTATATTGTGCTTAAAAAAAACATTTTTTCTAGGGACAGAAAACTGTAGGTAGGGAGAGTGTCAGTTTCTTTCACTGTGCAAGTCCTTGTTTCCAGGGACCTGGAAGGACAGTGAGTGAATTCTCCTTGTGCTATATTGTGCTTAAAAAAAACATTTTTTCTAGGGACAGAAAACTGTAGGTAGGGAGAGTGTCAGTTTCTTTCACTGTGCAAGTCCTTGTTTCTAGGGACCTGGAAGGACAGTGAGTGAATTCTCCTTGTGCTATATTGTGCTTAAAAAAAACATTTTTTCTAGGGACAGAAAACTGTAGGTAGGGAGAGTGTCAGTTTCTTTCACTGTGCAAGTCCTTGTTTCTAGGGACCTGGAAGGACAGTGAGTGAATTCTCCTTGTGCTATATTGTGCTTAAAAAAAACATTTTTTCTAGGGACAGAAAACTGTAGGTAGGGAGAGTGTCAGTTTCTTTCACTGTGCAAGTCCTTGTTTCCAGGGACCTGGAAGGACGGTGAGTGAATTCTCCTTGTGCTATATTGTGCTTAAAAAAAACATTTTTTCTAGGGACAGAAAACTGTAGGTAGGGAGAGTGTCAGTTTCTTTCACTGTGCAAGTCCTTGTTTCTAGGGACCTGGAAGGACGGTGAGTGAATTCTCCTTGTGCTATATTGTGCTTAAAAAAAACATTTTTTCTAGGGACAGAAAACTGTAGGTAGGGAGAGTGTCAGTTTCTTTCACTGTGCAAGTCCTTGTTTCTAGGGACCTGGAAGGACAGTGAGTGAATTCTCCTTGTGCTATATTGTGCTTAAAAAAAACATTTTTTCTAGGGACAGAAAACTGTAGGTAGGGAGAGTGTCAGTTTCTTTCACTGTGCAAGTCCTTGTTTCCAGGGACCTGGAAGGACGGTGAGTGAATTCTCCTTGTGCTATATTGTGCTTAAAAAAAACATTTTTTCTAGGGACAGAAAACTGTAGGTAGGGAGAGTGTCAGTTTCTTTCACTGTGCAAGTCCTTGTTTCTAGGGACCTGGAAGGACAGTGAGTGAATTCTCCTTGTGCTATATTGTGCTTAAAAAAAAACATTTTTTCTAGGGACAGAAAACTGTAGGTAGGGAGAGTGTCAGTTTCTTTCACTGTGCAAGTCCTTGTTTCCAGGGACCTGGAAGGACAGTGAGTGAATTCTCCTTGTGCTATATTGTGCTTAAAAAAAACATTTTTTCTAGGGACAGAAAACTGTAGGTAGGGAGAGTGTCAGTTTCTTTCACTGTGCAAGTCCTTGTTTCCAGGGACCTGGAAGGACAGTGAGTGAATTCTCCTTGTGCTATATTGTGCTTAAAAAAACATTTTTTCTAGGGACAGAAAACTGTAGGTAGGGAGAGTGTCAGTTTCTTTCACTGTGCAAGTCCTTGTTTCTAGGGACCTGGAAGGACAGTGAGTGAATTCTCCTTGTGCTATATTGTGCTTAAAAAAAACATTTTTTCTAGGGACAGAAAACTGTAGGTAGGGAGAGTGTCAGTTTCTTTCACTGTGCAAGTCCTTGTTTCTAGGGACCTGGAAGGACAGTGAGTGAATTCTCCTTGTGCTATATTGTGCTTAAAAAAAACATTTTTTCTAGGGACAGAAAACTGTAGGTAGGGAGAGTGTCAGTTTCTTTCACTGTGCAAGTCCTTGTTTCTAGGGACCTGGAAGGACAGTGAGTGAATTCTCCTTGTGCTATATTGTGCTTAAAAAAAACATTTTTTCTAGGGACAGAAAACTGTAGGTAGGGAGAGTGTCAGTTTCTTTCACTGTGCAAGTCCTTGTTTCCAGGGACCTGGAAGGGCAGTGAGTGAATTCTCCTTGTGCTATATTGTGCTTAAAAAAAACATTTTTTCTAGGGACAGAAAACTGTAGGTAGGGAGAGTGTCAGTTTCTTTCACTGTGCAAGTCCTTGTTTCTAGGGACCTGGAAGGACAGTGAGTGAATTCTCCTTGTGCTATATTGTGCTTAAAAAAAACATTTTTTCTAGGGACAGAAAACTGTAGGTAGGGAGAGTGTCAGTTTCTTTCACTGTGCAAGTCCTTGTTTCCAGGGACCTGGAAGGACGGTGAGTGAATTCTCCTTGTGCTATATTGTGCTTAAAAAAAACATTTTTTCTAGGGACAGAAAACTGTAGGTAGGGAGAGTGTCAGTTTCTTTCACTGTGCAAGTCCTTGTTTCTAGGGACCTGGAAGGACAGTGAGTGAATTCTCCTTGTGCTATATTGTGCTTAAAAAAAAACATTTTTTCTAGGGACAGAAAACTGTAGGTAGGGAGAGTGTCAGTTTCTTTCACTGTGCAAGTCCTTGTTTCCAGGGACCTGGAAGGACAGTGAGTGAATTCTCCTTGTGCTATATTGTGCTTAAAAAAAACATTTTTTCTAGGGACAGAAAACTGTAGGTAGGGAGAGTGTCAGTTTCTTTCACTGTGCAAGTCCTTGTTTCCAGGGACCTGGAAGGACAGTGAGTGAATTCTCCTTGTGCTATATTGTGCTTAAAAAAACATTTTTTCTAGGGACAGAAAACTGTAGGTAGGGAGAGTGTCAGTTTCTTTCACTGTGCAAGTCCTTGTTTCTAGGGACCTGGAAGGACAGTGAGTGAATTCTCCTTGTGCTATATTGTGCTTAAAAAAAACATTTTTTCTAGGGACAGAAAACTGTAGGTAGGGAGAGTGTCAGTTTCTTTCACTGTGCAAGTCCTTGTTTCTAGGGACCTGGAAGGACAGTGAGTGAATTCTCCTTGTGCTATATTGTGCTTAAAAAAAACATTTTTTCTAGGGACAGAAAACTGTAGGTAGGGAGAGTGTCAGTTTCTTTCACTGTGCAAGTCCTTGTTTCTAGGGACCTGGAAGGACAGTGAGTGAATTCTCCTTGTGCTATATTGTGCTTAAAAAAAACATTTTTTCTAGGGACAGAAAACTGTAGGTAGGGAGAGTGTCAGTTTCTTTCACTGTGCAAGTCCTTGTTTCCAGGGACCTGGAAGGGCAGTGAGTGAATTCTCCTTGTGCTATATTGTGCTTAAAAAAAACATTTTTTCTAGGGACAGAAAACTGTAGGTAGGGAGAGTGTCAGTTTCTTTCACTGTGCAAGTCCTTGTTTCTAGGGACCTGGAAGGACAGTGAGTGAATTCTCCTTGTGCTATATTGTGCTTAAAAAAAACATTTTTTCTAGGGACAGAAAACTGTAGGTAGGGAGAGTGTCAGTTTCTTTCACTGTGCAAGTCCTTGTTTCCAGGGACCTGAAGGACGGTGAGTGAATTCTCCTTGTGCTATATTGTGCTTAAAAAAAACATTTTTTCTAGGGACAGAAAACTGTAGGTAGGGAGAGTGTCAGTTTCTTTCACTGTGCAAGTCCTTGTTTCTAGGGACCTGGAAGGACAGTGAGTGAATTCTCCTTGTGCTATATTGTGCTTAAAAAAAAACATTTTTTCTAGGGACAGAAAACTGTAGGTAGGGAGAGTGTCAGTTTCTTTCACTGTGCAAGTCCTTGTTTCCAGGGACCTGGAAGGACAGTGAGTGAATTCTCCTTGTGCTATATTGTGCTTAAAAAAAACATTTTTTCTAGGGACAGAAAACTGTAGGTAGGGAGAGTGTCAGTTTCTTTCACTGTGCAAGTCCTTGTTTCCAGGGACCTGGAAGGACAGTGAGTGAATTCTCCTTGTGCTATATTGTGCTTAAAAAAACATTTTTTCTAGGGACAGAAAACTGTAGGTAGGGAGAGTGTCAGTTTCTTTCACTGTGCAAGTCCTTGTTTCTAGGGACCTGGAAGGACAGTGAGTGAATTCTCCTTGTGCTATATTGTGCTTAAAAAAAACATTTTTTCTAGGGACAGAAAACTGTAGGTAGGGAGAGTGTCAGTTTCTTTCACTGTGCAAGTCCTTGTTTCTAGGGACCTGGAAGGACAGTGAGTGAATTCTCCTTGTGCTATATTGTGCTTAAAAAAAACATTTTTTCTAGGGACAGAAAACTGTAGGTAGGGAGAGTGTCAGTTTCTTTCACTGTGCAAGTCCTTGTTTCTAGGGACCTGGAAGGACAGTGAGTGAATTCTCCTTGTGCTATATTGTGCTTAAAAAAAACATTTTTTCTAGGGACAGAAAACTGTAGGTAGGGAGAGTGTCAGTTTCTTTCACTGTGCAAGTCCTTGTTTCCAGGGACCTGGAAGGGCAGTGAGTGAATTCTCCTTGTGCTATATTGTGCTTAAAAAAAACATTTTTTCTAGGGACAGAAAACTGTAGGTAGGGAGAGTGTCAGTTTCTTTCACTGTGCAAGTCCTTGTTTCCAGGGACCTGGAAGGACAGTGAGTGAATTCTCCTTGTGCTATATTGTGCTTAAAAAAAACATTTTTTCTAGGGACAGAAAACTGTAGGTAGGGAGAGTGTCAGTTTCTTTCACTGTGCAAGTCCTTGTTTCCAGGGACCTGGAAGGACAGTGAGTGAATTCTCCTTGTGCTATATTGTGCTTAAAAAAAACATTTTTTCTAGGGACAGAAAACTGTAGGTAGGGAGAGTGTCAGTTTCTTTAACTGTGCAAGTCCTTGTTTCTAGGGACCTGGAAGGACAGTGAGTGAATTCTCCTTGTGCTATATTGTGCTTAAAAAAAACATTTTTTCTAGGGACAGAAAACTGTAGGTAGGGAGAGTGTCAGTTTCTTTCACTGTGCAAGTCCTTGTTTCCAGGGACCTGGAAGGACAGTGAGTGAATTCTCCTTGTGCTATATTGTGCTTAAAAAAAACATTTTTTCTAGGGACAGAAAACTGTAGGTAGGGAGAGTGTCAGTTTCTTTCACTGTGCAAGTCCTTGTTTCAAGGGACAGAGAAGGACACCTGAAGGTAGCCCTTATTGCTTTTTTCCCATCTCCCTGCAGGCCATCTATTAGAATGTCTGGAAGGCAAACAATGAGAGGCAGACAGTCAGGAGGCAATAAAAGAGGGCAAGCAGGCTCTGTGTCTGGGGGCAACAGTGCTGGTCGTGGACGCGGTGCATTGTCATCAGCACATGGCCATGGGACACGCTTGTCCTTCTTTTCGGCAGCTGGACATGTTGAGCCACATCATGCCGAAGACTTGGTAGAGTGGATGACCAAGCCCTCCTCCTCCTCCTCATCCTCTCTCACCCAGGCTCAGGGTACTGGCAAAGCAGCTGCCAAAGCATCCTCTTCCCTGGTATCAATGTCAGACTCATCATCAGTCACTCCTTCCCTAGACCCACCATGTCCTCCTCCTGAGGAGTCCCCCGAACTGTTTGAGCACAGTGTTGGGTACATGCTCCAGGAGGATGCCCAGCGTTTCGAAGGGTCTGATGATGAAACCCAGCTACAGGAAGGCAGTAGGGTGAGAGCAGACAGAGGGGATGCTCAAGAAGGACACCAATCTGGCAGTCATGTTCCAGCAGCTGCAGCATACTGCCAGATTGGCTCCAGTGATGAGGAGGGAGGGGATGATGAGGTCACTGACTCCACGTGGGTGCCTAATAGGAGAGAGGAGGAGGAGGATGAGGAGGAGGCACATCTCCAACGAGACAGGATGCCCTTTGGTGGCCAGCGTAAGGGCAGTACACCGACGGAATCACACCGCAGAGCTCCGCCTGTGCAGGGCGCTGCCTCTGCCCGTCATTCAAAAAGTTCCTTGGTGTGGGCCTTTTTTGAGGCTAGTGCATCAGATCGCACAGCTGCTGTTTGCAACATATGTCTCAAGCGTATATCGCGTGGCCAAAACATCAGCCGCTTGGGTACCACATGCCTGACCAGACATATGTTGACCTGCCATGCAGCTCGTTGGCAAGCCTACCTCAAAGACCCACACCAAAGAACAAAGCGGACCTCTCCTTGCACCGCATCAGCTGGGATCTCCAACCCCACTATAACTTCAGTCCTCTCAGAAACATGCACTGAGAGGAATGAAGGTGTAGAATTAGGTGTGTCACAGCCAAGTACTTGCGGCCACTCTGCTAGCAGTACACCGACGTCCGATTCTAGCAGGCAAATTTCCCTGCCCCAGCTGCTGGACCGTCGAAAGAAGTTCACTCCCAGCCATCCACATGCCCAGCGGTTGAATGCTAGCTTGGCTAAATTGCTAGCGCTTCAACTGCTGCCTTTTCAGTTGGTAGACTCGGCCCCCTTCCGTGAGTTTGTGCAATGTGCGGTTCCTCAGTGGCAGGTTCCCAAACGCCACTTTTTCTCACGGAAGGCTATTCCGGCTCTCTACCGGCATGTGGAAGGCAATGTCTTGGCCTCGCTGGACAGGGCGGTCAGCGGTAAGGTGCATATTACCGCTGACTCATGGTCCAGCAGGCATGGACAGGGACGTTACCTTTCTTTCACGGCCCATTGGGTCACTCTTTTGGCAGCTGGGAAGGATGCAGGACAAGGTGCAGTAGTGTTGGAGGTTGTCCCACCGCCACGCCTCCAAAATGCTACTACTGGTTGTGACACACCTCTCTCCTCCACCCCCTCCTCTTCTTCTTCCTCCATGGCCTCTTCCTGTGGTTTGTCCTATGAACCAGCGGTGCTCTGTAGCCGTTCACGGGGCTACGCAAGTACGCAGGCAAAAAGATGCCATGCCGTGCTTGCGCTGGTGTGTTTGGGGGACAGAAGCCACACTGGGGCAGAGGTCCTGTCTGCTCTGCAGGGCCAGGCCGAGAGGTGGTTGACGCCACGCCAGCTTAAGCCAGGAATGGTGGTTTGCGACAATGGCACCAACCTCCTCTCCGCCCTCCGACAGGGACAACTGACCCATGTGCCCTGTGTGGCTCACGTCCTTAACCTGGTGGTGCAGCGGTTCTTGGGCAGGTACCCGGGCTTACAGGATGTCCTGAGGCAGGCCAGGAAAGTCTGTGTGCATTTCCGCAGATCTTATAATGCCAGTGCTCGCCTGGCTGAGCTGCAAAAGGAGTTGAACCTGCCCAAGAACCGCCTTATATGTGACATGCCCACCAGGTGGAACTCAACGTTGGCCATGCTGCAGCGGCTGCACACGCAGCAGAGGGCCATCAATGAGTACCTGTGCGACTACGGCACCAGGACAGGGTCAGGGGAGCTTGGTTTTTTTTCTCCACGCCAGTGGGGCATGATCAGGGATGCATGCACTGTCCTGGCACCATTTGAGGAGGCCACGAGGATGGTGAGCAGTGACAGTGCATGCATCAGTGACACTGTACCTCTTGTCCACCTGTTGGAGCACACGCTGCGTGGAATAATGGACAGGGCACTTGAGGCAGAACAGAGGCAGGAAGAGGAGGACTTCCTTGCCTCTCAAGGCCCCCTTTACCCAGACAGTGTTCCTTCTGTCCCACCCATCGCACAGGAAGAGGAAGAGGAGGAGGAGGAGGAGGAGGAGGATTGTGTCAGCATGGAGGTGGAGGCTGGCACTCAGCATCATCAGCAGCAGTCTTTTAGGGATGATTTACAGTCCCAAGAAACCAGTGGACTTGTACGTGGCTGGGAGGAGGTGACTGCGGATCATGTCGTCCTTAGTGACCCAGAGGACTCCGGAGCGAATGCCTCAGCAAACCTACGCTGCATGGCCTCCCTGATCCTGCAAAGTCTGCGGAAGGATCCTCGTATTCTTCGGATCAAGGAGAGGGACCATTACTGGCTGGCCACTCTCCTTGATCCACGGTACAAGGGTAAGGTTGCGGACCTTATGTTACCGTCGCAGAGGGAGCAGAGGATGAGACAACTCCGGGAGGCCTTGCAGAAAGGTCTGTGCAACGCGTTCCCAGAGACTGGGAGGTTACAAACTCCTGGTCCAGGACAACGAGTTGCTGAGGCTTCGGCCAGTCAAAGAAGGAGCGGTGGGGAAGGTGGCCGTCTGACCGATGCGTTCAGACAATTCTTTAGTCCGCAGCCCCAAAGTATGATTGGTTCCAGCAACCATCGCCAGCGTCTGATAAACATGGTGCAGGAATATCTAGGGGCAAGGTCAGACTTGGACACCTTCCCCACCGAAAATCCTCTGGCTTACTGGGTCTTGAGGATGGATCACTGGCCAGAGCTTGCACAGTATGCAATTGAGCTACTGGCCTGTCCTGCATCCAGCGTTCTTTCGGAACGCACATTCAGTGCTGCTGGAGGATTTGTCACGGATCACAGGGTGCGCCTGTCCACCGAC
Organism: Rana muscosa; assembly: GCA_029206835.1. Lineage (NCBI taxonomy): Eukaryota > Metazoa > Chordata > Amphibia > Anura > Ranidae > Rana > Rana muscosa. The sequence goes on from CM055117.1 coordinate 1,033,247,373, forward strand.
TCGGTTGATCGACTGACTTTCATCAAGATGAACCAGTCTTGGATCACCACCAGCTACCACACACCTGATGCTGATATAACAGACTAATTGATTTTAACATGTCACGTCCCTTCAAGACTGATGCTGATGCTGAGTGCCTGTGCTGTTATGTTGACTGGCTATCCTCCTCCTCCGAGTCCTCAATGATACGATTGATGATGATAGCTTGGAAGATCATTTTTGTTTATGGGTGCCGCCACCAGTGGCTAAGGCCCAATTTTTCAGCCCCTGTTTTACAGGGGCGTGTACTTACAATTTTTTTAGCAATAATTTGCCATAGGGCTCATTGCTGTGCTCCAAGTACAGTATCTGTGAGGGGTTGTAGTGTTGTGCCACCAGTGCCTAAGGCCCAATTTTTCAGCCCCTGTTCAACAGGGGCATGCAATTACAATTCTTGATCTAAAAATTCACAGCAGGGCCCATTCCTGCACCCACCAAGAGTAAGTCTGAGGGCTTACAGTGTTGTGGCAACGCCACCACCACCACCACCACGAAAGGCCCAATTTTTCAGCCCCTGTTCAAAAGGGGCATGTAATTACAATTCTTGATCTAATAATTCACAGCAGGGCCCATTCCTGCACCCACCAAGAGTAACTCTGAGGGCTTACAGTGTTGTGGCAACACCACCACCACCACCACCACCACGAAAAGCCCAATTTTTCAGCCCCTGTTCAACAGGGGCATGCAATTACAATTCTTGATCTAATAATTCACAGCAGGGCCCATTGCTGCACCCACCAAGAGTAACTGTCAGGGCTTACAGTGTTGTGGCACCAGCACCACCATCAAAGGCCCAATTTTTACTACCACTGTTCAACAATTATATGTAATTAAAATTCCTGATATAATAGTTGACAGCAGGGCGTTCCAGCACCAACCAAGAGTAACTGTGAGTGCTTACAGTGTTGTGCCAACACCAACAACTAAGGGGCCTATTTCTGCAGAGTATATACGGCAGGTCCCTACTTTCAAACATCCAACTTACAAACTACTCCTACTTGCAAACGAAAGAAGACAACAGGAAGTGAGAGGAAATCTACCCCTAGGAAGGAAAATTCTCTCCTGTAAGAATAAATATGGGAGAAAGGTGTCTCCTCTGTACTGATGCTTTATCAGCAATCCTTGTTTCAAGAAAAACACCACATTTCAAAAACAGTTGTCATTGGGACGGAAAGTGAGGTGAAATGTTCTGAACAGGGGCACAGACAGCAAAACAAATGTTACAGGGGTGATAACCCTTACCTATGTTTCCCAAAAAGTTTAAAAATAGATTTTTGGGCTGGAGCTACACTTCAACAATGTACCTGTTCAAAATTACAAACACATTCTACATAAGAACAAACCTACAGTCCCTGTCTTGTATGCACCGCCTGTATACGGCTGTTCAGAGTATATAGGGCCTTTTTTATTTTATGTGCGGGGTTCCCCTTAATATCCATACAAGACCCAAAGGGGCTGGTAATGGGCTGGGGTAGGGGGGGGGGGGGTCATGGGGTAGCTATGCCATTTTTCTTAAAGATTTTCATCCATATTACCGGGACCAGACATTACATTAAAGCCGCAAGAAGTTTTAAATGGCTTTTTTTTCCTTTAGAAGTGTCATTTTGTGCAGGGACAGTTCTAAACACGGGAAACACGTGGCACTTCACAGGCATACTTTAGACACCCCCCAGGTACGATATTTAAAGGAATATTTGACTTTTTTTTTTCACTTTATGCATCATTAAAATGACTGCTCCCGAAAAACGACCGTTTTTAAAACTTCTTTTTGCATTGATACATGTCCCCTGGTGCAGAACCCGGGTTCCCAAACCCTTTTTAGGACAATAACATGCATAATAGTTGTTATAATTAGCACTTTAGAATTCGAACGTTCGCATCCATTGTATTTAATAGGGTTCTAATGTTCGTACGAACTTTCGGTCCGTTCGCGGGTTCTGGTGCGAACCGAACCCGGGGGTGTTCGGCTCATCACTAAAAGCGAGATCTGCAAAATACTCACAATACCTCTCAGCAAATAGCTTGGGGTGTCTACTTTCCAAAATGGGGTCATTTGGGGGGGTTTTGTGCCATCTGGGCATTCCATGGCCTCCGAAACTGTGATAGGCAGCCTTAGAAAGCCTGAAGGCGGTGCTTGGTTTTTGGGGTCCCGTACGCGGCTAGGCTCCCAAAAAGTCTCACACATGTGGTATCCCCGTACTCAGGAGAAGCAACAGAATGTATTTTGGGGTGTAATTCCACATATACCCATGGCATGTTTGAGCAATATATAATTTAGTGACAACTTTGTGCAAAAAAAAAAAAAAAAAAATTATTTTTTCCGCAACTTGTGTCGACATATAAAATATTCCATGGACTCGACATGCCTCTCAGTATATAGCTTGGGGTGTCTACTTTCCAAAATGGGGTCATTTGGGGGGGGGTTTTGAACTGTCCTGTCCTGGCATTTTATACACAACATTAGGAAGCTTACATCCACTCTTCTAACCACTTGAAGACAAAGCCCTTTCTGACACTTTTTGTTTACATGAAAACATTTTTTTTTTTTGCAAGAAAATTATGTTGAACCCCCAAACATTATATATTTTTTTAAAGCAAAGGCCCTACAGATTAAAATGGTGGGTGTTGCTTTTTTCCACACAGTATTTGCGCAGCGATTTTTCAAACACATTTTTTTGGGGAAAAAATACACTTTTTTTAATTTTAATGCACTAAAACACACTATATTGCCTAAATGTTTGATGAAATAAAAATGATGATCTTAGGCCGAGTACATAGATACCAAACACGACATGCTTTAAAATTTCGCACAAACGCGCATTGGCGACAAACTACATACATTTTTAAAAGCCTTTAAAGGCCTTTATAGGTTACCCCGTTAGATTTACAGAGGAGGTCTACTGCTAAAATGACTGGACTCGATCTGACCTTCGCGGTGATACCTCACATGCATGGTGCAATTGCTGTTTACATATGACGCCAGACCCACGCTTGCGTTCGCCATTGCGCAAGACCAGGGCAGGACAGGGGTGCTTTCTTTTTTTTTTTTTTTTTTTTTTTATTATTAATTTTGCTTTTTATTTTATTTTTAAACTGTTCCTTCCATATATTTTTTTTTATCATTTTTATTGTTATCTCACGGAATGTAAATATCCCCTATGATAGCAATAGGTAGTGACAGGTACTCTTTTTTTGAAAAAACTGGGGTCTATTAGACCCTAGATCTTTCCTCTGCCCTCAAAGCATCTGACCACACCAAGATCGGTGTGATAAAATGCTTTCCCAATTTCCCAATGGCGCTTTTTATATCCGGGGGGGGGGACATTCCCTCCCACTGCTTGTAAAAGCAGTCCAGAGGCTAATTAGCCACTAGGATTGCTTTTACATGAAAGCCGGCCGCTGGCTGAAAATAATGATACCAAGATGATACCTAAACCCGCAGGCATCAATCTGGTATAACCATTCAAAGTCCAGCAACATACCAGTACGTTGCTGGTCCTTGTTGGACATGTATTGTAATCTTTTTTTTCATGCAGCCTGTTGGCTGAACAAAAAAAAGAGATTGATCGGTGGATATGCCCACCATTAGAATACCGCCCTTCATCCACCCACTTCTAATGATGGGCATACATGCACCATTTATATATGCCGAAGCATTGGGGCATCCTCCCGCAAAAATTATGCCGCACACACATGGTCAGACTTTTCCACGGGCAAGCCTCCGTCGGAATTTCGACCGTATGTACGCGGCATTAGGAGCAAAATCGCTCCTCCGCTCCTCCGCCCCTGCTGCCCCAATGCTTCGGCATATGTGCTTTTTTTTTTTAACTGTGGTGGTGAAATCACATCCTACAGCACTGGAGTCGCAGGGATCAGGCCTGTCTCTGCGAACGCTGCAGTTATGTGTGTTGTGTTTTGCAAGTGACAGTGATCGATGGATACTGCACTTGGGTGGCCAGGGCTGGACGGAGGGGCAAAACGCAGGTGCTAGCAGGTATCTGGGCTGATCCCGCTAACACTGCGTTTTTGGGAACCCTAAACTGCTGGGGACGCTAGTATAGATCTGATCAGATCAGATATTGATCTGTTCAGATACTATACCACTAAGGGGGGTGTATGCTTCACGCGTGGGTGTTGGCATTACTGGCACTAACCTGGCGCTGCCTGGGGTGTGACGCAGGGTTAACTAGGGGCAATTAGGGGGTTAAAACCTTTATTAGATAATATATGGGGGTACCTGACGCTATAAAAACCTGCGGCAAACCTAAAAAAAATAACTGGCTATCTATCGGCACCAGCATAACTAATACAGCTTTTAGAAAAACGATCGCTTAGTGACACTGGCAAAAGGGGGTGAAAGGGTTACCTGGGGGGGCAATCAAGGGGTTAAACCTTTATCAGGTAATATATGGGGGTACCCGACGCTATAAAAACCTGCGGCAAACCTAAAAAAAATAACTGGCTACCTATCGGCATCACTGACAATAAGACAGCAATCAGAAAAACGATCGCTTAGCGACAGTGGTGATAGGGGGTGAAAGGGTTACCTGGGGGGCGATCAAGGGGGTTAAACCTTTATTAGGTAATATATGGGGGTACCTGACGCTATAAAAACCTGCGGCGAACCTAAAAAAAATAACTGGCTACCGATCGGCATCACCGACAATAAGACAGCGATCAGAAAAACGATCGCTTAGCGACAGTGGTGATAGGGGGTGAAAGGGTTACCTGGGGGGCAATCAAGGGGGTTAAACCTTTATTAGGTAATATATGGGGGTACCCGACGCTATAAAAACCTGCGGCGAGCCTAAAAAAAATAACTGGCTACCGATCGGCATCACTGACAATAAAACAGCGATCAGAAAAATGATCGCTTAGCGACGGCGGTGCTAGGGGGTGAAAGGGATATCTGGGGGGCGATCAGGGGGTTAAACCTTTATTAGGGGGGGCTAGGGGGCTACACTGGACCTAAAACTAAACTGTAGTGACACTTTTACAGTCACAAATGTCACTGATTACAGTGATCAGTAAATAAATGGTCACTGCAATCAGTGACACTGTGACTGGGGGCTGGGGGGTGATCTGGGGGTGTCTGGGGGGGGCCTGGGGGGGCGATTTATGTTCCTATGTGTCCTGGTGTCAGTGTGCTGTTTGTGCACTAACCTGTGTGTCTTCTCTTGTACGGCGCTCGGTATATGTGAGCGCCGCAGGAGAGATGACATCACTTCCTCTGCCTGTGTAAACATTACACAGGCAGGGAAGCTTTCTCATTCGACGGGAGCGATCGAAAGGGGGTGGCCGGAATCGAACGGCCGTCCCCTCATCCCGGATCGCTCCCGAAGAAATAACCACCGCTCACTGTAAAGAAGGGGGGTCCGATCGGACCCCCCAACTATACAAAGGCAATCACGTATATGTACGTGATTGTGCCTGTCGGTGCCATTCTGCCGACGTATATTTACAGTGGGCGGTCGTTAAGTGGTTAATGATGCATAAAGTGAAAAAAAAAGTCAAATATTCCTTTAAATATCGTACCTGGGGGTGTCTAAAGTATGCCTGTGAAGTGCCACGTGTTTCCCGTGTTTAGAACTGTCTCTGCACAAAATGACATTTCTAAAGGAAAAAAAGCCATTTAAAACTGCTTGCGGCTTTAATGTCATGTCTTGTCCTGGCAATATGGATGAAAATCTTTGAGAAAAATGGCATGGCTACCCCATCAACCCACCCCCACCCCAGCCCATTATCAGCCCCTTTGGGTCTTGTATGGATATTAAGGGGAACCCCGCACCCAAAATAAAAAAGGCCAAAACAAGACAGGGATTGTAGGTTTGTTCTTAAGTAGAATCTGTTTGTAATTTTTAACAGCTACATTGTTTAAGTGTAGCTCCAGGCAAAAAATATATTTTTAAGCTTTTTGGAAAACATAGGGAAGGTTTATCACCCCTGTAACATTTGTTTTGCTGTCTGTGCACCTGTTCAGAACATTTCACCTCACTTTCCGTCCCAATGACAAATGTTTTTGGAAAAGTGGGGTTTTTATTGAAACAAGGATTGGTGATAAAGCATCAGTAGAGAGGAGACACCTTTTTCCCATATTAACTCTTACAGGAGAGAATTTCCCTTCCTAGGGGTAGATTTTCTCTTACTTCCTGTTGTCTCCTTCCGTTTGCAAGTAGGAGTCGTTTGTAAGTTGGATGTTTGAAAGTAGGGGCCTGCCGTATATACTCTGCTGAAATTTGCCCCTTAGATGTTGGTGTTGCCACAACACTGTGAGCCCTCACAGTTACTCTTGGTGGGCGCTGGAACACCCTGCTGTGAACTATTATATCAGGAATTGTAATTACATGCCATTGTTGAACAGTGGTAGGAAAAATTGGGCCTTTGGTGGTGGTGCTGGTGCTACAACACTGTCAGCCCTCACAGTTACTCTTGGTGGGCGCATGAATGGGCCCTACTGTAAATTATTAGATCAAGAATTGTAATTGCATGCCCCTGTTGAACAGGGGCAGAAAAATTGGGCCTTTGGTGGTGGTGGTGGTAGTGGTGGTGTTGCCACAACACTGTAAGCCCTCACAGTTACTCTTGGTGGGCGCAGGAATGGGCCCTGCTGTGAATTATTAGATCAAGAATTGTAATTACATGCCCCTGTTGAACAGGGGCAGAAAAATTGGGCCTTAGGCACTGGTGCCACAACACTGCAACCCCTCACAGATACTGTACTTGGAGCACAGCAATGAGCCCTGTTGCAAAGTATTGCATCAAAAATTGTAATTACACGCCCCTGTTAAACAGGGGCTGAAAAATTGGGCCTTAGGCACTGGTGCTGGTGCCACGACACTGCAACCTCTCCCAGATACTCTAGTTGGAGTGCAGGAATGAGCCCTGCTGCAAAGCATTGCATAAAAAATTGTAATAACACGCCCCTGTTAAACAGGGGCTGAAAAATTGGGCCTTAGGCACTGGTGCTGGTGCCACGACACTGCAACCTCTCCCAGATACTCTAGTTGGAGTGCAGGAATGAGCCCTGCTGCAAAGCATTGCATAAAAAATTGTAATTACATGCCCCTGTTAAACAGGGGCTGAAAAATTGGGCCTTAGCCACTGGTGGCGGCACCCAGAAACAAAAATGTTCTTCCAAACTATCATCAGAAATCGGATCATTGAGGAGGAGGAGGATAGTCAGTCAACATAACAGGACAGTCACTCAGCATCAGCATAGGCAGTCTTGTAGGGATGTGACATTTCAAAATAAATTATTCTGTTATATCAGCTTCAGGTGCTTGGTAGCTGGTGGTGATCCAAGACTGGTTCATCTTTATGAAAGTCAGTCGATCAACCGAGTCGGTGGACAGGCGCACCCTGTGATCCGTGACAAAGCCTCCAGCAGCACTGAATGTGCGTTCCGAAAGAACGCTGGATGCAGGACAGGCCAGTAGCTCAATTGCATACTGTGCAAGCTCTGGCCAGTGATCCATCTTCAAGACCCAGTAAGCCGGAGGATTTTCGGTGGGAAAGGTGTCCAAGTCTGACCTTGCCCCTAGGTATTCCTGCACCATGTATATCAGACGCTGGCAATGGTTGCTGGAACTGATCATACCTTGAGGCTGCGGACTAAAAAATTGTCTGAACGCATCGGTTAGACGGCCACCTTCCCCATCGCTCCTTCTTTGACTGACCGAAGCCTCAGCAACTCGTTGTCCAGGACCAGGAGTTTGTAACCTCCCAGTCTCTGGGAACGCGTTGCACAGACCTTTCTGAAAGGCCTCCCGGAGATTTCTCATCCTCTGCGACGGTAAGATAAGGTCCGCAACCTTACCCTTGTACTTTGGATCAAGGAGAGTGGCCAGCCAGTAATGGTCCCTCTCCTTGATCCAAAGAATACGAGGATCCTTCCGCAGACTTTGCAGGATCAGGGAGGCCATGCAGCGTAGGTTAGCTGAGGCATTCGGTCTGGAGTCCTCTGGGTCACTAAGGACGACATGATCCGCAGCCACCTCCTCCCCGCCACGTACAAGTCCAGGGGTTTCTTGGGACTGTAAATCATCCCTAAAAGACTGCTGCTGTTGATGCTGTGTGCCAGGCTCCACCTCCATGCTGACACAATCCTCCCCCTCCTCCTCCTCCTCGTCCTCTTCCTGTGCGATGGGTGGGACAGAAGGAACACTGTCTGGGTAAATGGGGCCTTGAGAGGCAAGGAAGTCCTCCTCTTCCTGCCTCTGTTCTGCCTCAAGTGCCCTGTCCATTATTCCACGTAGTGATGAGCCGAACACCCCCGGGTTCGGTTCGCACCAGAACCCGCGAACGGACCGAAAGTTCGTACGAACATTAGAACCCTATTAAATACAATGGATGCGAACGTTCGAATTCTAAAGTGCTAATTATAACAACTATTATGCATGTTATTGTCCTAAAAAGGGTTTTGGAACCCGGGTTCTGCACCAGGGGACATGTATCAATGCAAAAAGAAGTTTTAAAAACGGTCGTTTTTCGGGAGCAGTCATTTTAATGATGCATAAAGTGAAAAAAAAAAAGTCAAAAATTCCTTTAAATATCGTACCTGGGGGGTGTCTAAAGTATGCCTGTGAAGTGCCACGTGTTTCCCGTGTTTAGAACTGTCCCTGCACAAAATGACACTTCTAAAGGAAAAAAAAGCCATTTAAAACTGCTTGCGGCTTTAATGTAATGTCTGGTCCCGGTAATATGGATGAAAATCTTTAAGAAAAATGGCATAGCTACCCCATGACCCCCCCCCCCTACCCCAGCCCATTACCAGCCCCTTTGGGTCTTGTATGGATATTAAGGGGAACCCCGCACATAAAATAAAAAAGGCCCTATATACTCTGAACAGCCGTATACAGGCGGTGCATACAAGACAGGGACTGTAGGTTTGTTCTTATGTAGAATCTGTTTGTAATTTTGAACAGGTACATTGTTTAAGTGTAGCTCCAGCCCAAAAATCTATTTTTAAACTTTTTGGAAAACATAGGTAAGGGTTATCACCCCTGTAACATTTGTTTTGCTGTCTGTGCCCCTGTTCAGAACATTTCACCTCACTTTCCGTCCCAATGACAACTGTTTTTGAAATGTGGTGTTTTTCTTGAAACAAGGATTGCTGATAAAGCATCAGTACAGAGGAGACACCTTTCTCCCATATTAATTCTTACAGGAGAGAATTTTCCTTCCTAGGGGTAGATTTCCTCTCACTTCCTGTTGTCTTCTTGCGTTTGCAAGTAGGAGTCGTTTGTAAGTTGGATGTTTGAAAGTAGGGACCTGCCGTAGATACTCTGCAGAAATAGGCCCCTTAGTTGTTGGTGTTGGCACAACACTGTAAGCACTCACAGTTACTCTTGGTTGGTGCTGGAACGCCCTGCTGTCAACTATTATATCAGGAATTGTAATTACATATAATTGTTGAACAGTGGTACTAAAAATTGGGCCTTTGATGGTGGTGCCGGTGCCACAACACTGTAAGCCCTGACAGTTACTCTTGGTGGGTGCAGCAATGGGCCCTGCTGTGAATTATTAGATCAAGAATTGTAATTGCATGCCCCTGTTGAACAGGGGCTGAAAAATTGGGCCTTTGGTGGTGGTGGTGGTGTTGACACAACACTGTAAGCCCTCAGAGTTACTCTTGGTGGGTGCAGGAATGGGCCCTGCTGTGAATTATTAGATCAAGAATTGTAATTACATGCCCCTGTTGAACAGGGGCTGAAAAATTGGGCCTTAGGCACTGGTGGCACAACACTACAACCCCTCACAGATACTGTACTTGGAGCACAGCAATGAGCCCTGTTGCAAAGTATTGCTTCAAAAATTGTAATGACACGCCCCTGTTAAACAGGGGCTGAAAAATTGGGCCTTAGGCACTGGTGCCACAACACTCCAACCCCTCACAGATACTGTACTTGGAGCACAGCAATGAGCCCTATGGCAAATTATTGCTAAAAAAATTGTAATTACACGCCCCTGTAAAACAGGGGCTGAAAAATTGGGCCTTAGCCACTGGTGGCGGCACCCATAAACAAAAATGATCTTCCAAGCTATCATCATCAATCGTATCATTGAGGACTCGGAGGAGGAGGATAGCCAGTCAACATAACAGCACAGACACTCAGCATCAGCATCAGTCTTGAAGGGATGTGACATGTTAAAATCAATTAGTCTGTTATATCAGCATCAGGTGTGTGGTAGCTGGTGGTGATCCAAGACTGGTTCATCTTGATGAAAGTCAGTCGATCAACCGAGTCGGTGGACAGGCGCACCCTGTGATCCGTGACAAATCCTCCAGCAGCACTGAATGTGCGTTCCGAAAGAACGCTGGATGCAGGACAGGCCAGTAGCTCAATTGCATACTGTGCAAGCTCTGGCCAGTGATCCATCCTCAAGACCCAGTAAGCCAGAGGATTTTCGGTGGGGAAGGTGTCCAAGTCTGACCTTGCCCCTAGATATTCCTGCACCATGTTTATCAGACGCTGGCGATGGTTGCTGGAACCAATCATACTTTGGGGCTGCGGACTAAAGAATTGTCTGAACGCATCGGTCAGACGGCCACCTTCCCCACCGCTCCTTCTTTGACTGGCCGAAGCCTCAGCAACTCGTTGTCCTGGACCAGGAGTTTGTAACCTCCCAGTCTCTGGGAACGCGTTGCACAGACCTTTCTGCAAGGCCTCCCGGAGTTGTCTCATCCTCTGCTCCCTCTGCGACGGTAACATAAGGTCCGCAACCTTACCCTTGTACCGTGGATCAAGGAGAGTGGCCAGCCAGTAATGGTCCCTCTCCTTGATCCGAAGAATACGAGGATCCTTCCGCAGACTTTGCAGGATCAGGGAGGCCATGCAGCGTAGGTTTGCTGAGGCATTCGCTCCGGAGTCCTCTGGGTCACTAAGGACGACATGATCCGCAGTCACCTCCTCCCAGCCACGTACAAGTCCACTGGTTTCTTGGGACTGTAAATCATCCCTAAAAGACTGCTGCTGATGATGCTGAGTGCCAGCCTCCACCTCCATGCTGACACAATCCTCCTCCTCCTCCTCCTCCTCCTCCTCTTCCTCTTCCTGTGCGATGGGTGGGACAGAAGGAACACTGTCTGGGTAAAGGGGGCCTTGAGAGGCAAGGAAGTCCTCCTCTTCCTGCCTCTGTTCTGCCTCAAGTGCCCTGTCCATTATTCCACGCAGCGTGTGCTCCAACAGGTGGACAAGAGGTACAGTGTCACTGATGCATGCACTGTCACTGCTCACCATCCTCGTGGCCTCCTCAAATGGTGCCAGGACAGTGCATGCATCCCTGATCATGCCCCACTGGCGTGGAGAAAAAAAACCAAGCTCCCCTGACCCTGTCCTGGTGCCGTAGTCGCACAGGTACTCATTGATGGCCCTCTGCTGCGTGTGCAGCCGCTGCAGCATGGCCAACGTTGAGTTCCACCTGGTGGGCATGTCACATATAAGGCGGTTCTTGGGCAGGTTCAACTCCTTTTGCAGCTCAGCCAGGCGAGCACTGGCATTATAAGATCTGCGGAAATGCACACAGACTTTCCTGGCCTGCCTCAGGACATCCTGTAAGCCCGGGTACCTGCCAAAGAACCGCTGCACCACCAGGTTAAGGACGTGAGCCACACAGGGCACATGGGTCAGTTGTCCCTGTCGGAGGGCGGAGAGGAGGTTGGTGCCATTGTCGCAAACCACCATTCCTGGCTTAATCTGGCGTGGCGTCAACCACCTCTCGGCCTGGCCCTGCAGAGCAGACAGGACCTCTGCCCCAGTGTGGCTTCTGTCCCCCAAACACACCAGCGCAAGCACGGCATGGCATCTTTTTGCCTGCGTACTTGCGTAGCCCCGTGAACGGCTACGGAGCACCGCTGGTTCATAGGACAAACCACAGGAAGAGGCCATGGAGGAAGAAGAAGAGGAGGGGGTGGAGGAGAGAGGTGTGTCACAACCAGTAGTAGCATTTTGGAGGTGTGGCGGTGGGACAACCTCCAACACTACTGCACCTTGTCCTGCATCCTTCCCAGCTGCCAAAAGAGTGACCCAATGGGCCGTGAAAGAAAGGTAACGTCCCTGTCCATGCCTGCTGGACCATGAGTCAGCGGTAATATGCACCTTACCGCTGACCGCCCTGTCCAGCGAGGCCAAGACATTGCCTTCCACATGCCGGTAGAGAGCCGGAATAGCCTTCCGTGAGAAAAAGTGGCGTTTGGGAACCTGCCACTGAGGAACCGCACATTGCACAAACTCACGGAAGGGGGCCGAGTCTACCAACTGAAAAGGCAGCAGTTGAAGCGCTAGCAATTTAGCCAAGCTAGCATTCAACCGCTGGGCATGTGGATGGCTGGGAGTGAACTTCTTTCGACGGTCCAGCAGCTGGGGCAGGGAAATTTGCCTGCTAGAATCGGACGTCGGTGTACTGCTAGCAGAGTGCCCGCAAGTACTTGGCTGTGACACACCTAATTCTACACCTTCATTCCTCTGAGTGCATGTTTCAGAGAGGACTGAAGTTATAGTGGGGTTGGAAATCCCAGCTGATGCGGTGCAAGGAGAGGTCCGCTTTGTTCTTTGGTGTGGGTCTTTGAGGTAGGCTTGCCAACGAGCTGCATGGCAGGTCAACATATGTCTGGTCAGGCATGTGGTACCCAAGCGGCTGATGTTTTGGCCACGCGATATACGCTTGAGACATATGTTGCAAACAGCAGCTGTGCGATCTGATGCACTAGCCTCAAAAAAGGCCCACACCAAGGAACTTTTTGAATGACGGGCAGAGGCAGCGCCCTGCACAGGCGGAGCTCTGCGGTGTGATTCCGTCGGTGTACTGCCCTTACGCTGGCCACCAAAGGGCATCCTGTCTCGTTGGAGATGTGCCTCCTCCTCATCCTCCTCCTCCTCTCTCCTATTAGGCACCCACGTGGAGTCAGTGACCTCATCATCCCCTCCCTCCTCATCACTGGAGCCAATCTGGCAGTATGCTGCAGCTGCTGGAACATGACTGCCAGATTGGTGTCCTTCTTGAGCATCCCCTCTGTCTGCTCTCACCCTACTGCCTTCCTGTAGCTGGGTTTCATCATCAGACCCTTCGATACGCTGGGCATCCTCCTGGAGCATGTACCCAACACTGTGCTCAAACAGTTCGGGGGACTCCTCAGGAGGAGGACATGGTGGGTCTAGGGAAGGAGTGACTGATGATGAGTCTGACATTGATACCAGGGAAGAGGACGCTTTGGCAGCTGCTTTGCCAGTACCCTGAGCCTGGGTGAGAGAGGATGAGGAGGAGGAGGAGGGCTTGGTCATCCACTCTACCAAGTCTTCGGCATGATGTGGCTCAACATGTCCAGCTGCCGAAAAGAAGGACAAGCGTGTCCCATGGCCATGTGCTGATGACAATGCACCGCGTCCACGACCAGCACTGTTGCCCCCAGACACAGAGCCTGCTTGCCCTCTTTTATTGCCTCCTGACTGTCTGCCTCTCCTTGTTTGCCTTCCAGACATTCTAATAGATGGCCTGCAGGGAGATGGGAAAAAAGCAATAAGGGCTACCTTCAGGTGTCCTTCTCTGTCCCTTGAAACAAGGACTTGCACAGTGAAAGAAACTGACACTCTCCCTACCTACAGTTTTCTGTCCCTAGAAAAAATGTTTTTTTTTAAGCACAATATAGCACAAGGAGAATTCACTCACTGTCCTTCCAGGTCCCTGGAAACAAGGACTTGCACAGTGAAAGAAACTGACACTCTCCCTACCTACAGTTTTCTGTCCCTAGAAAAAATGTTTTTTTTAAGCACACTATAGCACAAGGAGAATTCACTCACTGTCCTTCCCAGTCCCTAGAAACAAGGACTTGCACAGTGAAAGAAACTGACACTCTCCCTACCTACAGTTTTCTGTCCCTAGAAAAAATGTTTTTTTTAAGCACAATATAGCACAAGGAGAATTCACTCACTGTCCTTCCAGGTCCCTGGAAACAAGGACTTGCACAGTGAAAGAAACTGACACTCTCCCTACCTACAGTTTTCTGTCCCTAGAAAAAATGTTTTTTTTAAGCACAATATAGCACAAGGAGAATTCACTCACTGTCCTTCCAGGTCCCTAGAAACAAGGACTTGCACAGTGAAAGAAACTGACACTCTCCCTACCTACAGTTTTCTGTCCCTAGAAAAAATGTTTTTTTTAAGCACAATATAGCACAAGGAGAATTCACTCACTGTCCTTCCAGGTCCCTAGAAACAAGGACTTGCACAGTGAAAGAAACTGACACTCTCCCTACCTACAGTTTTCTGTCCCTAGAAAAAATGTTTTTTTTTAAGCACACTATAGCACAAGGAGAATTCACTCACTGTCCTTCCCAGTCCCTAGAAACAAGGACTTGCACAGTGAAAGAAACTGACACTCTCCCTACCTACAGTTTTCTGTCCCTAGAAAAAATGTTTTTTTTAAGCACAATATAGCACAAGGAGAATTCACTCACTGTCCTTCCAGGTCCCTGGAAACAAGGACTTGCACAGTGAAAGAAACTGACACTCTCCCTACCTACAGTTTTCTGTCCCTAGAAAAAATGTTTTTTTTAAGCACAATATAGCACAAGGAGAATTCACTCACTGTCCTTCCAGGTCCCTAGAAACAAGGACTTGCACAGTGAAAGAAACTGACACTCTCCCTACCTACAGTTTTCTGTCCCTAGAAAAAATGTTTTTTTAAGCACAATATAGCACAAGGAGAATTCACTCACTGTCCTTCCAGGTCCCTAGAAACAAGGACTTGCACAGTGAAAGAAACTGACACTCTCCCTACCTACAGTTTTCTGTCCCTAGAAAAAATGTTTTTTTTAAGCACACTATAGCACAAGGAGAATTCACTCACTGTCCTTCCCAGTCCCTAGAAACAAGGACTTGCACAGTGAAAGAAACTGACACTCTCCCTACCTACAGTTTTCTGTCCCTAGAAAAAATGTTTTTTTAAGCACAATATAGCACAAGGAAATTCACTCACTGTCCTTCCAGGTCCCTGGTAACAAGGACTTGCACAGTGAAAGAAACTGACACTCTCCCTACCTACAGTTTTCTGTCCCTAGAAAAAATGTTTTTTTTAAGCACAATATAGCACAAGGAGAATTCACTCACTGTCCTTCCAGGTCCCTAGAAACAAGGACTTACACAGTGAAAGAAACTGACACTCTCCCTACCTACAGTTTTCTGTCCCTAGAAAAAATGTTTTTTTTAAGCACAATATAGCACAAGGAGAATTCACTCACTGTCCTTCCAGGTCCCTGGAAACAAGGACTTGCACAGTGAAAGAAACTGACACTCTCCCTACCTACAGTTTTCTTTCCCTAGAAAAAATGTTTTTTTTAAGCACAATAAAGCACAAGGAGAATTCACTCACTGTCCTTCCAGGTCCCTAGAAACAAGGACTTACACAGTGAAAGAAACTGACACTCTCCCTACCTACAGTTTTCTGTCCCTAGAAAAAATGTTTTTTTTAAGCACAATATAGCACAAGGAGAATTCACTCACTGTCCTTCCAGGTCCCTAGAAACAAGGACTTACACAGTGAAAGAAACTGACACTCTCCCTACCTACAGTTTTCTGTCCCTAGAAAAAATGTTTTTTTTAAGCACAATAAAGCACAAGGAGAATTCACTCACTGTCCTTCCAGGTCCCTAGAAACAAGGACTTACACAGTGAAAGAAACTGACACTCTCCCTACCTACAGTTTTCTGTCCCTAGAAAAAATGTTTTTTTAAGCACAATATAGCACAAGGAGAATTCACTCACTGTCCTTCCAGGTCCCTAGAAACAAGGACTTACACAGTGAAAGAAACTGACACTCTCCCTACCTACAGTTTTCTGTCTCTAGAAAAAATGTGTTTTTTAAGCACAATATAGCACAAGGAGAATTCACTCACTGTCCTTCCAGGTCCCTGGAAACAAGGACTTGCACAGTGAAAGAAACTGACACTCTCCCTACCTACAGTTTTCTGTCCCTAGAAAAAATGTTTTTTTTAAGCACAATAAAGCACAAGGAGAATTCACTCACTGTCCTTCCAGGTCCCTAGAAACAAGGACTTACACAGTGAAAGAAACTGACACTCTCCCTACCTACAGTTTTCTGTCCCTAGAAAAAATGTTTTTTTTAAGCACAATATAGCACAAGGAGAATTCACTCACTGTCCTTCCAGGTCCCTAGAAACAAGGACTTACACAGTGAAAGAAACTGACACTCTCCCTACCTACAGTTTTCTGTCCCTAGAAAAAATGTTTTTTTTAAGCACAATAAAGCACAAGGAGAATTCACTCACTGTCCTTCCAGGTCCCTAGAAACAAGGACTTACACAGTGAAAGAAACTGACACTCTCCCTACCTACAGTTTTCTGTCCCTAGAAAAAATGTTTTTTTTAAGCACAATATAGCACAAGGAGAATTCACTCACTGTCCTTCCAGGTCCCTAGAAACAAGGACTTACACAGTGAAAGAAACTGACACTCTCCCTACCTACAGTTTTCTGTCTCTAGAAAAAATGTGTTTTTTAAGCACAATATAGCACAAGGAGAATTCACTCACTGTCCTTCCAGGTCCCTGGAAACAAGGACTTGCACAGTGAAAGAAACTGACACTCTCCCTACCTACAGTTTTCTGTCCCTAGAAAAAATGTTTTTTTTAAGCACAATAAAGCACAAGGAGAATTCACTCACTGTCCTTCCAGGTCCCTAGAAACAAGGACTTACACAGTGAAAGAAACTGACACTCTCCCTACCTACAGTTTTCTGTCCCTAGAAAAAATGTTTTTTTTAAGCACAATATAGCACAAGGAGAATTCACTCACTGTCCTTCCAGGTCCCTAGAAACAAGGACTTACACAGTGAAAGAAACTGACACTCTCCCTACTGTGACAGCAGGAAGGTAAAGTCACCTGGTTGCATCCAGGGGGGTAGATATATTTCGCCCAGATTCAGGCTTTACGCCGATTTATACAGCTAGGTGGAGAGTTGTATAAGCCCAGCTGAGACTAGTGGGCTCATTGATGACTCATACCTCTAGGGAGAGGGCTGGGCGTCGTGCAGACAGGGAGTTGATGAGTCCAGCTGAACCTTGTCAGCTCATTTAGGCCTCTATAAGAAAGCCCAGATTCATTAGATGTTAGCTCATGCCTGGAAGCAGACCTGTGTGGACTGTCTAGGGAGAGTGAACCCCTGTGCGGTGAGAGAAAGCCTGTGTGGCTATACTTTGCTTGGACATTTAAAACCAGGGACTAGGACAGCACTAGGCTGATCCCAGTCGTTAGTTAGGAAACCTGTAAGTTTAGTCAGAGGTCAAGTTGACCAGGATTTATTTTGTGTTTGTTTTTTTTGCCTTGCTGTGTTTTTGTCACTGTAAATAGAAAATAAACCGCACCTTTTTTTGATTTTGAAAACCACAACCTCCGTCTGCTGGGCCTGTTTTTGGGTGGGGAGCCCATCCCGGGGGTCACACATACCCGCTGCCGAGCTAGCCCCCTCACAGTTGGTGGAGAACCAGTGGCAGTTTTTTTTTAAGCCAGCATGGAGGAGATACTGAAACAGCTGGCTCTAGCAAATGCCAATCAACAGCAGACAAATGCAGGTTTGCAAAGGAGCCTTGCAGCCCAGCAGCAAGCTCATCAACAGAGCCTTGCAACTTTACAACAGAGTCTGGAGGCTCAGCAACAAGCCCAACAGCAATCTGAGGCCCGCTTCATAGACCTGTTGCAGAAGCAAGAGCAGAGACTACAACAACAGATGGAAGCAGTAATGCAGCAACGTCCGCAGACCGGTGAGGAAAGCCGTCCCACTAATACCGCGTCCTTTGGGGTGAGTCGTTTATTGACAAAAATGACTGGAGAGGATGATCCAGAGGTATTTTTGACCACATTTGAAAGGACCGCTGAAAGAGAAAAGTGGCCTGAGGAGCAGTGGGCTGGACTGGTGGCTCCTCTGTTAACGGGTGAATCGCAGAAAGCTTACTATGACCTAGAGCCTGACCAAGCAAAAGACTATGTGATGCTAAAAGCTGAAATATTGGCAAGGCTGGGTGTCACCCTGGCTGTCCGGGCTCAGCGTGTGCATAACTGGACTTTCCAGCTTGGAAAACCCCCCAGGTCTCAAATGTATGATCTCATTCACCTGAGCAGAAAGTGGCTACAGCCAGAGACTTTGTCCGCACCAAAGATTGTGGAACGTGTTGTAATGGATCGGTTTTTGAGAGCTCTTCCTACTGCCATCCAAAAGTGGGTAAGCCATGGAGACCCAGAGACGGCCGATGGTCTTGTGGATCGTGTGGAGAAATACTTGGCTACAGAGAACCTGACGGCCTCTTCCAGAGACACTCGGACTTTCCACCCTAAGACCAGACCATCCCCAGGGGCGGATAAGATGATTCCAAGGGGTAAGGGTGGAGAGAGTGAGAGGGTGGGAGCTCTACCCCAAGTTTGGCGAGAACAGCCTGGGAAATCAGCGGCTCAAGAGGCGGCAAGAAGGATCATTTGCTACCGCTGCCGGCAAGCGGGACATATTGCAGCAAATTGCCCGGTTTTGGAGGAACCCATGCAGTGTGACTTTCTGACGGGCAGACGTCAGTCGCTGTGTGCGACAGTCGCATGCACTGCCATTCGGGGAACTGAGAAACATTTATGCAAAATGTGTATTAATGGTAGAAATGTTGTGGTATTGCTGGATTCAGGTAGCCTTGTGACCCTGATAAAGGCTGAGTTAGTTAAAACAGAGGTCTCTGGGAATAGCAAGGTAGCCGTTATTTGTGTGCATGGGGACACCCGAGAGTATCCAGTGACTACAGTGTGTTTCGAGACCCCCAAAGGTACCCTTTCTCATCCAGTGGGCTTAGTGTCTCAGTTACCGCATGACGCCATTGTGGGAAGGGATTTTCCGAAGTTCTGGGAACTGTGGGATGATCATGAGCCCCCCACTGGTGCCCCTATGTACCAGGAATATGATAGCCAGAACTCCTCTGAGAGTGGTGAGGACTCTCCCGAATTTCCCTTGTCAGTATTGGCAGGGGAGACTCAAGAAACTGGAGAGGAGCCCACCTCCTCAGACGAAAACCTACCGTCTGTGGAGTTTTCTGATCTTGAGGTTCACAGGGAAAACTTTGCCACAGAACAGTTGAAAGACCCCGCCCTAATAAAGGCACGGGAAAACGTAGTGAAAATAGATGGCGAGTTAGTGAACCCAGATAATACCTGCACTTACCCATACTTCAGCGTAGAGAAGGACCTACTGTATCGGGTGGCAAAAAGGGCAGAAGAAACCGTTGAGCAGCTGGTGGTGCCCAAACCTTACAGGAAGTTGGTGTTGGAGTTGGCCCATGGGCACATTCTTGGAGGTCATCTGGGGACAGAGAAAACCCGAGAGAGGGTATTACAGAGATTCTATTGGCCTGGGGTGATGAAGGACATAGAAAATTATTGTTCCTCCTGCCCTGTGTGTCAGAGGTCGGCCCCGATGCCACACTTCCGTAGCCCGCTGGTCCCTCTACCCATCATTGAGGTCCCGTTTGAGAGAATCGCAATGGATTTGGTAGGTCCTATAATCAAGTCCGCTAGGGGGCACCAGTACATATTGGTTATAATGGACTATGCCACCCGTTATCCAGAAGCGATCCCTCTCAGAAATACCTCGGCCAAAACCATAGCCAAAGAGCTATCTCTTGTTTTTAGCCGGGTGGGTATTTGTAAAGAACTGCTTACGGACCAAGGTACACCCTTTATGTCCCGGGTTATGAAGGAGCTGTGTAAATTGTTCAAAGTGACGCAATTACGTACATCTGTGTATCACCCCCAAACCGATGGGCTGGTTGAAAGATTCAACAAAACCCTAAAACAAATGTTGAAGAAAGTGGTGGATAGGGATGGAAAGGATTTTGACTGTCTACTTCCTTATTTGATGTTTGCTATTAGGGAGGTGCCCCAATCCTCTACGGGATTCTCCCCCTTTGAGTTACTGTATGGGAGACACCCAAGAGGGCTGTTGGATATTGCCAAGGAAACTTGGGAAAGTGAGAGTTCTCCCCACAGGAGTGTGATTGAGCATGTCGCCCTGATGCAAGATCGAATTGCACAGGTAATGCCCATCGTGAAGGAACATTTGGCCCAAGCGCAGTTGGCACAGCAGAGAGTGTACAACCGTGGAGCCAAGACCCGTACCTTTTCCCCGGGGGATAGGATATTGGTACTTGTCCCTACGGTTGAAAGTAAATTCCTTGCCAAATGGCAAGGCCCCTACGAGATAATGGAAAAAGTGAGCGAAGTGAATTACAAGGTCAGACAACCAGGAAGGCGAAAGCCCGAACAGATCTATCACGTTAATCTGTTGAAAGCCTGGAGGGATAGAGAGTCCCTAGTCGCAGACACTTGGTCACCAGCTCAAACTGGTTGCGTGATTCCTGAGGTTGGAATCGCAGCCACCTTGTCACAACCCCAACAACAGGAGGTTAAGGAGTTTGTGCTTCGCAACAAGGAGGTATTCTCTGAGCTGCCGGGACAAACATCTGGGGTAGAGCATGACATTATTACCCCGCCCGGTGAAAGGGTGAAGTTAAAACCCTATCGGATCCCAGAGGCCCGACGGGAGGCAATACGGGAGGAAGTACAGAAAATGCTGAACTTAGGGGTGATAGAGGAGTCCCAAAGTGATTGGTCTAGTCCCATTGTGTTGGTGCCTAAACCGGATGGGAGCTGGCGATTTTGTAACGATTTTCGTCAGTTGAACAAAGTTACAAAATTTGACACCTACCCCATGCCACGTATAGATGAGTTGATCGACCGGCTGGGAACAGCCCGATACATGACGACTCTTGACCTCACAAAAGGGTATTGGCAAATCCCCCTGGCCAAGTCAGCCAAAGAGAAAACCGCATTTGTAACCCCAGACGGGGCGTTCCAATATAAAAGAATGCCGTTCGGGTTACAGAATGCGCCGGCCACATTCCAGCGGAAAATGGACCAGATGCTGAGGCCCCATCGGAAGTATGCTGCGGCTTACCTGGATGACGTAATTGTCCATAGCACAGATTGGGCCTCACATCTGCCAAAAGTGCAAGCAGTCCTGGACTCTGTTCGGGAAGCAGGGTTTACGGCTAACCCCAAGAAGTGTACCATTGGGCAGGAGGAGGCCAAATATCTTGGGTACACCATTGGGAGGGGAGTAATAAAACCCCAACTCAACAAAGTCGAGGCCATCCAGAGTTGGCCACGTCCCAACAGCAAGAAGCAGGTACGAGCCTTTCTGGGAATCGCTGGGTATTATCGGCGATTCATTCCCCACTTTGCTTCTAAGGCTGTGCCCCTAACCAACCTGACGAAGGGGAAAGGGTCGGTCATGATTAAATGGACCCCCGAGGCTGAGGCAGCATTCCAATTCTTGAAACAAGCCTTATGTAGCCAGCCAGTGTTGTACTCACCCGACTTCTCTAAAGACTTTGTCGTACAAAGTGATGCGTCAGATGTGGGGTTAGGAGCAGTATTGTCCCAGGTCTGGAACGGGGAAGAGCACCCAGTCATTTACCTCAGCAGGAAGTTGAAGTCCCATGAGGTAAATTACGCCACCGTTGAAAAGGAGTGTTTAGCGGTGAAGTGGGCTCTAGATTCCCTTCGATACTACCTGCTAGGTAGGCACTTTGACATGGTTACGGATCACGCTCCGTTAAAGTGGATGGCTCAAAACAAGGAAACAAATAGAAGAGTGAATAGGTGGTTCCTGGCCCTCCAGGAATTCAACTTCACAGTAAAGCATCGCCCTGGCGTTCAAATGGGGAATGTGGATGCTTTGTCTCGAGTACATGAATGCCTGATTGCTGGTGTTCCAACCCCGAGGTTAAAACAAGAGGGGGGGGGTATGTGACAGCAGGAAGGTAAAGTCACCTGGTTGCATCCAGGGGGGTAGATATATTTCGCCCAGATTCAGGCTTTACGCCGATTTATACAGCTAGGTGGAGAGTTGTATAAGCCCAGCTGAGACTAGTGGGCTCATTGATGACTCATACCTCTAGGGAGAGGGCTGGGCGTCGTGCAGACAGGGAGTTGATGAGTCCAGCTGAACCTTGTCAGCTCATTTAGGCCTCTATAAGAAAGCCCAGATTCATTAGATGTTAGCTCATGCCTGGAAGCAGACCTGTGTGGACTGTCTAGGGAGAGTGAACCCCTGTGCGGTGAGAGAAAGCCTGTGTGGCTATACTTTGCTTGGACATTTAAAACCAGGGACTAGGACAGCACTAGGCTGATCCCAGTCGTTAGTTAGGAAACCTGTAAGTTTAGTCAGAGGTCAAGTTGACCAGGATTTATTTTGTGTTTGTTTTTTTTGCCTTGCTGTGTTTTTGTCACTGTAAATAGAAAATAAACCGCACCTTTTTTTGATTTTGAAAACCACAACCTCCGTCTGCTGGGCCTGTTTTTGGGTGGGGAGCCCATCCCGGGGGTCACACATACCCGCTGCCGAGCTAGCCCCCTCACACTACCTACAGTTTTCTGTCCCTAGAAAAAATGTTTTTTTTATGCACAATATAGCACAAGGAGAATTCACTCACTGTCCTTCCAGGTCCCTGGAAACAAGGACTTGCACAGTGAAAGAAACTGACACTCTCCCTACCTACAGTTTTCTGTCCCTAGAAAAAATGTTTTTTTTAAGCACAATAAAGCACAAGGAGAATTCACTCACTGTCCTTCCAGGTCCCTAGAAACAAGGACTTACACAGTGAAAGAAACTGACACTCTCCCTACCTACAGTTTTCTGTCCCTAGAAAAAATGTTTTTTTTAAGCACAATATAGCACAAGGAGAATTCACTCACTGTCCTTCCAGGTCCCTAGAAACAAGGACTTACACAGTGAAAGAAACTGACACTCTCCCTACCTACAGTTTTCTGTCCCTAGAAAAAATGTTTTTTTTAAGCACAATATAGCACAAGGAGAATTCACTCACTGTCCTTCCAGGTCCCTAGAAACAAGGACTTACACAGTGAAAGAAACTGACACTCTCCCTACCTACAGTTTTCTGTCCCTAGAAAAAATGTTTTTTTTAAGCACAATATAGCACAAGGAGAATTCACTCACTGTCCTTCCAGGTCCCTAGAAACAAGGACTTGCACAGTGAAAGAAACTGACACACTCCCTACCTACAGTTTTCTGTCCCTAGAAAAAATGTTTTTTTTAAGCACAATATAGCACAAGGAGAATTCACTCACTGTCCTTCCAGGTCCCTAGAAACAAGGACTTACACAGTGAAAGAAACTGACACTCTCCCTACCTACAGTTTTCTGTCCCTAGAAAAAATGTTTTTTTTTAAGCACACTATAGCACAAGCACAAAACACACTGACACTCTCCCTACCTATCCTTCTCTTTCCCTAAACTAAAGGAATCCAGGTTAAGCAAGAAAGAAATAAAAGTCACTGTCCCTGCCTATGCTGCTCTATCCCTGCTCCGGAACACACTACACTAGGCCGCCATGCTGGCGGCCTTTTATAGTGTGGGGCGTGTACTAAACACCCTCAGCAATAATTGGCCACAGGCATCCTGCCTGTGGCCAATCATTGCTCTCCTCGCTGCCGGCGCTGTGATTGGCCAAGCATGCGGGGTCACAGTGCATGCTTGGCCAATCACAGCGCCTGGATGACACTGCGATGGCGTAGTGCATTGTGGGCCGTTCGCGTCACTCGAATTTGGCGCGAACGGCCCAAATCGTTCGATCTTCGTCGAACGATCGAACAGCCGATGTTCGAGTCGAACGTATGTTCGATTCGAACACGAAGCTCATCCCTAATTCCACGCAGCGTATGCTCCAACAAGTGAACAAGAGGTACAGTGTCACTGATGCATGCACTGTCACTGCTCACCATCCTCGTGGCCTCCTCAAATGGTGCCAGGACAGTGCATGCATCCCTGATCATGCCCCACTGGCGTGGTGAAAAAAACCCGAGCTCCCCTGACCTGGTGCCGTAGTCGCACAGGTACTCATTGATGGCCCTCTGCTGCATGTGCAGCCGCTGCAGCATGGCCAACGTTGAGTTCCACCTGGTGGGCATGTCACATATAAGGCGGTTCTTGGGCAGGTTCAATTCCTTTTGCAGCTCAGCCAGCCGAGCACTGGCATTATATGAGCTGCGGAAATGCACACAGACTTTCCTGGCCTGCCTCAGGACATTCTGTAAGACCGGGTACCTGCCCAAGAACCGCTGCACCACCAGGTTAAGGATGTGAGCCACACAGGGCACATGGGTCAGTTGTCCCTGTCGGAGGGCGGAGAGGAGGTTGGTGCCATTGTCGCAAACCACCATTCCTGGCTTAAGCTGGCGTGGTGTCAACCACCTCTCGGCCTAACCCTGCAGAGCTGACAGAACCTCTGCCCCAGTGTGGCTCCTGTCCCCCAAACACACCAGCACAAGCACGGCATGGCATCTTTTTGCCTGCGTACTTGCGCAGCCCCTTGAACGCCTACGGAGCACCGCTGGTTCCGAGGACAAAGCACAGGAAGAGGCCACGGAGGAAGAAGAAGAGGAGGGGGTGGAGGAGAGAGGTGTGTCACAACCAGTAGTAGCATTTTGGAGGCACAGGAAGAGGCCACGGAGGAAGAAGAAGAGGAGGGGGTGAAATAGAGAGGTGTGTCACAACCAGTAGTAGCATTTTGGAGGCGTGGCGGCGGAACAACCTCCAACACTACTGCACCTTGTCCTGCATCCTTCCCAGCTGCCAAAAGAGTGACCCAATGGGCCGTGAAAGAAAGGTAACGTCCCTGTCCATGCCTGCTGGACCATGAGTCAGCGGTAATATGCACCTTACCGCTGACCGCCCTGTCCAGCGAGGCATGGACATTGCCTTCCACATGTCGGTAGAGAGCTGGAATCGTCTTTGTGAGAAAAACTGGCGTTTGGGAACCTGCCACTGAGGAACCGCACATTGCAAAAACTCACGGAAGGGGGCCGAGTCTACCAACTGAAAAGGCAGCAGTTGAAGTGCTAGCAATTTAGCCAAGCTAGCATTCAACCGCTGGGCATGTGGATGGCTGGGAGTGAACTTCTTTCGACAGTCCAGCAGCTGGGGCAGGGAAATTTGCCTGCTTAAATCGGACGTCGGTGTACTGCTAGCAGAGTGCCCGCAAGTACTTGGCTGTGACACACCTAATTCTACACCTTCATTCCTCTCAGTGCAGGTTTCAGAGAGGACTGCATGTATAGTGGGGTTGGAGATCCCAGCTGATGAGGAGCAAGGAGAGGTCCGCTTTGTTCTTTGGTGTGGGTTTTTAAAGTACGCTTGCCAACGATCTGCATGGCAGGTCAACATATGTCTGGTCAAGCATGTGGTGCCCAAGCGGCTGATGTTTTGGCCAGGCGAGATACGCTTGAGACATATGTTGCAAATAGCAGCGGTGCGATCTGATGCACTCGACTCAAAAAAGGCCCACACCAAAGAACTTTTGGAATAACGAGCAGAGGCAGCGCCCTGCACAGGCGGAGCTCTGCGGTGTGATTCCGTCGGTGTGCTGCCCTTACGCTGGCCCCCGGAGGGCATCCTGCCTCGTTGGAGATGTGCCTCCTCCTCATCCTCCTCCTCCTCTCTCCTATCAGGCACCCATGTGGAGTCAGTGACCTCATCATCCCCTCCCTCCTCATCACTGGAGCCAATCTGGCAGTATGCTGCAGCTGCTGGAACATGACCGCCAGATTGCTGTCCTTCTTGAGCATCCCCTCTCTCTGCGCTCGCGCTACTGCCTTCCTCTAGCTGGGTATCATCATCAGACCCTTCAAAACGCTGGGCATCCTCCTGGAGCATGTACCCAACACTGTGCTCAAACAGTTCGGGGGACTCCTCAGGAGGACATGGTGGGTCTAGGGAAGGAGTGACTGATGATGACATTGATACGAGGGAAGAGGACGCTTTGGCAGCTGCTTTGCCAGTACCTTGAGCCTGGGTGAGAGAGGATGAGGAGGATGAGGAGGGCTTGGTCATCCACTCTACCAAGTCTTCGGCATGATGCGGCTCAACACATCCAGCTGCCGAAAATAAGGACAAGCGTGTCCCATGGCCACGTGCTGATGACGATGCACCGCGTCCACAACCAGCACTGTTGTCTCTAGACACAGAGCCTGCTTGCCCTCTTTTATTGGCTCCTGACAGTCTGCCTCTTCTTGTTGGCCTTCCAGACATAGTAATGGACTGCAGGGAGATGGGAAAACCAGGAATTGGAGTAGTGTATATTGTGCTGGAGGCACACAACACCCACTAACTCCTGCAGATGCCTTTATTAGAGAACAACAGCAATAAAGGGTAGATACAAGTGTATACTGTGCTGTGCTGGAGGGACACAACATCCACTAACTCCTGCAGATGCCTTTATTAGAGAACACCAGCAATAAAGGGTAGATACAGGTGTATACTGTGCTGTGCTGGGGGGACGCAACACCCACTAACTCCTGCAGATGCCTTTATTAGAGAACACCAGCAATAAAGGGTAGATACAGGTGTATACTGTGCTGGGGCACACAACACCTAGTAACTCCTGCAGATGCTTGTATTATAGAACAGCAAAAAAATGTAGATACAGGTGTATACTGTTCTGGGGCACACAACACCCACTAACTCCTGCAGATTCCTGTATTATAGAACAGCAAAAAAGGGTAGATACAGGTGTATACTGTGCTGGGGCACACAACACCCACTAACTCCTGCAGATGCCTGTATTATAGAACAGCAAAAAAGGGTAGATACAGGTGTATACTGTGCTGGGGCACACAACACCCACTAACTCCTGCAGATGCCTGAGAAAAGAACACACTGTCCCTGCCTATCTAGCTTAGAGAACAGTAATAAAGGGTAGATACAGGTGTATACTGTGCTGGGGCACACAACACCCACTAACTCCTGCAGATGCCTGAGAAAAGAACACACTGTCCCTGCCTGCCTATCTAGCTTAGAGAACAGCAATAAAGGGTAGATACAGGTGTATACTGTGCTGGGGCACACAACACCCACTAACTCCTGCAGATGCCTGTATTATAGAACAGCAAAAAAGGGTAGATACAGGTGTATATTGTGCTGGGGCACACAACACCCACTAACTCCTGCAGATGCCTGTATTATAGAAGAGCAAAAAAGGGTAGATACAGGTGTATACTGTACTGGGAAACACAACACCCACTAACTCCTGCAGATGCCTGTATTGTAGAACAGCAAAAAAGGGTAGATACAGGTGTATACTGTGCTGGGGCACACAACACCCACTAACTCCTGCAGATGCCTGAGAAAAGAACACACTGTCCCTGCCTATCTAGCTTAGAGAACAGTAATACAGGGTAGATGCAGGTGTATACTGTGCTGGGGCACACAACACCCACTAACTCCTGCATATGCCTTTATTAGAGAACACCAGCAATAAAGGGTAGATACAAGTGTATACTGTGCTGTGCTGGAGTGACACAACACCCACTAACTCCTGCAGATGCCTTTATTAGAGAAAACCAGCAATAAAGGGTAGATACAGGTGTATACTGTGCTGTGCTGGGGGGACGCAACACCCACTAACTCCTGCAGATGCCTTTATTAGAGAACACCAGCAATAAAGGGTAGATACAGGTGTATACTGTGCTGGGGCACACAACACCTAGTAACTCCTGCAGATGCTTGTATTATAGAACAGCAAAAAAGGGTAGATACAGGTGTATACTGTGCTGGGGCACACAACACCCACTAACTCCTGCAGATGCCTGTATTATAGAACAGCAAAAAAGGGTAGATACAGGTGTATACTGTGATGGGGCACACAACACCCACTAACTCCTGCAGATGCCTGAGAAAAGAACACACTGTCCCTGCCTATCTAGCTTAGAGAACAGTAATAAAGGGTAGATACAGGTGTATACTGTGCTGGGGCACACAACACCCACTAACTCCTGCAGATGCCTGAGAAAAGAACACACTGTCCCTGCCTGCCTATCTAGCTTAGAGAACAGCAATAAAGGGTAGATACAGGTGTATACTGTGCTGGGGCACACAACACCCACTAACTCCTGCAGATGCCTGTATTATAGAACAGCAAAAAAGGGTAGATACAGGTGTATATTGTGCTGGGGCACACAACACCCACTAACTCCTGCAGATGCCTGTATTATAGAAGAGCAAAAAAGGGTAGATACAGGTGTATACTGTACTGGGAAACACAACACCCACTAACTCCTGCAGATGCCTGTATTGTAGAACAGCAAAAAAGGGTAGATACAGGTGTATACTGTGCTGGGGCACACAACACCCACTAACTCCTGCAGATGCCTGAGAAAAGAACACACTGTCCCTGCCTATCTAGCTTAGAGAACAGTAATACAGGGTAGATGCAGGTGTATACTGTGCTGGGGCACACAACACCCACTAACTCCTGCATATGCCTTTATTAGAGAACACCAGCAATAAAGGGTAGATACAAGTGTATACTGTGCTGTGCTGGAGGGACACAACATCCACTAACTCCTGCAGATGCCTTTATTAGAGAACACCAGCAATAAAGGGTAGATACAGGTGTATACTGTGCTGTGCTGGAGTGACACAACACCCACTAACTCCTGCAGATGCCTTTATTAGAGAAAACCAGCAATAAAGGGTAGATACAGGTGTATACTGTGCTGTGCTGGAGGGACACAACACCCACTAACTCCTGCAGATGCCTTTATTAGAGAACACCAGCAATAAAGGGTAGATACAGGTGTATACTGTGCTGTGCTGGAGGGACACAACACCCACTAACTCCTGCAGATGCCTTTATTAGAGAACACCAGCAATAAAGGGTAGATACAGGTGTATACTGTACTGTGCTGGATGGACACAACACCCACTAACTCCTGCAGATGCCTTTATTAGAGAACACCAGCAATAAAGGGTAGATACAGGTGTTTACTGTGCTGTGCTGGAGGGACACAACACCCACTAACTCCTGCAGATGCCTTTATTAGAGAACACCAGCAATAAAGGGTAGATACAGGTGTATACTGTGCTGGGGCACACAACACCTAGTAACTCCTGCAGATGCTTGTATTATAGAACAGCAAAAAAGGGTAGATACAGGTGTATACTGTGCTGGGGCACACAACACCCACTAACTCCTGCAGATGCCTGAGAAAAGAACACACTGTCCCTGCCTATCTAGCTTAGAGAACAGTAATAAAGGATAGATACAGGTGTATACTGTGCTGGGGCACACAACACCCACTAACTCCTGCAGATGCCTGAGAAAAGAACACACTGTCCCTGCCTGCCTATCTAGCTTAGAGAACACCAGCAATAAAGGGTAGATACAGATGTATACTGTGCTGGGGCACACAACACCCACTAACTCCTGCAGATGCCTGTATTATAGAACAGCAAAAAAGGGTAGATACAGGTGTATATTGTGCTGGGGCACACAACACCCACTAACTCCTGCAGATGCCTGTATTATAGAACAGCAAAAAAGGGTAGATACAGGTGTATACTGTACTGGGACACACAACACCCACTAACTCCTGCAGATGCCTGTATTGTAGAACAGCAAAAAAGGGTAGATACAGGTGTATACTGTACTGGGACACACAACACCCACTAACTCCTGCAGATGCCTGTATTATAGAACAGCAAAAAAGGGTAGATACAGGTGTATACTGTGCTGGGGCACACAACACCCACTAACTCCTGCAGATGCCTGAGAAAAGAACACACTGTCCCTGCCTATCTAGCTTAGAGAACAGTAATACAGGGTAGATGCAGGTGTATACTGTGCTGGGGCACACAACACCCACTAACTCCTGCAGATGCCTGAGAAAAGAACACACTGTCCCTGCCTGCCTATCTAGCTTAGAGAACAGCAATAAATGGTAGATACAGGTGTATACTGTGCTGGGGCACACAACGCCTACTAACTCCTGCAGATGCCTGAGAAAAGAACACACTGTCCCTGCCTATCTAGCTTAGAGAACAGCAATAAACGGTAGATACAGGTGTATACTATGCTGGAGGCACACAACACCCACTAACTCCTGCAGAAGCCTGTGAAAAGAACACACTGTCCCTGCCTGCCTATCTAGCTTAGAGAACAGCAATAAAGGGTAGATACAGGTGTATACTGTGCTGGAGGCACACAACACCCACTAACTCCTGCAGATGCCTGAGAAAAGAACACACTGTAGAACACACTGTCCCTGCCTATGTGGCTCTTTCCCTGCACGCCGGAACACACTACACAAGGCCGCCGCGCTGGCGGCCTTTTATAGTGTGGGGCATGTACTAAACCCCCCCTGAGCTATGATTGGCCACAGGCATCCTGCCTGTGGCCAATTTTGGCTCTCCTCGCTGCCGGCGCTGTGATTGGCCAAGCATGCGGGGTCACAGTGCATGCTTGGCCAATCACAGCGCCGGCAATGCAGTGTGATGGCGCAGTGCATTGTGGGCCGTTCGCGTCACACGAATTTGGCGCAAACGGCCCACAAAGTTCTGGTTTCACCGAACAGGCGAACAGGCGATGTACGAGTTGAACATGCGTTCAACTAGAACACCGAGCTCATCCCTAGTCCTAAACAGGGCTGTTAATAAACCTAGTTGTGCTAGGTGGTAGTTAGCCTGGCTAATTGGTAGGTTGATCCACTGATTTCTGTCCTATGTCTGAGTTTTGGTGTAGTCTCTCTCTTCTGTCAATAGGTGGCACTGTTGCCTTTGGCATTGGAATGATGGATTACCATAAATTCAGGTGATGGGTAAATAGGTTGTCTCAGCCAATCAGCAGGAGTTTCTTTAACCGCTGTGTATGCTGGGATAGGCTATTTATTTGGGAGGAGTCAGGTGATCAAGGTTCTTCCCGCCTGTGGCTGCGGCCTGGGTGGGTGTGTGTCGAGAAGCTGCTTGTTGCTAGGCCTGAAGCCTGAGGCCTATCCAGGAGGCATGCTGGCTGCTAGGTGCACTTAAGACTTATCCAGCCGTTCAGGGTTTCACAAGAAAGGAGCAGCCAAGGTTAAGCCCAAAGCTTGGGGCAGAACCGCATGTGGTAGAGGCTCAGCCCGAGGGGAGCCTGACCGTTGCCGGAGGTAAAGAAGAAGCAGTTGCCACAAAGGAACGACCACTCCTGTTGCAGGAGGCAAGTTTGGAAGGGATGAAGTTCTAAAGGAGTACCAGAGCAAACGCTTCACTAGCCAGGGACAGTGAAGTAAGTGGAAAAGCTTCAGTGTAGACTCCCCTGGGAATGCAGCAGGTAGCTATGAGTGAAGCTTGAAGATAAAGTACAGCGGTTAGCTGTGGGGGAAGATCTGGAATCCAGCGAGTGGCTGAGAGTCCAAGAAGTCTAGTGAGAGAGACGGCGAGCTGAGCTTAAAGGAGAAGTCCAGCCTGAGCTTTTTAGGCTGGGCTTCTCCTCAAGGTCACAGGAGTGCAATTCGTTTTGCACTCCTGTGACCCATTTTCAGCGGAGAGCGGTCTGAAGTCCGCTCTCCGCTGACGTCACTGCCATCAGTCGGGGCAGCGCATCATCCCGACTTCCCAATGAGCGTGGAGAAGCAGAGAGGAAAGAGGCTGAATGACAGTCAGCCTCTTTCCTCTCGGGGATCTGTGAGAACCGAGCCAGCGGCGATGTTCGGTGGCTCGGTTCTTAGTGCACAGATGGCGGAGGACAGATAGAGCATTGGTCTAATGCTCCATCCACCGAGGTAAGTATAAATATGGGAAAAACTCAAATTCCATACTTCTCCTTTAAGGATCTACAGTGGGATACTGTGAGTTAAAGTGGAGTTCCACCCAAAAATGGAACTTCCGCTTTTCGTAAACCCTCCGCCCCTCTGGTGTCACATTTGGCACCTTTCAGGGGGAGGGGGTTGCAGATACCTCGTGCGGGGGTCACACCCCTACCCGCACCCCCGCTGTCTTCTGGGAAACACACTGTTCCCAGGAGAGAGCGGGGAACATGCGCAGTAGGGAACCGGGCAGTGAAGCCGCAACGCTTCACTTCCCGATTCCCTCACCAAGGATGGCGGCGGGTGCAGCCGAGGGACGAGCGATTGCTTGACCACGGCTGCCGACATCGCGGGCGCGCTGGTCAGGTAAGTGTCCATATTTTAAAAGCCAGCAGCTGCAGTGTTTGTAGCTGCTGGCTTTTAAAAAAAAGAATTTTGGCGGAACCTCTGCTTTAAGCTGGAAGATCTGCCGTAGGATACTGTGTGAGAAATTGTTGCCATAGGAGACAGCAGTTGCTACAAGATACATATTGCTGCATTCAGCTTAAAGGCCCTCTTTCTGTATTGCTGTCTGCCTAGTTTTATTTTTGTCTGCAGAGTTTGCCTTAATTGCTATTGCATTTGCCTAAGGGTGTCATGTGCCCCAAACCCTCTCTCACCACCGTTACTGTTAAGAGAAATAAAACTCTCTTTGTCCATTTTTCAAAAAGTGACTGGCGCCAAATCTTTTCACCTTGCACTACACCCACTATGCCTAGTAACCTGCACCCTGAGGAGGAATGTCGGTTCTCCCTGGCTCTGGGGGTCACCATCAGGCCCTTGGAAGTTGGGGAGACGGCTACAATAAGTATCAACATGCTGCAGATAATGAGGAAGCAGCGGTCTCTCTATAAGCCTTTGGACACCTTGTATTTTGAGGCTTTTGGAATATACACCATATTGCCAAAAGTATTGGGACACCTACCTTTACACGCACATGAACTTTAATGGCAGTCTTAGTCTGTAGGGTTCAATATTGAGTTGGCCCACCCTTTGCAGCTATGACAGATTCAACTCTTTTGGGAAGGCTGTCCACAAGGTTTAGGAGTGTATTAATAAGAATGTTTGACCATTCTTCCAGAAGCGCATTTGTGAGGTCAGGCACTGATGTTGGACGAGAAGGCCTGGCTCGTGGTCTGCGCTCTAATTCATCCCAAAGGTGTTCAAATGTGTGCATTGTGTGAATGTCCTTTGGATTTGGCAGCGACAAATGTATTTCCTGTATGTTATTAGTACACAATGTCTGATTGATATGTTTTTTCATAGATAGTGAGATCTGTTTCTCTCAACAATCCCTGAGTGTGTCCTGACGAAGCAAAATAGCAAAACGTGTTGATGCACAGGGGCTCACTGCTGTCCATTTGATGTCAACCTTCTTTTTACACCATAGTTTTATGTATTTTTTGTGCTAAGTATATGTTTTTTAATTCTTCTCACCTGATTTGTTTGTACATCATTCGTTGTTAATAAAAAAAATTTTTTTTATTATACTCTTGCCGATCTTGCCTACAAAGTCCGATTTAGAGCCTTTTGACTCTTCATTCTTTCCACAAATTCTCCACCCACTGTGTCCATTGTAGCTCTCACTCTTCTTCTCCTTCACATGTTCCCTTTCAACCACTTGCTGCCTTGCATCTCAGCACCTGAGGACCGGAGGCTGGTGCCGGGCGGAGAATCACAGTATCACCCCACCGGCCGGGACTAAATTGGGTAGCGGGGCGGCATGACGTACATGCGCCCCAAAAATGAAAAAATAGTCCCTCCTCTGCGCATAGCTGGGCCCCTCTGTTGAACCCATTAGGTCTAGGAAAATTATATAACCTTGCTCCATATACAAGTAGGAGCGGTGTACAAGTTTAACAGGTTCAATTTTTTTTTTATATTATTTAATGCAGCAATGAACGGTAATGCTGCCCCCTTGTGTAGCTGATAGTGCCAAGCCCGGTACAACAGGGCCGGTTGTACTGCCCTACCAGCAGCCCTGGGTATGCCACTACATTTATCAAGACTTGTAGACTCGCTTGGTAAAGCAACTGATGATAAGTGAGATTCTGAGTTTTTGCGTGGTCAAAAAATCAGGACATTTAATCCAAATACCGTATGTTGGCTTCAAAGGAAAATACAAAATGTAAGCGTTTTTTGTGCCTCCTAAGGGTGTAATTAGCTTTAAAAAAACTTCTGTGAGTTAATTATCCAAAACCTGTTCTTGTGATAAAAATTTCCCACATATTAGCCTTCTTATTTTACATACATTTCACATAAAAGAAAAAACAAAACAAACAAACATAAAAAGTCCACTTAAAGTTTTAATACAGCTTTTTTTCCCTCTCCTTTCACCTGGTAATCGCGTCAGCAACACACCTCCTGTATTAGGGTGCCTCAATTCTGGATTAATGAGCACAGGGGCACCTTTGGACAGCAGCATTGCCAATCTGGGGGGGTTTGGGTGGGAAGAGTTACTAGCAGATTTAAATACACTAACATATTGAAGCCAAACTGCAGCTCACACGCTATAAGCAGTTAGAGCAATAAAAAAAAAATCCATTTGTAAATGGTTTGTTTCATCTCTGTAACTGATACATTTTACTGGAGAGCTTTTTCTTTTTTTTTTTTAACCACTTAAGCCCCGGACCATTTTGTAGCTAAAGGACCAGAGGTGTTTTCAAAATTTGGCACTGCGCTGATTTAACGGGAAATTGTGCGGACATGCAATGTTGTACCGAAACTAACTTGGCGTCCTTTTCTTCCCACAAATAGAGCTTTCTTTTAATGGTATTTGATTGCCTCTGCGATTTTTATTTTTTGCGATATAAACGGAAAAAGACTGAAAATTGAGAAAAAAAATTATATTTTCTACTTTCTGTTATAAGAAAAATCGAATAAACTCAATTTTAGTCATACATTTAAGCCAAAATGTATTCAGCCACATGTCTTTAGTAAAAAAAATGTCAATAAGCGTATATTTATTGGTTTGCGCAAAAGTTATAGCGTCTACAAACTAGGGTACATTTTCTGGAATTTACACAGCTTTTAATTTATGACTGCCTATCTCAATTCTTGAGGTGCTAAAATGGCAGGGCAGTACAAAACCCCCCCAAATGACCCCATTTTGGAAAGTAGACATCCCAAGGAAATTGCTGAGAGGCATGTTGAGCCCATTGAATATTTTTTTTTTTTTGTCTCAAGTGATTGAATAATGACAAAAAAAAAAAAAAAAAAATTACAAAAAGTTGTCACTAAATGATATATTGCTCACACATGCCATGGTTATATGTGGAATTGCACCCCAAAATACATTTTGCTGCTTCTTTTCCTGAGTACGGGGATACCACATGTGTGGGACTTTTTGGGAGCCTAGCCGCGTACGGGCCCCCGAAAACCAAGCACCGCCTTCAGGATTTCTAAGGGCGCAAATTTTTGATTTCACTCCTCACTACCTATCACAGTTTCGAAGGCCATAAAATGCCAAAATAGCACAAAACCCCCCCAAATGACCCCATTTTAGAAAGTAGACACCCCAAGGAAATTGCTGAGAGGCATGTTGAGCCCATTGAATATTTTTTTTTCTTGTCCCAAGTGATTGAATAATGACAAAAAAAAAAATACAAAAAGTTGTCACTAAATGATATATTGCTCACACATGCCATGGTTATATGTGGAATTGCACCCCAAAATACATTCTGCTGCTTCTCCTGAGTACGGGGATACCACATGTGTGGGACTTTTTAGGAGCCTAGCCGCGTACGGGACCCCGAAAACCAAGCACCACCTTCAGGATTTCTAAGGGCACAAATTTTTGATTTCACTCCTCACTACCTATCACAGTTTCGAAGGCCATAAAATGCCAAAATAGCACAAACCCCCCCCAAATGACCCCATTTTAGAAAGTAGACACCCCAAGGAAATTGCTGAGAGGCATGTTGAGCCCATTGAATATTTTTTTTTCTTGTCCCAAGTGATTGAATAATGACAAAAAAAAAAAAAAATACAAAAAGTTGTCACTAAATGATATATTGCTCACACATGCCATGGTTATATGTGGAATTGCATCCCAAAATACATTTTGCTGCTTCTCCTGAGTACGGGGATACCACATGTGTGGGACTTTTTAGGAGCCTAGCCGCGTACGGGGCCCCGAAAACCAAGTACCGCCTTCAGGATTTCTAAGGGCACAAATTTTTGATTTCACTCCTCACTACCTATCACAGTTTCGAAGGCCATAAAATGCCAAAATAGCACAAAACCCCCCCAAATGACCCCATTTTGGAAAGTAGACACCCCAAGCTATTTGCTGAGAGGCATGTTGAGTATTTTACAGCTCTAATTTGTTTTTGAAAATGAAGAAAGAAAATCATTTTTTTTTTCCAATTTTCAAAACTTTGTGACAAAAAGCGAGATCTGCAACATACTCCCCATACCTCTCAGAAAATAGCTTGGGGTGTCTACTTTCCAAAATGGGGTCATTTGGGGGGGGGGTTGTGCCATCTGGGCATTCCATGGCCTCCGAAACTGATAGGCAGTGAGAAGTGAAATCAAAAATTTACACCCTTAGAAAGCCTGAAGGCGGTGCTTGGATTTTGGGGTCCCGTACGCGGCTAGGCTCCCAAAAAGTCTCACACATGTGGTATCCCCATACTCAGGAGAAGCAACAGAATGTATTTTGGGGTGTAATTCCACATATGTCCATGGCATGTTTGAGCAATATATCATTTAGTAACAACTTTGTGCAAAAAAAATAAAAATAAATTGTCTTTTTTCCGCAACTTGTGTCAACATATAAAATATTCCATGGACTCGACATGCCTCTCAGTATATAGCTTGGGGTGTCTACTTTCCAAAATGGGGTCATTTGGGGGGGTTTGAACTGTCCTGGCATTTTATACACAACATTAGGAAGCTTATGTCACACATCATCCACTCTTCTAACCACTTGAAGACAAAGCCCTTTCTGACACTTTTTGTTTACATGAAAACATTTTTTTTTTTGCAAGAAAATTATGTTGAACCCCAAAACATTATATATTTTTTTAAAGCAAAGGCCCTACAGATTAAAATGGTGGGTGTTGCATTTTTTTTTTCCACACAGTATTTGCGCAGTGATTTTTCAAACGCATTTTTTAGGGAAAAAATACACTTTTTTTTATTTGAATGCACTAAAACACACTATATTGCCTAAATGTTTGATGAAATATAAAAGATGATCTTAGGCCGAGTACATAGCTACCAAACACGACATGCTTTAAAATTTTGCACAAACGCGCATTGGCGACAAACTACATACATTTTTAAAAGCCTTTAAAAGCCTTTACAGGTTACCACGTTAGATTTACAGAGGAGGTCTACTGCTAAAATGACTGCCCTCGATCTGACCTTCGCGGTGATACCTCACATGCATGGTGCAATTTCTGTTTACATATGACGCCAGACCCAAGCTTGCGTTCGCCATTGCGCAAGAGCAGGGCAGGACAGGGGTGCTTTTTTTTTTTTGTTATTATTAATTTTGCTTTTTTATTTTATTTTTAAACTGTTCCTTCCATATTTTATTTTTTTTATCATTTTTATTGTTATCTCAGGGAATGTAAATATCCCCTATGATAGCAATAGGTAGTGACAGGTACTCTTTTTTTGAAAAAACTGGGGTCTATTAGACCCTAGATCTTTCCTTTGCCCTCAAAGCATCTGACCACACCAAGATCGGTGTGCTAAAATGCTTTCCCAATTTCCTAATGGCGTTTTTTATATCCGGGGGGGGGGGCATTCCCTCCCACTGCTTGTAAAAGCAGTCCAGAGGCTAATTAGCCACTAGGATTGCTTTTACATGAAATCCGGCCGCTGGCTGAAAAGAATGATATCAAGATGATACCTAAACCCGCAGGCATCAATCTGGTATAACCATTCAAAGTCCAGCAACATACCAGTACGTTGCTGGTCCTTGTTGGACATGTATTGTAATCTTTTTTTTCATGCAGCCTGTTGGCTGAACGAAAAAAAGAGATTGATCGGTGGGTATGCCCACCATTAGAATAACGCCCTTCATACACCCACTTCTAATGATGGGCATACATGCACCATTTATATATGCCGAAGCATGGGGGCATCTTCCCGCAAAAGTTATGCTGTGTACACATGGTCAGACTTTTCCACGGGCAAGCCTCCGTCGGAATTTCGACCGTATGTACGCGGCATTAGGAACAAAATCGCTCCTCCGCTCCTCCGCCCCTGCTGCCCCAATGCTTCGGCATATATGCTTATTTTTTTTTAACTGTGGTGGTGAAATCACCTCCTACAGCACTGGAGTCGCAGGGATCAGGCCTGTCTCTGCGAACGCTGCAGTTATGTGTGTTGTGTTTTGTAAGTGACAGCGATCGATCGATACTGCACTTGGGTGGCCTGGGCTGGACGGAGGGGCAAAACGCAGGTGCTAGCAGGTATCTGGGCTGATCCCGCTAACACTGTGTTTTTGGGAACCCTAAACTGCTGGGGACGCTAGTATAGATCTGATCAGATCAGATATTGATCTGTTCAGATACTATACCACTAAGGGAGGTGTATGCTTCACGCGTGGGTGTTAGCGCTACTGGCATTAACCTGACGCTGCCTGGGGTGTGACGCAGGGTTAACTAGGGGCAATTAGGGGGTTAAAACCTTTATTAGATAATATATGGGGGTACCTGACGCTATAAAAACCTGCGGCGAACCTAAAAAAAATAACTGGCTATCTATCGGCACCAGCATAACTAATACAGCGATCAGAAAAACGATCGCTTAGTGACACTGGCAAAAGGGGGCGAAAGGGTTACCGGGGGGCGATCAAGGGGTTAAACCTTTATTAGGTAATATATGGGGGTACCTGACGCTATCAAAACCTGCGGCGAACCTAAAAAAATAACTGGCTACCTATCGGCATCACCGACAATAAGACAGCGATCAGAAAAACGATCGCTTAGCGACAGTGGTGATAGGGGGTGAAAGGGTTACCTGGGGGGCGATCAAGGGGGTTAAACCTTTATTAGGTAATATATGGGGGTACCTGACGCTATAAAATCCTGCGGCAAACCTAAAAAAAATAACTGGCTACCTATCGGCATCACCGACAATAAGACAGCGATCAGAAAAACGATTGCTTAGCGACAGTGGTGATAGGGGGTGAAAGGGTTACCTGGGGGGCGATCAAGGGGGTTAAACCTTTATTAGGTAATATATGGGGGTACCTGACGCTATAAAAACCTGCGGCGAACCTAAAAAAAATAACTGGCTACCTATCGGCATCACCGACAATAAGACAGCGATCAGAAAAACGATTGCTTAGCGAGAGTGGTGATAGGGGGTGAAAGGGTTACCTGGGGGGCGATCAAGGGGGTTAAACCTTTATTAGGTAATATATGGGGGTACCTGACGCTATAAAAACCTGCAGCGAACCTAAAAAAAATAACTGGCTACCTATCGGCATCACCGGCAATAAGACAGCGATCAGAAAAACGATCGCTTAGCGACAGTGGTGATAGGGGGTGAAAGGGTTACCTGGGGGGTGATCAAGGGGGTTAAACCTTTATTAGGTAATATATGGGGGTACCTGACGCTATGAAAACCTGCGGCGAACCTAAAAAAAATAACTGGCTACCGATCGGCATCACCGACAATAAAACAGCGATCAGAAAAACGATTGCTTAGCGACAGTGGTGCTAGGGGGTGAAAGGGTTATCTGGAGGGCGATCAAGGGGGTTAAACCTTTATTAGGTAATATATGGGGGTACCCGACGCTATAAAAACCTGCGGCGAACCTAAAAAAAATAACTGGCTACCAATCGGCATCACCGACAATAAAACAGCGATCAGAAAAACGATCGCTTAGCGACAGTGGTGCTAGGGGGTGAAAGGGTTATCTGGGGGGCGATCAAGGGGTTAAACCTTTATTAGGGGGTGTTAGGGGGCTACACTGGACCTAAAACTAAATGTAGTGACACTTTTACAGTCACAAATGTCACTGATTGCAGTGATCAGTAAATAAATGGTCACTGCAATCAGTGACACTGTGACTGGGGACTGGGGGGTGATCTGGGGGTGCGATTTATGTTCCTATATGTCCTGGTGTCAGTGTGCTGTTTGTGCACTAACCTGTGTGTCTTCTCTTGTACGGCACTCGGTATATGTGAGCGGCTCATGAGAGATGACATCACTTCCTCTGCCTGTGTAAACATTACACAGCAGAGGAAGCTTTCTCATTCGCCGGGAGCGATCGCGAGGGGGTGGCCGGAATCGAACGGCCATCCCCTCATCCCGGATCGCTCCCGAACAATTAACGACCGCTCACTGTATAGAAGGGGGGTCCGATGGGACCCCCCAACTATGCAAAGGCAGTCACGTACCGGTACGTGACTTTGCCTGTCGGTGCCATTCTGCCGACGTATAATTACAGTGGGCGGTCGTTAAGTGGTTAAACAGACTTACTGGCTGGTTCACCATATGAAAATAGAAGAAAGCAAGCTTAAAAAAGAAAATGAATGCAGTCATCACATCTAAGAATTGGTAAGCTGCAATATAATAAATGTTTGCCTTTAGGTATAATACCACTTTAAATAAACTGAACTAGCCCCCTCCCAAATTAACAAAATGACTAAAAAAAAAATCCACTTTGCTAGACTATTGGGTGGCCGACAGAAAACATTTGCTGTCCCAAACTGGTGCTAATCCCCTTCCATTACGTTCAGCCCACAGTGCTCAGCCAGGATGAGTAGTAATGGTGATTGTGCTATAGCAGCTTACACAGGACTTAACACTGCCTCGTAATACAATAAAATCTGCACGTTATCTCATCGTAATAAATTCCCAATGACACATTGAACCTCCTCCATATCAACTGGCACCCTATTAGTTGCCAGAGAACATCTCCGAATCCACATTATCACTATACTGATGTATATTGCACAAAATCACTGGCACCTTATTAGTAATAACTACGAAAAGATGTCTTTGATATCTGCTTGTTAGTATAAATTAGAAGCTTGTAAAGATCATTAAAACTCCCCGTAGGATTCCATACACTGTACTTATGATCACCAATTAGTCTGAAACAACTGTATGCAGTTTTGGAATAAATAGCTTTATTACATTAGGCAGTATCAGTAAGGTCCTAGCACAGACCTATAAAGGGAATGTATTTTTCCAGTTGTTCGGGAAGTATAGTTAACTCCAGGTGCAAAAAATAATTACCGTAAAACCTTGGTTAGAGAGTAACTTGGTTTGAGAGCGATGTCTTGATATAAGAGTAGTGTCATATCACAACTGAGTATAAAAGAGAAGAGAGGCGCCTCTAAGTGTAGCAATATGACTACATTTAATGAAGGTACAACATTTAGCAACTCACATGGTTGATGATTAAAACAGGCCCATCTAAGCATGCAAGCAACCGGGGTAAAGCTGTCCAGATAGACCATCCTCCTCATCGCCATCTACGTCATCCGTTCCACGCTGCGCTCCACGAGCTCTTCAAGCTTCGCTTTCAGATCGCTCTACTGCAGGGTAGTCTTCCCGGTCACCATTACAGACTGACAGCGGTAAGAGCCGGCAGTGAGCAGGATGGTCTATGTGGACAGCTTTATCCCAGAAGCCTGCATACTTAGATGTGCCTGTTTTAATCATCAACCATGTGAGTTGCTAAATGTTGTACATTCATTACATGTAACCATATTGCTACACTTAGAGGCACCTCTCTTCTCTTTTATACTCTGTAGCTCCTGCTGGATTTGGCTTCTAATCCCCTCATGGAAGCTGCCATTTGTGAATGGACATTTTATGATTACACAACATTTATTGCTATGATCTTTTTATATGGACTATGAATTGAAAGATCTATGAATAAATGGTTGTGGAACGAATCATCTGCGTGCCAATTATTTCCTATGGGGAAATTTGCTTTGATATGCAAGTGCTTTGGATTACAAGCATGTTTCCGGAATGAATTGTGCTCGCAATCCAAGGTTTTACTGTATTTGCAGGGTTCCCACTCTTTAAGAAGGTATCCACACTGAAGTCCCCAACCCTACCATGAAACATACAGTACATTTGCATTTATCCCTCCACCAATGCAGATAGCATTTGCCTTCCTGGTCCTAATGCAGGACTCCCCACTTCCTGCAACCCTTGAATGAGGGCAACATTCACATACGGTATATTGGACCGTCCTGGGACAACAGAAATGATAGTGCTGCTTTGGCGTAGGTAGGTTCTAAGAAAAAAAAGATTAGCTTTACGTGGGCTTAAAAATTCACATAGATGTGTGATTAACGTATTTCTATGAGTAGAGCTCCAAAGGGATGAAGCTAAGGGGAAAATAATACTGGGAGTATGCTATAGGCCCCCTAACCTGAGGGAGGAGGGGGAGACGGATCTCCTAACACAATTTGGATTAGCAGCAAAGATGGAAAGTGTTATCATAATGGGGGATTTTAATTATTCAGACATAGACTGAGCGGAGGGAACCACGCATTCATCTAAGGCTCGCCAGTTCCTAAATGTCTTGCAGGACAATTTTATGGGTCAGATGGTAGACGCACCAACTAGAAATAAAGCGTTACTGGATCTACTGATTACCAACAATACAGACCTGATCACGGATGTGGAAATACGGGGCAATTTAGGTAACAGCGATCACAGGTCAATTGGCTTCAGTATAAATCACACAAATAGGAAACATAAGGGGAATACAAAGACACTGAATTTCAAAAGAGCCAACTTCCCTAAACTACGAACCTTGCTAGAAGGCATAAATTGGGATAAACTCTTAGGAACAAAGAACACAGAGGAGAGATGGGTTTGCTTTAGGAGCATATTAAATAAGGGTATTAGCCAATGTATCCCATTGGGTAATAAATTTAAAAGAGCGAACAAAAGTCCTGGATGGCTTAACTCCAATGTAAAAATGTATATAAAAGCAAAGGAGAAGGCCTTTAAAAAATACAAGATGGAGGGATCATCATCAGCATTCGGACTTTATAAAGAATGCAACAAGAAATGTAAGGGTGAGATTAGGGCGCCTAAGATAGTACATGAAAGACACATAGCAGAGAAGAGAAAAAAAAATTCCAAGAAATTCTTTAAGTATGTAAACAGTAAAAAAGTAAGGACAGACCA
The DNA here is from genome assembly GCA_029206835.1 of Rana muscosa. Classification (NCBI taxonomy): domain Eukaryota; kingdom Metazoa; phylum Chordata; class Amphibia; order Anura; family Ranidae; genus Rana; species Rana muscosa. The sequence goes on from CM055117.1 coordinate 1,033,290,260, forward strand.
TATTGACCCCATAAAGAATGAGGAAGGACATCTGGTTACAAAGGATGGGGAGATGGCGAAGGTATTGAATTTATTCTTCTCCTCAGTCTTCACGAGGGAATCAGGGGGCTTCAGTAACCAAAACTGCAGTATCTATCCTCATGACACATCACAGGAAGCACCTCCATGGTTAGAGGACAGAATTAAAATTAGACCTGGGAAACTTATGTAGCGGCCTCACCCCTCTCTCCCCTTCTCATAATCGGCTTGTCTTTCTTCGTCTAGGGGTCTCAGTGCTGGGGGGAGAGATGAGATACACCACGAACCATGTCCTCCATAGCTAAGAGGTGAAGGCCAGAAGATTGGGTCTTGTGTAGGTGTCCTAGAGTCAAGTCCAGTACTTCGTCCCTGACTCCTTTGCTCCTAGTAACCAGAGTTCCACACAGTGAATAGGGATGAGCTCGGTGTTCGAGTCGAACATACGTTTGACTCGAACATCGGCTGTTCGACCGTTCGGCGAACATCGAACGATTTGGGCCGTTCGTGCCAAATTCGAGTGACGCGAACGGCCCACAATACACTGCGCCATCGCAGTGCAATCCCGGCGCTGTGATTGGCCAAGCATGCACTGTGACCCCGCATGCTTGGCCAATCACAGCGCCGGCAGCTAGGAGAGCCATAATTGGCCACAGGCAGGTTGCCTGTGGCCAATTATAGCTCAGGGGGTTTAGCACACGCCCCACACTATAAAAGGCCACCAGCGCGGCGGCCTTGTGTAGTGTGTTCCGGCGCAGGGAAAGAGAAGGATAGGCAGGGACAGTGTTGATATTCTTTGTGCTATTCTTGTGTGCAGGGAGAGAGAAGGATAGGCAGGGAGAGTGTCAGTGTCATATTCTTTGCTAAACCTTGTGTGCAGGGAGAGAGAAGGATAGGCAGGGGACAGTGTCAGTGTCATATTCTTTGCTAAACCTTGTGTGCAGGGAAAGAGAAGGATAGGCAGGGAGAGTGTCAGTGTCATATTCTTTGCTAAACCTTGTGTGCAGGGAGAGAGAAGGATAGGCAGGGGACAGTGTCAGTGTCATATTCTTTGCTAAACCTTGTGTGCAGGGAAAGAGAAGGATAGGCAGGGAGAGTGTCAGTGTCATATTCTTTGCTAAACCTTGTGTGCAGGGAGAGAGAAGGATAGGCAGGGGACAGTGTCAGTGTCATATTCTTTGCTAAACCTTGTGTGCAGGGAGAGAGAAGGATAGGCAGGGGACAGTGTCAGTGTCATATTCTTTGATAAACCTCGTGTGCAGGGAGAGAGAAGGATAGGCAGGGGACAGTGTCAGTGTCATATTCTTTACTAAACCTTGTGTGCAGGGAGAGAGAAGGATAAGCAGGGAGAGTGTCAGTGTCATATTCTTTGATAAACCAGAGTTCCACACAGTGAATAGGGATGAGCTCGGTGTTCGAGTCGAACATACGTTTGACTCGAACATCGGCTGTTCGACCGTTCGGCGAACATCGAACGATTTGGGCCGTTCGTGCCAAATTCGAGTGACGCGAACGGCCCACAATACACGGCGCCATCGCAGTGCAATCCCGGCACTGTGATTGGCCAAGCATGCACTGTGACCCCGCATGCTTGGCCAATCACAGCGCCGGCAGCTAGGAGAGCCATAATTGGCCACAGGCAGGTTGCCTGTGGCCAATTATAGCTCAGGGGGTTTAGCACACGCCCCACACTATAAAAGGCCACCAGCGCGGCGGCCTTGTGTAGTGTGTTCCGGCGCAGGGAAAGAGAAGGATAGGCAGGGACAGTGTTGATATTCTTTGTGCTATTCTTGTGTGCAGGGAGAGAGAAGGATAGGCAGGGAGAGTGTCAGTGTCATATTCTTTGCTAAACCTTGTGTGCAGGGAGAGAGAAGGATAGGCAGGGGACAGTGTCAGTGTCATATTCTTTGCTAAACCTTGTGTGCAGGGAAAGAGAAGGATAGGCAGGGAGAGTGTCAGTGTCATATTCTTTGCTAAACCTTGTGTGCAGGGAGAGAGAAGGATAGGCAGGGGACAGTGTCAGTGTCATATTCTTTGCTAAACCTTGTGTGCAGGGAAAGAGAAGGATAGGCAGGGAGAGTGTCAGTGTCATATTCTTTGCTAAACCTTGTGTGCAGGGAGAGAGAAGGATAGGCAGGGGACAGTGTCAGTGTCATATTCTTTGCTAAACCTTGTGTGCAGGGAGAGAGAAGGATAGGCAGGGGACAGTGTCAGTGTCATATTCTTTGATAAACCTTGTGTGCAGGGAGAGAGAAGGATAGGCAGGGGACAGTGTCAGTGTCATATTCTTTACTAAACCTTGTGTGCAGGGAGAGAGAAGGATAGGCAGGGAGAGTGTCAGTGTCATATTCTTTGATAAACCTTGTGTGCAGGGAGAGAGAAGGATAGGCAGGGGACAGTGTCAGTGTCATTGTTGCTAAGCCTCCTGCACAGTATACACCTGAAGCTAGCCCTTATTGCTGTGTTTTCCTGGTGTGTTACACTAACAGGCATTTGCAGCACTTACAGCGGGCGGAGTGTGCCTCCTGCACATTATACACCTGAAGCTAGCCCATATTGCTGTGTTTTCCTGGTGTGTTACACCAACAGGCATTTGCAGCACTTACAGCGGGCGGAGTGTGCCTCCTGCACATTATACACCTGAAGTTAGCCCGTATTGCTGTGTTTTCCTGGTGTGTTACACCAACAGGCATTTGCAGCACTTACAGCGGGCAGAGTGTGCCTCCTGCACATTATACACCTGAAGTTAGCCCGTATTGCTGTGTTTTCCTGGTGTGTTACACCAACAGGCATTTGCAGCACTTACAGCGGGCAGAGTGTGCCTCCTGCACATTATACACCTGAAGTTAGCCCGTATTGCTGTGTTTTCCTGGTGTGTTACACCAACAGGCATTTGCAGCACTTACAGCGGGCGGAGTGTGCCTCCTGCACATTATACACCTGAAGCTAGCCCGTATTGCTGTGTTTTCCTGGTGTGTTACACCAACAGGCATTTGCAGCACTTACAGCGGGCGGAGTGTGCCTCCTGCACATTATACACCTGAAGTTAGCCCGTATTGCTGTGTTTTCCTGGTGTGTTACACCAACAGGCATTTGCAGCACTTACAGCGGGCGGAGTGTGCCTCCTGCACATTATACACCTGAAGCTAGCCCGTATTGCTGTGTTTGCCTGGTGTGTTACACCAACAGGCATTTGCAGCACTTACAGCGGGCGGAGTGTGCCTCCTGCACATTATACACCTGAAGTTAGCCCGTATTGCTGTGTTTTCCTGGTGTGTTACATCAACAGGCATTTGCAGCACTTACAGCGGGCAGAGTGTGCCTCCTGCACATTATACACCTGAAGTTAGCCCGTATTGCTGTGTTTTCTGGGTGTGTTACACCAACAGGCATTTGCAGCACTTACAGCAGGCGTAGTGTGATTCCTGCAAAATATACTCCTGAAGCTAGGCCTTATTGCTGGTTTTCCCATCTCCCTGCAGGCCATTAGAATGTCTGGAAGGCAAACAAGGAGAGGCAGACAGTCAGGAGCCAATAAAAGAGGGCAAGCAGGCTCTGTGTCTAGAGACAACAGTGCTGGTCGTGGACGCGGTGCATCGCCATCAGCACGTGGCCATGGGACACGCTTGTCCTTCTTTTCGGCAGCTGGACGTGTTGAGCCGCATCATGCCAAAGACTTGGTAGAGTGGATGACCAAGCCCTCCTCATCCTCCTCATCCTCTCTCACCCAGGCTCAGGGTACTGGCAAAGCAGCTGCCAAAGCGTCCTCTTCCCTGGTATCAATGTCATCATCAGTCACTCCTTCCCTAGACCAACCATGTCCTCTTGAGGAGTCCCCCGAACTGTTTGAGCACAGTGTTGGATACATGCTCCAGGAGGATGCCCAGCGTTTCGAAGGGTCTGATGATGATACCCAGCAAGAGGAAGGCAGTAGCGTGAGAGCAGAGAGAGTGGATGCTCAAGAAGGACACCAATCTGGCAGTCATGTTCCAGCAGCTGCAGCATACTGCCAGATTGGCTCCAGTGATGAGGAGGGAGGGGATGATGAGGTCACTGACTCCACATGGGTGCCTAATAGGAGAGAGGAGGAGGAGGAGGAGGAGGAGGCACATCTTCAACGAGGCAGGATGCCCTCGGGGGGCCAGCGTAAGGGCAGCACACCGACGGAATCACACCGCAGAGCTCCGCCTGTGCAGGGCGCTGCCTCTGCCCGTTATTCAAAAAGTTCTTTGGTGTGGGCCTTTTTTGAGTCGAGTGCATCAGATCGCACAGCTGCTGTTTGCAACAAATGTCTCAAGCATATATCGCGTGGCCAAAACATCACCCGCTTGGGCACCACATGCTTGACCAGACATATGTTGACCTGCCATGCAGCTCGTTGGCAAGCCTACCTTAAAGACCCACACCAAAGAACAAAGCTGACCTCTTCTTGCACCGCATCAGCTGGGATCTCCAACCCCACTATACCTTCAGTCCTCTCTGAAACCTGCTCTGAGAGGAATGAAGGTGTAGAATTAGGTGTGTCACAGCCAAGTACTTGCGGGCACTCTGCTAGCAGTACACCAATGTCCGATTCTAGCAGGCAAATTTCCCTGCCCCAGCTGCTGGACCGTCGAAAGAAGTTCACTCCCAGCCATCCACATGCCCAGCGGTTGAATGCTAGCTTGGCTAAATTGCTAGCGCTTCAACTGCTGCCTTTTCAGTTGGTAGACTCGGCCCCCTTCCGTGAGTTTGTGCAATGTGCGGTTCCTCAGTGGCAGGTTCCCAAACGCCACTTTTTCTCACGGAAGGCGATTCCGGCTCTCTACCGGCATGTGGAAGGCAATGTCTTGGCCTCGCTGGACAGGGCGGTCAGCGGTAAGGTGCATATTACCGCTGACTCATGGTCCAGCAGGCATGGACAGGGACGTTACCTTTCTTTCACGGCTCATTGGGTCACTCTTTTGGCAGCTGGGAAGGATGCAGGACAAGGTGCAGTAGTGTTGGAGGTTGTTCCGCTGCCACGCCTCCAAAATGCTACTGCTGGTTGTGACACACCTCTCTCCTCCACCCCCTTCTCTTCTTCTTCCTCCATGGCCTCTTCCTGTGCTTTGTCCTCGGAACCAGCGGTGCTCCGTAGGCGTTCAAGGGGCTACGCAAGTACGCAGGCAAAAAGATGCCATGCCGTGCTTGCGCTGGTGTGTTTGGGGGACAGGAGCCACACTGGGGCAGAGGTTCTGTCTGCTCTGCAGGGGCAGGCCGAGAGGTGGTTGACGCCACGCCAGCTTAAGCCAGGAATGGTGGTTTGCGACAATGGCACCAACCTCCTCTCCGCCCTCCGACAGGGACAACTGACCCATGTGCCCTGTGTGGCTCACGTCCTTAACCTGGTGGTGCAGCGGTTCTTGGGCAGGTACCCGGGCTTACAGGATGTCCTGAGGCAGGCCAGGAAAGTCTGTGTGCATTTCCGCAGATCTTATAATGCCAGTGCTCGCCTGGCTGAGCTGCAAAAGGAGTTGAACCTGCCCAAGAACCGCCTTATATGTGACATGCCCACCAGGTGGAACTCAATGTTGGCCATGCTGCAGCGGCTGCACACACAGCAGAGGGCCATCAATGAGTACCTGTGCGACTACGGCACCAGGACAGGGTCAGGGGAGCTCGGGTTTTTTTCACCACGCCAGTGGGGCATGATCAGGGATGCATGCACTGTCCTGGCACCATTTGAGGAGGCCACGAGGATGGTGAGCAGTGACAGTGCATGCATCAGTGACACTGTACCTCTTGTCCACCTGTTGGAACATACGCTGTGTGGAATAATGGACAGGGCACTTGAGGCAGAACAGAGGCAGGAAGAGGAGGACTTCCTTGCCTCTCAAGGCCCCCTTTACCCAGACAGTGTTCCTTCTGTCCCACCCATCGCACAGGAAGAGGAGGAGGAGGAGGATTGTGTCAGCATGGAGGTGGAGCCTGGCACTCAGCATCATCAGCAGCAGTCTTTTAGGGATGATTTACAGTCCCAAGAAACCCGTGGACTTGTACGTGGCTGGGAGGAGGTGGCTGCGGATCATGTCGTCCTTAGTGACCCAGAGGACTCCGGACCGAATGCCTCAGCTAACCTACGCTGCATGGCCTCCCTGATCCTGCAAAGTCTGCGGAAGGATCCTCGTATTCTTCGGATCAAGGAGAGGGACCATTACTGGCTGGCCACTCTCCTTGATCTACGGTACAAGGGTAAGGTTGCGGACCTTATCTTACCGTCGCAGAGGGAGCAAAGGATGAGACAACTCCGGGAGGCCTTGCAGAAAGGTCTGTGCAACGCGTTCCCAGAGACTGGGAGGTTACAAACTCCTGGTCCTGGAAAACGAGTTGCTGAGGCTTCGGTCAGTCAAAGAAGGAGCGGTGGGGAAGGTGGCCGTCTGACCGATGCGTTCAGACAATTCTTTAGTCCGCAGCCCCAAGGTATGATTAGTTCCAGCAACCATCGCCAGCGTCTGATATACATGGTGCAGGAATACCTAGGGGCAATGTCAGACTTGGACACCTTCCCCACCGAAAATCCTCTGGCTTACTGGGTCTTGAGGATGGATCACTGGCCACAGCTTGCACAGTATGCAATTGAGCTACTGGCCTGTCCTGCATCCAGCATTCTTTCAGAACGCACATTCAGTGCTGCTAGAGGATTTGTCACGGATCACAGGGTGCGCCTGTCCACCGACTCGGTTGATCGACTGACCTTCATAAAGATGAACCAGTCTTGGATCACCACTAGGGATGAGCTCGGTGTTCGAGTCGAACATACGTTCGACTCGAACATCGGCTGTTCGATCGTTCGACGAAGATCGAACGATTTGGGCCGTTCGCGCCTAATTCGAGTGACGCGAACGGCCCACAATGCACTACGCCATCGCAGTGTCATCCAGGCGCTGTGATTGGCCAAGCATGCACTGTGACCCCGCATGCTTGGCCAATCACAGCGCCGGCAGCGAGGAGAGCAATGATTGGCCACAGGCAGGATGCCTGTGGCCAATTATTGCTGAGGGTGTTTAGTACACGCCCCACACTATAAAAGGCCGCCAGCACGGCGGCCTAGTGTAGTGTGTTCCGGAGCAGGGAAAGAGAAGCATAGGCAGGGACAGTGACATTTTTTTTTCTTGCTTAACCTGGATTCCTTTAGTTTAGGGAAAGAGAAGGATAGGTAGGGAGAGTGTCAGTGTGTTTTACTGTGTGAATCCTTGTTTCTAGGGACAGGGAAGGACAGTGAGGGAAATTCTCCTTGTGCTATAGTGTGCTAAAGCATTGATCATCAACCATCTTTAAAAAATCATTTTTTCTAGGGACAGAAAACTATAGGTAGGGAGAGTGTCAGTGTGTTTTACTGTGATAATCCTTGTTTCTAGGGACAGGGAAGGACAGTGAGGGAAATTCTCCTTGTGCTATAGTGTGCTAAAGCATTGATCATCAACCATCTTTAAAAAAACATTTTTTCTAGGGACAGAAAACTATAGGTAGGGAGAGTGTCAGTTTCTTTCACTGTGATAATCCTTGTTTCTAGGGACAGGGAAGGACAGTGAGGGAAATTCTCCTTGTGCTATACTGTGCTAAAGCATTGATCATCAACCATCTTTAAAAAAACATTTTTTCTAGGGACAGAAAACTATAGGTAGGGAGAGTGTCATTTTCTTTCACTGTGATAATCCTTGTTTCTAGGGACAGGGAAGGACAGTGAGGGAAATTCTCCTTGTGCTATACTGTGCTAAAGCATTGATCATCAACCATCTTTAAAAAAACATTTTTTCTAGGGACAGAAAACTATAGGTAGGGAGAGTGTCAGTTTCTTTCACTGTGATAATCCTTGTTTCTAGGGACAGGGAAGGACAGTGAGGGAAATTCTCCTTGTGCTATAGTGTGCTAAAGCATTGATCATCAACCATCTTTAAAAAAACATTTTTTCTAGGGACAGAAAACTATAGGTAGGGAGAGTGTCAGTTTCTTTCACTGTGATAATCCTTGTTTCTAGGGACAGGGAAGGACAGTGAGGGAAATTCTCCTTGTGCTATAGTGTGCTAAAGCATTGATCATTAACCATCTTTAAAAAAACATTTTTTCTAGGGACAGAAAACTATAGGTAGGGAGAGTGTCAGTTTCTTTCACTGTGATAATCCTTGTTTCTAGGGACAGGGAAGGACAGTGAGGGAAATTCTCCTTGTGCTATACTGTGCTAAAGCATTGATCATCAACCATCTTTAAAAAAACATTTTTTCTAGGGACAGAAAACTATAGGTAGGGAGAGTGTCAGTTTCTTTCACTGTGATAATCCTTGTTTCTAGGGACAGGGAAGGACAGTGAGGGAAATTCTCCTTGTGCTATACTGTGCTAAAGCATTGATCATCAACCATCTTTAAAAAAAACATTTTTTCTAGGGACAGAAAACTATAGGTAGGGAGAGTGTCAGTGTGTTTTACTGTGATAATCCTTGTTTCTAGGGACAGGGAAGGACAGTGAGGGAAATTCTCCTTGTGCTATAGTGTGCTAAAGCATTGATCATCAACCATCTTTAAAAAAACATTTTTTCTAGGGACAGAAAACTATAGGTAGGGAGAGTGTCAGTTTCTTTCACTGTGATAATCCTTGTTTCTAGGGACAGGGAAGGACAGTGATGGAAATTCTCCTTGTGCTATACTGTGCTAAAGCATTGATCATCAACCATCTTTAAAAAAACATTTTTTCTAGGGACAGAAAACTATAGGTAGGGAGAGTGTCAGTTTCTTTCACTGTGATAATCCTTGTTTCTAGGGACAGGGAAGGACAGTGAGGGAAATTCTCCTTGTGCTATACTGTGCTAAAGCATTGATCATCAACCATCTTTAAAAAAACATTTTTTCTAGGGACAGAAAACTATAGGTAGGGAGAGTGTTATTTTCTTTCACTGTGATAATCCTTGTTTCTAGGGACAGGGAAGGACAGTGAGGGAAATTCTCCTTGTGCTATACTGTGCTAAAGCATTGATCATCAACCATCTTTAAAAAAACATTTTTTCTAGGGACAGAAAACTATAGGTAGGGAGAGTGTCAGTTTCTTTCCCTGTGATAATCCTTGTTTCTAGGGACAGGGAAGGACAGTGAGGGAAATGCTCCTTGTGCTATAGTGTGCTAAAGCATTGATCATCAACCATCTTTAAAAAAACATTTTTTCTAGGGACAGAAAACTATAGGTAGGGAGAGTGTCAGTTTCTTTCACTGTGATAATCCTTGTTTCTAGGGACAGGGAAGGACAGTGAGGGAAATTCTCCTTGTGCTATAGTGTGCTAAAGCATTGATCATCAACCATCTTTAAAAAAAAAAAATTTCTAGGGACAGAAAACTATAGGTAGGGAGAGTGTCAGTTTCTTTCACTGTGATAATCCTTGTTTCTAGGGACAGGGAAGGACAGTGAGGGAAATTCTCCTTGTGCTATACTGTGCTAAAGCATTGATCATCAACCATCTTTAAAAAAACATTTTTTCTAGGGACAGAAAACTATAGGTAGGGAGAGTGTCAGTTTCTTTCACTGTGATAATCCTTGTTTCTAGGGACAGGGAAGGACAGTGAGGGAAATTCTCCTTGTGCTATACTGTGCTAAAGCATTGATCATCAACCATCTTTAAAAAAACATTTTTTCTAGGGACAGAAAACTATAGGTAGGGAGAGTGTCAGTTTCTTTCACTGTGATAATCCTTGTTTCTAGGGACAGGGAAGGACAGTGAGGGAAATTCTCCTTGTGCTATACTGTGCTAAAGCATTGATCATCAACCATCTTTAAAAAAACATTTTTTCTAGGGACAGAAAACTATAGGTAGGGAGAGTGTCATTTTCTTTCACTGTGATAATCCTTGTTTCTAGGGACAGGGAAGGACAGTGAGGGAAATTCTCCTTGTGCTATAGTGTGCTAAAGCATTGATCATCAACCATCTTTAAAAAAACATTTTTTCTAGGGACAGAAAACTATAGGTAGGGAGAGTGTCATTTTCTTTCACTGTGATAATCCTTGTTTCTAGGGACAGGGAAGGACAGTGAGGGAAATTCTCCTTGTGCTATAGTGTGCTAAAGCATTGATCATCAACCATCTTTAAAAAAACATTTTTTCTAGGGACAGAAAACTATAGGTAGGGAGAGTGTCAGTTTCTTTCACTGTGATAATCCTTGTTTCTAGGGACAGGGAAGGACAGTGAGGGAAATTCTCCTTGTGCTATAGTGTGCTAAAGCATTGATCATCAACCATCTTTAAAAAAACATTTTTTCTAGGGACAGAAAACTATAGGTAGGGAGAGTGTCAGTTTCTTTCACTGTGATAATCCTTGTTTCTAGGGACAGGGAAGGACAGTGAGGGAAATTCTCCTTGTGCTATACTGTGCTAAAGCATTGATCATCAACCATCTTTAAAAAAACATTTTTTCTAGGGACAGAAAACTATAGGTAGGGAGAGTGTCATTTTCTTTCACTGTGATAATCCTTGTTTCTAGGGACAGGGAAGGACAGTGAGTGAAATTCTCCTTGTGCTATAGTGTGCTAAAGCATTGATCATCAACCACCTTTAAAAAAACATTTTTTCTAGGGACAGAAAACTATAGGTAGGGAGAGTGTCAGTTTCTTTCACTGTGATAATCCTTGTTTCTAGGGACAGGGAAGGACAGTGAGGGAAATTCTCCTTGTGCTATAGTGTGCTAAAGCATTGATCATCAACCATCTTTAAAAAAACATTTTTTCTAGGGACAGAAAACTATAGGTAGGGAGAGTGTCAGTTTCTTTCACTGTGATAATCCTTGTTTCTAGGGACAGGGAAGGACAGTGAGGGAAATTCTCCTTGTGCTATACTGTGCTAAAGCATTGATCATCAACCATCTTTAAAAAAACATTTTTTCTAGGGACAGAAAACTATAGGTAGCGAGAGTGTCACTGTGGTTTACTGTGCTAATCCTTGTTTCTAGGGACAGGGAAGGACAGTGAGGGAAATTCTCCTTGTGCTATACTGTGCTAAAACATTGATCATCAACCATCTTTAAAAAAAAAAATTTCTAGGGACAGAAAACTATAGGTAGCGAGAGTGTCACTGTGGTTTACTGTGCTAATCCTTGTTTCTAGGGACAGGGAAGGACAGTGAGGGAAATTCTCCTTGTGCTATACTGTGCTAAAACATTGATCATCAACCATCTTTAAAAAAACATTTTTTCTAGGGACAGTAAACTATAGGTAGCGAGAGTGTCACTGTGGTTTACTGTGCTAATCCTTGTTTCTAGGGACAGGGAAGGACAGTGAGGGAAATTCTCCTTGTGCTATACTGTGCTAAAACATTGATCATCAACCATCTTTAAAAAAACATTTTTTCTAGGGACAGTAAACTATAGGTAGCGAGAGTGTCACTGTGGTTTACTGTGCTAATCCTTGTTTCTAGGGACAGGGAAGGACAGTGAGGGAAATTCTCCTTGTGCTATACTGTGCTAAAACATTGATCATCAACCATCTTTAAATAAACATTTTTTCTAGGGACAGTAAACTATAGGTAGCGAGAGTGTCACTGTGGTTTACTGTGCTAATCCTTGTTTCTAGGGACAGGGAAGGACAGTGAGGGAAATTCTCCTTGTGCTATACTGTGCTAAAACATTGATCATCAACCATCTTTAAAAAAACATTTTTTCTAGGGACAGTAAACTATAGGTAGCGAGAGTGTCACTGTGGTTTACTGTGCTAATCCTTGTTTCTAGGGACAGGGAAGGACAGTGAGGGAAATTCTCCTTGTGCTATACTGTGCTAAAACATTGATCATCAACCATCTTTAAAAAAACATTTTTTCTAGGGACAGAAAACTATAGGTAGCGAGAGTGTCACTGTGGTTTACTGTGCTAATCCTTGTTTCTAGGGACAGGGAAGGACAGTGAGGGAAATTCTCCTTGTGCTATACTGTGCTAAAACATTCCTCATCAACCATCTTTGAAATCCTTGTTTTTTGGACAGTCAGGGAAATTGTCATTGTGCTATTCTGTGCGAAAGCAATCATCCTCAACCATATTTAGAAATCCTTAAGTAAAGGGACAGAGAAGGACACCTGAAGGTAGCCCTTATTGCTTTTTTCCCATCTCCCTGCAGGCCATCCATTAGAATGTCTGGAAGGCAAACAAGGAGAGGCAGACAGTCAGGAGGCAATAAAAGAGGGCAAGCAGGCTCTGTGTCTGGGGGCAACAGTGCTGGACGTGGACGCGGTGCATTGTCTTCAGCACATGGCCATGGGACACGCTTGTCCTTCTTTTCGGCAGCTGGACATGTTGAGCCACATCATGCCGAAGACTTGGTAGAGTGGATGACCAAGCCCTCCTCCTCCTCCTCATCCTCTCTCACCCAGGCTCAGGGTACTGGCAAAGCAGCTGCCAAAGCGTCCTCTTCCCTGGTATCAATGTCAGACTCATCATCAGTCACTCCTTCCGTAGACCCACCATGTCCTCCTCCTGAGGAGTCCCCCGAACTGTTTGAGCACAGTGTTGGGTACATGCTCCAGGAGGATGCCCAGCGTTTCGAAGGGTCTGATGATGAAACCCAGCTACAGGAAGGCAGTAGCGTGAGAGCAGACAGAGGGGATGCTCAAGAAGGACACCAATCTGGCAGTCATGTTCCAGCAGCTGCAGCATACTGCCAGATTGGCTCCAGTGATGAGGAGGGAGGGGATGATGAGGTCACTGACTCCACGTGGGTGCCTAATAGGAGAGAGGAGGAGGAGGAGGATGAGGAGGAGGCACATCTCCAACGAGGCAGGATGCCCTTTGGTGGCCAGCGTAAGGGCAGTACACCGACGGAATCACACCGCAGAGCTCCGCCTGTGCAGGGCGCTGCCTCTGCCCGTCATTCAAAAAGTTCTTTGGTGTGGGCCTTTTTTGAGGCTAGTGCATCAGATCGCACAGCTGCTGTTTGCAACATATGTCTCAAGCGTATATCGCGTGGCCAAAACATCAGCCGCTTGGGTACCACATGCCTGACCAGACATATGTTGACCTGCCATGCAGCTCGTTGGCAAGCCTACCTCAAAGACCCACACCAAAGAACAAAGCGGACCTCTCCTTGCACCGCATCAGCTGGGATCTCCAACCCCACTATAACTTCAGTCCTCTCTGAAACATGCACTGAGAGGAATGAAGGTGTAGAATTAGGTGTGTCACAGCCAAGTACTTGCGGCCACTCTGCTAGCAGTACACCGACGTCTGATTCTAGCAGGCAAATTTCCCTGCCCCAGCTGCTGGACCGTCGAAAGAAGTTCACTCCCAGCCATCCACATGCCCAGCGGTTGAATGCTAGCTTGGCTAAATTGCTAGCGCTTCAACTGCTGCCTTTTCAGTTGGTAGACTCGACCCCCTTCCGTGAGTTTGTGCAATGTGCGGTTCCTCAGTGGCAGGTTCCCAAACGCCACTTTTTCTCACGGAAGGCTATTCCGGCTCTCTACCGGTATGTGGAAGGCAATGTCTTGGCCTCGCTGGACAGGGCAGTCAGCGGTAAGGTGCATATTACCGCTGACTCATGGTCCAGCAGGCATGGACAGGGACGTTACCTTTCTTTCACGGCCCATTGGGTCACTCTTTTGGCAGCTGGGAAGGATGCAGGACAAGGTGCAGTAGTGTTGGAGGTTGTTCCACCGCCACGCCTCCAAAATGCTACTACTGGTTGTGACACACCTCTCTCCTCCACCCCCTCCTCTTCTTCTTCCTCCATGGCCTCTTCCTGTGCTTTGTCCTCTGAACCAGCGGTGCTCCGTAGCCGTTCAAGGGGCTACGCAAGTACGCAGGCAAAAAGATGCCATGCCGTGCTTGCGCTGGTGTGTTTGGGGGACAGAAGCCACACTGGGGCAGAGGTCCTGTCTGCTCTGCAGGGCCAGGCCGAGAGCTGGTTGACGCCACGCCAGCTTAAGCCAGGAATGGTGGTTTGCGACAATGGCACCAACCTCCTCTCCGCCCTCCGACAGGGACAACTGACCCATGTGCCCTGTGTGGCTCACGTCCTTAACCTGGTGGTGCAGCGGTTCTTGGGCAGGTACCCGGGCTTACAGGATGTCCTGAGGCAGGCCAGGAAAGTCTGTGTGCATTTCCGCAGATCTTATAATGCCAGTGCTCGCCTGGCTGAGCTGCAAAAGGAGTTGAACCTGCCCAAGAACCGCCTTATATGTGACATGCCCACCAGGTGGAACTCAACGTTGGCCATGCTGCAGCGGCTGCACACGCAGCAGAGGGCCATCAATGAGTACCTGTGCGACTACGGCACCAGGACAGGGTCAGGGGAGCTTGGTTTTTTTTCTCCACGCCAGTGGGGCATGATCAGGGATGCATGCACTGTCCTGGCACCATTTGAGGAGGCCACGAGGATGGTGAGCAGTGACAGTGCATGCATCAGTGACACTGTACCTCTTGTCCACCTGTTGGAGCACACGCTGCGTGGAATAATGGACAGGGCACTTGAGGCAGAACAGAGGCAGGAAGAGGAGGACTTCCTTGCCTCTCAAGGCCCCCTTTACCCAGACAGTGTTCCTTCTGTCCCACCCATCGCACAGGAAGAGGAGGAGGAGGAGGAGGAGGAGGAGGATTGTGTCAGCATGGAGGTGGAGCCTGGCACTCAGCATCATCAGCAGCAGTCTTTTAGGGATGATTTACAGTCCCAAGAAACCAGTGGACTTGTACGTGGCTGGGAGGAGGTGGCTGCGGATCATGTCGTCCTTAGTGACCCAGAGGACTCCGGAACGAATGCCTCAGCAAACCTACGCTGCATGGCCTCCCTGATCCTGCAAAGTCTGTGGAAGGATCCTCGTATTCTTCGGATCAAGGAGAGGGACCATTACTGGCTGGCCACTCTCCTTGATCCACGGTACAAGGGTAAGGTTGCGGACCTTATGTTACCGTCGCAGAGGGAGCAGAGGATGAGACAACTCCGGGAGGCCTTGCAGAAAGGTCTGTGCAACGCGTTCCCAGAGACTGGGAGGTTACAAACTCCTGGTCCTGGACAACAAGTTGCTGAGGCTTCGGCCAGTCAAAGAAGGAGCGGTGGGGAAGGTGGCCGTCTGACCGATGCGTTCAGACAATTCTTTAGTCCGCAGCCCCAAAGTATGATCGGTTCCAGCAACTATCGCCAGCGTCTGATAAACATGGTGCAGGAATATCTAGGGGCAAGGTCAGACTTGGACACCTTCCCCACCGAAAATCCTCTGGCTTACTGGGTCTTGAGGATGGATCACTGGCCAGAGCTTGCACAGTATGCAATTGAGCTACTGGCCTGTCCTGCATCCAGCGTTCTTTCAGAACGCACATTCAGTGCTGCTGGAGGATTTGTCACGGATCACAGGGTGCGCCTGTCCACCGACTCGGTTGATCGACTGACTTTCATCAAGATGAACCAGTCTTGGATCACCACCAGCTACCACACACCTAAAGCTGATATAACAGACTAATTGATTTTAACATGTCACATCCCTTCAAGACTGATGCTGATGCTGAGTGCCTGTGCTGTTATGTTGACTGGCTATCCTCCTCCTCCGAGTCCTCAATGATACGATTGATGATGATAGCTTGGAAGATCATTTTTGTTTATGGGTGCCGCCACCAGTGGCTAAGGCCCAATTTTTCAGCCCCTGTTTAACAGGGGCGTGTAATTACAATTTTTGAAGCAATAATTTGCCATAGGGCTCATTGCTGTGCTCCAAGTACAGTATCTGTGAGGGGTTGGAGTGTTGTGGCACCAGTGCCTAAGGCCCAATTTTTCAGCCCCTGTTTAACAGGGGCGTGTCATTACAATTTTTGAAGCATGACTTTGCAACAGGGCTCATTGCTGTGCTCCAAGTACAGTATCTGTGAGGGGTTGGAGTGTTGTGCCACCAGTGCCTAAGGCCCAATTTTTCAGCCCCTGTTTAACAGGGGCGTGTCATTACAATTTTTGAAGCAATACTTTGCAACAGGGCTCATTGCTGTGCTCCAAGTACAGTATCTGTGAGGGGTTGTAGTGTTGTGCCACCAGTGCCTAAGGCCCAATTTTTCAGCCCCTGTTCAACAGGGGCATGTAATTACAATTCTTGATCTAATAATTCACAGCAGGGCCCATTGCTGCACCCACCAAGAGTAACTCTGAGGGCTTACAGTGTTGTGGCAACGCCACCACCACCACCACCACGAAAGGCCCAATTTTTCAGCCCCTGTTCAAAAGGGGCATGTAATTACAATTCTTGATCTAATAATTCACAGCAGGGCCCATTCCTGCACCCACCAAGAGTAACTCTGAGGGCTTACAGTGTTGTGGCAACACCACCACCACCACCACCACCACGAAAGGCCCAATTTTTCAGGCCCTGTTCAACAGGGGCATGCAATTACAATTCTTGATCTAATAATTCACAGCAGGGCCCATTGCTGCACCCACCAAGAGTAATTGTCAGGGCTTACAGTGTTGTGGCACCAGCACCACCATCAAAGGCCCAATTTTTACTACCACTGTTCAACAATTATATGTAATTAAAATTCCTGATATAATAGTTGACAGCAGGGCGTTCCATCACCAACCAAGAGTAACTGTGAGTGCTTACAGTGTTGTGCCAACACCAACAACTAAGGGGCCTATTTCTGCAGAGTATATACGGCAGGTCCCTACTTTCAAACATCCAACTTACAAACGACTCCTACTTGCAAACGCAAGAAGACAACAGGAAGTGAGAGGGAATCTACCCCTTGGAAGGAAAATTCTCTCCTGTAAGAATTAATATGGGAGAAAGGTGTCTCCTCTGTACTGATGCTTTATCACCAATCCTTGTTTCAAGAAAAACACCACATTTCAAAAACAGTTGTCATTGGGACGGAAAGTGAGGTGAAATGTTCTGAACAGGGGCACAGACAGCAAAACAAATGTTACAGGGGTGATAACCCTTACTTATGTTTTCCAAAAAGTTTAAAAATAGATTTTTGGGCTGGAGCTACACTTAAACAATGTACCTGTTCAAAATTACAAACAGATTCTACATAAGAACAAACCTACAGTCCCTGTCTTGTATGCACCGCCTGTATACGGCTGTTCAGAGTATATAGGGCCTTTTTTATTTTATGTGCGGGGTTCCCCTTAATATCCATACAAGACCCAAAGGGGCTGGTAATGGGCTGGGGTAGGGGGGGGGGGGGGTCATGGGGTAGCTATGCCATTTTTCTTAAAGATTTTCATCCATATTACCGGGACCAGACATTACATTAAAGCCGCAAGCAGTTTTAAATGGCTTTTTTTTCCTTTAGAAGTGTCATTTTGTGCAGGGACAGTTCTAAACACGGGAAACACGTGGCACTTCACAGGCATACTTTAGACACCCCCCAGGTACGATATTTAAAGGAATATTTGACTTTTTTTTTTTCACTTTATGCATCATTAAAATGACTGCTCCCGAAAAACGACCGTTTTTAAAACTTCTTTTTGCATTGATACATGTCCCCTGGTGCAGAACCCGGGTTCCCAAACCCTTTTTAGGACAATAACATGCATAATAGTCGTTATAATTAGCACTTTAGAATTCGAACGTTCGCATCCATTGTATTTAATAGGGTTCTAATGTTCGTACGAACTTTCGGTCCGTTCGCGGGTTCTGGTGCGAACTGAACCCGGGGGTGTTCGGCTCATCACTAATCACCACCAGCTACCAAACACCTGAAGCTGATATAACAGACTAATTTATTTTCAAATGTCACATCCCTTCAAGACTGATGCTGATGCTGAGTGACTGTCCTGTTATGTTGACTGACTATCCTCCTCCTCCTCAATGATCCGATTGATGATGATAGCTTGGAAGAACATTTTTGTTTCTGGGTGCCGCCACCAGTGGCTAAGGCCCAATTTTTCAGCCCCTGTTTAACAGGGGCATGTAATTACAATTTTTTATGCAATGCTTTGCAGCAGGGCTCATTCCTGCACTCCAACTAGAGTATCTGGTAGAGGTTGCAGTGTCATGGCACCAGCACCAGTGGCTAAGGCCCAATTTTTCAGCCCCTGTTTAACAGGGGCGTGTTATTACAATTTTTTATGCAATGCTTTGCAGCAGGGCTCATTCCTGCACTCCAACTAGAGTATCTGGGAGAGGTTGCAGTGTCGTGGCACCAGCACCAGTGCCTAAGTCCCATTTTTCTGCCCCTGTTTAACAAGGGCATGTAATTACAATTCTTGATCTAATAATTCACAGCAGGGCCCATTCCTGCGCCCGCCAAGAGTAACTGTGAGGCCTTACAGTGTTGTGTCAACACCACCACCACCACCAAAGGCACAATTTTTCAGCCCCTGTTAAACAGGGGCATGCAATTACAATTCTTGATCTAATAATTCACAGCAGGGCCCATTCATGCGCCCACCAAGAGTAACTGTGAGGGCTCACAGTGTTGTGGCAACACCAACATGTAAGGGGCAAATTTCAGCAGAGTATATACGGCAGGCCCCTACTTTCAAACATCCAGCTTACAAACGACTCCTCCTTGCAAACGGAAGGATACAACAGGAAGTGAGAGGAAATCTACCCCTAGGAAGGCAAATTCTCTCCTGTAAGAGTTAATATGGGAAAAAAAGTGTCTCCTCTCCACTGATGCTTTATCACCAATTCTTGTTTCAATAAAAACCCCAAATTTTCAAAAAACATTTGTCATTAGGACGGAAAGTGAGGTTAACTGTTCTGAACAAGTGCACACTGCACAGACAGCAAAACAAATGTTACAGGGGTGATAACCCTTCCCTATGTTTTCCAAAATGCTTAAAAGTAGATTTTTTGGCTGGAGCTACACTTAAACAATGTACCTGTTCAAAATTACAAACAGATTCTACATAAGAACAAACCTACAGTCCCTGTCTTGTATGCACCCCCTGTATACGGCTGTTCAGAGTATATAGGGCCTTTTTTATTTTGTGTGCGGGGTTCCCCTTAATATCCATACAAGACCCAAAGGGGCTGGTAATGGGCTGGGGTAGGGGGGGGGGTCATGGGGTAGCTATGCCATTTTTCTTAAAGATTTTCATCCATATTACCGGGACCAGACATTACATTAAAGCCGCAAGCAGTTTTAAATGGCTTTTTTTCCTTTAGAAATGTAATTTTGTGCAGGGACAGTTCTAAACACGGGAAAAACGTGGCACTTCACAGGCATAATTTAGACACCCCCCAGGTACGATATTTAAAGAAATATTTGACTTTTTTTTTCACTTTATGCATCATTAAAATGACTGCTCCCGAAAAACGGCCGTTTTTAAAACTTCTTTTTGCATTGATACATGTCCCCTGGTGCAGAACCCGGGTTCCCAAACCCTTTTTAGGACAATAACATGCATAATAGTTGTTATAATTAGCACTTTAGATTTTGAACGTTCGCATCCATTGTATTTAATAGGGTTCTAACGTTCGTGCGAACTTTCGGTCCGTTTGCGGGTTCTGGTGCGAACCGAACCCGGGGGTGTTCGGCTCATCACTAACAGTGAATAGGTCCAACTCAGTTTTATTCTTCTTAGCGCACAAACATACAGTTTCTTTACTGAGTGATAACGGGGACAGATCGAGGCACAATCCTTTCCCTTCTGCTGCTAACCACTGTGGTGTCACCATTGGTGAATAGTCACTGCCACTGACTAGGTGATGTAGAACGTGAATTACCTTCGTTGGCTCGGGCCCTGTCAGGGGAAGGAAATCCGTCCAAGGGAGAAGTGTAGGCCTCTCTGTCACCAGCGATGCTGCGCCAGACTCTTCAGAGAAGTTACCGCACACCAGTCCTCACGAACTCAGAAACGGGCACCCAAGGAGTCCACCCTCGCGGAACTCAGTCGAAGGTACTGAGCCCCAGGCATCCGCCATAGTACCTCACCCCAGGCTAAAGGTGCCTGAGATGGACTCCATCTCCGCTCCGGCTAGGTCAAGGGCACCTAGGCCTGGAACACCGGAACGCCAGCACCCAAGCTGAAGGTGCCTGGGTGCGGCCGAGTCCTCCGCCTCCACTCCGAACTCTAACCCCGTGGTAAGGGCGTCCGCCCCTTTTATGCCCTCTCCCTTCGCGCCACAGCGGCTTCCCCACACCGCTGTACCAGCTCCAGGGGAGGACAAAAAGTCACAGTCTTGCGGTGCGAGCCCAGCCCCGGCCCAGGACGACAACGCCGCCTATAGGCCAGCGGGAACCTCACACCACCAGAGTCCTCCAAGACCCACAAAGGGAACCTTGAATTTTCTAACAATCAGGGCATCTGGGTTACACCCAGATGCTTCCCCTAAATTCAAGTACCCGCTACACTTAACATTAATAAATCACCGGGACCAGATGGCTTGCACCCGAGGGTACTTTGGGAACTCAGTCAAGTAATTGCCAGACCATTGTTCCTAATTTTTACTGACAGTCTTCTGACTGGAATGGTACCAGCTGATTGGAGAAAAGCCAACATAGCACCAATATTTAAAAAGCGCCCAAAATACAAAAATCCTGTTTAATTTGTTCATAAACGACCTGGAGGATGGGGTAAACAGTGCAGGTAAAACAGGTAAAAAAAAAAAGTCAGACCAGCATCCTGTGATTCTCAAGCCCCCTATTGTAGAACAGATGTTGCATAAACTCCTGGGGTGAGACACCAGACTCCCTCTAATGCCCCATACACACGATCGTTTTTCATGCCGTTAAAAATGCCATTTTAAAAAATGGCCATTAAAAATGATCGTGTGTAGGCTCCAGAGCATTTTTAACGACGTGAAAAACGGCCATTAAAAATTCCGGACATGCTCTCTTTTTTCACGTCGTTTTTCATGTCGTTTTTTTTAACGACGTGAAAAACGATAGTGTGTATGCTTTCACGACGTGAAAAAAAACGCGCATGCTCAGAATCAAGTATGATACGGGAGCGCTCGTTCTGGTAAAACTAGCGTTCGTAATGGAGATAGCACATTCATTACACAGTAACGGACTGAAAAGCGCGAATCGTCGCTCAACAAACTTTACTAACATGAAGGGTGGCGCCATTCGAACGGAACTTCCCCTTTATAGTGCCGTCGTACGTGTTGAACGTCACTGCGCTTTGCTTGATCGTTTTTTTTAATGATGGTGTGTACGCAAGGCAGGCTTGAGAGGAAACATGAAAAAAACGAGGAGAAAAACGTCGGTTTAAAAAATGACAGTAAAAACGATCGTGTGTACGGGGCATTAAGGTCCAAACCAAATTAAAATCCTGCTGGGAAGGCCTCCGCAGGCCTTATGCCCCGTACACACGATCGTTTTTCATGCCGTTAAAACTGCCATTTTAAAAAATGGCCCTGAAAAATGATCGTGTGTATGCTCCAGAGCATTTTTAACGACGTAAAAAACGGCCATTAAAAATTCCGGACATGCTCTCTTTTTTCACGTCGTTTTTCATGTCGTTTTTTTTAACGACGTGAAAAACGAAAGTGTGTATGCTTTAACGACGTGAAAAAAAATGCGCATGCTCAGAATCAAGTATGAGACGGGAGCGCTCGTTCTGGTAAAACTAGCGTTCGTAATGGAGATAGCACATTCATTACACAGTAACGGACTGAAAAGCGCGAATCGTCGCTCAACAAACTTTACTAACATGAAGGGTGGCGCCATTCGAACGAAACTTCCCCTTTATAGTGCCGTCGTACGTGGTGTACGTCACTGCGCTTTTCTTGAACATTTTTTAAAATGATGGTGTGTACGCAAGACAGGCTTGAGAGGAAACAAGAAAAAAAATGACGAGAAAAACGTCAGTTTTAAAAATGACATTAAAAATGATCGTGTGTATGGGGCATTAGACTCAGGTCTGGTCTAACAAGCACATTGGTACCCTCCTTTGACAGCAGGCCAAGGAGGACAAAACATCCAGCACACACTTCCCCAGGCAGGAGCCCAGGGGGAAGAGAGCATCGCCAGTTTACACCCAAATATTTATATCTTCTCCAAACCTGCACCACTGGCAAAAAACCTCCAAGTGGTTATGGGAAACATAAATATATATTTTAAACATACGGACCATTGGTCCGTTTTTCATCCATCCGTTGACAGATGAAAAACGGACATCAATGCATTCCAATAGAAAAAAAGGATAACAACGGGTGATCATCTATTTTTGTCCGTTTTCATCCACTTCCGTCAACATCCATTTTTTTGAATGGATGTGTAGCGGGGTCTCCTTTATTGGCCCCAGGACTACGTTAACCAGAACCCCATTCAGCCCCAGGGCGGAAGTTTCCACCGCAGAGACTCATGGGAGGGGCTACTTAAGGAAGAGGCGAGGCGGAGCTCGGCCTCTTTGGACACCGCGCTGCAAGCAACGAGTCTTCCTGTGCGGATTTGCTGCGGTGCAAGGCCTGAAGCCTGAGGCCTTGCGTAACATCCGAAGAGCCTTCCACCCCCACTGCGGAGCCTGGGTGGATCCTGACTGGTCAAGCGAGGACATCTGTCGGATCGGGGACCCGATTGTTGCAGACGCTGTGTGCGGATACACAGCAGGTGGAAGTCCCGGACTGGGATCGTGTCCGGAGCGGTGAGCGGGCACCTGCCCAGATCTATAGACTGTGCCGTGTTCAGGCCTAGTGACTGTATAGTTAAAGCCAAGGGGTCGATTCGCCCTGTACTCGTGCATGGACGTTGAGGCCCTGGGTGTGATTTGTCCCGGCTGTTCGGGACTGGTGTGCCAGCTGAAGCCATTCGGGCGATGTGAGGCCTGTGGGGAGTTCCTGTTTGAAGTGGATCCGGCGGTTGAGAGGCCGAGAACCATTTACCCCGACCGTGCTGCGGGCAACACCACTCAGAGAGGAGGAATCACTGCTGTGAGAGCCATCCCTACGCACACTGCAGCGACCACGGAGGAGGTCGTAAAACCACCAGGGGGAGGTGGTGGCTCCGTTTCTACAACCGGCTACATACCCGCGGAGGAGTGTGACACCTCTGACCTGGAGTCGCTCTCGGACATGGGAGACGACGTTGCCATAGACGATTTGTTTGCCGAGAAGGGCTGGGACAAAGTACCTCTCGCTTCATCTCGGAGGATCAGAGATCCACCCATATCAACAGGGGAAAGTACACCCCGGGTGGAGGCACCAGCGCCTGAAGAGAGGTCCTGTCCCCAGCCTGCTTCTACATCCCCGGTGCCATCTGTACCGAAGGCCGGGGAAAAGAGACTGTTGCTGTGGGCACCTATGCCCAGACCAGATGTGGTCAAGGTCCCTCGCCACCCGGACTCGATAGTTTTGCCTGGCGAAGGGGACAAAGCTACCATGGCTCCTTTGGCGAGATTACAACGCCTATTTGGCAAAAAGGTTGCTGCAGAATACGGATGGGAGTATCCGTACCTCTCGAAGGAACTGCTTTATGAGGTGGAAGTGTGCCAGGAGCGCTGGTATAATGACTTTGTTTGGACCCACCTTCAGGTTCCACACGCCCGCAGGTACCTGGCACGCTCTCCAAAGGCCTCTCAACGTTTCAAGGACTGCAAGGCAGAGTGGATGTTGGGACGACACATCCATGCAGACAAAGTGCTGATCCGGCGCAAGGAAGGGGAAGATGTGGAGTATCATCTAGAGACCATGGACCAGCACTTGAAGCCGCTTGTTCTGCCGCATCCCCGGTTTTACTTGTAGGAGAGAGAAAGACTCCGTTTGTCCTTGATTATGCTGCTGAACTTTCTGGGGCCGTTGCTTTTGTGCCCAGAGGAATGGAGAACTGTTCCTAGTTTGTTCTTCACTTTTCCCGCAAGAGATCTTGGACTCTGGGTAGATAGGGCCAAAAGAGAAGAGGAAAGTTCCACGGGTGCAGTTACCGCGATGCTGTCACCAGGTGGCAGTGTTGCGCAACGTTAAACACTTTTCACACATTCACTCTTTGGAGAAAAGGGATCTCTTCCCGAAGAAGTTTCTTTTCTCTCACACGAATACATGTGTCAGGGTTATGTGTGTTGTTTCTTTATTTTCCCTCTGCAGGAGAGCATCCATCAAGATCACTGAGAATGGGGTGGATCTTAGTCAGGATGGGTGGGAAGAGTATGATGTAAAATGTGATTCAAAGTTATGATTGCATGTTGTTGTTTCTTTCCCTTTTATTACAGGGCTCAGACACAATTGTTCCAGTAGGGTCGTTTTTTTCTAAAAGTTTTATATTTTTTTACAATTGTTAGTGAGTTTCTGGATTGGATTATGTCAGCCATTGAGGGCATGATTTACTCCAGACACTGGGGACCAGTGTCAAACCACCAGGGGGAGAGTGTAGCAGGTATGTACTTTCCTGGGTGTAAATTTGAACTTGGCAGAGACATCAGTGATGTGTAATTCCCTGCAGCCCGGTGGGTGGCGCTGTCACCCTGGGCTGGGATTGAATCATTGCTGTGTGCTGTGCCTCCTTTTTGTCCTCCCTCGGCAGCGGTATGGTGGGGCAGGGAACCCGCCGTGCTTGCTGGGAGAGGGTATAAAGGGGCCGGCCATCTTTGTCGTGGGGTCGAAGTCCCAGGCACCTTCAGCTTGTGGACAGTGGTTCGTGTCGGCCCTCTGGGTGGCCTAGGCCTAGAGGACAACCGGAGGTCGTGTTCCTTCCCAGGCACCTTTAGCCTGGGGTGAGGTACTCGGATGGAGGTCCGGAGCTCAGTGTCCAACACTGAGTTCCGCGAGGGAAGGAGATCCTAGGGAACCCCGGGAGTGGGTACCCGAATCCGGAAGGCGCAATGGACCGGGGGGAGCTCCTCACTTGAAGACCTGGTGCAGCATATTGCCGGTGACAGGTGAGCCTCTCGTCGGAGACCGCCTGGAAGGAAATTCCCCCTGGTGCGGAGACCGTAACCCACTTTCAGGAAGGAAAGTGGAGAACCAAATTGTGTCTGGGCCTATTCGCATCCACACCTCCTTTCCTGTTCTGTTAACCAAGGGAGTTCAACTGATTGTGTTCATTCGCAGAAGAATAAAGGAGTGTTGAACTTTAATGGTGTGGGGCTCATTTTCTGACAGACATGGTTCGCGGTGACTCTTGGAGGGAGGATCCAGGTGCACAGCACTGACCCGAAGGTAATACAAGAATGTTGCTTATACCGCACTGACACACGTGGTGGAAGCCAGGCGTGGTGTTCCCGCTCCCTCCCCTCTAAGATACCGCTAGACAAGAGAAAGATGAGATGAGAGAAAGAGGGGAGTGAGGGGGCGCTACATATATATATACTGTGAGGGGGTTAGCTCGGCAGCGGGTGTGTGTGACCCCCGGGATGGGCTCCCCACACAAAACAGGCCCAGCAAACGGAGGTTGTGGTTTTCAAAATCAAAAAAGGTGCGGTTTATTTTCTATTTACAGTGACAAAACACAGCAAAGCAAAAGAAACATAACCAAAATAAATCCTGGTCAAGTTGACCTCTGACTAAACATACAGGTTTCCTAACTAACAACTGGGATCAGCCTAGTGCTGTCCTAGTCCCTAAGTCCCTGGTTTAGTAAAAGTCCAAACAAATAGCCACACAGGCTTTGCCTCACCGCACAGGGGTTCACTCTCCCTAGACAGTCCACACAGGTCTGGTTCCAGGCATGAGCTAACATCTAATGAAGCTGGGAGTTCTTATAGAGGCCTAAATGAGCTGACAAGCTTCAGCTGGCCTCATCAACTCCCTGTCTGTACGACGCCCAGCCCTCTCCCTAGAGGTATGAGTCATCCATGAGCCCACTAGCCCCAGCTGGGCTTATACAACTCTCCACCTAGTTGTATAAGTCGGCGTAAAGGCTGAATCTGGGCGAAATATATCTACCCCCCTGGATGCAACCAGGTGACTTTACCTTCCTGCTGTCACATACCCCCCCCTCTTGTTTTAACCTCGGGGTTGGAACACCAGCAATCAGGCATTCATGTACTCGAGACAAAGCATCCACATTCCCCATTTGAACGCCAGGGCGATGCTTTACTGTGAAGTTGAATTCCTGGAGGGCCAGGAACCACCTATTCACTCTTCTATTTGTTTCCTTGTTTTGAGCCATCCACTTTAACGGAGCGTGATCCGTAACCATGTCAAAGTGCCTACCTAGCAGGTAGTACCGAAGGGAATCTAGAGCCCACTTCACCGCTAAACACTCCTTTTCAACGGTGGCGTAATTTACCTCATGGGGCTTCAACTTCCTGCTGAGGTAAATGACTGGGTGCTCTTCCCCGTTCCAGACCTGGGACAATACTGCTCCTAACCCCACATCTGACGCATCACTTTGTACGACAAAGTCTTTAGAGAAGTCGGGTGAGTACAACACTGGCTGGCTACATAAGGCTTGTTTCAAGAATTGGAATGCTGCCTCAGCCTCGGGGGTCCATTTAATCATGACCGACCCTTTCCCCTTCGTCAGGTTGGTTAGGGGCACAGCCTTAGAAGCAAAGTGGGGAATGAATCGCCGATAATACCCAGCGATTCCCAGAAAGGCTCGTACCTGCTTCTTGCTGTTGGGACGTGGCCAACTCTGGATGGCCTCGACTTTGTTGAGTTGGGGTTTTATTACTCCCCTCCCAATGGTGTACCCAAGATATTTGGCCTCCTCCTGCCCAATGGTACACTTCTTGGGGTTAGCCGTAAACCCCGCTTCCCGAACAGAGTCCAGGACTGCTTGCACTTTTGGCAGATGTGAGGCCCAATCTGTGCTATGGACAATTACGTCATCCAGGTAAGCCGCAGCATACTTCCGATGGGGCCTCAGCATCTGGTCCATTTTCCGCTGGAATGTGGCCGGCGCATTCTGTAACCCGAACGGCATTCTTTTATATTGGAACGCCCCGTCTGGGGTTACAAATGCGGTTTTCTCTTTGGCCGACTTGGCCAGGGGGATTTGCCAATACCCTTTTGTGAGGTCAAGAGTCGTCATGTATCGGGCTGTTCCCAGCCGGTCGATCAACTCATCTATACGTGGCATGGGGTAGGTGTCAAATTTTGTAACTTTGTTCAACTGACGAAAATCGTTACAAAATCGCCAGCTCCCATCCGGTTTAGGCACCAACACGATGGGACAAGACCAATCACTTTGGGACTCCTCTATCACCCCTAAGTTCAGCATTTTCTGTACTTCCTCCCGTATTGCCTCCCGTCGAGCCTCTGGGATCCGATAGGGTTTTAACTTCACCCTTTCACCGGGCGGGGTAATGATGTCATGCTCTACCCCAGATGTTTGTCCCGGCAGCTCAGAGAATACCTCCTTGTTGCGAAGCACAAACTCCTTAACCTCCTGTTGTTGGGGTTGTGACAAGGTGGCTGCTATTCCAACCTCAGGAATCACGCAACCAGTTTGAGCTGGTGACCAAGTGTCTGCGACTAGGGACTCTCTATCCCTCCAGGCTTTCAACAGATTAACGTGATAGATCTGTTCGGGCTTTCGCCTTCCTGGTTGTCTGACCTTGTAATTCACTTCGCTCACTTTTTCCATTATCTCGTAGGGGCCTTGCCATTTGGCAAGGAATTTACTTTCAACCGTAGGGACAAGTACCAATATCCTATCCCCCGGGGAAAAGGTACGGGTCTTGGCTCCACGGTTGTACACTCTCTGCTGTGCCAACTGCGCTTGGGCCAAATGTTCCTTCACGATGGGCATTACCTGTGCAATTCGATCTTGCATCAGGGCGACATGCTCAATCACACTCCTGTGGGGAGAACTCTCACTTTCCCAAGTTTCCTTGGCAATATCCAACAGCCCTCTTGGGTGTCTCCCATACAGTAACTCAAAGGGGGAGAATCCCGTAGAGGATTGGGGCACCTCCCTAATAGCAAACATCAAATAAGGAAGTAAACAGTCCCAATCCTTTCCATCTCTATCCACCACTTTCTTCAACATTTGTTTTAGGGTTTTGTTGAATCTTTCAACCAGCCCATCGGTTTGGGGGTGATACACAGACGTACGCAATTGCGTCACTTTGAACAATTTACACAGCTCTTTCATAACCCGGGACATAAAGGGTGTACCTTGGTCCGTAAGCAGTTCTTTACAAATACCCACCCGGCTAAAAACAAGAGATAGCTCTTTGGCTATGGTTTTGGCCGAGGTATTTCGGAGAGGGATCGCTTCTGGATAACGGGTGGCATAGTCCATTATAACTAATATGTACTGGTGCCCCCTAGCGGACTTGATTATAGGACCTACCAAATCCATGGCGATCCTCTCAAACGGGACCTCAATGATGGGTAGAGGGACCAGCGGGCTACGGAAATGTGGCATCGGGGCCAACCTCTGACACACAGGGCAGGAGGAACAATAATTTTCTACGTCCTTCATCACCCCCGGCCAATAGAATCTCTGTAATACCCTCTCTCGGGTTTTCTCTGTCCCCAGATGACCTCCAAGAATGTGCCCATGGGCCAACTCCAACACCAACTTCCTGTAAGATTTGGGCACCACAAGCTGCTCAACGGTTTCTTCTGCCCTTTTTGCCACCCGATACAGTAGGTCCTTCTCTACGCTGAAGTATGGGTAAGTGCAGGTATTATCTGGGTTCACTAACTCACCATCTATTTTCACTACGTTTTCCCGTGCCTTTATTAGGGCGGGGTCTTTCAACTGTTCTGTGGCAAAGTTTTCCCTGTGAACCTCAAGATCAGAAAACTCCACAGACGGTAGGTTTTCGTCTGAGGAGGTGGGCTCCTCTCCAGTTTCTTGAGTCTCCCCTGCCAATACTGATAAGGGAAATTCCGGAGAGTCCTCACCACTCTCAGGGGAGTTCTGGCTATCACATTCCTGGTACATAGGGGCACCAGTGAGGGGCTCAGGATAATCCCACAGTTCCCAGAACTTCGGAAAATCCCTTCCCACAATGGCGTCATGCGGTAACTGAGATACTAAGCCCACTGGATGAGAGAGGGTACCTTTGGGGGTCTCGAAACACACTGTAGTCACTGGATACTCTCGGGTGTCCCCATGCACACAAATAACAGCTACCTTGCTATTCCCAGAGACCTCTGTTTTAACTAACTCAGCCTTTATCAGGGTCACAAGGCTACCTGAATCCAGCAATACCACAACATTTCTACCATTAACACACATTTTGCATAAATGTTTCTCAGTTCCTCGAATGGCAGTGCATGCGACTGTCGCACACAGCGACTGACGTCTGCCCGTCAGAAAGTCACACTGCATGGGTTCCTCCACAACCGGGCAATTGGCTGCAATATGTCCCGCTTGCCGGCAGCGGTAGCAAACGATCCTTCTTGCCGCCTCTTGAGCCGCTGATTTCCCAGGCTGTTCTCGCCAAACTTGGGGTAGAGCTCCCACCCTCTCACTCTCTCCACCCTCACCCCTTGGAATCCTCTTATCCGCCCCTGGGGATGGTCTGGTCTTAGGGTGGAAAGTCCGAGTGTCTCTGGAAGAGGCCGTCAGGTTCTCTGTAGCCAAGTATTTCTCCACACGATCCACAAGACCATCGGCCGTCTCTGGGTCTCCATGGCTTACCCACTTTTGGATGGCAGTAGGAAGAGCTCTCAAAAACCGATCCATTACAACACGTTCCACAATCTTTGGTGCGGACAAAGTCTCTGGCTGTAGCCACTTTCTGCTCAGGTGAATGAGATCATACATTTGAGACCTGGGGGGTTTTCCAAGCTGGAAAGTCCAGTTATGCACACGCTGAGCCCGGACAGCCTGGGTGACACCCAGCCTTGCCAATATTTCAGCTTTTAGCATCACATAGTCTTTTGCTTGGTTAGGCTCCAGGTCATAGTAAGCTTTCTGCGATTCACCAGTTAACAGAGGAGCCACCAGTCCAGCCCACTGCTCCTCAGGCCACTTTTCTCTTTCAGCGGTCCTTTCAAATGTGGTCAAAAATACCTCTGGATCATCCTCTCCAGTCATTTTTGTCAATAAACGACTCACCCCAAAGGACGCGGTATTAGTGGGACGGCTTTCCTCACTGGTCTGCGGACGTTGCTGCATTACTGCTTCCATCTGTTGTTGTAGTCTCTGCTCTTGCTTCTGCAACAGGTCTATGAAGCGGGCCTCAGATTGCTGCTGGGCTCGTTGCTGAGCCTCCAGACTCTGTTGCAAAGTTGCGTTTGTCTGCTGCTGGGCTGCAAGGCTCCTTTGCAAACCTGCATTTGTCTGCTGTTGATTGGCATTTGCTAGAGCCAGCTGCTTCAGTATCTCCTCCATGCTGGCTTAAAAAAAACTGCCACTGGTTCTCCACCAACTGTGAGGGGGTTAGCTCGGCAGCGGGTGTGTGTGACCCCCGGGATGGGCTCCCCACACAAAACAGGCCCAGCAAACGGAGGTTGTGGTTTTCAAAATCAAAAAAGGTGCGGTTTATTTTCTATTTACAGTGACAAAACACAGCAAAGCAAAAGAAACATAACCAAAATAAATCCTGGTCAAGTTGACCTCTGACTAAACATACAGGTTTCCTAACTAACAACTGGGATCAGCCTAGTGCTGTCCTAGTCCCTAAGTCCCTGGTTTAGTAAAAGTCCAAACAAATAGCCACACAGGCTTTGCCTCACCGCACAGGGGTTCACTCTCCCTAGACAGTCCACACAGGTCTGGTTCCAGGCATGAGCTAACATCTAATGAAGCTGGGAGTTCTTATAGAGGCCTAAATGAGCTGACAAGCTTCAGCTGGCCTCATCAACTCCCTGTCTGTACGACGCCCAGCCCTCTCCCTAGAGGTATGAGTCATCCATGAGCCCACTAGCCCCAGCTGGGCTTATACAACTCTCCACCTAGTTGTATAAGTCGGCGTAAAGCCTGAATCTGGGCGAAATATATCTACCCCCCTGGATGCAACCAGGTGACTTTACCTTCCTGCTGTCACAATACATATATATATATATATATATATATTAGCAGAGACCCTAGAGAATAAAATGGCGGTTGTTGCAATATTTTTTGCCACACGGTATTTGCGCAGTGGTCTTTCAAACACATTTTTTGGGGGAAAATACACTTCTATGAATTAAAAAAAAACGAAACAGTAAAGTTAGCCCAATTTTTTTGTATAATGTGAAAGATGATGTTACGCTGCGAGGATCATGAGACAATCGTGATCTTTATTCTAAGCAAAAAAACATGACTGAACTGATGAAGTAAACTGAAGGCATGTGCGAAAGGGGCCTAACTCAGCATTAATGGATCCGTTCTGTTTCAATCCTTTTTATAATTTTTTTTCTTTCCAAGTAAAAAAAGGTACCGTATATACTCGTATATAAGCCGACCCGAATATAATCCGAGGCACCTAATTTTACCACAAAAAACTGGGAAAACGTATCGACTCCAGTATAAGCCTAGGGTGAGAAATGCAGCAGCTACTGTAAGTGGAAAACAATGCTCATCTGCAGCCTCACTGTGCCATTTGCAGCCTCACTGTGCCCATTTGCAGCCTCACTGTGCCCATTTTCAGCCTCACTGTGCCTCACTGTGCCCATCTGCTTCACTGTGCCCATTTGCAGCCTCACTGTGTCCATTTGCAGCTTCACTGTGTCCATTTGCAGCTTCACTGTGCCCATTTGCAGCCTCACTGTGCCCATCTGCGTGTCCCACTGTGCCCATCTGCATGCCTCACTGTGCCCATCTGCAGCCTCATGTACCTGAACTCCCGCTGTGACATGTAGTCTTAACTGCAGTCTATGGCTGTCCATTGTAACAAATCGCATGTCAAATCGCACCAGTGTGAACCAGGGCTATGGTAATGAATAGTCCATTCACCAAAGAAAAACAGCAACATATTAGTGTCCATAACAAAATTCCAATTAGGAGATCGGATGTCTGAATTCGACCGGCTCATACCAGCTCTATAATGTAATGCCGCGTACACACGTTCATTATTCACGGCGGTTAAAAAACCGCCGTGAATAATGACATTAAAAACGAGGGAACGGCTTGTTCCCCACACACGGTCGTTTTTCTTGTTGAAAAAAAAAAAATTCATTTTTCACGACGTGAAAAATGATCATGTGTACGCGGCATGAGGGGTCCTGCTAGAGGAATTAAAGAAAGTAGTTCTGGCTGGGGGTTCATCTCTCTCGAGCCTAGAAGTCAGCTCCGTGGCCGTGCGTCTGGTACCTGCAGGTAATTAAGCGATGGGGACCAAATTTTTCAAAATCGTGGTTGTTTGTCCCTGCAAGACACTCACAATCTTTTCATTCAACTTAATCAAGGTTAGCTTACATTTCACCAGGGCTAAATTGAAAACCGGACTTTTCCATACAGTTGCAACAGCGATTTTGGCTGCTAAACACATGAAGGAAATGAAAGTTTGTGTGTGTTTTGGGACATTCTCAACTGGTTTGTTTAACAGGGAAATGCCTGCATCTTTAATAATATTTACCATAGTAACCGAGTATGTAAAAGAGTGTAACCTCATCCAAAATCAACTAACTTTAGGGCAAGTCCACCATATGTGCAAGGTTGTGCCTGTCTGGCCACAACACCTGAAGCAGGAAGCCGACAAGCCAGGGTACATCTTCGAGAGGCATTCTGGTACCAAGTACCACCTAGCATAAACTTTATACTCTGCTTCAATCACAGCAGTATTCAGCGCGCCTTTGTAGATATGGGTACTCCAAGAACGACAGTCCTCCACCTCAGGAGCTATGCCCAGATCCCTTTCCTACGCCACCTGGTAAGAAGGTTTTTCAGGTGGGGTAATGAAGAGTTTGTATAGAATAGAAACGCACCCCCTTAGTGGGGTCTCCTGTATACATCTGTTTTCAAACATGGTGCGTACTGCTAAGTCAGGACTATGTTTCTGTAATGTGTTTAGGAAATGGTCATTTGCTGCCAACTGAAGTTTTCACAGGGGGGCATCTCCAAGCTGTGTATAAAGTACGATGAATAACATATCCCTTTATGGTCTAGAAAATCCCCTATTAAACAGGGTTGGCTATTTCATCTTATAGAGCAGAAATATGCACTAAGCGGACCTCCAGCTGTTGCAAAACTACAAGTCCCATCATGCCTCTGCCTCTGGGTGTCATGCTTGTGGCTGTCAGAGTCTTGCTATGCCTCATGGGAATTGTAGTTCTGCGACAGCTGGAGGTCCACAAGGAGACCTCAAATTTTCCCAAAACGATCCAGGTGGATCCTCTTATTCTAATGCCAATGACACTCCCCAGCGTCACGCAGAAACAACCACTAACATTGGGCATGAGGAAAACCAAATAAATACAGAACTACCAATTTAGATTAGGGTGATTACAGCCCAGCAAAACACTAAAATGTAATGTAGTGGGTATGCACTTTCCTGGGTGTAAATTGGAATCTGGCGGTGACACCAGTGATGTGTGATTCCCTGCGGCCCAGCAGGTGGCGCTGTCACCACGGGCTGGGGGTTGAACCATTGCTGTGTGCCGTACCCCTTTTTGTCCTCCCTCGGCAGCGGTATGGTGGGGCGGGGAACCCGCCGTGCTTGCTGGGAGAGGGTATAAGGGGGCCGGCCATCTTTGTCACGGGGTTCGTAGTCCGAGGCACCTTTAGCCTGTGGACGGTGGTTCGTGCCGGTCCTCTGGGTGGCCTAGAGGACCACTGGAGATCGTGTTCCATCCCAGGCACCTTTAGCCTGGGGTGAGGTACTTGAATGGAGGTCCGGAGCTCAGTGCCCAACACTGAGTTCCGCGAGGGAAGGAGATCCTAGGGAACCCAGGGATTGGGTACCCAAATCCGGAAGGCGCAATGGACCGGGGGGAGCTCCTCACTTGAAGACCCGGTGCAGTTTATTGCCGGTGACAGGTGAGCCTCTCGTCGGAGACCACCTAGAAGGAAATTCCCCCCTCTGCGGAGACCGCAACCCACTTTCAGGAAGGAAAGTGGAGAACGATTGTGTCTGGGCCTACTCGCATCCACACCTCCTTTCCTGTTCTGTTCTTCAAGGGAGTTCAACTGTTTGTGTTCATTCGCATGAGAATAAAGGAGTGTTGGACTTTAATGGTGTGGGGCTCATTTCTGACGGACATGGCTCAAGGTGACTCCTCAACAAACTATACCCACAGTTATAGTCAGGCCTGACTGGGTAGTTAGGACATTGCTGGGTGCCAATTTTTCTTGCTCACGAGGGAGGATAGCTGCAGCGGGGTCACTATCTTTTTCTGTCTAACTGAATGTTACGGTATATGCATTTAATGTGCACACATTTATTGCAGGGATCTGCATAAAGGATTGTATTCACATTACCTTTTTATATTGTTGCTTACCAGTAAACCGTTATAGTTAAGTAATTTGGTTGTGAGTGTCCATTACTATACTGGTATACAAAGGGGGTTGTACTGTGTGATATTACAGAAGATAATAATATAGTTATACCATTACGTTCCCTCTTTCTAACTGTGTCACGAGAGAAATCAGAGCCGATTGCCGGGGGTTGTTAGCAGTGCATTACAGGGCCCAAAACAAACAAGCAGCCCTCTTAAGCTGAGGGTACCGCTACACGTGGGGGCTCGGGTCCGGGATGTGTTCGTGCTACAATGGAGCTGGAGTGGTTAGAATTTGAAAGTGTCTGCCCGAAAGAGTTCCGAGTAGGTCGGCCATGTTGGCCACTGCGCCACGAGGCACACTCTCCCTGCTCAGTTCGTGGGCGTGACCCAGGGAAGGAGAAAGCCCGCGAACTGGAGTACAAGAGGGGAGGAGTCCAATCGTGTGATGGACTACACGTGGGGACTTTGGCGCCAGCAAGGCAGTGCGCAATGGATCAGCAGAGTCGCCATGTTCACCAATGCACCGTGGATTCCTATTCATCCTACTACCACGAGTCTGACTACTGCTGCTCCGATAACTGATACGGAGATTCGGCTAAAGCCCCGGGGACGATTCGCCCTGTACTCATGCATGGACATTGAGGCCCTGGGTTTGATTTGGCCCGGCTGTTCGGGACTGGTGTGTCAGTTGAAGCCATTCGGGCGCTGCGAGGCCTGTGGAGAGTTCCTATTTGAGGTGGAGCCATCCATTGAGAAACCCAGAACCATCCACCTCAACCACGCTACAGGCCGCACCACTCAAGAAGGAGAAATCGCTGCTTTTACAGCCATCCCTGTGCGCACTGCAGCGACCGCAAGGGAGGTCGCAATCACTGAAGTACGGGAGAAATTCGAGGATGCTGACTCGGTCACCACTGTTTCCCAGCGTCCACCGCCCAAGAGGAAGACCGGCTTGGTTGCCCCGTCCAGCGGTCGCGGTGGATCACCCTGCTCGCCTACGCCCGCCCCGGATGGATCCGGTCGGAAGAGTCCCGGACATCCAGAGGCGTACTAAGGGGGGGGTGAGGGGGGCGGGGCGCCCCGGGTACCACACACTGGGGGGGTGTCAGACCGGCACCCCCCTCCGCGATTACTAAACCCGCAGTGGCAGCGCCGCAGCGGCACATTGACAGGCAGGGAGAGGCCGCGGCGAGCTAGCTACAGTGGCGAGGGGGGGAGGGTGGCTGCGGGGGATGCAGAGTGACACCGCTGCACCTACCACCATCCCCTCCTCTCCTCTCGCGGCCGCGGGCTGCCTGTCTGTCTGTCTGTGTGATCCCGGATGTCACACAAGCACAGAGCAGCAGAGTGAAGCCGCCTCCCCCTCCTCTCTGTTTATGTGTAAACAGGGGGAGGGGACCTGCGTGCATGTGCCGCTGCGCTGATCGGATCTGAGGTACTGAAGGGGGGGCTTCACTGAACGAGGGGGGGGTACACTGAACGAGGGGGGGTACACTGAACGAGGGGGGGTACACTGAATGAGGGGGCTACACACTGATCGGGGGGCTACACTGTGCGGGGGGGGCTACACTGTGCGGGGGGGGGCTACACTGAACGAGGGGGGCTACACTGAATGAGGGGGGCTACACTGATCGGGGGGGCTACACTGAACGAGGGGGGCTACACTGAGCGAGGGGGTGCCTGCACTGAACAAGGGGGGCTACACTGTGCGGGGGGGCTACACTGAACGAGGGGGGCTACACTGAATGAGGGGGGCTACACTGAGCGGGGGGCTACACTGAATGAGGGGGGCTACACTGAGCGAGGGGGTGCCTGCACTGAACGAGGGGGGCTACACTGAGCGGGGGGGGCTACACTGAACGAGGGGGCGCCTGCACTGAACGAGGGGGGCTACACTGAGCGGGGGGCTACACTGAACGAGGGGGGCTACACTGAGTGGAGGGGCGTCTGCACTGAACGAGGGGGGGCTACACTGAACATGGGGGGGCTACACTGAGTGGGGGGCTACACTGAACGAGGGGGGCTACACTGAGCGGGGGGGGCTACACTGATCGAGGGGGGCTACACTGAGCGGAGGGGCGTCTGCACTGAACGAGGGGGGCTACACTGATCGGGGGGGCTACACTGTGCGAGGGGGGCTACACTGAACAAGGGGGCGTCTTCACTGAATGGGGGGCGTCTGCACTGAATGGGGGGGTCTGCATTGAAGGGGTGGATACACTGAAGGGGGCCTGCGCTGAAGGGGGGTCTGTGTAACATGCAGGGGGTCCAGAGCTGCAGGGGACTGTGTAATGTAAAGGGGCCCAGAGGTGCAGGGTGCTGTGTAATATAAAGTGGCCCAGAGGTGCAGGGGACTGTGTAATGTAAAGGGGCCCAGAGGCGCAGGGGGCTGTGTAATGTAAAGGGGTCCAGAGATGCAGGGTTCTGTGTAATGTAAAGCGGCCCAGAGGTGCAGGGGACTGTATAATATAAAGGGGCCCAGAGATGCAGGGGGCTGTGGAATGTAAAGGGGCCCAGAGGTGCAGGGGGCTGTGTAATGTAAAGGGGTCCAGAGATGCAGGGTTCTGTGTAATGTAAAGGGGCCCAGAGGTGCATGGGACTGTGTAATATAAAGGGGCCCAGAGGTGCAGGGTGCTGTGTAATGTAAAGGGGGCCAGAGGTGCAGGGTGCTGTGTAATATAAAGGGGCCCAGAGATGAAGGGGGCTGTGTAATATAAAGGGGCCCAGAGGTGCAGGGGGCTGTGTAATATAAAGGGGCCCAGAGGTGCAGGGGGCTGTGTAATGTAAAGGGGCCCAGAGGTGCAGGGTACTGTGTAATGTAAAGGGGTTAGAGGTGCAGGGTGCTGTGTAATGTAAAGGGGCCCAGAGGTGCAGGGTGCTGTGTAATGTAAAGGGGGCCAGAGGTGCCCAGAGGTGCTGTGTAATATAAAGGGGCCCAGAGGTGCAGGGGGCTGTGTAATGTAAAGGGGCCCAGAGGTGCAGGGTACTGTGTAATGTAAAGGGGTCCAGAGGTGCAGGGTACTGTGTAATGTAAAGGGGTCCAGAGGTGCAGGGGGCTGTGTAATATAAAGGGGCCCAGAGGTGCAGGGGCTGTGTAGTGTAAAGGGGGCCGGAGGTGCAGGGTGCTGTGTAATATAAAGGGGTCCAGAGGTGCAGGGTACTGTGTAATGTAAAGGGGTCCAGAGGTGCAGGGGGATGTGTAATATAAAGGGGCCCAGAGGTGCAGGGGGCTGTGTAATGTAAAGGGGCCCAGAGGTGCAGGGTGCTGTGTAATGTAAAGGGGGCCAGAGGTGCAGGGTGCTGTGTAATGTAAAGGGGCCCAGAGGTGCAGGGGGCTGTGTAATGTAAAGGGGGCCAGAGGTGCAGGGGGCTGTGTAATGTAAAGGGGGCCAGAGGTGCAGGGGGCTGTGTAATGTAAAGGGGGCCAGAGGTGCAGGGTGCTGTGTAATATAAAGGGGCCCAGAGGTGCAGGGGGCTGTGTAATGTAAAGGGGGCCAGAGGTGCAGGGTGCTGTGTAATATAAAGGGGCCCAGAGGTGCAGGGGGCTGTGTAATGTAAAGGGGTCCAGAGGTGCAGGTTACTGTGTAATGTAAAGGGGTCCAGAGGTGCAGGGTGCTGTGTAATGTAAAGGGGCCCAGAGGTGCAGGGGACTGTGTAATGTAAAGGGGCCAGAGGTGCAGGGGGCTGTGTAATGTAAAGGGGCCCAGAGGTGCAGGGGGCTGTGTAATGTAAAGGGGCCAGAGGTGCAGGGTGCTGTGTAACATAAAGGGGTCCAGAGGTGCAGTTGTGGGGAGGGGGTACACAGTAGTGACACAGAAATATTGAAGGATGCAGAGGTATGCCGGGGGCACAGTGGGGTATTTTTACATTTTAGGGTGGGGGGGTGCCAGATATAGGATCCGCCCCGGGTGCCAAATGCTCTAGGTACGCCCCTGCCTGTTGGTATAACACACAAGGAAAACACAGCAATACCGGCTAGCTTCAGGTGTATAATGTGCAGGAGGCACACTCCACCCGCTGCAAGTGCTGCAAATGCCTGTTGGTGTAACACACCAGGAAAACACAGAAATACGGGCTAGCTTCAGGTGTATAATGTGCAGGAGGCACACTCCGCCCGCTGTAAGTGCTGCAAATGCCTGTTAGTGTAACACACCAGGAAAACACAGCAATACGGGCTAGCTTCAGGTGTATAATGTGCAGGAGGCACACTCCGCCCGCTGTAAGTGCTGCAAATGCCTGTTGGTGTAACACACCAGAAAAACACAGCAATACGGGCTAGCTTCAGGTGTATAATGTGCAGGAGGCACACTCCGCCCGCTGTAAGTGCTGCAAATGCCTGTTAGTGTAACACACCAGGAAAACACAGCAATACGGGCTAGCTTCAGAAGTATATTTTGCAGGAATCACACTACGCCTCCTGTAAGTGCTGCAAATGCCTGTTGGTGTAACACACCAGGAAAACACAGCAATACGAGCTAGCTTCAGGTGTATAATGTGCAGGAGGCACACTGCGCCCGCTGTAAGTGCTGCAAATGCCTGTTAGTGTAACACACCAGGAAAACACAGCAATAAGGGCTAGCTTCAGGTGTATACTGTGCAGGAGGCTTAGCAACAATGACACTGACACTGTCCCCTGCCTATCCTTCTCTCTCCCTGCACACAAGGTTTATCAAAGAATATGACACTGACACTCTCCCTGCCTATCCTTCTCTCTTCCTGCACACAAGGTTTAGTAAAGAATATGACACTGACACTGTCCCCTGCCTATCCTTCTCTCTCCCTGCACACAAGGTTTAGCAAAGAATATGACACTGACAATCTCCCTGCCTATCCTTCTCTCTCCCTGCACACAAGAATAGCACAAAGAATATCAACACTGTCCCTGCCTATCCTTCTCTTTCCTGCGCCGGAACACACTACACAAGG
Organism: Rana muscosa; assembly: GCA_029206835.1. Lineage (NCBI taxonomy): Eukaryota > Metazoa > Chordata > Amphibia > Anura > Ranidae > Rana > Rana muscosa. The sequence continues at coordinate 1,033,329,317 of CM055117.1, forward strand.
CCGCCGCACTGGCGGCCTCTTATAGTGTGGGGCGTGTGCTAAACCCCCTGAGCTATAATTGGCCACAGGCAACCTGCCTGTGGCCAATTATGGCTCTCCTAGCTGCCGGCGCTGTGATTGGCCAAGCATGCGGGGTCACAGTGCATGCTTGGCCAATCACAGCGCCGGGATTGCACTGCGATGGCGCAGTGTATTGTGGGCCGTTCGCGTCACTCGAATTTGGCGCGAACGGCCCAAATCGTTCAATGTTCGCCGAACGATCGAACACCGAGCTCATCCCTAGAGAGGACTAAGAAGATATAACCATGCCAATGGTGCAGCAGAAAACATATAGCACAGTGAGGAAGGTTTGTGGTCCAGGATGATAGGAAAGTTAAAATTAGAAGCAGCACCCCCCACAGCTGCGGAATGCCGGCCGCCTGCATACCGGAAGAAGTGCGGCCACTTTATGGGGGCGCTAGACTAATTTGCCTCTCAGCCCAGCCCGTCCCAAAAGACTGGCGCTACACTAACAGTGTAGCGCAAGCCGCCGGGGACTCTTTCCGTGCTGTCCCCTGCAAAGTGCTGCCCTAGGCCTGGGCCTTGTTGGCCTAGTCCAGGATACAGCGCTGCCCCACACACACCAGTTCCCCCTCTGCCCCCCCCGCACATCTGCCCCCCCATACACACACCAGTTCCCCCTCTGCCCCCACACACACATATATATATATATTTTTCCCCTCTGTACACAGTGCAATGTACTATAAACTTGACAGCAGAGTACATTTTTTAATTGCTAGTGACTGGGTCCAGGCTGCAGCACTGAGCCTGTGATTCCACTATATACCTGAGTCAGCGGCGGTGAAGGCTTTACTCAAGGAGAGCGACGCTGCTGCCTGTCTGTCCACTCCTCTCACAACAGATCCTTGGGCGACCAGGAGGAGGGGGGGCGGGGGATCGGATATCACGGCAAGCCCGGACTTTACATGCAGCAGCCAGCAGGGCTTCCATCTCACCCGCCCCGGCCGGTTCCATGGATCATGCAGCACTTCCGGCCGGCTGCTCTTTGTCCCGGCTCTCTCCCCTCATCTTCTCACTGCCGCTGCTAGGGTGGCATTGCAGGCTGGGAACGGAGTGGTGAAGGTGATGTCTTCACAGGCGCATCCGCCCCCTAGCCTGTCGGCTGGCGCCATAAGGCATGTTTTTAAAAAATGCCGGTGTTCTGCCGAGCTGGTTCCGCCTATCGATATGGTTCTGAGCTCGACTGCGCAGGCGCAAGCCGAGGCGATGGAATTCTCAGAGCGTGAACAGCTGTTCGGCAGCTGTAGACGCGCTCGCTCCCGATGCTAGGGGAACCAGCTTGACAAGAAAGCGGCGGGGGCGGAGACTGGGACACGCCGCTCTATAGGGCAGCATTAAACAAGTTGATGGCCGGGTGACACACCGCTCTGTACAGCAAGGGGCGTATGAGTGAGTGTGCGCTCCCTGCAATGTTAGACAGCAATTATGTGTACAACACTCGCCCTATAGAGCGGCGTGTCACAGTGTCCGCCCCCGCCCCTTGTGCCCGCTCATGAACATTTTAAAAAATACAGAGCGGCGTGTCACCCGGCCATCAACTTGTTTAATGCCGCCCTAGAGAGCGGCGTGTCCTAGTCTCCGCCCCCGCCGCTTTCTGCGCGGCGTGTATCCTCGGGAGCGAGCGCGTCTACAGCTGACGAACAGCTGTAGATGTTCGTAGATTTCCGTGTGTTCCGAGTGCGCATGCGCAGTCGAGCTCGGAACCATATAGATAGGGAAACTAGGTTGACAAGACACCGGTCCTGGATTTTAATACTCCGAATCCCCAGCAAGTGGCTGGGGATTCGGATTTTGCCGCCCCCCTACCCTGGCGCCCTAGGCAGCCGCCTGACTTGCCTATTGCTAGCGCCGGCCCTGGATGGTACCTACATAGTTGTGGCACCAACACCACTTGTTATTTCCACTGACCAACAGTGCAAGGAAAAGTGGTGCGACTAATGGCATTACCTGTATTAAGGTAAAAAATCTTCCAATAGCTGTTCCCACCACCCCTCTCCCTAAATATTTACCTGAATCCTGTATCGATCCAGCGATGTGCCCATCTGCAGCAGCGCTGGTGTCACTCGCTGTTCTCAGAGCTCACAGGCACATAAGCAGCAGCAGGAGCCATTGTCTCCTGCTGATGTCAATCAAATCTCGTGAGGAAGGACGAGGCCAAGCCCCTGGCTTGGGAGCACACTCACACATGTGCCCTCAAAACAAGTGGCTTGCTATGAGGGAACATGGAAAAGAGGAGAAGCAGAGAGTGCAGACTGGAGACCCCAGGAGAGGAGGTAAGGGGCAAGTAAATATAAACCACTTTTTTATTTTTGAAAAAAAACACTCAAGCCTTTAGTATGATTTTAACCACTTGCCGTCTACCACATGCCGATATACGCCGGCAGAATGGCAGGGACAGGCAAATGGGCGTACCTGTACGTCCCTTTAAATTTTCCGCCCAGTAGGTGCGAACAACCCTACGGCGCGCGCACGCCCGCCACATGCCACGGGTCCCTGCAAACTCGATGCTCACCGGCGGCCTGCGATTGCGGCGAGGAGAGGCAGAAAGGGGAGATGCAAACAAGGCATTTTCCTGTTTTGCCTAGCAACATGACAGGGATCTACTGCTCCCTGTCATCGGGAGCAGTGATCTCTGTCATGTTCTAGTGAGACCATCCCCCCACAGTTAGAATCACTCCCTAGGACACACTTAACCCCTTGATCGCCCCCTAATAATAGTAATCAATGGCTATTTGTAGCTCTGATTGTTGTATAAATGACAATGGTCCCAAAATAGTGTCCAATGTGTCAGCCATAATGTCGCAGATCATCGCCATTACTAGTGAAAACAAAAAAAAATGCCATAAATCTATCCCCTATTTTGTAGACGCTATAACCGTTGCGCAAACCAATCAATATACGCTTATTGCCATTTTTTTTACCAAAAATATGTAGAAGAATACATATCGGCCTAAACTGAGGGAAAAAAATTATATATATGTAGCGGCCTCACTCTCCCTCTCTGCTTCATCGCCTGCTTGGCTGGTGTCTATGGGTACCTGGGAGAGGAGAGTGCAGGAACACTACGCCAAGCTCTCACCTCGTATGTGTATGAGGGTTGAGCAAAGTCACTTGAATTACCTTCGGGTCTGTTCTTTGCATACAAAGCCTCTGCTTTTTCCGTGGAGATGTGTCTGCCAGTAATAGAGCCCCACACCATTAAAAGTCCAACACACTTTTATTTCTCCATTGCCAGGGTGAACATAATCAGTTGAACTTTAGTAACAGACAGACAGGGGTGTGGATACGAGTAGGCCCAGGCACAAGTTAACTCTCCTATTCCTTTGCAAACGAATAGGTCTGGCGCACGGTCTCTGCCACCGACCGTGAGATTAGTCAATGCCACCGATCGGATGAACTGTTGAGGCCCCTGCCACAGGCCTAATAGCAGGTCTCTGCCACTGACTTGAGTTGACTAGTTGGACCGCTGCCACGGGTCATAGAACATGAACCGCCTTCCTGTATGAATTGGCCCCTGTTCGGGAAATATATCCCTCCGGGCGGTCTCCAGAGGTTCACCCGTCACTGGCAATATGCTGCACCAGATCTTCGGTTGAATCCCTCCTCCGGTCCCTTACGCCTCTGGATTCGGGTGCCCAACACCCGGGGCACCCTAGGACAATCCCTCCCTTGCGGGACCCAGTGGAAGGTACTGGGCCCCAGGCCTCCGGCTGAGTACCTCACCCCAGACTGAAGGTGTCTGGGATGGAACACGAACTCCAAGTGTCCAGGCCTAGGCCGCCTGGACACCGACCGCGGACAGCAGCCCTCAGGCTGAAGGTGCCTGGGACTCGAACCTCGTGGCGAAGATATCCGCCCCCTTTATACCCTCTCCCAGCAAGCACAGCGGGTTCCCCGGCCCCGCCGTACAACTGCTGCGAGAGGTCACAAAGGGTACGGCACTGCAGCAATGGTTCAACCCCGGCCCAAAGTGACAGCGCCACAGGCTGGGCCGCAGGGAACTAGACATCACTGATGTCTTCACCAGAATTAAACACTCTGAAAAGTACATATCCGCTACACTCTCCCCCTGGTTATTTGACACTGGTCCCCAGTGTCTGGAGCAAACTATGCCCAAAAGAGGCCGACATAGCCCGATCCAGAAACCGACTAAAAATTTCAAAAATATAAAAGTTTTTTTTCTTTTTGAAAAAACGAACTAAACAGTTGTGCCTGAACCTGACATGAAAGGGGAGGGAAGGGAAACAAACAACACATAACAACAACAAAACATTTTGCAAGTCACATATTCACATTAACATTTTTTTCCCCACCCATCCTGGCTAAGACCCACCCCATTCTCAGTGGTCTTGATGGGATGCTCTCCTGCAGAGGGGAAAAGAAACTTTAAACACACAGATCCCTGACACATATGTTCGTGTGAGAACGAAAAAACTTCTCCGCAGAGAAATCCTTTCCTTCTATAAGTGTGTGAGTGAACAGTGAATATCGGTGCGCAACACTGGCACCTGGTGACAGTGCCGCGGTAACTGCACTTGTTGAAGATTACCTTTTCCCATCTTCTTCTGTAGCTCTAACTACCCCAAAGTCCATGATCACTTTGTGGGATGGAAGAATGAAGAACAAACAACGGCAACAGTCCTTCAATTCCTCCAAAGAGCACAAACACCCATTAAACTCGGGTACAGTCACTGGGTTTCCGGGAAAAACAACCCCGAAAAGTTCAGCAGCAGTAAGGTAAAGCAAGAACGGATTCTTTTTTTTCTCCTACAAATAGAATTTTGGGTGCGGCAGGACAAGGGGTTTTAAGTGCTGGTCCATTGTCTCTACATGGTATTCGACATCCTCCCCTTCTTTGCGTCGAATCAATACCTTGTCTGCGTGGATGTGCCGACCCAGCATCCATTCTGCCTTGCAGTCCTTGAACCGTTGAGATGCTTTGGGGGAACATGCGAGGTACCTGCGGGCATGTGGGACCTGAATGTGTGTCCACATATAATGGTTGTACCAGCGTTCCCGACTGACTTCCACTTCATACAAAAGTTCCTTGGGTAAGTTTCGGTTACTCCCACCCGTACTCATTGGCAATTTTTTGGCAGAAGAGGCGTTGTAGTCTCGCCAGCGGAGGCATAGTGGTGCGGTCTCCCTCACCCGGTAAGACGATGGCATCCGGGTGACGAGGTGCCTTGATCACCTCCATTCTGGGCATAGGCGCCCGCAGCAACAGTCTCTTTTCCCCGGTGCTAGATGCAGGTGGCACCGGAGGTGGAAGGGCAGGCTGGGGACTGGATGCCTCCTCAGGCGCGGGTGCCTCCACCCGAGGTGTACTATCCCCTGTAGACATGGGTGGATCCCTGACTCTGCGGGACGAGGAGAGAGGCATCTTGTCCCAGCCCTTTTTAGCAAAAAGTTCATCTATGATGACGTCGTCTCCCGGATCGGAGAGCGACTCCAGGTCGGAGGTGTCACACTTCTCCACGGGCTGGTAGCCTGTAGTGGAGGCTGAATTGCTACCCCCCCGCGGGCACACAGGGCCGTGAATCCCCGACACCTCCGCCCCAACACCGTGTCCCTCCGCCCGGCTTACCTCGGCCCAAAGTTGAGAAGGGATTTCTGGGACTCTTCCGACCAGATCCATCCGGGCTGGGCGTAGGCGAGCAGGGTGATCCACCGCGACCGCTGGATGGGGCAACCAAGCCGGTCTTCCTCTTCGGCGGTGGACGCTGGGAAACAGTGGTGACCGAGTCAGCATCCTCGGATTTCTCCCGTATTTCAGTGATTGCGACCTCCCCTGCGGTCGCTGCAGTGCGCACAGGGATGGCTGTCAAAGCAGCGATTCCTCCTTCCTGAGTGGTGTTGCCTGTTGCGCGGTTGAGGTGGATGGTTCTGGGTTTCTCGATAGGTGGTTCCACCTCAAATAAGAACTCTCCGCAGGCCTCGCAGCGCCCGAATGGCTTCAGCTGACACACCAGTCCTGAACAGCCGGGACAAATCAAACCCAGGGCCTCAACGTCCATGCATGAGTACAGGGCGAATCGTCCCCGGGGCTTTAGCCGAATCCCTGTATCAGTTATCGGAGCAGCAGTAGTCAAACTCGTGGTAGTAGGATGAAGTGGAATCCACGATGCATTACTGAACTTGGCGACTCTCTGCTGATCCATTGCGCACTGCATTGTTGGCGCCAAAGTCCCCACGTGTAGTCCTTCACACGATTGGACTCCTCCCCTCTTGCGTCCCAGTTCGCGGGCTTTCTCCTTCCCTGGGTCACGCCCACGAACTGAGCAGGGAGGGTGTGCCTCGTGGCGCAGTGACCAATATGGCCGACCTACTCGGAACTCTTCCGGGCAGACACGTTCAAACTCCAACAACTTCAGCTCCATTGTAGCACGAACACATCCCGGACCCGAGCCCCCACGTGTAGCGGCCTCACTCTCCCTCTCTGCTTCATCGCCTGCTTGACTGGTGTCTATGGGTACTTGGGAGAGGAGAGTGCAGGAACACTACGCCAAGCTCTCACCTCGTATGTGTATGAGGGTTGAGCAAAGTCACTAGAATTACCTTCGGGTCTGTTCTTTGCATACAACGCCTCTGCTTGTTCCGTGGAGATGTGTCTGCCAGTAATAGAGCCCCACACCATTAAAAGTCCAACACACTTTTATTTCTCCATTGCCAGGGTGAACATAATCAGTTGAACTTTAGTAACAGACAGACAGGGGTGTGGATACGAGTAGGCCCAGGCACAAATTAACTCTCCTATTCCTTTGCAAGCGAATAGGCCTGGCGCACGGTCTCTGCCACCGACCGTGAGATTGGTCGCTGCCACCGACCGGATGAACTGTTGAGGCCCCTGCCACAGGCCTAATAGCAGGTCTCTGCCACTGACCTGAGTTGACTAGTTGGACCGCTGCCACCGGTCATAGAACATGAACCACCTTCCTGTATGAATTGGCCCCTGTTCGGGAAAGATATCCATCCGGACGGTCTCCGGAGGTTCACCCGGCACTGGCAATATGCTGCACCAGATCTTCGGTTGAATCCCTCCTCCGGTCCCTTACGCCTCTGAATTCACCCGGGGCACCCTAGGACAATCCCTCCCTTGCGGGACCCAGTGGAAGGTACTGGGCCCCAGGCCTCCGGCTGAGTACCTCACCCCAGACTGAATGTGTCTGGGATGGAACACGAACTCCAAGTGTCCAGGCCTAGGCCGCCTGGACACCGACCGCGGACAGCAGCCCTCTGGCTGAAGGTGCCTGGGACTCGAACCTCATGGCGAAGATGTCCGCCCCTTTATACCCTCTCCCAGCAAGCACAGCGGGTTCCCCGCCCCGCCGTACAACTGCATAAATGAAGCAATACATTGGTTGCTGATCCTATGAAGCAATCATAGGATCAATTAAATCTGACCTGGGGAATGGGTTCAGTAACAGTGCTGGTGGGGAGGGAGGATGGGATCAGTGGAAGTGCTGGTGTTGAGGGGGGGGGTTGCAGCGGTTGTACTTGAGGGGGGATGGCTGCGGTGGCAGTGGTGGTAGTGGTGGTGCCATCCTCTCCCACCACCACCTGTGTCTGTTACTGATCACATCCCCCCACCACTGATCTCATCCCTATCACCTCTGTTGTAGAAGTAATGGGGGGGATAGGGATGAGATCAGTGGTGGGGGGGGATGGGATCAGTAAGGAGGCACAGGTGGTGGTGGGAGAGAATGGCACTACCACTTCCACCACCCTCAAGTACCACCACAGCCACCCCCCCCCCCCCTCAAGTACCACTGCTACCACCCCCCTTTAAGTACCACTGCTGCCGCTCCTCCTCAAGTATTACCGCTACCACCCCCCCTCAAGTACCAGCGGTGGTACTTGTGGGAGGAGGCAGCGGTGGTGCCATCCTCTCCCACCACCACCTGTGTCTCTTACGGATCCCATCCCCCCACCACTGATCTCATTCCTATCCCCCCCCCATCACCTCTGTTGTAGAAGAAATAGGGGGGGATAGGGATGAGATCAGTGGTGGGATCAGTAAGAGGCACAGTGGTGGAGGTTGGCATCAATTGCTCAGCTCTGTCACTTGATTGACTTACCATCAATCAGTGGCGTCACTAGGGTTGGTGTCACCTGGTGCGGAAAAAATTGGTGTCACCCCCCCTCCACCAACTATAGTCCCCCCTCAGTACAGACCCGCCTCAGTACAGACCCCTCTCCACTAACTACAGACCCCCCTCCCGCAGTATAGATCCCCCTCACTAAGAACAGACCCCCCTCCCTCAGTACAGACCCTCCTCTGTTAGTATAGACCCCCCCTCAGTACAGACCCCCTCACTAAGTACTGACCCCCTCCCTCAGTACAGACCCCCCTCATCAGTACAGACACCCCCATCAGTGTAGAATCCCCCCTCTTAGGGGGATTCTATACTGATGGGGGTCTGCACTAAGTGCAGACCCCCGCAGTATAGACACATTCCTTAGTGCAGACCCCCCATCAGTAAAGACACCCCCTTTAGTACAGACCCCCCATCAGTAAAGACATCCCCCTTTAGTACAGACCCCCCATCAGTATAGACCCCCCATCAGTATAGACACCCCCTTAATGCAAACCCCCGCAGTATAGACTCCCACACAGTGCAGACCCCCCCATCAGTATAGACCCCCCATCAGTATAGACACCCCCTTAGTGCAAACCCCCGCAGTATAGGCACCCCCTTAGTGCAGACCCCTCATCAGTATAGAATCCCCCCTTAGTACAGACCCCTGCAGTATACACTCCCCCCCTTAATACAGACCCCTGCAGTATACACACACCCCCTTAGTACAGACTCCCGCAGTATACACACACACCCCCTTAGTACAGACCCCTGCAGTATACACACACCCCCTTAGTACAGACCCCTGCAGTATACACACACCCCCTTAGTACAGACCCCTGCAGTATACACACACACCCTTAGTACAGACTCCTGCAGTATACACACACACCCTTAATACAGACCCTGCAGTATACACACACCCCCTTAGTACAGACCCCTGCAGTATACACACACCCCCTTAGTACAGACCCCTGTAGTATACACACACCCCCTTAGTGCAAACCCCCGCAGTATAGACACCACCTTAGTTCAGATTCCTGCAGTATAGAAACCCCCTTAGTGCAGACCCACGGGGTATTACACAGCCCCCCTTTGTACAGATCCCCGCAGTATAGACACCCCACTTGGTGCAGACCCCCCATCAGCATAGGCACCCCTCTCCCCCCCCCCATATATCCATCTACTTAAATAAAATGTACAGTTAAGGACCTCAGAACAGCGCGGCCGCAAACCTGTACACACAGCATTGTGTGTCCCTCGGGCTCCTCCTCCTCACTGGATGTAAACAGAGGAGGAGGCGCCGGCGGCTTCAGTCTCCACTGACAAGAGCGAGGCACAGATCAGTGTAGGGAAGCGGGCAGTTTTAGCGGTGCCGGCCGCTATCCACGGGTATCATCCGTGTGCGGCTCGCACCCCCTGCCCCCACCCAGCAACGCTGTAACGGGCGGCAGTTGGGCCCCTCACACGGGCGGGTTGCGGGCCCCCAGGACTTGGCGGAACTACAGGGCCCAGTCGCAATGGCGACTGTTGCGACCCTGAAAATTCTGCCACTGGGGGGGTGGCTGCGGTGGCAGTGGTGGTGTCATCCTCTCCCACCACCACCTGTGCCTTCCCTCATTTGCTGCAGAGTCCACCCCACCTCCCTACATCTCTGTGTCTCTGGATAGGCGGAGGCGGGGGCATGGGCGGGGTCGGTCCACAATCTCAGTCAGTGAGTGCTGCCTCTGCATTGTCTCTCTCTTACCTCAGCGGCGAAAGCACGCCCTGTGGCTGAACGAACAGCACGCAGTGCGCACCACATCATCAGCCAACAGAATGCACAACACACTGTGACAGTCAGGTGGGCCATTCATACGGACGGGTGGTGGGCCCCCCGGACTTGGCAGAATTACAGGGCCCAGTCGCAACTGCGACTGTTGCGACCCTGAAAATTCCGCCACTGGTTACTTGGGGTATAGAGACTTTTTCCTTACATTTTACTGACGGAAACCAACTTTGAGGGGAACCCTGCTGCAAGACCCTTAAGTGAAATCTAGTGTGCTTAACCTCTGCAAACCAGGGGGTACGGGTATGGTGGAGACTGTGTGCCTTTTTCTCCTGTGAGCGAGCCAAAGACAGTTGGAGAAAGAGGGCCGGTCACTACATTATAATTTATGATGTTGTTTTTTTAACTTTATCATACCCGGGATGTCTACTAGACTCTTGTTTGGACAGATTTAAGTAAGTAATTACTAAGAATTGCAGGCCTACAATACATAACACCAAATTTCCATGCAAAATAATTGTACCGCTTTTGGTACATAATTCCAGAGAGAATCATCCCCGCCAGGGAGGTTAAGGTAAAAAGCAAAAAAAAAAAAAAAAAAACTTAGAGAGGTCACAATTATGCTTGACAAATGAAAAAAAGAGAAAAAAAAAGGAAAACTCTTTATAGCAACCTATCACTAGACATTCACCGGACACCGCTGATACAGTGCTATGCTTTGCCAGGTCATCGGATTTATGTCAACCATCTTGGATATTGTTGGCAGCGACATTACTCCAAATGAAAACTAGGCTTAAAATATTGAAGAACTGACTGCCCAAGTGACACAGGTCTGGGATAATGCTGCTCAAGGCCCCATCAAACATCTTCGATTTAGTGGCCACCACAATAAATAAACATAACATTGTAAATTTAAGCCAAAGCTCATTGATTTTCACTGAATACATTGAGTCAAGTTGTTCCGAGTAATTTAAAGTGCAATCATTTATTTTAGCGAAGATATATTTTCAGTCAATTTTTTTTGTTGTTGTTGTTTGAAAGGATTTAAGAACGTACATACACATGAATATAGTTTTATATATGAATGTACTTTTTATAAACAGCACTGCAGAAAATGTTCCAAAAACGTATGGCATAGTGGTTAAAGAACAAGAAATGGTTATAGGTTATGATTTGCAACTAACAAAATATCCCCCTACTCCACACTGAAAGGATGTGTGTTCTGGATAAAATAATAATAATGTAGCGCCCTCCTCCCCCTCACTGTCGTATCAGATCGTCTGTCTCTTGTCTAGGGGTTACTTTAGAGGAGAGAGAGAGGGGTCACCACGCCAAGCCTTCACCGCAGATAGTTGTGTGGTGTGAGCAAAGTTCTTTTACCTCCAGGCCGGTGTCCTGCATCAGAGCCTCCACCTCCTTTGGAACAATGTCTGCCAGAAAATGAGCCCCACACCAATAAAGTCCAACACTCTTTTATTCTTCCGATAACAGAGTATACACAACAATTGAACTCCTTCTCTCGAGTAGAACAGACAAGGGGGGGGTGTGGGAACGAGTAGGCCCCAGACACAACGAACTCTCCACTTTCCTTCCTGAAAGTGGGTTGCGGTCTCCGAGCAAGGGGGGATTTCCTTCCAGGCGGTCTCCGATGGGAGGCTCACCTGTCACTGGCAATATGCTGCACCAGGTCTTCAAGCAAGTATCTCCCACCGGTCCATTACGCCTTCCGGATTCGGGTACCCACTCCCAGGGTTCCCTAGGACCTCCTTCCCTCGCGGAACTCAGTGGTGGGCACTGAGCTCCAGACCTCCATCCGAGTACCTCACCCCAGGCTAAAGGTGCCTGGGATGGAACACGACCTCTGAACGTCCTCTAGGCCTAGACCGCCTAGGACTCCAACACGACCACCGCCCTCAGGCTGAAGGTGCCTGGGACTCCCTCCTCGTGACAAAGATGGCCGGCCCCTTTATACCCTCCTCCAGCAAGTACGGCGGGTTCCCCGCCCCACCATACCGCTGCCGAGAAAGGACAAAAAGGGGTACGGCTCCCAGCAATGGTTCAACCCCAGCCCAAGGTGACAGCGCCACCTGCTGGGCTGCAGGGAACTGCATACTACTGGTGTCTCTGCCAGGTTTAAATGCACAGGAAAAGTGCATGCCCGCTACAATAAGAACAAATTAATAATAAATCATTCTAAAAATGTTCCCCTTAAAAAAATAAAAAAAAAACGCAATTCTTTTCACTGCTGCTACAATAAAAATCCCTGACTAACATCAATAAATACAGAACCACATTGTGCAAGCCAAAGTGGTTCTCAAAATGCAGCACTGTGATTTAAAAATAAACCAAAAACACAAAGGTGCATAGAATAAAATAAATAAAATGTGTATAAAAAATACCGGAATAAAACAATAAAACAGTCCAAGCAAGTGTCCACATTAAAAGTCCCAAAGATCTATATAATGTGCGTTTCCAAACACAAATAAACTGTTTATCAGTCTTATTGAGAAACACTTTGGTTTGCACAGCATGTTTCTGTATTAACTGAAATCATAATCTATATTGAGGCTTTTCGGCTGGATGGTTTCCAGTCTCTTTATGCATTCTACATTGTTTCAATTTAAATTTCTGATTATCTTTGCGTTTCAGCATGAGAAAACTTTCTTTAATCATATATAGCGGCCTCACCCCATCTCTTTTGTCTAGGGGTATCACGTACGACAGGGTGAGATGTGCTACGGCCCATGTCCTCCCCATAGCTGTGGGTGAGGTGAAGGCCAGTACCAGTAATCTTCCTCGGGCCTGTGTGTTTTAGTTAAGGATCAAGTCCTTCCGTGCCAACACTTCCCTTTGCTCCCATTAACCAGAGTTCCACACACCGATCACAGTCCAACTCTTGCTTTATTGCATAGCTCACAATAAACAGTGCTTCAGTAGCCAACTGGTTGAGACCCAATAACAGTTTGATACGGTGGGATGAGCAGGTCGAGGCACTATCCTGATTGTACACTAAACCACTGTGATTTCACCAGCGGTTACTATAGCCTTGGCTAGAGAGAACTTAGAACTTGAGAGTCTCTACCAGCGACTCAAGAGAACGTAGATAGGAGTACCTTCGCTGTGTTGCGGCCCCTGTCAGGGGAAGATGTCCCTCCAAGGGAGTTACCAGAGGCCCAACCTCCCCGGCCTCCTCGCCTCAGACATGGGCCCCGTCCACCTCAGGGACCATCGGACTTCTCCACCCTCGCGGGACCCAGTCGAAGTCACTGGGCCCCAGGCCTCCGGTTTAGTACCTCACCCCAGGCTGAAGGTGCCTGGGATGGACTCCAACTCCATTCCGGTCAGGCCTAGGGCACCTGAGCCGGAACTCCGAACCGCCCGCACCCAGGCCTAAGGTGCCTGGGCGCGTCAAAAAGAAGATCCCGAAGACCTCGTGGTTAGGGCGTCTCCCCCTTTTATCCCCTCCCTTGACCCCATGGCAGGTTCCCCGCCCTTGCCGTACCATCCCTGGAAAGGGACAAAAAGGACAGCACTGCGGCAGCAACTCTACCCTGAACCTGCGGGCACAGCGCCACCCTCAGGCTAAGTAGAATAATACACCACCCAGTCCTCCACGAACACAAAATGGTCCAAAACCCTCATGATTTACACACCTGGGTCATACTATTACCCAAGTGCATCCCAACTAAATTTAAAGACCCCGCTACACACTCCCCCTGTGATTTGACGCTGGTCCCCAGCGTCTGGTGCAAACCCATGTCTCCCAAGGAGTGGTGACATAAGCCTGACCCCAGAGGCTATCCCTCAAAATTTGAATCCCAAGTGTGCCAAGACCTGCTCAAGGGAAGGGGAAACATAAAACAATAAAACTTTTCCATAAAACCATCTAAGCATGTACACATATACAACCCCTCCCTTTACTGTCTAAGAACCACCCCATACTCAGTATTCTTGACAGACGAATCTCCTGCAGAAGGGAAACAAACAAAACAAAAAGAAACACAACATCCTGACATTTTGTGTTAATTTGGAATGAATGGGTCTATCAGCCGAGAGACCCATTCGCTCCAATGAGTAAAGTGATGCAAGTGTAAAAACAACAACCGTTGCACAACACCGCCACCTGGTGACAGTGCCACGGTAATGACACTTGGTGAAATCTTCATTCTTCCTGCGTCCCTACTCTGATTCTACCTCCAAAGTCTCTGTCTTTGAATTGTGAAAGAAGAGAGAACAAACAAAACAGCTCTCATTCCTGCGAAGAGTAAAAAAACAAAAACCCAAATAAAAAACTAGGGTACAGTTCGGATGTTCTGGCAAGGACACTTCCAGAAAGTTGCTGCAGAAAAAACACATACAAGTGAGTCTCTTCTCACAAGTAAAACTTCGGGTCAGGCAAGAACAAGGGCTTCAGATGCTTATCAAAAACCTCAATCGAATAGTCAACGTCCTATCCATCTTTCCGGCAGATAAGCACCTTGTCCGCATGAATATGGCGCCCCAACATCCAGTCTGCTCTGCAGTCTCTGAACTTTTTCGAAACAGGTGGCGAACAGGACAAGTATCGCCGGGCATGAGGCACTTTAAGTTTCTTCCAAACGAACTCATCATACCATCGCTGTCGCAGAACTTCAACCTCAAACAGTAAGTCCCTGGGCAGGTAAGGATATTCCCATCCGTACTCGTGGGCGACCCTCTGAGAGAAGAGTCGTTGCAATCGGGCCAAGGGAGGCATTGTGGCCCGCTCACCTTCTCCTGGTTGAACGATGGCCTCCGGGTGCCGAGGTACTTTCACTACCTCGGATGGCTTTGCTCTTGGTGCCCGTAGTGATGCTCGTTGTACTCCCGCCAACACGACGGGTGATGCTGTGGATTATGGACGGACAATTGAAGGACTAGGCTTCCTCGTAAGCTCCGGGGCGTGCTATCTCCTATAGACATAGGCGAATCTTGCGGTGGACGTAACACAGGTAATGGGCGTTTATCCCAGCCCTTCTGGTGAAACAGTTCATCTATCTCACCGTCATCTCCACAGTCCGACAGTAGGGATGAGCTTCGTGTTCGAGTCGAACATACGTTCGACTCGAACATCGGCTGTTCGATGAAGATCGAACGATTTGGGCCGTTCGCGCCAAATTCGAGTGACGCGAACGGCCCACAATGCACTACGCCATCGCAGTGTCATCCAGGCGCTGTGATTGGCCAAGCATGCACTGTGACCCCGCATGCTTGGCCAATCACAGCGCCGGCAGCGAGGAGAGCAATGATTGGCCACAGGCAGGATGCCTGTGGCCAATTATTGCTGAGGGTGTTTAGTACACGCCCCACACTATAAAAGGCCGCCAGCACGGCGGCCTAGTGTAGTGTGTTTCGGAGCAGGGAAAGAGAAGCATAGGCAGGGACAGTGACATTTAATTTTTTTTGCTTAACCTGGATTCCTTTAGTTTAGGGAAAGAGAAGGATAGGTAGGGAGAGTGTCAGTGTGTTTTACTGTGCGAATCCTTGTTTCTAGGGACAGGGAAGGACAGTGAGGGAATTCTCCTTGTGCTATAGTGTGCTTTAAAAAAACATTTTTTCTAGGGACAGAAAACTATAGGTAGGGAGAGTGTCAGTGTGTTTTACTGTGCGAATCCTTGTTTCTAGGGACAGGGAAGGACAGTGAGGGAATTCTCCTTGTGCTATAGTGTGCTTTAAAAAAACATTTTTTCTAGGGACAGAAAACTATAGGTAGGGAGAGTGTCAGTGTGTTTTACTGTGCGAATCCTTGTTTCTAGGGACAGGGAAGGACAGTGAGGGAATTCTCCTTGTGCTATAGTGTGCTTTAAAAAAACATTTTTTCTAGGGACAGAAAACTATAGGTAGGGAGAGTGTCAGTGTGTTTTACTGTGCGAATCCTTGTTTCTAGGGACAGGGAAGGACAGTGAGGGAATTCTCCTTGTGCTATAGTGTGCTTTAAAAAAACATTTTTTCTAGGGACAGAAAACTATAGGTAGGGAGAGTGTCAGTGTGTTTTACTGTGCGAATCCTTGTTTCTAGGGACAGGGAAGGACAGTGAGGGAATTCTCCTTGTGCTATAGTGTGCTTTAAAAAAAAAAATTTCTAGGGACAGAAAACTATAGGTAGGAAGAGTGTCAGTTTCTTTCACTGTGATAATCTTTGTTTCTAGGGACAAAGAAGGAAAGTGAGGGAAATTCTCCTTGTGCTATAGTGTGCTTTAAAAAAACATTTTTTCTAGGGACAGAAAACTATAGGTAGGAAGAGTGTCAGTTTCTTTCACTGTGATAATCCTTGTTTCTAGGGACAAAGAAGGAAAGTGAGGAAAATTCTCCTTGTGCTATAGTGTGCTTTAAAAAAACATTTTTTCTAGGGACAGAAAACTATAGGTAGGAAGAGTGTCAGTTTCTTTCACTGTGATAATCCTTGTTTCTAGGGACATGGAAGGACAGTGAGGGAATTCTCCTTGTGCTATAGTGTGCTTTAAAAAAACATTTTTTCTAGGGACAGAAAACTATAGGTAGGGAGAGTGTCAGTGTGTTTTACTGTGCGAATCCTTGTTTCTAGGGACAGGGAAGGACAGTGAGGGAATTCTCCTTGTGCTATAGTGTGCTTTAAAAAAACATTTTTTCTAGGGACAGAAAACTATAGGTAGGAAGAGTGTCAGTTTCTTTCACTGTGATAATCCTTGTTTCTAGGGACAGGGAAGGACAGTGAGGGAAATTCTCCTTGTGCTATAGTGTGCTTTAAAAAAACATTTTTTCTAGGGACAGAAAACTATAGGTAGGAAGAGTGTCAGTTTCTTTCACTGTGATAATCCTTGTTTCTAGGGACAGGGAAGGAAAGTGAGGAAAATTCTCCTTGTGCTATAGTGTGCTTTAAAAAAACATTTTTTCTAGGGACAGAAAACTATAGGTAGGAAGAGTGTCAGTTTCTTTCACTGTGATAATCCTTGTTTCTAGGGACAGGGAAGGAAAGTGAGGGAAATTCTCCTTGTGCTATAGTGTGCTTTAAAAAAACATTTTTTCTAGAGACAGAAAACTATAGGTAGGAAGAGTGTCAGTTTCTTTCACTGTGATAATCCTTGTTTCTAGGGACAGGGAAGGAAAGTGAGGGAAATTCTCCTTGTGCTATAGTGTGCTTTAAAAAAACATTTTTTCTAGGGACAGAAAACTATAGGTAGGAAGAGTGTCAGTTTCTTTCACTGTGATAATCCTTGTTTCTAGGGACAGGGAAGGACAGTGAGGAAAATTCTCCTTGTGCTATAGTGTGCTTTAAAAAAACATTTTTTCTAGGGACAGAAAACTATAGGTAGGAAGAGTGTCAGTTTCTTTCACTGTGATAATCCTTGTTTCTAGGGACAGGGAAGGAAAGTGAGGGAAATTCTCCTTGTGCTATAGTGTGCTTTAAAAAAACATTTTTTCTAGAGACAGAAAACTATAGGTAGGAAGAGTGTCAGTTTCTTTCACTGTGATAATCCTTGTTTCTAGGGACAGGGAAGGAAAGTGAGGGAAATTCTCCTTGTGCTATAGTGTGCTTTAAAAAAAACATTTTTTCTAGGGACAGAAAACTATAGGTAGGAAGAGTGTCAGTTTCTTTCACTGTGATAATCCTTGTTTCTAGGGACAGGGAAGGACAGTGAGGAAAATTCTCCTTGTGCTATAGTGTGCTTTAAAAAAACATTTTTTCTAGGGACAGAAAACTATAGGTAGGAAGAGTGTCAGTTTCTTTCACTGTGATAATCCTTGTTTCTAGGGACAGGGAAGGAAAGTGAGGGAAATTCTCCTTGTGCTATAGTGTGCTTTAAAAAAACATTTTTTCTAGGGACAGAAAACTATAGGTAGGAAGAGTGTCAGTTTCTTTCACTGTGATAATCCTTGTTTCTAGGGACAGGGAAGGAAAGTGAGGGAAATTCTCCTTGTGCTATAGTGTGCTTTAAAAAAACATTTTTTCTAGGGACAGAAAACTATAGGTAGGAAGAGTGTCAGTTTCTTTCACTGTGACAATCCTTGTTTCTAGGGACAGGGAAGGAAAGTGAGGGAAATTCTCCTTGTGCTATAGTGTGCTTTAAAAAAACATTTTTTCTAGGGACAGAAAACTATAGGTAGGAAGAGTGTCAGTTTCTTTCACTGTGATAATCCTTGTTTCTAGGGACAGGGAAGGAAAGTGAGGGAAATTCTCCTTGTGCTATAGTGTGCTTTAAAAAAACATTTTTTCTAGAGACAGAAAACTATAGGTAGGAAGAGTGTCAGTTTCTTTCACTGTGATAATCCTTGTTTCTAGGGACAGGGAAGGAAAGTGAGGGAAATTCTCCTTGTGCTATAGTGTGCTTTAAAAAAACATTTTTTCTAGGGACAGAAAACTATAGGTAGGAAGAGTGTCAGTTTCTTTCACTGTGATAATCCTTGTTTCTAGGGACAGGGAAGGAAAGTGAGGGAAATTCTCCTTGTGCTATAGTGTGCTTTAAAAAAACATTTTTTCTAGGGACAGAAAACTATAGGTAGGAAGAGTGTCAGTTTCTTTCACTGTGATAATCCTTGTTTCTAGGGACAGGGAAGGACAGTGAGGAAAATTCTCCTTGTGCTATACTGTGCTTTAAAAAAACATTTTTTCTAGGGACAGAAAAATATAGGTAGGAAGAGTGTCAGTTTCTTTCACTGTGATAATCCTTGTTTCTAGGGACAGGGAAGGACAGTGAGGAAAATTCTCCTTGTGCTATAGTGTGCTTTAAAAAAACATTTTTTCTAGGGACAGAAAACTATAGGTAGGAAGAGTGTCAGTTTCTTTCACTGTGATAATCCTTGTTTCTAGGGACAGGGAAGGAAAGTGAGGGAAATTCTCCTTGTGCTATAGTGTGCTTTAAAAAAACATTTTTTCTAGAGACAGAAAACTATAGGTAGGAAGAGTGTCAGTTTCTTTCACTGTGATAATCCTTGTTTCTAGGGACAGGGAAGGAAAGTGAGGGAAATTCTCCTTGTGCTATAGTGTGCTTTAAAAAAACATTTTTTCTAGAGACAGAAAACTATAGGTAGGAAGAGTGTCAGTTTCTTTCACTGTGATAATCCTTGTTTCTAGGGACAGGGAAGGAAAGTGAGGGAAATTCTCCTTGTGCTATAGTGTGCTTTAAAAAAACATTTTTTCTAGGGACAGAAAACTATAGGTAGGAAGAGTGTCAGTTTCTTTCACTGTGATAATCCTTGTTTCTAGGGACAGGGAAGGACAGTGAGGGAAATTCTCCTTGTGCTATAGTGTGCTAAAGCATTCCTCATCAACCATCTTTGAAATCCTTGTTTTTTTGGACAGTCAGGGAAATTGTCGTTGTGCTATTCTGTGCAAAAGCAATCATCCTCAACCATATTTAGAAATCCTTAAGTAAAGGGACAGAGAAGGACACCTGAAGGTAGCCCTTATTGCTTTTTTCCCATCTCCCTGCAGGCCATCTATTAGAATGTCTGGAAGGCAAACAAGGAGAGGCAGACAGTCAGGAGGCAATAAAAGAGGGCAAGCAGGCTCTGTGTCTGGGGGCAACAGTGCTGGTCGTGGACGCGGTGCATTGTCATCAGCACATGGCCATGGGACACGCTTGTCCTTCTTTTCGGCAGCTGGACATGTTGAGCCACATCATGCCGAAGACTTGGTAGAGTGGATGACCAAGCCCTCCTCCTCCTCCTCATCCTCTCTCACCCAGGCTCAGGGTACTGGAAAAGCAGCTGCCAAAGCGTCCTCTTCCTTGGTATCAATGTCAGACTCATCATCAGTCACTCCTTCCCTAGACCCACCATGTCCTCCTCCTGAGGAGTCCCCCGAACTGTTTGAGCACAGTGTTGGGTACATGCTCCAGGAGGATGCCCAGCGTTTCGAAGGGTCTGATGATGAAACCCAGCTACAGGAAGGCAGTAGCGTGAGAGCAGACAGAGGGGATGCTCAAGAAGGACACCAATCTGGCAGTCATGTTCCAGCAGCTGCAGCATACTGCCAGATTGGCTCCAGTGATGAGGAGGGAGGGGATGATGAGGTCACTGACTCCACGTGGGTGCCTAATAGGAGAGAGGAGGAGGAGGAGGATGAGGAGGAGGCACATCTCCAACAAGGCAGGATGCCCTTTGGTGGCCAGCGTAAGGGCAGTACACCGACGGAATCACACCGCAGAGCTCCGCCTGTGCAGGGCGCTGCCTCTGCCCGTCATTCAAAAAGTTCTTTGGTGTGGGCCTTTTTTGAGGCTAGTGCATCAGATCGCACAGCTGCTGTTTGCAACATATGTCTCAAGCGTATATCGCGTGGCCAAAACATCAGCCGCTTGGGTACCACATGCCTGACCAGACATATGTTGACCTGCCATGCAGCTCGTTGGCAAGCCTACCTCAAAGACCCACACCAAAGAACAAAGCGGACCTCTCCTTGCACCGCATCAGCTGGGATCTCCAACCCCATTATAACTTCAGTCCTCTCTGAAACATGCACTGAGAGGAATGAAGGTGTAGAATTAGGTGTGTCACAGCCAAGTACTTGCGGCCATTCTGCTAGCAGTACACCGACGTCCGATTCTAGCAGGCAAATTTCCCTGCCCCAGCTGCTGGACCGTCGAAAGAAGTTCACTCCCAGCCATCCACATGCCGAGCGGTTGAATGCTAGCTTGGCTAAATTGCTAGCACTTCAACTGCTGCCTTTTCAGTTGGTAGACTCGGCCCCCTTCCGTGAGTTTGTGCAATGTGCGGTTCCTCAGTGGCAGGTTCCCAAACGCCACTTTTTCTCACGGAAGGCTATTCCGGCTCTCTACCGGCATGTGGAAGGCAATGTCTTGGCCTCGCTGGACAGGGCGGTCAGCGGTAAGGTGCATATTACCGCTGACTCATGGTCCAGCAGGCATGGACAGGGACGTTACCTTTCTTTCACGGCCCATTGGGTCACTCTTTTGGCAGCTGGGAAGGATGCAGGACAAGGTGCAGTAGTGTTGGAGGTTGTTCCACCGCCACGCCTCCAAAATGCTACTACTGGTTGTGACACACCTCTCTCCTCCACCCCCTCCTCTTCTTCTTCCTCCATGGCCTCTTCCTGTGGTTTGTCCTCGGAACCAGCGGTGCTCCGTAGGCGTTCAAGGGGCTACGCAAGTACGCAGGCAAAAAGATGCCATGCCGTGCTTGCGCTGGTGTGTTTGGGGGACAGAAGCCACACTGGGGCAGAGGTCCTGTCTGCTCTGCAGGGCCAGGCCGAGAGGTGGTTGACGCCACGCCAGCTTAAGCCAGGAATGGTGGTTTGCGACAATGGCACCAACCTCCTCTCCGCCCTCCGACAGGGACAACTGACCCATGTGCCCTGTGTGGCTCACGTCCTTAACCTGGTGGTGCAGCGGTTCTTGGGCAGGTACCCGGGCTTACAGGATGTCCTGAGGCAGGCCAGGAAAGTCTGTGTGCATTTCCGCAGATCTTATAATGCCAGTGCTCGCCTGGCTGAGCTGCAAAAGGAGTTGAACCTGCCCAAGAACCGCCTTATATGTGACATGCCCACCAGGTGGAACTCAACGTTGGCCATGCTGCAGCGGCTGCACACGCAGCAGAGGGCCATCAATGAGTACCTGTGCGACTACGGCACCAGGACAGGGTCAGGGGAGCTTGTTTTTTTTTCTCCACGCCAGTGGGGCATGATCAGGGATGCATGCACTGTCCTGGCACCATTTGAGGAGGCCACGAGGATGGTGAGCAGTGACAGTGCATGCATCAGTGACACTGTACCTCTTGTCCACCTGTTGGAGCACACACTGCGTGGAATAATGGACAGGGCACTTGAGGCAGAACAGAGGCAGGAAGAGGAGGACTTCCTTGCCTCTCAAGGCCCCCTTTACCCAGACAGTGTTCCTTCTGTCCCACCCATCGCACAGGAAGAGGAGGAGGAGGAGGAGGAGGAGGAGGAGGATTGTGTCAGCATGGAGGTGGAGGCTGGCACTCAGCATCATCAGCAGCAGTCTTTTAGGGATGATTTACAGTCCCAAGAAACCAGTGGACTTGTACGTGGCTGGGAGGAGGTGGCTGCGGATCATGTCGTCCTTAGTGACCCAGAGGACTCCGGAGCGAATGCCTCAGCAAACCTACGCTGCATGGCCTCCCTGATCCTGCAAAGTCTGCGGAAGGATCCTCGTATTCTTCGGATCAAGGAGAGGGACCATTACTGGCTGGCCACTCTCCTTGATCCACGGTACAAGGGTAAGGTTGCGGACCTTATGTTACCGTCGCAGAGGGAGCAGAGGATGAGACAACTCCGGGAGGCCTTGCAGAAAGGTCTGTGCAACGCGTTCCCAGAGACTGGGAGGTTACAAACTCCTGGTCCTGGACAACGAGTTGCTGAGGCTTCGGCCAGTCAAAGAAGGAGCGGTGGGGAAGGTGGCCGTCTGACCGATGCGTTCAGACAATTCTTTAGTCCGCAGCCCCAAAGTATGATCGGTTCCAGCAACCATCGCCAGCGTCTGATAAACATGGTGCAGGAATATCTAGGGGCAAGGTCAGACTTGGACACCTTCCCCACCGAAAATCCTATGGCTTACTGGGTCTTGAGGATGGATCACTGGCCAGAGCTTGCACAGTATGCAATTGAGCTACTGGCCTGTCCTGCATCCAGCGTTCTTTCGGAACGCACATTCAGTGCTGCTGGAGGATTTGTCACGGATCACAGGGTGCGCCTGTCCACCGACTCGGTTGATCGACTGACTTTCATCAAGATGAACCAGTCTTGGATCACCACCAGCTACCACACACCTGATGCTGATATAACAGACTAATTGATTTTAACATGTCACATCCCTTCAAGACTGATGCTGATGCTGAGTGCCTGTGCTGTTATGTTGACTGGCTATCCTCCTCCTCCGAGTCCTCAATGATACGATTGATGATGATAGCTTGGAAGATCATTTTTGTTTATGGGTGCCGCCACCAGTGGCTAAGGCCCAATTTGTCAGCCCCTGTTTTACAGGGGCGTGTAATTACAATTTTTTTAGCAATAATTTGTCATAGGGCTCATTGCTGTGCTCCAAGTACAGTATCTGTGAGGGGTTGGAGTGTTGTGGCACCAGTGCCTAAGGCCCAATTTTTCAGCCCCTGTTTAACAGGGGCGTGTCATTACAATTTTTGAAGCAATACTTTGCAACAGGGCTCATTGCTGTGCTCCAAGTACAGTATCTGTGAGGGGTTGTAGTGTTGTGCCACCAGTGCCTAAGGCCCAATTTTTCAGCCCCTGTTCAACAGGGGCATGCAATTACAATTCTTGATCTAATAATTCACAGCAGGGCCCATTGCTGCACCCACCAAGAGTAACTCTGAGGGCTTACAGTGTTGTGGCAACGCCACCACCACCACCACCACGAAAGGCCCAATTTTTCAGCCCCTGTTCAAAAGGGGCATGTAATTACAATTCTTGATCTAATAATTCACAGCAGGGCCCATTGCTGCACCCACCAAGAGTAACTCTGAGGGCTTACAGTGTTGTGGCAACGCCACCACCACCACCACCACGAAAGGCCCAATTTTTCAGCCCCTGTTCAAAAGGGGCATGTAATTACAATTCTTGATCTAATAATTCACAGCAGGGCCCATTCCTGCACCCACCAAGAGTAACTCTGAGGGCTTACAGTGTTGTGGCAACGCCACCACCACCACCACCACGAAAGGCCCAATTTTTCAGCCCCTGTTCAAAAGGGGCATGTAATTACAATTCTTGATCTAATAATTCACAGCAGGGCCCATTCCTGCACCCACCAAGAGTAACTGTCAGGGCTTACAGTGTTGTGGCACCAGCACCACCATCAAAGGCCCAATTTTTACTACCACTGTTCAACAATTATATGTAATTAAAATT
Organism: Rana muscosa; assembly: GCA_029206835.1. Lineage (NCBI taxonomy): Eukaryota > Metazoa > Chordata > Amphibia > Anura > Ranidae > Rana > Rana muscosa. Next base: position 1,033,353,059 of record CM055117.1, read on the forward strand.
CCTGATATAATAGTTGACAGCAGGGCGTTCCAGCACCAACCAAGAGTAACTGTGAGTGCTTACAGTGTTGTGCCAACACCAACAACTAAGGGGCCTATTTCTGCAGAGTATATACGGCAGGTCCCTACTTTCAAACATCCAACTTACAAACGACTCCTACTTGCAAACGCAAGAAGACAACAGGAAGTGAGAGGAAATCTACCACTAGGAAGGAAAATTCTCTACTGTAAGAATAAATATGGGAGAAAGGTGTCTCCTCTGTACTGATGCTTTATCAGCAATCCTTGTTTCAAGAAAAACACCACATTTCAAAAACAGTTGTCATTGGGACGGAAAGTGAGGTGAAATGTTCTGAACAGGGGCACAGACAGCAAAACAAATGTTACAGGGGTGATAACCCTTACCTATGTTTTCCAAAAAGTTTAAAAATAGATTTTTGGGCTGGAGCTACACTTAAACAATGTACCTGTTCAAAATTACAAACAGATTCTACATAAGAACAAACCTACAGTCCCTGTCTTGTATGCACCGCCTGTATACGGCTGTTCAGAGTATATAGGGCCTTTTTTATTTTATGTGCGGGGTTCCCCTTAATATCCATACAAGACCCAAAGGGGCTGGTAATGGGCTGGGGTAGGGGGGGGGGGGGTCATGGGGTAGCTATGCCATTTTTCTTAAAGATTTTCATCCATATTACCGGGACCAGACATTACATTAAAGCCGCAAGCAGTTTTAAATGGCTTTTTTTTCCTTTAGAAGTGTCATTTTGTGCAGGGACAGTTCTAAACATGGGAAACACGTGGCACTTCACAGGCATACTTTAGACACCCCCCAGGTACGATATTTAAAGGAATATTTGACTTTTTTTTTTTCACTTTATGCATCATTAAAATGACTGCTCCCGAAAAACGACCGTTTTTAAAACTTCTTTTTGCATTGATACATGTCCCCTGGTGCACAACCCGGGTTCCCAAACCCTTTTTAGGACAATAACATGCATAATAGTTGTTATAATTAGCACTTTAGAATTCGAACGTTCGCATCCATTGTATTTAATAGGGTTCTAATGTTCGTACGAACTTTCGGTCCGTTCGCGGGTTCTGGTGCGAACCGAACCCGGGGGTGTTCGGCTCATCACTATCCGACAGTGACTCTAGGTCGGAGGTGTCATACATCTCTGCGGGAAGGTATTCTTTAGTAGATACGGAAATACTACCCACCCTTGTGGGCTCCACCGACTGTGGACTCCCGACACCAAGCCCCTGGCTCACCTGGACCTTTCAAAGCACAGGGATGTCCAGGACTCTTCCAACTGGATCCATCCAGGTCTGGCAAGCGACGGGGTGAAGCTCTTCCACGACCATAGGAGGCCTGCACCAGGCCGACTTTCCTCTTCGGAGGTGGGAGCAGAGAATCTGTGGTGACCGAAGCAGCATCCTTGGATTTTTCTTTCTCAGTCTCTGATTGGGCAGTCATATCGCCCTGGTCAGTGCGTACGGGAACCTCCGCAAAGGCCTGGATCTCCAGTTCCGGAGAAGCGGTACCTGTGAGGCTGTTGAGGCGAAGGGCCCGGGGCCTTACTGTGGATGGCTCCACCTCGAATAAGAACTCTTTGCATGCCTCGCAACGCCCGAATGGCTTCAGGTGGACCACCAGTCCCGAACATCCGGGACAGATCACGCAGAGGGCCTCCGTGTCTCTGCAGGTGTACAGAGCCAACTGTCCTCGGGGCCTGAGTCTTATCCCCGTGTCTGTAAGGGGAGCAGCAAAGGTAGTCATCTTCGTGGGGTAGGGAACCGGAATCCACGGGGAGCTTGAGGCCATCCTGACTGTCTGCTGCTCCATCACTCACTGACCACGCGCCGGAGTCTCCACGTGTATCTCCTCACATGACCAGGCTCCTCCCACGACTTGCACGTTTTTGCGGGCTTCCACCAGCCTCTGCCCACGAATTGCGCAGTCACGGGGTGCCTCGTGGCGCAGTGCAGTAAAAGCCCCCACATGTAGTACGTCACACGACTGGACTTCTCCCTCTTCTCGCTCTTCTGCATGGGCCTTTCCCGTCTTAGGGTCATGTCCACGACTTTGAGCAGGGATGCACTTTGGCCGATCATATGGCCGACCCGCTCGGAACTCCTCCGGGCAGCAAAGTCCAGACACAGCCGTTCTCAACTCCAAAGTCAAAACACACATCATCCCGGACTCACGAGCCACCACGTATAGCGGCCTCACCCCATCTCTTTTGTCTAGGGGTATCACGTACGACAGGGTGAGATGCGCTACGGTCCATAGCTGTGGGTGAGGTGAAGGCCAGTACCAGTAATCTTCCTCGGGCCTGTGTGTTTTAGTTAAGGATCAAGTCCTTCTGTGCCAACACTTCCCTTTGCTCCCATTAACCAGAGTTCCACACACCGATCACAGTCCAACTCTTGTTTTATTGCATAGCTCACAATAAACAGTGCTTCAGTAGCCAACTGGTTGAGACCCAATAACAGTTTGATACGGTGGGATGAGCAGGTCGAGGCACTATCCTGATTGTACACTAAAACACTGTGATTTCACCAGCGGTTACTATAGCCTTGGCTAGAGAGAGCTTAGAACTTGAGAGTCTCTATCAGCGACTCAAGAGAACGTAGATAGGAGTACCTTCGCTGCGTTGCGGCCCCTGTCAGGGGAAGATGTCCCTCCAAGGGAGTTACCGGAGGCCCATCCGTTACCGGGTTGATGCTGCTCCGGACTCTCCAGACGGGTAACCTCCCCAGCCTCCTCGCCTCAGACATGGGCCCCGTCCACCTCAGGGACCCTCGGACTTCTCCACCCTCGCGGGACCCAGTCGAAGTCACTGGGCCCCAGGCCTCCTGTTTAGTACCTCACCCCAGGCTGAAGGTGCCTGAGATGGACTCCAACTCCATTCCGGTCAGGCCTAGGGCACCTGAGCCAGAACTCCGAACCGCCCGCACGCAGGCCTAAGGTGCTTGGGCGCGTCAAAAAGAAGATCCCAAAGACCTCGTGGTTAGGGCGTCTCCCCCTTTTATCCCCTCCCTTGACGCCACGGAAGGTTCCCCGCCCTTGCCGTACCATCTCCGGAAAGGGACAAAAAGGACAGCACTGCGGCAGCAACTCTACCCTGAACCTGCGGGCACAGCGCCACCCTCAGGCCAAGTAGAATAATACACCACCCAGTCCTCCACGAACACAAAATCGTCCAAAACCCTCATGATTTACACACATGGGTCATACTATTACCCAAGTGCATCCCAACTAAATTTAAAGACCCCGCTACACATATATTTATGCAGAGATATTGTGTGACCATGGTCAATAAAAGATCTTCCACGTAGTAACAAATAAAATAATTGTGTCTAGCTATATACCTTTTGTGTGGTTTCACCCACATAGTACAATTCACAAGAACACTTCACTATGCGCAGTAATGACAACTTCACTCTGACATGTAAGAAAACCTCTAGTTTTAAACCTTCTACCAGTAAAGCGATGGCAACATTTTTTTTACTTAACCACTTGTCTACCAGGCACTTTGACCCCCTTCCTGCTCAGGCCAATTTTCGGCCAATTTTCAGCTTTCCTTGCTGTCACACTTTGAATGACAATTGTGCGGTCATGCAACACTGTACCCATTATACATTTTTTTCACACAAATAGAGCTTTCTTTTGGTGGTATTTAACCACTTGCTTACTGGGCACTTAAACCCCCTTCCTGCCCAGGCCAATTTTCAGCTTTCAGCACTGTCACGCTTTGAATGACAATTGCGCGGTCGTGCGACGTGGCTCACAAACAAAATTGACGTCCTTTTTTTCCCACAAATAGAGCTTTCTTTTTGTGGCATTTGATTATCTCTGCGGTTTTTATTTTTTGCGCTATAAACACAAAAAGAGCGACAATTTAGAAAAAACACAATATTTTTTACTTTTTGCTATAATAAATATCACAATTTTATTTATTTTTTAATATTTTTATTCTCAGTTTAGGCCAATACGTATTCTTCTACATATTTTTGGTAAAAAAAATCGCAATAAGCGTTTATTGATTGGTTTGCGCAAAAGTTATAGCGTCTACAAAATAGGGCATAGTTTTATAGCATTTTTATTAATATTTTTTTTTTTTACTAGTAATGGCGGCTATTAGCAATTTTTATTGTGACTGCGACATTATGGCAGACACATTGGACACTTTTGACACCATTTTGGGACTATTGTCATTTTTACAGCGATCAGTGCTATAAAAATGCACTGGTTACTGTAAAAATTACACTGGCAGTGAAGGGGTTAACCACTAGGGGCACTGAAGGGGTTAAGTGTGCCTAAGGGAGTGATTCTTACTGTGGGGGGAGGGGACTGACTGGGGGAGGTGACCGATGGTTGTCCCTATGTACAAGGGACACACCATCGGTCTCCTCTCCCTGACAGGACGTGGATCTTTGTGTTTACACACAGAGATCCACGTCACTGGCTCTGTAAATGCCGATCGCCGGTACCTTGCGGACATCGTGGCCACCAGGCACACGCATCGGCACCCGCGTGACGCGGCGGGCACATAAGTTCCCCAATGCGCGCTGTACAGACCTGTAATCAGTGAGTGATTTAAAGCGGGATTCCACCCGTGATTTTTTTATTTATTTTTTTAAAGTCAGCAGCTACTAACACTGTAGCTGCTGACTTTTAATAAGGGCACTTACCTGTCCTAGGCGCCTGCGCTGGTGGGCCCCCGACGGCGATCGCTCGGTCCTGGCGCCTCCATCCTGACTAAGGGAAACAGGCAGTGAAGCCTTACTGCCCGTTTCCTACTGCGCATGCGCGACTCGCACGGCGCTTTGTGAATGGATGGCTACCTCCTGGGATACACACAGTTCCCAGAAGGCAGCGCGCCCCATTCACCAGAAGACACCGCGACGGAGGATGAGGAAGAAGACCACGGCGGTGGATGAAGAGGCAGAAGAGCTAGTTCCGCATAGCAACCGCCCTTTCTGGTGAGTATAAAAAAAAATTTTTTTTCAAATTTCTTTTTCTATTTTTTTAATGATTTTTGGGACCCTGCATGCTTGGCCAATCACAGCGCCGGCAGCGAGGAGAGCCATAATTGGCCACAGGCAGGATGCCTGTGGCCAATCATAGCTCAGGGAGGTTTAGTACACGCCCCACACTATAAAAGGCCGCCAGCCCGGCGGCCTTGTGTAGTCTGTTGGCGTGCAGGGACAGAGAAGGATAGGCAGGGACAGTGTCAGTGACATCCTTTGATAAACCTTGTGCATTTACAGAGTGTTGGCGTGCAGGGAGAGAGAAGGATAGGAAGGGACAGTGTCAGTGACATCCTTTGATAAACCTTGTGCATTTACAGTGTGTTGGCGTGCAGGGAGAGAGAAGGATAGGCAGGGACAGTGTCAGTGATATTCTTCGCTAAACCTTGTGCATTTACAGTGTGTTGGCGTGCAGGGAGAGAGAAGGATAGGCAGGGACAGTGTGAAGCCTCGTACACACGACCGAGTTTCTCGTCGTAAAAAACACGTCGTTTTTTTCGACTAGATTTTTGTTAAGCTTGTCGATTTTCTCGTCAAGCTTTCTATGCGTACACACTGACATTTCCCAATTTCCTCGTTGTTCTCCGCGCTCACGTCCAGCACGTACGACGGCACTATAAAGGGGAAGATCTTTTTTCTTGGCGCCACCCCTTGGGCTGCTTTTGCTGATCTCGTGTTACCGCGTGTGAAGTAAAAGTTTGGGAAGAGACGATTCGCGCTTTTCAGTCTTCGTACCTTTCAGATCGTTTTCTGCGGTTCAGTTTGTGCTTGTGGGTTCGTATCTTGACTTTCAGGGTGTCTAGGCAGGTCGTATCTGTTTTACAGTGCGTTCTTGCCTGTTCGTTTCTGTTTTTCAGTTCGTTATTCATAGGCCTTGCTGTTCTAAAGTGCGTTCTGTTCTGTACGTTCTGATAAGACGACCGTTTCTTATTAGCCATGTCGCCTGGACGTTCTCGTCGTCGAGTTCGTGCTGTGCGTGCGCTTGGTGTTGGTCTGCTTGTTTTGGACCAAGACCAGTCCATGAATGGTGTGAGGAGGAGTTCATGGACCAAGAATTGGTTGCTCCAGCGGGACCAATTCTGCCATATGCCTCTGCTGCGGGAGATCGTCGAGAATAATCCTGAGGACTACAGGAATTTTCTGCGGATGTCTGACCCCGTTTTTCAGGAACTGTTGGCTTTGGTGTCCCCCTATATTACCAGGCAGGACACCGTTATGCGGGAAGCCATCAGTGCTGAGCAGAGGCTCATCGCCACGTTACGTTATCTGGCGACAGGGAGAAGTCTTCAGGACTTGAAGTTCACCACAGGCATCTCCCCCCAGGCTCTGGGCCTCATAATCCCAGACACCTGTTCTGCTATTATACAAGTCCTGCAGGAGGACTATATTAGGGTAAGTTTTCTCCATTAACATCACATTTTATGTATTACATGTATGCTAATGTATTGTATTTTTTTCATCCTTCCCTAATTACCATGATTGTAATATGCTGAGAATGTCCCCTTTGTCCCTATGCATGCTGGAAGCTTTAGATTGCCCCTTTTTTCTCCTCCATAAATATTTCCCTTCACTAACTTTTCCAGCAGGGGTGCCTGTTGCTCCAAATGTTTGGGGGTCCCACCCCAATTTATGAACTAAACTTCCTACTTTTTTGCTCAGGTGCCTATTAAACGCCCCCAGTTGTCCCCTCTAATGCAGCCATTTGGTTCCCTCCAATGCAGCCATTTTCCCCCCAGCCCTGCACTTACCTTCTTGTGGTCAGCGCCATCCTTCTTCTGTCCTTGATGTCTTCTCCTTCCCTTGATGTTGCATCAGCCAATCATGTTACCATTAAACAGACTTGGTGAACATGATTGGCAGAGCAGCCTGCCAGTGTTTCCCCAAGGAATGCCCCCCCCCTGCGTCCCCTATTTTACTTTTCGGAAGCCAATTACATCCCTCAGGTTGTAATGTGCAAGACTATTTTACTACCTGTTTCTGCTATGCAATTTGAACCCCCTAAATGCCGCAATTATTCATATGTCGGTCGCTAAACAAGAGGCCATCCACCTGAATAGTGGGCGGCATAGACAATACATAGGTTCATGCAACGCATGAACCTATGTATTGTTCTGAGTGATGGGCACAGGAGAGAGGGGGCAGTGCTCCAGCGCCCACTCTGGACGCACCGCCACTGCAATGCTATCCTGTGGCCAAACACATTTCCCCCCCACAAAATAATTTAGTAATGGCCCATCAGAGGGGGTGATGAATCTGATAAATGAGCCTTCCCTTATACTTATTTTAAACACCTTAATAAACGTAGAATTTGATTGATGTTGGCCTTGATTTTTTTTTAATCAAATTTCCTTGTAATGTCTGACTTTGGTATTCTAATATTATTTCATCTTGTTTCACTCCACAGCTTCCTTCCACACCACAGGAATGGCAGACTGTGGCATCGGAGTTTGCCACGCGGTGGGACTTCCCCAACTGCGGTATTGCCATAGACGGGAAGCACGTCCGCATCGTGCCGCCACCCCGTTCTGGGTCCTACTACTACAATTACAAGGGGTTTCATAGCATTGTGCTGATGGCGGTGGTGTCAGCACGGTATGAATTCCTCTATGTTGATGTAGGGAAGAATGGCCGGATGTCCGATGGGGGATCCTTCATCCAGACGGAGTTTGCCCTCCGTCTCCAGAGTGACGACCTTGCATTGCCACCGGATGCAGGGAATATTGAAGGACTCCCCTTTGTTTTCTTGGCTGATGAAGCCTTCGGACTCGGACGGCATCTTATGAGGCCATTTCCACAGAGGACCCTGACCCCAGAGAAGAGGGTGTTCAATTACCGGCTGGCCAGGGGCCGAAGAGTTGTCGAAAATGCCTTTGGCATAATGGCCAGCCGGTTCCGCCTTTTTATGACTTCAATACACTTGGCGGACTACAAAATAAACTATGTAGTGTTATGCTGCTGTGTGCTACACAACTTTCTGAGCCAAAAATCAAATTCCTATATGGCCTCAGTTTTGCCAGAGGCTGGACTTTCCCCTGCAAATCCCCTGCCGGGCCTGGAATCTGCCCGTCCTGGCTTGCCCTCCCAAAATGCCCGTGAGGTTCGGGACAAATACATGGAGTATTTCACGGGTAGGGGGGCAATTCCTATGCCAGCCTATGTCTAAGGATCCCAATAAAAAGCTTGTTTAAATCTTTAATTATTTGTTCTTTCCTGTCTCCTAGTTTGTCTTTGTGCATTTGTAGTGCCAAGTGTATTTTACTTTAGTAAATAACAACCATTTCACTATGTAACCTTACAAAATAACCAAATAAGCTTAGAGGGTATTATAAAAAGAAGCTACACGTTGTTTGTGGTCAAATATTTTACTCTGTGCACATTCTCACCATTTTTAGTTTTTTCTGTTTTTTTGGGTTGGCCTGGCCCCAACCCAGCAATTTTTTGCTTATGAAAATACAAAAATAACAGTTGCATTCCAAAAATTACAACATTGGATACCTCTGAGCAATCTGAGACATTCACTTACACAAACTATGTCTCTATGTGCCCGTCCTAATATGGGGTCCTGCCACCCCTTGCCCAGGCAAAAATTGAATATGCACACATTTGGGATTTTTTACATCTATGAAGTTTACAATCCTGATCCCTATTGTCAACATGTGCTATCTGCCATCAGGGGTGATCAATGGACGTGTTTTGGGGGTGCAACCCCTTCCTCAGTTCACCGACTTTAGATACGAGGAAGGGGTTGCACCCACAAAAGACGTACATGGATATCCCCTGATGGCAGATAGCACATGTTGACACACTGTGTGCAGATTCAATTTTTGGCTGGTTTGATTGTCAAAAAAATTCGAATAGTTGCAAAAACAAACATGTAAAAACAAATGTGTTTGGATGGCTTATTGAATTCTCCCCAAAACATCGAGAATGTCTTTAAATGTCTGTTCCATCACATGGATTCGTTGTTTAATAAGGTCCAGTTCCGTGCTACATTCCATCACTTGCTGGATGATGCGGAGGGCACTGTCAGCAGAGAACCGTGTACTATCCTTCACAACATTTATATCCCCTAAAAACAAAAAACAAAAGGTATTATAACTCTGCAGGCCTACATCTCTTACCTGAAGCTGTGGTGACAGATACTGACCTGTTGTGGTGACCAGATCCACAACGTCATCTACCTCTCCTTCCTGCACTTCTCCTTCCTCCACCTCAACTTCCTGCACATCTTTCGGTTGTGGGTCTTTGGGAGTTTGGGGTTGCTTGGAAGTTGTGGGGTGCATGTGCTCCCTGGAGTGTCCTCCTCCCAGTCTTCTCTCCCCTATGAGAAGCAAACAAAAGGTCAATTTATCACACTGTAAATCTCAATGTTAAAATAAAAACAGGCTAAATTGATTGGAAGTGTGGTACAAGTGTGTGTTTGGGCGGAATTTAAAGAAGAATGCATTATTTATGACCAAGAATATGCTTAGTATTCACCTTTGGATGTAATTTATTTGACATGGAGGCACCACAAAAATTCTCGTATGCACCTGTGTGGGACACCCAAAAAAGGCGGGTCTGGTGGCCCACACTATAGTGCTCCAAAGTACAGATGTGGAAGCAGCTGCTGAGTGTCCTCTCCTTTACACTGATAAAAGTTTGCATTTCATTCTCTTTACAAACACATCATCTAGACGAAAAAATACGCCACAATTTTGGAGCAAAAATGGCAGATGTATAATTACTTTTGTGGCTCTAAAATAAGCCAAAACCGCGGATAGTGGGCGAACGAAGTGTCGGTAACTTAACGAACAATTACTGTGCCCAACCAAGTTTAAAATATTACATTTTGGAAGCGAGTCCAATATGAGAAACCAAAATAAAGAGCAACATGTCAGTTTAGAAAAAGATTAATATCAGAAAAGTCTACATTTTACTTACTTTTAGCGAGCATTCTCTTTATGCTCCTCAACTGCTCTGGCTCCCTCAGTTAGAGGTCTGACCACCTCTTTCTGAGCTGCTCATTTGAGCGTTTCACCCCGAAATTCGCCTTCAGACTCTTCACGACTTTAGTGAGGATTTTGGCCTTCCTTCTATTTGGTTTGCTATACGGCCCATGCTTGACATCATAATCAGCCTTGAGCAAGATGTCCACCATCTCCGCCATCTCCGCCAAAGACATATTCGATGCCTTGAATCTCCTCCTTGTTCGTGACGTTTCCTCGGTCTCCGGGCTTGTCTCCTCCTCGTTAGTTGCGGAATTATCAGACACCTGCTGTAACTCCGCCATATCTGTATGCGTGCCGAAAGAGAAGGGGCGGGGAAAAGATGTTAGTTAGAACGTCATGGGCGGGCGACGTGTGCGGAGCGACGTGTTCGTATTTTGACGCATGCGTGGTGTGTATATAGCAAACACACATGTGACTATAGTACAAGGCCATCACTCTCCACTCTTCCCCCCAGACTTCCCTGCAGCCAACCTGAGCCTTCTCTGGAGCAAGAGGAGGCAGCCATCCTGGATGATCCTGATTTGGCCATCTGGAGCCAGGTATAGTATTTTTCGAAAATGTATTGGGATAAACTTAATGTTTGACAAATATGTCAAGATGACAAACATAAACTATTTTGGATTGCACAAGTGAAATCAAGATCTGTAGACATTATTCTGCACTTAATTGGGTGCTAAATAGTCAATCTGATGTAGTGGTAAATTTAGAGCAAGGATTTATGGATTTACATTCTAATTGCTTCAATCAGGATTACAAAGTTTGATGCAAAGATTAAACGAACATATTAAACTATGTCCCTTTTTCATACACAGGATGAAATCAGCCAGGAGGAGGGTCTGGAGACTGTCAGGCAGGAGGAGGAAGGGCCCAGTGGCAGCCGGGAGGTGGCAGGGCCCAGTGGCAGCCAGGAGGTGGCAGGGCCCAGTGGCAGACAGGAGGTGGCAGGGCCCAGTGGCAGCCAGGAGGTGGCAGGGCCCAGTGGCAGACAGGAGGTGGCAGGGCCCAGTGGCAGACAGGAGGTGGCAGGGCAAAGGAGAAGCACCAGATCCCAGGTGCCTCCCATCCGGCTTCACAAAAGAGGCAGGAGGGACAGGAGCACGAGTGAGGCAGCAATGGCCCTTATTCGTGAGGCCCATGCCGCCCTCCAGGAGCCCACATCCCCTGAAGAGGCCATTGCCGGCCTAGTGGAGGCTAAGTTCAAGGTGATGAGCATGGAGCAACGCCTCCTATGCGAGCCCCTGCTCATCACCTTGCTCAACAAGGGGGTGATGGAGAAAATTACCCCCAATACCGCCATATGTGAGGTGGCACAACTGACCCAACCTCAACCTCCACCTCCCCCTTCTTCTTCTGCCCCACCCCCTTCTGCTACACCTCCCCCTTCTTCTTCTGCCCCACCCCCTTCTGCTACACCTCCCCCTTCTTCTTCTGCCCCACCCCCTTCTGCTACACCTCCCCCTTCTTCTTCTGCCCCACCCCCTTCTGCTACACCTCCCCCTTCTTCTTCTGCCCCACCCCCTTCTGCTACACCTCCCCCTTCTTCTTCTGCCCCACCCCCTTCTGCTACACCTCCACCTTCTTCTTCTGCCCCACCCCCTTCTGCTACACCTCCCCCTTCTTCTTCTGCCCCACCCCCTTCTGCTACACCTCCCCTTTCTTCTTCTGCCCCACCCCCTTCTGCTACACCTCCACCTTCTTCTTCTGCCCCACCCCCTTCTGCTACACCTCCACCTTCTTCTTCTGCCCCACCCCCTTCTGCTACATCTCCTCCTCCTCCTCCTGACAGGAGTACCCCTCCAGTGGGCCAGCCTCCAGCCAAACGAAGAAGGAAGGCTGCAGGGAAGGCTTCAGGGAAGATTGCAGGGAAGGTTGCCAGGAAGAAGAGGAAGTGATGGCCTTGCTTCATTGTGGTCGGACAGAAGGCAGCCTGTTGTAGTACCACAGACTTGGGACATATATCTCACCTGCTGCTGTTCCTGACCTCTGGGAGGCCAGCATCAGATTGTGTTCAGAAATGTTGGCCTTCTCAAGCTCCCAATTTTAGTGTCCACACAGGGTTGCTGTGTGCTCTGGGGTCCCTGGGATGCACAAATGGCAGCAGGTTCTCCAGCGCTGCCTTCTCTTTATTTTATTTTTAAACATGAATAAATGTGATTTTTGTTTACGTTCATACTTGACTATGTGTATTTGTAAAAATTAAAAATCTAGCTTTGGAGTAAGCAGATACATTTGACTGACAAAAAAAGGGACAGATAGCAACCCCCCAAAAGAATAACTAAATCTGATTCTCAAAAAAACATGGTGGGAAATTTAACTAATATAGAGTCCAAAATTAAATGGGAGATCACTACCAAAACATTGCGAAATTATAATTAACATCATTTTTAAAAATATTACCATTTAAATTATTCCCAAAAACTTGCACGATATAATACACATAAATCTTCTTAAGAGCAGCATGAAAAAGGTTAAAAAATAAGTCATAACTCTGTGTGAATATCAGCAGCAAAAGAAGGTCACTCGTTTTGATTAATGTAACATTCTAACGAAGATTTCAATGCAGAACATTTAAACGATGCAATATTTTTGAGCGTGACGAATGTGCTCTCTCCATTACGAAGGCTTGTTTTACCAGAAGATGCGCTCCCGTCTCATACTTGCTTGTGAGCATGCGCGCTTTTGGAAGAGTCGTAAAAGCATACACACGAACCATTTTCTCATCACAAAACAGCCCGACAAGAAACACAACGAGGAAATCTGGAATCCTGACGAGAAAATAGAGAGCAGGTTCTCTATTTTCTCGTCGAGATTCTCGGCAAATTTCTCGTCGTGAAACCATACACACGAACGTTTTTCTCGACAAAAAAGCTCTCGCGGCACATTTCTTGCCGGTTTTGGACGAGAAACTCGGTCGTGTGTACGAGGCCTGAGTGTTATTCTTTGCTAAACCTCCTGCACAGTATACACCTGAAGCTACCCCTTATTGCTTATGGTGTTGTTCTGTTGTGTAACACAGACAGGCATCTGCAAGCAGTTACAGTGGGTGTAGGTGCCTCCTGCAAAGTATACACCTGAAGCTACCCCGTATTTCAGGTGTTTTTCTTTTGTGTAACACTAACAGGCATCTGCAAGCAGTTACAGTGGGTGTATGTGCCTCCTGCACAGTATACGCTACCCCTTATTGCTTGTGGTGTTGTTCTGTTGTGTAACACAGACAGGCATCTGCAAGCAGTTACAGTGGGTGTAGGTGCCTCCTGCACAGTATACGCTACCCCTTATTGCTCGTGGTGTTGTTCTGTTGTGTAACACAGACAGGCATCTGCAAGCAGTTACAGTGGGTGTAGGTGCCTCCTGCACAGTATACGCTACCCCTTATTGCTTGTGGTGTTGTTCTGTTGTGTAATACAGACAGGCATCTGCAAGCAGTTACAGTGGGTGTAGGTGCCCCCTGCACAGTATACGCTACCCCTTATTGCTTGTGGTGTTGTTCTGTTGTGTAACACAGACAGGCATCTGCAAGAAGTTACAGTGGGTGTAGGTGCCTCCTGCACAGTATACGCTACCCCTTATTGCTCGTGGTGTTGTTCTGTTGTGTAACACAGATAGGCATCTGCAAGCAGTTACAGTGGGTGTAGGTGCCTCCTGCACAGTATATGTTACCCCTTATTGCTCGTGGTGTTGTTCTGTTGTGTAACACAGACAGGCATCTGCAAGTAGTTACAGTGGGTGTAGGTGCCTCCTGCACAGTATACACCTGAAGCTACCCCGTATTGCTGGTTTTCCCATCTCCCTGCAGGCCATTAGAATGTCTGGAAGGCCAACAAGGAGAGGCAGACAGTCACGAGCCAATAAAAGAGGGCAAGCAGGCTCTGTGTCTGGGGGCAACAGTGCTGGTCGTGGACGCGGTGCATTGTCATCAGCACGTGGCCATGGGACACGCTTGTCCTTATTTTCGGCAGCTGGACGTGTTGAGCCGCATCATGCCGAAGACTTGGTAGAGTGGATGACCAAGCCCACCTCATCCTCCTCATCCTCTCTCACCCAGGCTCAGGGTACTGGCAAAGCAGCTGCCAATGCGTCCTCTTCCCTCGTATCAATGTCATCATCAGTAACTCCTTCCCTAGACCCACCATGTCCTCCTGAGGTGTCCCCCGAACTGTTTGAGCACAGTGTTGGCTACATGCTCCAGGAGGATGCTCAGCGTTTTAAAGGGTCTGATGATGATACCCAGCTAGAGGAAGGCAGTAGCATGAGCGCAGAGAGAGGGGATGCTCAAGTAGGACAGCAATCTGGCAGTCATGTTCCAGCAGCTGCAGCATACTGCCAGGTTTGCTCCAGTGATCAAGAGGGAGAGGATAATGAGGTCACTGACTCCACGTGGGTGCCTGATAGGAGAGAGGAGGAGGAGGAGGATGAGGAGGAGGCACATCTCCAATGAGGCAGGATGCCCTCCGGGGGCCAGCGTAAGGGCAGCACACCGACTGAATCACACCGCAGAGCTCCGCCTGTGCAGGGCGCTGCCTCTGCGCGTTATTCCAAAAGTTCTTTGGTGTGGGCCTTTTTTGAGTCGAGTGCATCAGATCGCACCGCTGCTATTTGCAACATATGTCTCAAGCGTATCTCGCGTGGCCAAAACATCAGCCGCTTGGGCACTACATGCTTGACCAGACATATTTTGACCTGCCATGCAGCTCGTTGGCAAGCGTACCTTAAAGACCCACACCAAAGAACAAAGCGGACCTCTCCTTGCTCCTCATCAGCTGGGATGTCCAACCCCACTATACCTTCAGTCCTCTCTGAAACCTGCACTGAGAGGAATGAAGGTGTAGAATTAGGTGTGTCACAGCCAAGTACTTGCGGGCACTCTGCTAGCAGTACACCGACGTCCGATTGTAGCAGGCAAATTTCCCTGCCCCAACTACTGGACCGTCGAAAGAAGTTCACTCCCAGCCATCCACATGCCCAGCGGTTGAATGCTAGCTTGGCTAAATTGCTAGCACTTCAACTGCTGCCTTTTCAGTTGGTAGACTCGGCCCCCTTCCGTGAGTTTGTGCAATGTGCGGTTCCTCAGTTGCAGGTTCCCAAACGCCACTTTTTCTCACGGAAGGCAATTCCGGCTCTCTACCGGCATGTGGAAGGCAATGTCCATGCCTCGCTGGACAGGGCGGTCAGCAGTAAGGTGCATATTACCACTGACTCATGGTCCAGCAGGCATGGACAGGGACTTTACCTTTCTTTCACGGCCCATTGGGTCACTCTTTTGGCAGCTGGGAAGGATGCAGGACAAGGTGCAGTAGTGTTGGAGGTTGTTCCGCCGCCACACCTCCAAAATGCTACTACTGGTTGTGACACACCTCTCTCCTCCACCCCCTCCTCTTCTTCTTCCTCCATGGCCTCTTCCTGTGCTTTGTCCTCGGAACCAGCGGTGCTCCGTAGGCGTTCAAGGGGCTACGCAAGTACGCAGGCAAAAAGATGCCATGCCGTGCTTGCGCTGGTGTGTTTGGGGGACAGGAGCCACACTGGAGCAGAGGTTCTGTCAGCTCTGCAGGGGCAGGCCGAGAGGTGGTTGACGCCACGCCAGCTTAAGCCAGGAATGGTGGTTTGCGACAATGGCACCAACTTCCTCTCCGCCCTCCGACAGGGACAACTTACCCATGTGCCCTGTGTGGCTCACGTCCTTAACCTGGTGGTGCAGCGGTTCTTGGGCAGGTACCCGGGCTTACAGGATGTCCTGAGGCAGGCCAGGATAGTCTGTGTGCATTTCCGCAGATCATATAATGCCACTGCTCGGCTGGCTGAGCTGCAAAAGGAGTTGAACCTGCCCAAGAACCGCCTTATATGTGACATGCCCACAAGGCGGAACTCAACGTTGGCCATGCTGCACACGCAGCAGAGGGCCATCAATGAGTACCTGTGCGACTACGGCAGCAGGACAGGGTCAGGGGAGCTCGGGTTTTTTTCACCACGCCAGTGGGGCATGATCAGGGATGCATGCACTGTCCTGGCACCATTTGAGGAGGCCACGAGGATGGTGAGCAGTGACAGTGCATGCATCAGTGACACTTTTCCTCTTGTCCACCTGTTTGAGCATACGCTGCGTGGAATAATGGACAGGGCACTTGAGGCAGAACAGAGGCAGGAAGAGGAGGACTTCCTTGCCTCTCAAGGCCCCCTTTACCCAGACAGTGTTCCTTCTGTCCCACCCATCACACAGGAAGAGGACGAGGGGGAGGAGGAGGAGGAGGAGGAGGATTGTGTCAGCATGGAGGTGGAGCCTGGCACTCAGCATCAACAGCAGCAGTCTTTTAGGGATGATTTGCAGTCCCAAGAAACCCGTGGACTTGTACGTGGCTGGGAGGAGGTGGCTGCGGATCATGTCGTCCTTAGTGACCCAGAGGACTCCGGACCGAATGCCTCAGCTAACCTACGCTGCATGGCCTCCCTGATCCTGCAAAGTCTGCGGAAGGATCCTCGTATTCTTCGGATCAAGGAGAGGGACCATTACTGGCTGGCCACTCTCCTTGATCCACGGTACAAGGGTAAGGTTGCGGACCTTATCTTGCCGTCGCAGAGGGAGCAGAGGATGAGACATCTCCGGGAGGCCTTGCAGAAAGGTCTGTGCAACACATTCCCAGAGACTGGGAGGTTACAAACTCCTGGTCATGGACAACGAGTTGCTGAGGCTTTGGTCAGTAGCAGAAGGAGCGGTGGAGAAGGTGGCTGTCTGACCGATGCGTTCAGACAATTTTTTAGTCCGCAGCCCCAAGGTATGATCTGTTCCAGCAACCATCGCCAGCGTCTGATATACATGGTGCAGGAATACCTAGGGGCAAGGTCAGACTTGGACACCTTTCCCACCGAAAATCCTCTGGCTTACTGGGTCTTGAGGATGGATCACTGGCCAGAGCTTGCACAGTATGCAATTGAGCTACTGGCCTGCCCTGCATCCAGCGTTCTTTCGGAACGCACATTCAGTGCTGCCGGAGGCTTTGTCACCGATCACAGGGTGTGCCTGTCCACCGACTCGGTTGATCGACTGACCTTCATAAAGATGAATCGGTCTTGGATCACCACCAGCTACCAGGCACTTGAAGCTGATGTAACAGAATAATTTATTTTGAAATGTCACATCCCTTCAAGACTGCCTATGCTGATGCTAAGTGACTGTCCTGTTATGTTGACTGACTATCCTCTTTCTCCTCAATGATCCTGATGATAGCTTGGAAGGACATTTTTGTTTCTGGGTGCCGCCACCAGTGGCTAAGGCCCAATTTTTCAGCCCCTGTTTAACAGGGGCATGTAATTACAATTTTTTATGCAATGCTTTGCAGCAGGGCTCATTCCTGCACTCCAACTAGAGTATCTGGGAGAGGTTACAGTGTCGTGGCACCAGCACCAGTGCCTAAGGCCCAATTTTTCAGCCCCTGTTTAACAGGGGCGTGTAATTACAATTTTTGATGCAATACTTTGCAACAGGGCTCATTGCTGTGCTCCAAGTACAGTATCTGTGAGGGGTTGCAGTGTTGTGGCACCAGCACCAGTGCCTAAGGCCCAATTTTTCAGCCCCTGTTTAACAGGGGCGTGTAATTACAATTCTTGATCTAATAATTTACAGCAGGGCCCATTCCTGCGCCCACCAAGAGTAACTGTGAGGGCTTACAGTGTTGTGGCAACACCACCACCACCACCAAAGGCACAATTTTTCTGCCCCTGTTTAACAGGGGCATGCAATTACAATTCTTGATCTAATAATTCACAGCAGGGCCCATTCATGCGCCCACCAAGAGTAACTGTGAGGGCTTACAGTGTTGTAGCACCAGCACCACCACCAAAGGCCCAATTTTTCCTACCACTGTTCAACAATGGCATGTAATTACAATTCCTGATATAATAGTTCACAGCAGGGCGTTTCAGCGCCCACCAAGAGTAACTTTGAGGGCTCACAGTGTTGTGGCAACAACAACATCTAAGGGGCAAATTTCTGCAGCGTATATACGGCAGGCCCCTACTTTCAAACATCCAACTTACAAACGACTCCTACTTGCAAACAGAAGGAGACAACAGGAAGTGAGAGGAAATCTACCCCTAGGAAGGGAAATTCTCTCCTGTAAGAGTTAATATGGGAAAAAGGTGTCTCCTCTCTACTGATGCTTTATCACCAATCCTTGTTTAAATAAAAACCCCACTTTTCAAAAACATTTGTCATTGGGACAGAAAGTGAGGTGAAATGTTCTGAACAGGTGCACAGAAGGCAAAACAAATGTTACAGGGGTGATAACCCTTCCCTATGTTCTCCAAAAAGCTTAAAAATAGATTTTTTGGCTGCAGCTACACTTAAAAATTTACCTGTTCCAAATTACAAACAGATTCTACTTAAGAACAAACCTACAGTCCCTGTCTTGTTTGCACCGCCTGTATACTGCTGTTCAGAGTATATAGGGTTTTATTTTGGGTGCAGAGTTCCCCTTAATATCCATACAAGACCCAAAGGGGCTGGTAATGGGCTGGGGGGGTGATGGGGTAGCCATGCCATTTTTCTCAAAGAGTTTCATCCATATTGCCAGGACAAGACATGACATTAAAGCCGCAAGCAGTTTTAAATGGCTTTTTTTCCTTTACAAATGTCATTTTGTGCAGGGACAGTTCTAAACACGGGAAACGCATGCCACTTCACGGGCATACTTTAGACACCCCCCAGGTACGATATTTAAAGGAATATTTCACTTCTTTTTTTTTTCACTTTATGTATCATTAAAATGACTGCTCCAGAAAAAACGTCAGTTTTTAAAACTTCTTTTTGCATTGATACATGTCCCCTGGTGCAGAACCCGGGTCCCCAAACCCTTTTTAGGACAATAACACGCATATTAGTCGTTATAATTAGCACTTTAGATTTCGAACGTTCGCGTCCATTGTATTTAATAGGGTTCTAACGTTCGCACGAACTTTCGGTCCGTTCGAAGGTTATGGTGCGAACCGAACCGGGGGGTGTTCGGCTCATCCCTATTTGCTAGTCTAATCTAAGTATGGTAGGCCTAATGCTATAGTGTTACCTATGAAAACAGACACAGTTGCTCAGTAAATCATGTTATATTTATTTCCATTAAAAGTAGGAATGTCCTATACTAACAACAGATATCTATAAAGTCTATACCAACAATAATAATAATGAAAGATATTTAACACCTCCCCTAGATACTCTTCATCGGCTGGTCTCGGATATTATAGAGCGAAGGCCTCTGCGAGCCCCATGGAGTTAGGCCCAAGCCATCAGGCTTATATGAGGCCTTCAGAGATCCATGTGGCTTCAGAAAGGTCTTCAGGTCAAGAGGAAGCTTAGCTATGTTACGAACCCTTTTTACAAAACAGACACTATTCAAACCCCCGCCCCCCCATTGCCAACCCCTTTGCCTTCTGGTCTAATCCTTTCACAGGCCAATCCTTCCTCAGTAGATTACATTACTGACTGTCCTGCCATACTTGGTCACTGTGGGCAGTATTGCAGTCCATGCGCAGTCCATTGTCATCAAACTCTTTGAAGCTTCTCGCACAGCAGGTGGGCTGGAGATAAGCCCTTGTTTTGCTATGCAGATTCTGTTTGGGGACTGCAAGTGTCATCTGATCTTGGTTGTAAAAACAGATGTGTGGAAACTTTTGGAATATACCAGGTTGCCCCCAACACAAGGGAAATGCTTTAGCTGACAAGGCAGCATCCACACAGCCAACAGACATCCAAATGCCATTGCTCTCACCTGAAATCTTAGATCAAACATTGCATGATCTCTAAACATATGCTAGAGACAAAGACATCCAACAATGGAATGCAGTAGGTGTGCAGAAAAGCCCAGAAACTGCCCTTGTCTGCCAAGAGGGGAGACCATGTATTCCTGTAGCAAGTGCCCCTTTGTTCATTTCACAATACCATGGTGTAGGACACAGAGGCTGGCAAGTCACATGTGAATTATTAGACAAGGATTTTTTCATTCCAGGTCTTCCCTCTCTTGTTAAGGCATATGTTTTCAGATGCATCACATGCATTCGGAATAATCCCAGGAACCCTCACAAGGCGAAACATGAACACCTAATATATCCATCCACACCATTCACTCATTTACAAATTGATTTCACACACATGACTAAGTTAGGTAAGAGACAAGAATACCTACTTGTAATAGTGGACATGTTCTCAAGATGGATAGAAGTGTTCGTAACAACAAAGGAAGATGCACAAACAGTAGTGAGAATTCTTACACAGGAAATCATTCCCAGATGGGGATTGTAACGGGAAGGCCCGGGGAACCCAGAAGCTCTTAGAAAGTATGAGATACCCTTGCTTCAGCTTCCCCAATGCCTCTTATGTGTAAACCACCCTGTGTCTCACTTAGGGGCACAGGGTGAATGAGAACCACACCATGATCTGTGATAGCCATATTCAATGTGGTATATACATTGTGTATAGATTGGATGTATACTGTGTGTGGGGGTTATGTAATCATTGCTGTGATGAGGTAAGGTGTGATTACATTCTACTGTCTAGTGTGGCTTGTGGTAATTAAGTCTGTAATTATAGGGGAGCTCATTATGTTTCTATTGTGTAAAGTCTTTTGATAATGGGAATTAAGCCTATAATTATAGGTTGGGGAACTAGCAGACAGACAGGTTAATTGAAGAAATGCTGATGAGTCACCTGCCTGCTTGTGTATGCTACAGATCCTTTCATTATGTGAAGTCGTTTGATAATGTGGATTGGGAAAACAAAAGCTAACCTGTTGTCGTCTAAGAGGTGTCAAAATAATGTGTATTGGGCCTTGTTATGTTGTGGGTGGAGCTGGACCATTGTTCATTTAGATTAATGCAGTATTGGTTGAGTGTATAAAAAGTTACAGTGTTTCTCAATAAATGGCAGTCTATCCTGGAAAGATACAGAGTGCGTCTCGTTCTTTCGGGAGGATTAATTCCTATGGGAAGTGGTCTTCTGACTGTGTAGGATCGACAGTGAATTTGTGTCCAGGTGAGGGAAGAGATCTAGACGGCGTTAAACCCCTTTCGTATTTGGGGGTGTCGTTATGTTGGTTGGCAGCGGTGGGATTTTCCCTTCAGTTCCTGGGACACTCCAAACCACCACAGTGAATGACCAGCTATGCAGCCTGCAGGAAAGCCACGCTGAAAGACCTACTTGAGAGCCGTGGAGGGACCAGTGGGACAAAGAACAAGGCCACCTTGATCAGGGAGCTAGCCGAGATGGACCAGAAGGATGGTGATGCAGGACCCCGGTCAGTTGAAGATTTGTTTCAGCAACGAGTTCGACAGCGCTTGGCATTATATGGTGCTAACCCATCAGAGACCGCCATACAGGAAGCCATTAGAGGCATCCAGCTGCAGGATGCGCGTCAAAAGAGAGAACTAGAGCAACAACATGAGCGGAGAATGGCGGAAATACGGCAATCGGAGATCGCCTACAGACAGCTGCTAGAATCTGCTCAGCAGCAGGGTGGTGCTACCTTTGCCTGGGACTATCAGGAAATACCAGTGGACAACTCTGGAATCCTGGCTGAAGAATCGGCAGTGGAAAATCTGAAGATTGCCATCCCTAAAGCCGAAGTGGATGAAATGGAGTTCCAGGGAGCTAGCCTGGCTGAAGAATCGGCAGTGGAAAATCTGAAGATTGCCATCCCTAAAGCTGAAATAGATGATATGGAGTTCCAGGGAGCTAGCCTGGCTGAAGAATCCGCAGTGGAAAATCTGGAGATTGCCATCCCCAAAGCTGAAGTGCTGACTGACCTGGATGATCCTGTTTCTGCTTGGGATAATCTTGGATGGAGGAATGTACCTGTCCAGCAGCATGCCAGAGAATCGGCAGTGGAAAATCTTGAGATTTCTATCTCTAAAGCCGAAGCGGATGGTGTGGAGCCCCCAGCAGAAGTGCTGGCAACAGGGCAGAGTGCTACCAACCTCTGCCCAGCACCGGAAACAACCGTGGAGTTTCAGGGAGCCGGGGCAGTTGGCCCCTCTCTCCAGCAACAAGCTGAGGTGGTAAAGCTTTTACCCCCAGCTGAATCACTGGCAGCAGGGCAGAATGCTACTGGCCGCTGCACACAACTGCCACTTGAGCTGACATCGGTGGATGGGACTGCGGTCTCCACTCACAGCATCCCAGCAGAAGAGCTGGCAACAGAGCAGAGTGCCGCGGGCCTCTGCTCTCAACTAACAGAAGAGGGAGTTCCTGTGGTACTGGATGGGACTTCGGTCCTCACTGACACAACCCCAAAAAATGGTGTGACACTGAGACAGGAGGTCAGCCTTGCTTTGCAAGCACTGGGGGATTTTCACCTACCACAAGTGGATAGGACTTCAGTCTCCACTTGTATACCTCAGGGATGCTGGGCAGTCAGCCCAGATCCCCAACAGCATGATGGACTGAGCCCAGTCACCCTGTCTTCTCCCCAGCGGCGGGTATGTTCTCTGAGAGAGGCAGAGGTTGGCTGGGTAAGTAATGCTCTGTTTGGAGCAATTTATTTGGGGTACTGTGTGGATACCGGCATTAGAAGAATGGAACTATGGACTAACTTCGGAATCAACCCGTCTGGGGTCGCCTCCTGTATTAGTCTCCTGCCGAAAGGGGAGAGATGTAACGGGAAGGCCCGGGGAACCCAGAAGCTCTTAGAAAGTATGAGATACCCTTGCTTCAGCTTCCCCAATGCCTCTTATGTGTAAACCACCCTGTGTCTCACTTAGGGGCACAGGGTGAATGAGAACCCCACCATGATCTGTGATAGCCATGTTCAATGTGGTATATACATTGTGTATAGATTGGATGTATACTGTGTGTGGGGGTTATGTAATCATTGCTGTGATGAGGTAAGGTGTGATTACATTCTACTGTCTAGTGTGGCTTGTGGTTATTAAGTCTGTAATTATAGGGGAGCTCGTTATGTTTCTATTGTGTAAAGTCTTTTGATAATGGGAATTAAGCCTATAATTATAGGTTGCGGAACTAGCAGACAGACAGGTTAATTGAAGAAATGCTGATGAGTCACCTGCCTGCTTGTGTATGCTACAGATCCTTTCATTATGTGAAGTCGTTTGATAATGTGGATTGAGAAAACAAAAGCTAACCTGTTGTCGTCTAAGAGGTGTCAAAATAATGTGTATTGGGCCTTGTTATGTTGTGGGTGGAGCTGGAAAATTGTTTATTTAGATTAATGCAGTATTGGTTGAGTGTATAAAACGTTACAGTGTTTCTCAATAAATGGCAGTCTATCCTGGAAAGATACAGAGTGCGTTTCGTTCTTTCGGAAGGATTAATTCCTATGGGAAGTGGTCTTCTGACTGTGGAGGATCGACAGTGAATTTGTGTCCAGGAGAGGGAAGAGATCTAGACGGCGTTAAACCCCTTTCGTATTTGGAGGTGTCGTTACAGGGATGCCCACTTCAGATCAACTCAGACAATAACCCTGCATTTGTGGCCAAAGTCTGCCAAGATCTAGTAAAAACGCTCAAAATTTACTGGAAGTTTTACATACCTTATCACCCTCAAAGTTTAGCTATAGTGGAAAGGATGAACAAAATCATTAAGGATAAGATCAGGAAAGCCACTGGAGGTACGTATACCAATTGGAAGAAGGTCCTCCCAGCAGTTCTGGCTGAGGTAAGAATGACACCCTCTAAGTAAACAGGATACTCTCCTTTTGAAGTCCTAATGGGTAGGCCATTCCCCACCCCATGGGCAAGACAGACACTTATGTTAGAAAGAGGGGACCTTGATCTCATTCAGGAAGAATATGTAAGAAAACTTATTGAAACTTTAGATAAAATTGGAAGAAATGTTGCTCGCACCTGTAGCGGGTATTTGAATTTATGTGAGGACTCTGGTGGTGTGGGGTTCCTTGGGTCCCCGGGTGGCGCTGTTGCCTTGAGCCGGAGCTGAACTCACACCGCAAACTGTGCCTTTTTGTCCTCCCCTGGAGCTGGTACAGCGGGGCGGGGAACCCGCTGTGACGCAAAGGGAGAGGTCATAAAAGGGGTAGACGCCCTGACCTTCAGGGAGAGAGAGTCGGAGGACGTGGCCGCACCCAGGCACCATCAGCTTGGGTGCTGGCATTCCGGTGTTCCAGGCCTAGGCGCCCTTGGCCTAGCTGGAGCGGAGATGGAGTCCATCTCAGGCACCTTTAGCCTGGGGTGAGGTACTATGGCGGATGCCTGGGGCTCAGTACCTTCGACTGAGTTCCGCGAGGGTGGAGGAATCCGAGGGGGGCCCTAACTCCTTGGGTGCCCGTGTCTGTGTTCGTGAGGACTGGTGCGCAGTAACTTCTCCGAAGAGTCCGGCGCAGCATCGCTGGTGACGGAGAGGCCTCCATTTCTCCCTTGGACGGATTTCTTCCTCTGACAGGGGCAAAGTGAGCGAAGGTAATTCATATTCTATATTACCTAGTCAGTGGCAGTGACTATTTACCACTGGTGATAGCACAGTGGGCAGCAGCAAGAAGGGAAAGGATTGTGCCTCGATCTGTCCCCATTTTCCAAAGGAGAAAGATTGTTTTATTGCTTGGCAAGAAGAATAAAACTGAGTTGGACCTATTCACTGTGTGGAACTTGGGTTACTAAGCAAAGGAGTCAGGGACGAAGGACTGGACTTGACTCTAGGACACCTACACAAAAGCCCAATCTTCTGGCCTTCACCTCTTAGCTACGGGAGGACATGGGGCGTGGTGTGTCTCATCTCTCTCTCCCAGGTACCCCTAGACAACAGCCATATAACCGATAAAGAAAGGGAGAGGGGTGAGGCCGTTACACGTGGGGGCATCGTATCTGGGATATGTGTATGGTGTCTGAATTTGAACTTTGCTGCCCGGAGGAGTTCAGAGTAGGTCGGCCATATTGGCCAACGCGCCACGAGGCACCCACAACTGCGTAGTTCGTGGGCGGGGCAAGGGAAAAGCCCACGAACAAGTGCAGAAGGTGGGAGGAGTCCGGCTACGTGGACGTACGCATGTGGAGATTCCGGCGCGGGTGGGTCAGTGCGCAATGGAGCAGCAGAGAGAGGATGGCTTCAAGTGCTCCGTGGATTTTCGTTCCTTCCTTCACGGATATGTCTTCTCTGGCTGCTCCGATTATGGATACGGGGATAAGACTAAAGCCCAGGGGGTGATTGGCTCTCTATACCTGCAGAGACATGGAGGCCCTCGGTGTGATCTGTCCCGGCTGTTTGGGACTGGTGGTCCAGCTGAAGCCGTTCGGGCGCTGTGAGGTCTGCAAAGAATTCCTCTTCAAGGTGGAACCATCCACAGAAAAGCCTCAGGCTTTCCACCTTAACTACCTTACAGGGACTGCCACTCCGGAGGGAGAGATCGATGTTGGTGCATTCCCTGTGCGCACTGATCCGGGCGAAGTGACTGCCCAAACAGAGGTGAAAAGAGAAAAATCCGAGGATGCTGCCTCGGTCACCAGCAGCTCCCTGCTCCGGCCGCCGAAGAGAAAAGACGGCCTAGTGATGACCTCGTGTGGTCTTGGAAGAGCTTCGCCCCACTGCTTGCCTGGCCTGGATGGCTCCGGTAGGAAAAGTCCTGGACATCCATGTTCTTCTAAAGGCTTAGGTGAGCCAGGGGTTGGGACTGTCTGCGTGGTAGAAAGTGGCGGTAGCCCACAGTCGGTAGAGGCCGTCAAGGGGGATAGTTCCATGACTGGGAATTATCTGCCCACTGAGTACTACGATACCTCTGACCTGGATTCATTGTCTGACAATGGCGATGATGGGGAGATAGACGAAATCTTCCAACAGAAGGGAAGAAGCTGGTCCTCTGTCTGAAGTTCCCCTTCTGGATTCAACATCCATTTCACCTGCTCTTGTTGCGGGGGTGCAACATCAATCACTGCGGGCTCCTAGGCCCAGGTCTACCGAGATGGTGAATGCACCTCGCCACCCAGAAGCGATTATTCCACCTGGAGAAGGAGACTGAGCTACTATGCCACCTTTGTCAAGGCTGTAGCGTCTCTTTGGCCAGAAGGTTGCTCAGGGATATGGGTGGGAATACCGTATCTTCCTCGGGAACTGCTCTATGAGGTGGAGGTCTTTCGGCAAAGATGGTATGATACTAGTGATGAGCCGAACACCCCCGGGTTCGGTTCGCACCAGAACCCGCGAACGGACCGAAAGTTCGTACGAACATTAGAACCCTATTAAATACAATGGATGCGAACGTTTGAATTCTAAAGTGCTAATTATAACGACTATTATGCATGTTATTGTCCTAAAAAGGGTTTGGGAACCCGGGTTCTGCACCAGGGGACATGTATCAATGCAAAAAGAAGTTTTAAAAACGGTCGTTTTTCGGGAGCAGTCATTTTAATGATGCATAAAGTGAAAAAAAAAAAGTCAAATATTCCTTTAAATATCGTACCTGGGGGGTGTCTAAAGTATGCCTGTGAAGTGCCACGTGTTTGCCGTGTTTAGAACTGTCCCTGCACAAAATGACACTTCTAAAGGAAAAAAAAGCCATTTAAAACTGCTTGCGGCTTTAATGTAATGTCTGGTCCCGGTAATATGGATGAAAATCTTTAAGAAAAATGGCATAGCTACCCCATGACCCCCCCCCCCCTACCCCAGCCCATTACCAGCCCCTTTGGGTCTTGTATGGATATTAAGGGGAACCCCGCACATAAAATAAAAAAGGCCCTATATACTCTGAACAGCCGTATACAGGCGGTGCATACAAGGCAGGGACTGTAGGTTTGTTCTTATGTAGAATCTGTTTGTAATTTTGAACAGGTACATTGTTTAAGTGTAGCTCCAGCCCAAAAATCTATTTTTAAACTTTTTGGAAAACATAGGTAAGGGTTATCACCCCTGTAACATTTGTTTTGCTGTCTGTGCCCCTGTTCAGAACATTTCACCTCACTTTCCGTCCCAATGACAACTGTTTTTGAAATGTGTTTTTTTTCTTGAAACAAGGATTGCTGATAAAGCATCAGTACAGAGGAGACACCTTTCTCCCATATTAATTCTTACAGGAGAGAATTTTCCTTCCAAGGGGTAGATTTCCTCTCACTTCCTGTTGTCTTCTTGCGTTTGCAAGTAGGAGTCGTTTGTAAGTTGGATGTTTGAAAGTAGGGACCTGCCGTATATACTCTGCAGAAATAGGACCCTTAGTTGTTGGTGTTGGCACAACACTGTAAGCTCTCACAGTTACTCTTGGTTGGTGCTGGAACGCCCTGCTGTCAACTATTATATCAGGAATTTTAATTACATATAATTGTTGAACAGTGGTAGTAAAAATTGGGCCTTTGATGGTGGTGCTGGTGCCACAACACTGTAAGCCCTCAGAGTTACTCTTGGTGGGTGCAGGAATGGGCCCTGCTGTGAATTATTAGATCAAGAATTGTAATTACATGCCCCTTTTGAACAGGTGCTGAAAAATTGGGCCTTTCGTGGTGTTGGTGGTGGTGGTGGTGTTGCCACAACACTGTAAGCCCTCAGAGTTACTCTTGGTGGGTGCAGGAATGGGCCCTGCTGTGAATTATTAGATCAAGAATTGTAATTACATGCCCCTTTTGAACAGGGGCTGAAAAATTGGGCCTTTCATGGTGGTGGTGGTGGTGGCGTTGCCACAACACTGTAAGCCCTCAGAGTTACTCTTGGTGGGTGCAGCAATGGGCCCTGCTGTGAATTATTAGATCAAGAATTGTAATTGCATGCCCCTGTTGAACAGGGGCTGAAAAATTGGGCCTTAGGCACTGGTGGCACAACACTACAACCCCTCACAGATACTGTACTTGGAGCACAGCAATGAGCCCTGTTGCAAAGTATTGCTTCAAAAATTGTAATGACACGCCCCTGTTAAACAGGGGCTGAAAAATTGGGCCTTAGGCACTGGTGCCACAACACTCCAACCCCTCACAGATACTGTACTTGGAGCACAGCAATGAGCCCTATGGCAAATTATTGCTAAAAAAATTGTAATTACACGCCCCTGTAAAACAGGGGCTGAAAAATTGGGCCTTAGCCACTGGTGGCGGCACCCATAAACAAAAATGATCTTCCAAGCTATCATCATCAATCGTATCATTGAGGACTCGGAGGAGGAGGATAGCCAGTCAACATAACAGCACAGGCACTCAGCATCAGCATCAGTCTTGAAGGGATGTGACATGTTAAAATCAATTAGTCTGTTATATCAGCATCAGGTGTGTGGTAGCTGGTGGTGATCCAAGACTGGTTCATCTTGATGAAAGTCAGTCGATCAACCGAGTCGGTGGACAGGCGCACCCTGTGATCCGTGACAAATCCTCCAGCAGCACTGAATGTGCGTTCCGAAAGAACGCTGGATGCAGGACAGGCCAGTAGCTCAATTGCATACTGTGCAAGCTCTGGCCAGTGATCCATCCTCAAGACCCAGTAAGCCAGAGGATTTTCGGTGGGGAAGGTGTCCAAGTCTGACCTTGCCCCTAGATATTCCTGCACCATGTTTATCAGACGCTGGCGATGGTTGCTGGAACCGATCATACTTTGGGGCTGCGGACTAAAGAATTGTCTGAACGCATCGGTCAGACGGCCACCTTCCCCACCGCTCCTTCTTTGACTGGCCGAAGCCTCAGCAACTCGTTGTCCAGGACCAGGAGTTTGTAACCTCCCAGTCTCTGGGAACGCGTTGCACAGACCTTTCTGCAAGGCCTCCCGGAGTTGTCTCATCCTCTGCTCCCTCTGCGACGGTAACATAAGGTCTGCAACCTTACCCTTGTACCGTGGATCAAGGAGAGTGGCCAGCCAGTAATGGTCCCTCTCCTTGATCCGAAGAATACGAGGATCCTTCCGCAGACTTTGCAGGATCAGGGAGGCCATGCAGCGTAGGTTTGCTGAGGCATTCGCTCCGGAGTCCTCTGGGTCACTAAGGACGACATGATCCGCAGCCACCTCCTCCCAGCCACGTACAAGTCCACTGGTTTCTTGGGACTGTAAATCATCCCTAAAAGACTGCTGCTGTTGATGCTGCTGAGTGCCAGGCTCCACCTCCATGCTGACACAATCCTCCTCCTCCTCCTCCTCTTCCTGTGCGATGGGTGGGACAGAAGGAACACTGTCTGGGTAAAGGGGGCCTTGAGAGGCAAGGAAGTCCTCCTCTTCCTGCCTCTGTTCTGCCTCAAGTGCCCTGTCCATTATTCCACGCAGCGTGTGCTCCAACAGGTGGACAAGAGGTACAGTGTCACTGATGCATGCACTGTCACTGCTCACCATCCTCGTGGCCTCCTCAAATGGTGCCAGGACAGTGCATGCATCCCTGATCATGCCCCACTGGCGTGGAGAAAAAAAACCAAGCTCCCCTGACCCTGTCCTGGTGCCGTAGTCGCACAGGTACTCATTGATGGCCCTCTGCTGCGTGTGCAGCCGCTGCAGCATGGCCAACGTTGAGTTCCACCTGGTGGGCATGTCACATATAAGGCGGTTCTTGGGCAGGTTCAACTCCTTTTGCAGCTCAGCCAGGCGAGCACTGGCATTATAAGATCTGCGGAAATGCACACAGACTTTCCTGGCCTGCCTCAGGACATCCTGTAAGCCCGGGTACCTGCCCAAGAACCGCTGCACCACCAGGTTAAGGACGTGAGCCACACAGGGCACATGGGTCAGTTGTCCCTGTCGGAGGGCGGAGAGGAGGTTGGTGCCATTGTCGCAAACCACCATTCCTGGCTTAAGCTGGCGTGGCGTCAACCACCTCTCGGCCTGGCCCTGCAGAGCAGACAGGACCTCTGCCCCAGTGTGGCTTCTGTCCCCCAAACACACCAGCGCAAGCACGGCATGGCATCTTTTTGCCTGCGTACTTGCGTAGCCCCTTGAACGGCTACGGAGCACTGCTGGTTCAGAGGACAAACCACAGGAAGAGGCCATGGAGGAAGAAGAAGAGGAGGGGGTGGAGGAGAGAGGTGTGTCACAACCAGTAGTAGCATTTTGGAGGCGTGGCGGTGGAACAACCTCCAACACTACTGCACCTTGTCCTGCATCCTTCCCAGCTGCCAAAAGAGTGACCCAATGGGCCGTGAAAGAAAGGTAACGTCCCTGTCCATGCCTGCTGGACCATGAGTCAGCGGTAATATGCACCTTACCGCTGACCGCCCTGTCCAGCGAGGCCAAGACATTGCCTTCCACATGCCGGTAGAGAGCCGGAATAGCCTTCCGTGAGAAAAAGTGGCGTTTGGGAACCTGCCACTGAGGAACCGCACATTGCACAAACTCACGGAAGGGGGCCGAGTCTACCAACTGAAAAGGCAGCAGTTGAAGCGCTAGCAATTTAGCCAAGCTAGCATTCAACCGCTGGGCATGTGAATGGCTGGGAGTGAACTTCTTTCGACGGTCCAGCAGCTGGGGCAGGGAAATTTGCCTGCTAGAATCGGACGTCGGTGTACTGCTAGCAGAGTGGCCGCAACTACTTGGCTGTGACACACCTAATTCTACACCTTCATTCCTCTCAGTGCATGTTTCAGAGAGGACTGAAGTTATAGTGGGGTTGGAGATCCCAGCTGATGCGGTGCAAGGAGAGGTCCGCTTTGTTCTTTGGTGTGGGTCTTTGAGGTAGGCTTGCCAACGAGCTGCATGGCAGGTCAACATATGTCTGGTCAGGCATGTGGTACCCAAGCGGCTGATGTTTTGGCCACGCGATATACGCTTGAGACATATGTTGCAAACAGCAGCTGTGCGATCTGATGCACTAGCCTCAAAAAAGGCCCACACCAAAGAACTTTTTGAATGACGGGCAGAGGCAGCGCCCTGCACAGGCGGAGCTCTGCGGTGTGATTTAGTCGGTGTACTGCCCTTACGCTGGCCACCAAAGGGCATCCTGCCTCGTTGGAGATGTGCCTCCTCCTCATCCTCCTCCTCCTCCTCTCTCCTATTAGGCACCCACGTGGAGTCAGTGACCTCATCATCCCCTCCCTCCTCATCACTGGAGCCAATCTGGCAGTATTCTGCAGCTGCTGGAACATGACTGCCAGATTGGTGTCCTTCTTGAGCATCCCCTCTGTCTGCTCTCACGCTTCTGCCTTCCTGTAGCTGGGTTTCATCATCAGACCCTTCGAAACGCTGGGCATCCTCCTGGAGCATGTACTCAACACTGTGCTCAAACAGTTCGGGGGACTCCTCAGGAGGAGGACATGGTGGGTCTAGGGAAGGAGTGACTGATGATGAGTCTGACATTGATACCAGGGAAGAGGACGCTTTGGCAGCTGCTTTGCCAGTACCCTGAGCCTGGGTGACAGAGGATGAGGAGGAGGAGGAGGAGGAGGGCTTGGTCATCCACTCTACCAAGTCTTCGGCATGATGTGGCTCAACATGTCCAGCTGCCGAAAAGAAGGACAAGCGTGTCCCATGGCCATGTGCTGATGACAATGCACCGCGTCCACGACCAGCACTGTTGCCCCCAGACACAGAGCCTGCTTGCCCTCTTTTATTGCCTCCTGACTGTCTGCCTCTCCTTGTTTGCCTTCCAGACATTGTAATGGATGGCCTGCAGGGAGATGGTAAAAAAAGCAATAAGGGCTACCTTCAGGTGTCCTTCTCTGTCCCTTTACTTAAGGATTTCTAAATATGGTTGAGGATGATTGCTTTTGCACAGAATAGCACAACGACAATTTCCCTGACTGTCCAAAAAACAAGGATTTCAAAGATGGTTGATGAGGAATGCTTTAGCACACTATAGCACAAGTAGAATTTCCCTCACTGTCCTTCCCTGTCCCTAGAAACAAGGATTATCACAGTGAAAGAAACTGACACTCTTCCTACCTATAGTTTTCTGTCCCTAGAAAAAATGTTTTTTTAAAGCTGATTGATGATCAATGCTTCAGCACACTATAGCACAAGTAGAATTTGCCTCACTGTCCTTCCCTGTCCCTAGAAACAAGGATTATCACAGTGAAAGAAACTGACACTCTTCCTACCTATAGTTTTCTGTCCCTAGAAAAAATGTTTTTTTAAAGCTGATTGATGATCAATGCTTCAGCACACTATAGCACAAGTAGAATTTGCCTCACTGTCCTTCCCTGTCCCTAGAAACAAGGATTATCACAGTGAAAGAAACTGACACTCTTCCTACCTATAGTTTTCTGTCCCTAGAAAAAATGTTTTTTTAAAGCTGATTGATGATCAATGCTTCAGCACACTATAGCACAAGTAGAATTTGCCTCACTGTCCTTCCCTGTCCCTAGAAACAAGGATTATCACAGTGAAAGAAACTGACACTCTTCCTACCTATAGTTTTCTGTCCCTAGAAAAAATGTTTTTTTAAAGCTGATTGATGATCAATGCTTCAGCACACTATAGCACAAGTAGAATTTGCCTCACTGTCCTTCCCTGTCCCTAGAAACAAGGATTATCACAGTGAAAGAAACTGACACTCTTCCTACCTATAGTTTTCTGTCCCTAGAAAAAATGTTTTTTTAAAGCTGATTGATGATCAATGCTTCAGCACACTATAGCACAAGTAGAATTTGCCTCACTGTCCTTCCCTGTCCCTAGAAACAAGGATTATCACAGTGAAAGAAACTGACACTCTTCCTACCTATAGTTTTCTGTCCCTAGAAAAAATGTTTTTTTAAAGCTGATTGATGATCAATGCTTCAGCACACTATAGCACAAGTAGAATTTGCCTCACTGTCCTTCCCTGTCCCTAGAAACAAGGATTATCACAGTGAAAGAAACTGACACTCTTCCTACCTATAGTTTTCTGTCCCTAGAAAAAATGTTTTTTTAAAGCTGATTGATGATCAATGCTTCAGCACACTATAGCACAAGTAGAATTTGCCTCACTGTCCTTCCCTGTCCCTAGAAACAAGGATTATCACAGTGAAAGAAACTGACACTCTTCCTACCTATAGTTTTCTGTCCCTAGAAAAAATGTTTTTTTAAAGCTGATTGATGATCAATGCTTCAGCACACTATAGCACAAGTAGAATTTGCCTCACTGTCCTTCCCTGTCCCTAGAAACAAGGATTATCACAGTGAAAGAAACTGACACTCTTCCTACCTATAGTTTTCTGTCCCTAGAAAAAATGTTTTTTTAAAGCTGATTGATGATCAATGCTTCAGCACACTATAGCACAAGTAGAATTTCACTCACTGTCCTTCCCTGTCCCTAGAAACAAGGATTATCACAGTGAAAGAAACTGACACTCTTCCTACCTATAGTTTTCTGTCCCTAGAAAAAATGTTTTTTTAAAGCTGATTGATGATCAATGCTTCAGCACACTATAGCACAAGTAGAATTTGCCTCACTGTCCTTCCCTGTCCCTAGAAACAAGGATTATCACAGTGAAAGAAACTGACACTCTTCCTACCTATAGTTTTCTGTCCCTAGAAAAAATGTTTTTTTAAAGCTGATTGATGATCAATGCTTCAGCACACTATAGCACAAGTAGAATTTGCCTCACTGTCCTTCCCTGTCCCTAGAAACAAGGATTATCACAGTGAAAGAAACTGACACTCTTCCTACCTATAGTTTTCTGTCCCTAGAAAAAATGTTTTTTTAAAGCTGATTGATGATCAATGCTTCAGCACACTATAGCACAAGTAGAATTTGCCTCACTGTCCTTCCCTGTCCCTAGAAACAAGGATTATCACAGTGAAAGAAACTGACACTCTTCCTACCTATAGTTTTCTGTCCCTAGAAAAAATGTTTTTTTAAAGCTGATTGATGATCAATGCTTCAGCACACTATAGCACAAGTAGAATTTGCCTCACTGTCCTTCCCTGTCCCTAGAAACAAGGATTATCACAGTGAAAGAAACTGACACTCTTCCTACCTATAGTTTTCTGTCCCTAGAAAAAATGTTTTTTTAAAGCTGATTGATGATCAATGCTTCAGCACACTATAGCACAAGTAGAATTTGCCTCACTGTCCTTCCCTGTCCCTAGAAACAAGGATTATCACAGTGAAAGAAACTGACACTCTTCCTACCTATAGTTTTCTGTCCCTAGAAAAAATGTTTTTTTAAAGCTGATTGGTGATCAATGCTTCAGCACACTATAGCACAAGTAGAATTTGCCTCACTGTCCTTCCCTGTCCCTAGAAACAAGGATTATCACAGTGAAAGAAACTGACACTCTTCCTACCTATAGTTTTCTGTCCCTAGAAAAAATGTTTTTTTAAAGCTGATTGATGATCAATGCTTCAGCACACTATAGCACAAGTAGAATTTGCCTCACTGTCCTTCCCTGTCCCTAGAAACAAGGATTATCACAGTGAAAGAAACTGACACTCTTCCTACCTATAGTTTTCTGTCCCTAGAAAAAATGTTTTTTTAAAGCTGATTGATGATCAATGCTTCAGCACACTATAGCACAAGTAGAATTTGCCTCACTGTCCTTCCCTGTCCCTAGAAACAAGGATTATCACAGTGAAAGAAACTGACACTCTTCCTACCTATAGTTTTCTGTCCCTAGAAAAAATGTTTTTTTAAAGCTGATTGATGATCAATGCTTCAGCACACTATAGCACAAGTAGAATTTGCCTCACTGTCCTTCCCTGTCCCTAGAAACAAGGATTATCACAGTGAAAGAAACTGACACTCTTCCTACCTATAGTTTTCTGTCCCTAGAAAAAATGTTTTTTTAAAGCTGATTGATGATCAATGCTTCAGCACACTATAGCACAAGTAGAATTTCACTCACTGTCCTTCCCTGTCCCTAGAAACAAGGATTATCACAGTAAAAGAAACTGACACTCTTCCTACCTATAGTTTTCTGTCCCTAGAAAAAATGTTTTTTTAAAGCTGATTGATGATCAATGCTTCAGCACACTATAGCACAAGTAGAATTTGCCTCACTGTCCTTCCCTGTCCCTAGAAACAAGGATTATCACAGTGAAAGAAACTGACACTCTTCCTACCTATAGTTTTCTGTCCCTAGAAAAAATGTTTTTTTAAAGCTGATTGATGATCAATGCTTCAGCACACTATAGCACAAGTAGAATTTGCCTCACTGTCCTTCCCTGTCCCTAGAAACAAGGATTATCACAGTGAAAGAAACTGACACTCTTCCTACCTATAGTTTTCTGTCCCTAGAAAAAATGTTTTTTTAAAGCTGATTGATGATCAATGCTTCAGCACACTATAGCACAAGTAGAATTTCACTCACTGTCCTTCCCTGTCCCTAGAAACAAGGATTATCACAGTGAAAGAAACTGACACTCTTCCTACCTATAGTTTTCTGTCCCTAGAAAAAATGTTTTTTTAAAGCTGATTGATGATCAATGCTTCAGCACACTATAGCACAAGTAGAATTTGCCTCACTGTCCTTCCCTGTCCCTAGAAACAAGGATTATCACAGTGAAAGAAACTGACACTCTTCCTACCTATAGTTTTCTGTCCCTAGAAAAAATGTTTTTTTAAAGCTGATTGATGATCAATGCTTCAGCACACTATAGCACAAGTAGAATTTGCCTCACTGTCCTTCCCTGTCCCTAGAAACAAGGATTATCACAGTGAAAGAAACTGACACTCTTCCTACCTATAGTTTTCTGTCCCTAGAAAAAATGTTTTTTTAAAGCTGATTGATGATCAATGCTTCAGCACACTATAGCACAAGTAGAATTTGCCTCACTGTCCTTCCCTGTCCCTAGAAACAAGGATTATCACAGTGAAAGAAACTGACACTCTTCCTACCTATAGTTTTCTGTCCCTAGAAAAAATGTTTTTTTAAAGCTGATTGATGATCAATGCTTCAGCACACTATAGCACAAGTAGAATTTGCCTCACTGTCCTTCCCTGTCCCTAGAAACAAGGATTATCACAGTGAAAGAAACTGACACTCTTCCTACCTATAGTTTTCTGTCCCTAGAAAAAATGTTTTTTTAAAGCTGATTGATGATCAATGCTTCAGCACACTATAGCACAAGTAGAATTTGCCTCACTGTCCTTCCCTGTCCCTAGAAACAAGGATTATCACAGTGAAAGAAACTGACACTCTTCCTACCTATAGTTTTCTGTCCCTAGAAAAAATGTTTTTTTAAAGCTGATTGGTGATCAATGCTTCAGCACACTATAGCACAAGTAGAATTTGCCTCACTGTCCTTCCCTGTCCCTAGAAACAAGGATTATCACAGTGAAAGAAACTGACACTCTTCCTACCTATAGTTTTCTGTCCCTAGAAAAAATGTTTTTTTAAAGCTGATTGATGATCAATGCTTCAGCACACTATAGCACAAGTAGAATTTGCCTCACTGTCCTTCCCTGTCCCTAGAAACAAGGATTATCACAGTGAAAGAAACTGACACTCTTCCTACCTATAGTTTTCTGTCCCTAGAAAAAATGTTTTTTTAAAGCTGATTGATGATCAATGCTTCAGCACACTATAGCACAAGTAGAATTTGCCTCACTGTCCTTCCCTGTCCCTAGAAACAAGGATTATCACAGTGAAAGAAACTGACACTCTTCCTACCTATAGTTTTCTGTCCCTAGAAAAAATGTTTTTTTAAAGCTGATTGATGATCAATGCTTCAGCACACTATAGCACAAGTAGAATTTGCCTCACTGTCCTTCCCTGTCCCTAGAAACAAGGATTATCACAGTGAAAGAAACTGACACTCTTCCTACCTATAGTTTTCTGTCCCTAGAAAAAATGTTTTTTTAAAGCTGATTGATGATCAATGCTTCAGCACACTATAGCACAAGTAGAATTTCACTCACTGTCCTTCCCTGTCCCTAGAAACAAGGATTATCACAGTAAAAGAAACTGACACTCTTCCTACCTATAGTTTTCTGTCCCTAGAAAAAATGTTTTTTTAAAGCTGATTGATGATCAATGCTTCAGCACACTATAGCACAAGTAGAATTTGCCTCACTGTCCTTCCCTGTCCCTAGAAACAAGGATTATCACAGTGAAAGAAACTGACACTCTTCCTACCTATAGTTTTCTGTCCCTAGAAAAGTAGGATTTTTAAAACAGCTTACCTGTAAAATCCTTTTCTTGGAGTACATCACGGGACACAGAGCAGCATAGTCATTACTATGTGGGTTATATAGAATTACCTTCAGGTGCTGGCACTGGCAACTTCCAAAACAGGAAGTACCCTCCCCTATATAAGCCCCTCCCATCCGGGAGTACCTCAGTTTTGTAGCAAAGCAATACGTGTCCCCAAAAGAGGGGTGGGAGCTCTGTGTCCGTGATGTACTCCAAGAAAAGGATTTTACAGGTAAGCTGTTTTAAAAATCCTACTTTCTTGTTCATACATCACGGGACACAGAGCAGCATAGTCATTACTATGTGGGACGTCCCAAAGCAATGCCACATGAGGGGGGGGATACACCATACATAAGCTGGGCGCCATCAGGCATGAGGATCTTTTGCGGCCTGCAACACACTGCGCCCAAAGGCGACATCCTCCTGACTTCTAACGTCCACCTGGTAGAACCTAGTAAACGTGTGTACTGAAGACCATGTTGCGGCCTTACAAATTTGCGCCAGGGAGGCCTGGTGATACACTGCCCATGAAGTTCCAACTGCTCTCGTGGAGTGCG
The DNA here is from genome assembly GCA_029206835.1 of Rana muscosa. NCBI lineage: Eukaryota > Metazoa > Chordata > Amphibia > Anura > Ranidae > Rana > Rana muscosa. The sequence continues at coordinate 1,033,390,578 of CM055117.1, forward strand.
CCCTAACTTTGAACGGAGGCGGTCTACTTCTCAAGCCATAGGCTTGTATTATGACCTGTCGAATCCACTTGGCTAAAGTAGATTTTGATGCTGCCTGACCCTTTCTGGGGCCTTCCGGCAGAACAAACAAAGAATCCGTTCTACGAATCTGAGCAGTGGCTTTTAGATAAGCTTTAACTGCTCTTACTACATCCAAAGAATGCAATAACTTTTCCTCTACCGAGCTTGGTTTGGGGAAAAAAGAAGGAAGAACCACATCCTGGTTCAAGTGAAACCTCGATACCACCTTAGGAAGAAAGGCTGGGTGAGGACGTAATACTACTCTGTCCTTATGGATAACCAGATATGGCTCTTTACAGGACATGGCGGCTAATTCCGACACTCTTCTAGCCGAGCATATGGCTACTAAAAATATCAATTTCCTGGTGAGTAGAACCAAGGAAATGTGCCGCAAAGGTTCAAATGGCTGCTTCTGCAGAACCGACAGAACCAAATTTAGATCCCATGGGCATATGGGAGCCTTAATCGGTGGAATAATACGAGTCACACCTTGCATAAAGGATTTGACAAGTGAATGCATAGCCAGGGGCCTTTGAAATAGTATTGACAAGGCCGAAACCTGGCCCTTGATAGTACTTAAGGCAAACTTCCTGTCTACAGCCCACTGCAGGAAGTCCAGAATTCTGCCTATAACGTACTTACGTGGATGCCATTTTCTGGCCTCGCACCAAGTGATGTACGCCTTCCAAACTCTATAGTAGATCTGCCTGGATACAGGCTTCCTGGCATTGATTATAGTTGATACCACAGAGTTAGAGAGACCTCTCTTCTTTAGGATGTGGGATTCAATAGCCAGGCCGTTAAACTTAGAGTTAGTAAGGAAGGGTGGTATATCGGTCCTTGCGAAAGCAGGTCCGGACGACGTGGAAGGGTCCAAGGACTCCCCACAGACATTTTGATGATCTCCGCGTACCAGGCCCTTCGGGGCCACGCTGGAGCCACCAGGATCACCGGCTTCTTCTCCAACCTGACTCTGCGAAGGAGTCGAGGCAACAATTGTAGCGGAGGGAATGCATATATCAGTCTGAACTGATCCCAAGGGAACACCAGAGCATCCGAGCCGCAAGCGAGGGGATCCCTTGTCCGGGAGACAAATCTGTCCACCTTTGCGTTGAATCTGGATGCTAGCAGATCTACATCCGGTGTTCCCCACCGCTGACATATTGCTCGGAAGACCTCGGGATGAAGGGACCATTCCCCTGGGCATAACTGTTGGCAACTCAGAAAGTCCGCCTTCCAATTCTCCACCCCTGGAATGAAGACAGCTGATATACATGGGACATGCTTTTCTGCCCATTCCAGGATGTGACTTACTTCCCTCTGGGCTGCACGACTCCTGGTGCCTCCCTGATGATTGATATATGCCACTGCTGTGGCATTGTCTGATTGAATTCTGACAGGGGACCCTTGGAGTCTGGATGTCCAGGCTACTAGGGCGTACCGGGCTGCTCGTATCTCTAAGAGATTGATGGGCAGGGTTTTTACTACATTTGACCATCTGCCCTGGAGAGACCATTGCTCCAGTACTGCCCCCCAGCCTATAAGGCTGGCATCTGTAGTGACCACCTTCCAAGATATCGGGCTGAAGGGTTTTCCCTTCTGGAGATTCTGGGGGATCAACCACCAGCAGAGACTCTTCCGAACGGAAGGGGACAAAGCCATCGGGAAGTCTAGAGCCTGAACTTTTCCGTTCCAGGCTGACAATATGGCCCTTTGTAAATTCCTTGAGTGGAATTGGGCGTATGGCACAGCTTCGAATGATGCTACCATCTTTCCTAGCAGCCTCATGCACAGGCGTATGGACGGCTGTCTTTTTGCACAAAGCAGACGGACCAAGGCCCTCAAAGAGGATACCTTGTCTAGAGGTAAGAAAATCTTCCTCTGGTCTGAATCCAGCCGTAGCCCTAGATATACCAGGTTTTTCACTGGCTGTAGGGCTGACTTGTTCAGGTTGATGACCCAACCGTGAGACTCTAGATACTTGATTGTATCGACAATTACCACTTCTAGCTTGGCAACTGAGTGGTCCATCAACAACAGGTCGTCTAGGTATGCCATTATCGTTACACCCCGTGTTCTTAGATCGGCCAACAGTGGGGCCAGAATTTTTGTGAACACTCGTGGTGCTGTGGCCAGACCGAATGGTAAGGCTCTGAACTGAAAATGGCGCCCTTCTACTGCAAAGCGTAGGAATTTTTGATGACCTGGAAAGATGGGAACATGCAAGTAAGCATCTTTGATGTCGATCGAGGCTAACCATTCCTCCCCTTGTAGGGCAGCGGTGACCGATCGGATCGACTCCATCCGGAAAGACCGGACGTTTAGAAATTTGTTTAGACTCTTTAGGTCCAATATGGGTCTTATGTCCCCGTTTGGCTTCGGGACTGTGAAAAGGTTTGAGTAGAAACCCAACCCCCACTCTTCCATAGGAACCTCCATAATTACTCCTTGGAGCAATAGTTGTTCTAACGCCAATAGGAGAGACCGTCTTTTCAGAGGGTCTCTTGGCATGCCTGACCACATAAAATGGGACGGAGGAGACTCTTTTAACTCCAACTTGTATCCTAGAGTTACTGCGGAGAGCACCCATCTGTCTTTGATCGTCTCCCGCCAGGTCTCTACGAACAACTGAAGTCTTCCCCCCACCCGTTTGAGTGGGGGCAGCCCTTCATAGGCTTGACTTGGAGGCTGGTTTAGTACCTCTTCGGATCCAGGGCTTTTTATTACCCTGTGGCTGTCCCTGATTTTTACCTCCTGAGTTTGACCGAGGAGGCCGTCGGAACTGCTTAGTAGCAGACGTCGCAGGGATAGGAGAGGTAGTCCTCTTAAAAGATGGACCCCTAGACCTCTTTTTACTCGGTAAGAGAGTACTTTTACCACTGGAAATCTTCTGGATATACTTATCCAGGTCTTCGCCAAAAAGGCGTTCCCCATGAAATGGGAAGCTAACTAAGAGCTTCTTACAGGGAGCTTCAGCAGACCAGTTTTTGAGCCACAGAAGCCTACGCATATGTACCAAAGACAGCGTGAGGCGGGAGGCCTGATGGATAGAATCCTTGATGGCGTCAACCGCAAAGCATAATGCTCTAGGCAGATCAGCCAGAGCCTGGGCCTGCTGGTCTGGCAAATCCCTCAGGACCATTTTCATTTGATCCTTTAAAGCTTGGCAGACCCCAATAGCTGCCACTGCTGGCTGTGTAACAGCCCCTGCTGTGGAAAAAGCAGATTTTAATAAAGATTCCAATTTTTTATCCACTGGATCTTTGAACATTTGAACATTATCTACTGGACATGTCAGTGATTTGTTCACAGAAGAGATGGCTGCATCCACCGTAGGAACATTCCATCTCTGGGTGAACTTTTCCTCCATGGGATAGATCACCGGAAACCTTTTAGGCGGAACAAATAGTTTATCAGGATGTTCCCAGTCCTGGTATATAAGTCCTTCCAATAATGGATGTATTGGAAAGGAGCAATTAACCTGGGGAGCTTTTAGCGACCCCAATGAGGAGACAGCAGTAGTTGATGGTTCAACAAGAGGCATTTTAAATGCAGATCGAACCATGTCAGTTAGGGTCTGGACCCACAATCTTTCAGTCTGTGATGCTGAAAATGGTTCATCTACTGTCGATTCCTCAAAAACAGAGCTAACCTCCTCCTGATCCCCTTCAGGTAGGTCGGTCCCTTCCTGGGACTGTTGCTCTGCCAACAGGCACTCTAATGGAGGTGATGGAGATCTGGCGCGCTTTCTTTCCTGTAGAGAAGAAGCGATCAATGCAGCCAATCTCTGCTCCAATCCCTCCAGAGTTGAGGAAAAAACCTCCTCTGTTATATATGCAGGAGCAGGTGGACTGAGGACAGCCGCAGTACCTGGCACTCCCGGGGGTTCCTTATGGGTATTAACCTCTGATTTCTCAGGGGAGGAGGGTGCAGATGACTGCTCCAGATCCTCAGAGCCCGATGGAGACCCCCTACACTTCCTGAGAGGTATATCTCAGAGTTTTTTAGGCGGCATATTCCTTAGTTCAAAGCTGAGGTATTCCAGCCGCAATACACCCCTTACTGAAATAGTCTAATGCAATTTGCTGCTATGTACATCAGTGGGTGTCTACTAATGCGTCTTTCTGGGGATGCCTGTATCAACCGCCCGCTGTAAGCCCCTATACCATGCTACCAGCTCCTTTTCATGCTCTGTGTCCATAGCAAGCAGCGTGGACTGAGTCCTTTTATCTTGCTGGGACGCCCGCACATGCGCAGAAGCGCTGGGCGCACAGAGCGCGTCATCCGCCAGGCTCCGCCCCCTTTTTTGAAGCTAAACCTTATAAAAGGAAAGCATGTGTGCGCGCGCGCGCGCGTGCACGTGTGCGCTCTTGGCGCCATGTAGGGAGAGGAGCCAGGGTCCCTGTTTCACCAGGACTCGGGGATGGAAGGAAACTACTTGGCAGCATGACAGAGGAATGCAGCTTCCCTGATAGAGAGCTCACTCATCTGCCTGGACTTTCACCATGGAAGGAATAGTCCCAAGAAAAAAGACGTTCCACAGCGGCCTCTAGTGGACAAACACAGGTACCGCACCTTTGTCTTCTTTTTTTTTTTTTTTTTTAAAACCTCCTTTATGAAAAAACATTTCCAGGTTTACAGTTTTTTTAAAACTTCCCTTATGAAAAAACATTTCTAGGATTTCTTAGGCATATACAGCTATTAGCGGGAATACCCTTTAGGTAACAGGCAGAAAGACATATTAGGCTTGGGGGTCCCCTCAATAGAACCAAGTTCCTGAGGGGCCCCCACTTACCTTTTCCCCGCCGCAGGACTTTGTTTGGTCCACAGAAGCCCAAACTTCACCTCTCACGGCAGGCATTGTACTAGACCTTCAGGGACCGGGTTCCCAAGGATTCCACTCCCCTGGACCTGTATAGCACCCTGCACAGATAGCCTCTTGGTTTTGGGTATGACCAGAGCTCTGGATCCCAGGGTCCAGCCCTCCTAAGAGAGGCATTACAGGCAAAACCCTGCTCTTCTCTGCAAGGCCCGGGTACCGACCTTTTAGCTATGAAGCTTTTTTGGTCGGATTCGGAATAGCTTGCTAAGGCCCAGAGAACCTGTACACAAGCCCAGATGAATACATGTTAACCTTGGCCAACACCTTAGACACTGGCAAAAAACTGAGGTACTCCCGGATGGGAGGGGCTTATATAGGGGAGGGTACTTCCTGTTTTGGAAGTTGCCAGTGCCAGCACCTGAAGGTAATTCTATATAACCCACATAGTAATGACTATGCTGCTCTGTGTCCCGTGATGTATGAACAAGAAAAATGTTTTTTTAAAGCTGATTGATGATCAATGCTTCAGCACACTATAGCACAAGTAGAATTTGCCTCACTGTCCTTCCCTGTCCCTAGAAACAAGGATTATCACAGTGAAAGAAACTGACACTCTTCCTACCTATAGTTTTCTGTCCCTAGAAAAAATGTTTTTTTAAAGCTGATTGATGATCAATGCTTCAGCACACTATAACACAAGTAGAATTTGCCTCACTGTCCTTCCCTGTCCCTAGAAACAAGGATTATCACAGTGAAAGAAACTGGCACTCTTCCTACCTATAGTTTTCTGTCCCTAGAAAAAATGTTTTTTTAAAGCTGATTGATGATCAATGCTTCAGCACACTATAGCACAAGTAGAAGTTGCCTCACTGTCCTTCCCTGTCCCTAGAAACAAGGATTATCACAGTGAAAGAAACTGACACTCTTCCTACCTATAGTTTTCTGTCCCTAGAAAAAATGTTTTTTCAAAGCTGATTGATGATCAATGCTTTAGCACACTATAGCACAAGTAGAATTTCACTCACTGTCCTTCCCTGTCCCTAGAAACAAGGATTATCACAGTGAAAGAAACTGACACTCTTCCTACCTATAGTTTTCTGTCCCTAGAAAAAATGTTTTTTTAAAGCTGATTGATGATCAATGCTTCAGCACACTATAGCACAAGTAGAATTTGCCTCACTGTCCTTCCCTGTCCCTAGAAACAAGGATTATCACAGTGAAAGAAACTGACACTCTTCCTACCTATAGTTTTCTGTCCCTAGAAAAAATGTTTTTTTAAAGCTGATTGATGATCAATGCTTCAGCACACTATAGCACAAGTAGAATTTGCCTCACTGTCCTTCCCTGTCCCTAGAAACAAGGATTATCACAGTGAAAGAAACTGACACTCTTCCTACCTATAGTTTTCTGTCCCTAGAAAAAATGTTTTTTTAAAGCTGATTGATGATCAATGCTTCAGCACACTATAGCACAAGTAGAATTTGCCTCACTGTCCTTCCCTGTCCCTAGAAACAAGGATTATCACAGTGAAAGAAACTGGCACTCTTCCTACCTATAGTTTTCTGTCCCTAGAAAAAATGTTTTTTTAAAGCTGATTGATGATCAATGCTTCAGCACACTATAGCACAAGTAGAATTTGCCTCACTGTCCTTCCCTGTCCCTAGAAACAAGGATTATCACAGTGAAAGAAACTGACACTCTTCCTACCTATAGTTTTCTGTCCCTAGAAAAAATGTTTTTTTAAAGCTGATTGATGATCAATGCTTCAGCACACTATAGCACAAGTAGAATTTCCCTCACTGTCCTTCCCTGTCCCTAGAAACAAGGATTCGCACAGTAAAACACACTGACACTCTCCCTACCTATCCTTCTCTTTCCCTAAACTAAAGGAATCCAGGTTAAGCAAGAAAAAATAAATGTCACTGTCCCTGCCTATGCTTCTCTTTCCCTGCTCCGGAACACACTACACTAGGCTGCCGTGCTGGCGGCCTTTTATAGTGTGGGGCGTGTACTAAACACCCTCAGCAATAATTGGCCACAGGCATCCTGCCTGTGGCCAATCATTGCTCTCCTCGCTGCCGGCGCTGTGATTGGCCAAGCATGCGGGGTCACAGTGCATGCTTGGCCAATCACAGCGCCTGGATGACACTGCGATGGCGTAGTGCATTGTGGGCCGTTCGCGTCACTCGAATTAGGCGCGAACGGCCCAAATCGTTCGATCTTCGTTGAACGATCGAACAGCCGATGTTCGAGTCGAACGTATGTTCGACTCGAACACCGAGCTCATCCCTATATGATACCTTTGTGTGGGACAAACTGAAAGTACAGCAAGCAAGGCGGTACCTTTCCTGTTCACCAACAGTCACCAAGAAGTTTCAGGACTGTAAAGCTGAATGGATGCTGGGGAGACACATTCATGCGGACAAAGTGGTGATCTGCCGCAAGGAAGGAAAGAGTGTTGAGTACCATGTGGAGGCTTTTGATGATCGCCTGAAGCCTATATCATTGCCTCATCCAAGGTTTTACCTGTAAAATAAAAAAAGAGGAGAGGGACAAAGACTCCCGTGTGCTTTTCTTTTTTTATTCATGTCTGAACTTTCCGGAGTGCCTTTGCCGGAACACAGGGACTGTGCCCTAGTTTTTTTTTATTTGGGCAGTTCCACTCGTTGGAGATATGGGAGCTGTTTTTGTTTGTTCTCCCTCCTTCTCCTTGCGCTCAAAAGAAATCAGTGACTTTGGGTTTTAGATAGTGCAGGGTCACAGAGAAAATGTTCAAGAGGAAAGTTCATCTGGAAGTGATGAGTGTCTTGACCGCGGCACTGTCACCAGGTGGCAGTGTTGCGCAACGATTGTGTTTTTTTTTTACATTATGCAGCACTAATTGGAGTGAGTGGGTTTCTTCTGGGATAGACCCATTCATTCCAAGCAAACACACATGTTGATAGGATGTATGTTTCTTTTCTTTCCCTCTGCAGTAGACTCGTCTGTCAAGACTACTGAGAATGGGTGGTCCTTAGATAGTCAGAGGGAGGGAAGAATGTAAATGTGTGGGATATTTAAAGTGTTTTATTGGAAAGTTTTATAGTTATATTGTTTTAAGTTTTCCCTTTCCCATTCAGGTCTTGGCACAATTCAGGGCTAAATTGTGTAGTTTGGTTTCTGGGCTGAACTTATGTCACCACCCTTTGTGGGGTATGAGTTTGTACCAGACACTGGGGACCAGTGTCAAATCACCAGGGGGAGAGTGTAGCGGGTATTTGAATTTATGTGAGGACTCTGGTGGTGTGGGGTTCCTTGGGTCCCCGGGTGGCGCTGTTGCCTTGGGCCGGAGCTGAACTCACACTGCAAACTGTGCCTTTTTGTCCTCCCCTGGAGCTGGTACAGCGGGGCGGGGAACCCGCTGTGACGCAAAGGAAGAGGTCATAAAAGGGGTAGGTGCCCTGACCTTCAGGGAGAGAGAGTCGGAGGACGTGGCCGCACCCAGGCACCTTCAGCTTGGGTGCTGGCGTTCCGGTGTTCCAGGCCTAGGCGCCCTTGGCCTAGCTGGGGCGGAGATGGCGTCCATCTCAGGCACTTTAGCCTGGGGTGAGGTACTTTGGCGGATGCCTGGGGCTCAGTACCTTCGACTGAGTTCCGCGAGGGTGGAGGAATCCGAGGGGGCCCTAACTCCTTGGGTGCCCGTGTCTAAATTCGTGAGGACGGAGAGGCCTCCATTTCTCCCTTGGACGGATTTCTTCCTCTGACAGGGGCAAAGTGAGCGAAGGTAATTCATATTCTATATTACCTAGTCAGTGGCAGTGACTATTCACCACTGGTGACAGCACAGTGGGCAGCAGCAAGAAGGGAAAGGATTGTGCCTCGATCTGTCCCCATTTTCCAAAGGAGAAAGATGGTTTTATTGCTTGGCAAGAAGAATAAAACTGAGTTGGACCTATTCACTGTGTGGAACTTGGGTTACTAAGCAAAGGAGTCAGGGACGAAGGACTGGACTTGACTCTAGGACACCTACACAAAAGCCCAATCTTCTGGCCTTCACCTCTTAGCTACGGGAGGACATGGGCCGTGGTGTGTCTCATCTCTCTCTCCCAGGTACCCCTAGACAACAGCCATATAACCGATAAAGCAAGGGAGAGGGGTGAGGCCGCTACACACCTCTCTTTCTTCTTCACAGGAACCTACACACCCTTTCCAGGTGGGTGACACTGTGGTGGTCCAGCAATTGAACTGCACCAAGAAGCAGGAGTATCCCTTCAGACCCCCTGCCACAGTGATCGCAGTTACCTGCACAGCTATTCTGGTAGAGGGACAACAGGCCTGGATTCAGGCCAGTCGTGTGAAGAAGGTGAACCAAACACCTAAGAGGAAGATTAAAGACAAATGAGGTGATGTAAGCAGTGAAAATCCTTGAATAGTGAGTGAAGCAGGTGGTCAAGACTCTGAAAAAGATGACGTCGCTTATTTCACTACAGACTTCTTCTTATTTATGATCATTACCATGCAAGCTTCTGCATTGATGCCTGTAAGATTATTTTATTTATTTTTTAAACCGTGTGTGGTTTGCTCTTGATGCATTTTATAAATAAACGGGAAGTTTTATTTTTTACCATCTGATCCTGCACTATGTGGAGCCTCCTTTTTTTCCATTTCTACATATGGTTGACATTGTTGTCCTTGATGTGCTGACGTTCTGGAATTCTATGTCACTTGCCTTGGAGAGAGTCGATTTTGAGTGCTTACCCCTTCTGCTGCCCTTCTGTGAGGACGTATCCAGAGGAATCTACATCCACACCTGTTGCCTGTTTGACTCACCACCGTTGGTGTGTGAGTCCACGTTTAGGGGTAAGAGTATTCATTTCTTCCCCCCCTCCCTGGTGTTGGAGTCACATCCCTGGGTGTTACAACGTTCCGAAGTAATGCTATATATGAACTATAAGCCTGCTGGATTCTGAAAGTGGGGACTATGCACTGATATTAAAATTTATCTTCTCTTCCTGTTCCCAGCTCACATACTGGGCACCTTCACTGGACTTTTTTGTTTTTACTATATTGTAATATATATATTATGGTTACTATGCACATTGTTTGAATTTATTATTTGTGTATCTACATATGTGGAGCACAACCTATACATGACACACGTAACAGGTCAAAAAGAGAATCATTGGGAGAAAATGAGATAGGGGAAGGGTCAACCACATTCCATGAAAAGTAATATACAATACTGGCGCTTTAGATGCATAAAGACAATATATATGATATTACCAAAGGAGTCCTTTAAGCGGTGTGAAGAGCTTTGATGTGAGTGAAACAGTCCTGGAATGTAACTGGGCAGCCTTACTAGGGGAGCTGAAGCCAGACTCCAATATGTAAAACAGAGAAAAACAAAAGAGGCGCCACTTAGTTAAAAACTGTCACACTTTAATATTACAATAGTATTAAAGCACTCACTATTAGATAATCTGTAACAGGCACATAACGGTCCGGTCTACGATCGTACTCCGCTTTGGCAATCTCAGTGGGAAAAGACATCCGTGCGTGCTGAGCGAGGAGCCGGTGTAATGTCCATATGGATGTATCCGGATGATCTCTCAATGAGCCAGGAGGAGGGCTGGAATGCAAGCTGGAAGTCTGACTGGGACGCAGCACTCAGCGGAGTGACGTCACGACCAGCATGCAACGCGTTTCGACGTTAGAGCAGAGAGACGATCTGAATCACTGCACGCATCCTTATCAAGCAGGTGTGTGAATGGCTGGACGTAGCCTTTTTATATGCCTGAGGTGATGTTGCCACCTAATGGGACTAGTTGTAAGTACACCCATGAAAATTTCCTTTTTAATATATAAGAAAGCTTTTTAGTCATGATGAAATAAAATTAATTATATTATCAGCTAATCAGCTCATAATATTATCTACTTATTGTATTATGATAACATTTGTGCTTATGTACACATTATGAACCCTATTATGCTACATCTTATCGATGTATATATATATATATATGAAATTTTCATGTGTGTAATAGTTGCAATATGCCACGTCATCTACTTTTGTACAAAATAAATATGTCATCACCTTTTGACTATTTTTACCAATCATGTGTCATGTGCCTCATATAAAGTCCCAACTCTCTCCTTTGTCTCAGATATAGGGATGGAGGTTGCATGACTCGACTGTCATGCGCTTTAATTAACCACTTCCAGCTCTGGATGGTTTTTCCCCCCTTCATGACCAGGACATTTTTTTTGTGATCCTACACTGCGTTGATTTAACTGACAATTGTGCGGTCATGCGACACTGTACCCAAATATAATTGATGTCCTTTTTTCCCACAAATAGAGCTTTCTTTTGGTGGTATTTGATCACCTCTGCGATTTTTTTTTTTTTGCGCTATAAACAAAAAAAGACCGACAATTTTGAAAAAAAATCCAATATGCTATAAAACATATCCAATTAAAAAAATGTAAAAAATCTAAGTTCTTTATCAATTTAGGCCAATATGTATTCTGCTACATATTTTTGGTAAAAAAATCCCAATAAGCGTATATTGATTGGTTTGTGCAAATGTTATATCGTCTACAAACTATGGGATAGATTAATGGACTTTTTTCTTTTGTGTTTACTAGTAATGGCGGCGATCGGCGATTTTTAGCAGGACTGTGACATTGTGGCGGACAAATCTGACACTAAGTGACACTTTTTGGGTATCCGGTGTACTATCACTGTATAAATGACACTGGCAGGGAAGGGGTTAACATCAGGGGTGATCAGAGGGTTAAATGTGTTCCCTGGGAGTGCTTGCTAACTGTTGGGGGGAATGCTGTGACTGGAGGAAAACAGAGATCCATGTTTCTGCTTAGCAGAAACACAAGATCTCAATCTTCCTCCCTCACAGAAAAATGGTCTGCCTTGTTTACATAGGCAGACCACCATTCTGCCTCTCCTGTAAACGATGGGTGGGTCCTGGCAGATGGGCGGGTCCCTGCTGAACCAGCCAAATTTGGATCCATTGCCAGCTTAAGACTTATCTAGCATATACAATGAGCTAATCTGCTTAGCTAATTAGCTAATAAAAAAAGAAAGGAACATTACTATAAATCCTTGGCTGTACGTGGCTGATATATACAGGATGCACACTGGCCAGTATATCAAAATTCCTGCACTTCTAAGCAGATTTAGGAAACACTCATACCTTGAAGTGGAAGCCCAGCGTGTGGCCTGCTAATCCAACCATTTACATACTTATCACAGTGCAGCAGGAGAGAATACCCAACCATCTTACATGATATAACTGACTGGGAGCCTATACAATGGGTAACTATTAAACAAATTTAAACCACTACCAGAGCAGAGATAATGGAAAAAAAATGACTGCATGACTGACAGTTTTCAATAACTGCCAATTAAAAAAAAATGCAGAAAGAGGCGGAAAAATTACAACACGGGGTACTCAACCCTTCCATGGTAAGGTGACGGATACATAGATTAAATCTAGCAGCCTCAGTATGTGTTGGTAAACTTGACAATAATTCTGGCTGATTTTGCCATCTGTGTTGGTTTTGAAATGAAAATAACGCAGTTATGGTGTGTAGCAGGGTATCGTTTTTCACCTTAAGACTACAGTTCCCAGCACGCTTTGAGGCACCCAGGGTGCATTTCCCCGCGCAAGGACTGCTGGGGTGGACTTTCAAAGGGGAAGAAGGGGCCTCGTTCTCTCTCTTGAAACGTCGCCCTCCTTGCAAGAGGATCCCTGCACTCACCTGCTGTGCGTGCTAGGCCTGAAGCCTGGGCCTCGCGCTTTGTTCCAGAGAGCCTTCCGTTCTGCCGAGGAGCCTGCGAAGCATCCGATCCACCTGAGGTGCCACTATCTTCTGGAGGACCGAAGACCCGGTGCATCATGGGTACTGTGAAGCCACTCACAGTAGCGGAGGAACTGGACAGGAGTCGGTCCGATCTGGGTGAGAGAGTGCCAGCTCAGAACCACATCTAAGTACCGTATTTATCGGCGTATAACATGCACTTTTTTCCCCTGAAAATCAGGGGAAAATCGTGGGTGCGTGTTATACGCCGATACCCACATCCCTGGGCTGTCTCCGCTGACTGTGAGTGGAGCGGAGCGAGATACACATAGCCGAATGTACTCGGCTATACTCGGCTTTTCTCGGCTCCGCTCACAGTCACGCCCAGTCCCGCCATTGGACCTGTGTTATGTCCATCATAGGGCGGGACTCGGCGTGACTGTGAGCGGAGCCGAGAAAAGCAGAGTATAGCCGAGTACATGTGTATCTCGGCGGCAGCTCCGCCCAGTCCCTGCGTTCTCGCGGCGTCCGCCCCGCTCCGCACAGTCTCGGCGCCAATTTTAAAATCCGGCACGGTGACACTGGGGCAAGGCTGCACGGCGACACTGGGGCAAGGCTGCACGGCGACATTGGGGCAAGGCTGCACGGCTACACTGGGGCAAGGCTGAAATGGACTCTGGGGCAAGGCTGCAATGGACACTGACAAGGCTGCACTGTGACAAGGCTGCAATGGACACTGACAAGGCTGCACTGTGACAAGGCTGCACTGTGACAAGGCTGCAATGGACACTGACAAGGCTGCATTTAAATGTAAGTTATTTTTCCTTAAACTTCCCTCCTAAAAGTTTTTTTCCCTAAAATTTCCTCCTAAACTTGGGGTGCGTGTTATACGCCGGCGCGTGTTATACGCCGATAAATACGGTAACTTTGTTGCCTATTAACTTTGCCTAGGCCCATCATTGACCACAGTTATACTTTGGAGAGACTGTTTTGCTGAACTGAGTTTGTTCAGTCTCCCCAGCTTTGTCAAGTTAGCGATTATCTGCTACCCCTATTGGATTACAGTTTGTTCCTTTATGTGCACCACCGACAGTTGCTAGCGAAGATTCTTCAACAAACTATACCCTAAGTTATAGTCAGGCCTGACTGGATAGTATAGGACATTGCTGGGCGCCATTTTATGCTCACGAGGGAGGATAGCTGCAGCGGGGTTAATATATGTTCATTGCATTGTTGAATGTCATACCATTTTAATGTGTACACCTATATTGCAGGGATCTGCATAAGATATTGTATACAAATGACCTTTTATATCTTTTACCTATAGTAAAAAGTTATAGTTAAGTAATTTGGTTGTGAGTGTCAATTACTGTGCTGGTATACAAAGGGGGTTGTACCGTAAAATAGTATAGAGGTAATACAGTTATAATACTTTTTCCCCTTTCCTAACTGTGTCACGAGAGGTTAGGGCCGATTGCCTGGGGTTGACAGAGGTGCACTACAAGGCCCAAAACAAACAAGCAGCCCTCTTAAGCTGAGGGTATCGCTATACGTGGGGGCTCGGTTCCGGGATCCTTGTACATTGCACGCTGCAATCAAGGCGGTCTGAAGTACCGACATGGACTCGCAGGCAGTAACAGAATGGTCCACAGAGGAGGGCATGGATCCACTCCGGGCGGTAGCTATTAAACTCCCGGGAGGGATCCAGGAGAAAGAAGAGGTAAAGCAGCTA